>ML663567.1:17461631-18083765 GCA_007570785.1 Antilocapra americana | reverse complement strand
TTTTATTTTTTTTTTAATTTTTATTATTGTTTTAGCCATACATTGTTATGATATCACCATGGGTTTACATATGCTTCCCCTCCGGGTCCCCCCTCCCTCCTCCCTCCCCCCCGGGAAATCTCGCTGCACCAGTCCCGAGCATCAATCCTGGGCTGGCGATTGATTAGACACATGACAATTAACATGCTTCAATGCCCTTCTCCCATCTCATCCCACCCTTACCCTCATCCACCTCCACACTGTTTTCCATAGTGGCTCTACTAGTTTGCATTCCCACCAACAGTGTAGGAGAGTTCCCTTTTCTCCACATCCTCTCCAGCATTTATTGCTTGTAGACTTTTGGATTACAGTCATTCTGACTGGTGTAAAGTGGTACCTCATTGTGGTTTTGATTTGCATTTCTCTGATAATGAGTGATGTTGAACATCTTTTCATGTGTTTGTTAGCCATTTTTATGTCTTCTTTGGAGAAATGTCTGTTAAGTTCTTTGGCCCACTTTTTGATTGGGTCGTTTATTTTTCTAGAATGGAACTGCAGGAGTTGTTTGTATATTTTTGAGATTAATTGTTTGTCTGTTACTTCATTGGCTATTATTTTCTCCCATTCTGAAGGCTGTCTTTTCACCTTGCTTATAGTTTCCTTTGTTGTGCAGAAGCTTTTAATTTTAATTAGGTCCCATTTGTTTACTCGTGTTTTTATTTCCAGTATTCTGGGAGGTGGGTCATGGAGTATCCCGCTTTGGTTTATGTCAGAGAGTGTTTTGCCTATGTTATCCTCTAGGAGTTTTATAGTTTCTGGTCTTATGCTTAGATCTTTGATCCATTTTGAGTTTATCTTTGTGTATGGTGTTAGAAAGTGTTCTAGTTTCATTCTTTTACAAGTGGCTGTCCAGTTTTCCCAGCACCACTTGTTAAAGAGGTTGTCTTTTCTCCATTGTATATTCTTGCCTCCTTTGTCAAAGATAAGGTGTCCATAGATGCGTGGATTTATCTCTGGGCTTTCTATTCTGTTCCACTGATCTATATTTCTGTCTTTGTGCCAGTACCATAGTGTCTTAATGACTGTGGATTTGTAGTATAGCCTAAAGTCAGGTAGGTTGATTCCACCAGTTCCATTCTTCTTTCTCAAGATTGCTTTGGCTATACGAGGTTTTTTGTATTTCCATACAAATTGAGAAATTATTTGTTCTAATTCTTTTAAGAAGACCTCTGGTAGCTTGATAGGAATTGCATTGAATCTATAGATTGCTTTGGGTAGTATACTCATTTTCACTATATTGATTCTTCCAATCCACGAACACAGTACATTTCTCCATCTGTTTGTGTCCTCTTTGATTTCTTTCATCAATGTTTTATAGTTTTCTATATACAAGTCTTTCGTTTCTTTAGGTAGAAATACTCCTAAGTATTTTATTCTTTTTGTTTCGATGGTGAATGGAATTGTTTCCTTAATTTCTCTTTCTGATTTCTCATTGTTAGTGTATAGGAATGCCAGGGATTTCTGTGTGTTGATTTTGTATCCTGAAACTTTGCTATATTCACTGATTAGTTCTAGTAATTTTCTTGTAGAGTCTTTAGGGTTTTCAATATAGAGGATCATGTCATCTGCAAACAGAGAGAGATTTACTTCTTCTTTTCCAATCTGGATTCCTTTAATTTCTTTATCTGCTCTGATTGCTGTGGCCAAGACTTCCAAAACTATGTTGAAAAGTAGTGGTGAGAGTGGGCACCCTTGTCTTGTTCCTGAGTTCAGGGGGAATGCTTCCAGCTTTTCACCATTGAGGATAATGTTTGCTGTGGGTTTATCATATATAGCTTTTATTATGTTGAGGTATGTTCCTTCTATTCCTACTTTTTGGAGGGTTTTTATCATAAATGGATGTTGAATTTTGTCAAAGGCTTTCTCTGCATCTATTGAGATAATCATGTGATTTTTATTTTTCAATTTGTTAATGTGGTGTCTGTGTCTTACCTGTGCAGTTAGAGGCCCTGGAGGTGAGATTTAAAAGAAGTTGCCTGATATCATTGGTCCATTTGGCTTGGTGGCGCGGGGTGGGTTGGAGGGATCCTCTGGTGAGATGGTCACCTGTGTGTGTGTTAAGTCACTTTAGTCACGTCTGACTCTTTGACCCCATGATCTGCAGGGCTCCTCTGTCCATAGGATTCTCCAGGTAAGAATACTGGAGTAGGTTGCCATGCCCTCCTCTATTGAGATGATAGAAGCTAGGATTGAGCGGAAGTTCTCTTTACCTCTTTGGTTTTTCTAATTGTCTCATCTAGGCTGCATGGAAAAGGCTGCTCTGGCTGGTACCGGGATTCAGCCTTCACCCAGCAGAGAGGCTGGACATCCGCACCAGGACTGGCCAAGCCAGGATCCAAATCTGGGTGTCTCCTTCCCACACTTGAAGGGTTCAAGCCCTGTAGGCAGTCTCTGACCCTCGTGTGAGATAGCAAAGCCCTCCCACTGAGGATGGAACCCATCCCCACCATGCACAGTCAGCAGAGGGGAGTGTGGGGGGATGTGCCACCCACCCTGTGGCAACTGGCAAGTCCCAGAGAAAGGTGCTTGACATAACCCAGCACCCTCTCACCTGTGCCAGCCTCCCAGTTCCTGAACTCTGGACCCAGGTTACCACGGGAAGTTTTGATGCTCAGTCTCCAGCCAGGGCATGGAAGAGAGGGGCCTGGGGAGAGCCCCAGATAAAATCTCACCCCCAGGGCCTCTAACTGCACAGGTAAGACTCAGAAACCAGACCACTTCAATTTAAAAACGATCTAAGATATCATGCTAATTACAGGGGTTTGCAAGCACAAGACCTGACAAGATTTAGATTCAGTGGTTAACAAAAATTGGACGGTAGAGAGCAAGAATTTCACATCAATAAAAATATGACCCCACAACGTGCAATGGAGCTATTGCAGTAAATTTTTTCTCCAGGTTGCAGGTATTTTCCATCATAGATGCTTCATTTCTGACAGAGGAGGGTGTGGGCGGGGCTGCTTTCTGTATTCACTTAAAAATCACTTCAGTCTGCTGAAAAAGACTAAATGACTCCTACCATTTTTTGTTTTTTTAAAAGAGGCAGCTTTGAAATGAATGGCTTCATTGAATCAAACCACCCAAGAATTCATCTCAGCAAGGCCATCTAGGTCCCCAGCAGCCATTTTTCCTCCTATTCTGTTTTGAAGGCAGAGTTCAGTCTTGTCATTCTGGGATCCCTATGTTTCTTTAATGATGTTACAGCTCTGTCATCCCAGTGCATGTCTCCTAAGTCCCTTCACTTGTGTCCGACTCTTTGCGACCCCATGAACTGTAGCCTGCCAGGTTAATCTGTCCATGGGATTCTCTCCAGGCAAGAATACAGGAGTGGATTGTCATTTCCTTCTCCAGGGGATCTTCCCAACCCAGGGATTGAACCCGTGTCTCTTATGTCTCTTGCATTGCAGGCGGGTTCTTTACCACTAGTATCACCCAAGAAGCCCTGTCATCCCAGGGAAGTCACCTTTCAGGTCACACAGCAGCTCCCACCCTGAGGGCACTGAATACAAGGGCATCAGTGCAGTCCCTGGGTCTCAGGAGGAGTCCATCTCGGGGCAGGTAAGGCATGGGGGAGGGGCACTCACTCACCCGGGCTGCCAAGGCCACAATCAGTGCTGCCACAAAGGACTCAAGTGTTATCACAGGACAAAAAGCATTTTGCCAAAAGGGAACCATAACTCTTAGATCTTGAAAAGTCAAAGTGCCCCCTCTCTCCCCAGGCCGCTCTGAGCATCTGAGGCCGGCGCCTGCGGGCAGGCGGGTCGTGGCCGAGCCAGGCCCCCATGGTACCATGCTGCATTTCTCAATCTAACTTTGTTTAGTTTGCGGAGAACATTTTTTTCGATCCTAAAAAAAAAAAAAGAAAGAAAGGAATCACTGTGGTTTCTCTCCTACCCCCCACCCTCTGTAATGGCCACTTTTAAGAAAGAGTTTCACCACGTTTCCCATAAAACCAAAAAACAAGGAGGATGCTGGCCAGACATTCTTTGTTTCTTTTCTTCCATGTCTGTTGGTAACCCCTACCCCAACCTCTGTGCCCCAGGCCTGCCTGTCTGCCTGCTGTCCCCACACACCCCTCATTCATGCTGGGCCCCGGCCAAGCCGAGTCCCGCCTTTCTCCTAGACAGACTTCCCCTTCCAGAACTAGCTCAGCACTTTCTCGCTAAGTCACCCCAGGGGCTGGAGGCGACCCAGTGACTCCCCAAGTCACCCGGCTTGTCCTGCCATCACTCCTTCTCCTTGCCCTCATCCTCGTGGGTGCTCATAACCCATCATCACCATCAACCACGGGTACCCAGCTCTGTGTGGCCTGCAGCATCAGACAATATTACTCTACACCCTCCCCTCTGTAAGTCTTCTGAAGTCACTTCACATGTGTGAGCAGGCGGGCGCTCTCTTCTCAACCCACATACTTTTAGGGATTCCTTGTGTCTTCCAGTCATTTTCTGTCGCCTGTCTCCTCCCCACAGCGCATTCACAACTTGGCACCTGAGTGCTGTTGACTGACCAATTCCCGTCCTTTCTACCTCCTTCAGCAGGGCAGGGTCATGGCTGAGTAGCCAGTTAGTCAAAGCTCCTGGATTCTCTTAAATTGTCCTGCTACTGAGTCACCACGAGAGCGTAGACAAGCCACTTCCCTTCCTCATCCCCCATGTCTGCAGCCTTGCCAGGCTCTGTGCACATCCTCAGACAACATGGCTAGAAAGAACCTAATGTGCTGCTCATTGTGCTGGGTTTGTCCCTGGCTGGTCCTAGAAGCCCAGGTAAACACTGGGGCCAGCACAGGTTTTCCTTAGCTTCTCACTTCCTAGCCCACGAGAGAACCACAGCAGCTCACCACAGCCTCTGCCATCGATTGTGCTTAGAGAAGGAGGCGAGAAATTCAGACTCTCTTTCATACATTTCTAACTCATGTGCAAAAGTAATTCAGTCCAACTCTCAGGGAGTGATCTGAGAAATGAGGGGTGAAGCTAAGCAAAGCTGTCGCCATGACAAAGAAGGGTCTTGTCTGCTCTTGAGAGGTTTTGGCCTCAAACCTTAAGCCATGCCTTGGCCCACTGACACTTAGACTACCCTGACGTCAAGCACTGGCTGTTTTTGTTGTTCAGTCACTAAGTCGTGTCCGACTCTTTGCGACCTCATGGACTGCAGCATGCCAAGCTTCTCCATCCATCCTTCACTGTCTCCCAGAGTTTGCTCAGATTCATGTCCATTGAGTCGGTGATTCTATCTAACCATCTTATCCTCTGCTGCTCTCTTTTCCTTTTCCGTTCAGTCTTTCCCAGCATCTGAATCTTTTCCAATGTCAGCTCTTTGCATCAGGTGGCCAGAGTATTGGTGCTTCAGCTTCGGCATCAGTCCTTCCAATGAATATTCATGACTGATTTCCTTTAGGATTGACTGGTTTGATCTTCCTTGCCAAGGGATTCTCAAGAGTCTTCTCCAGCACCACAATTAGAAAATATCAGTTCTTTGGCACTCAGCTTTCTTTATGGTCCAACTCTCACATCTGTACATAACTACTGGAAAAACCATAGCTTTGACTATATGGACCTTCGTCAGCAAAGTGACATCTCTGCTCTATAATACGCTGTCTAGGTTTGTTATAGCTTTCTTTCCAAGGAGCAAACGTCTTTTAATTTCATGGCTGCAGTCACCATCCACAGCGATTTGGGAGCCCATGAAAATAAAATCTGTCACTGCTTCCACGTTTGCCCCTTCTATTTGACATGAAGTCATGTCATGTCATGGGACTGGATACCACGATCTTAGTTTTTTCAAAGTTGAATTTCAAGCCAGCTTTTTCACTCTTTTCTTTCACTGACATCAAGAGATTAGAGTGGCATCATCTGCATATCTGAGGTTGTTGATATTTTTCCCGGCAATCTTGATTCCAGCACTGGCCCATTTGAGGTATTAAACAAGCCCTGGACAAGATGACTAAGCTGGGTCCAGAGGAAATGCTAACAGGGTTCTGGCTTGGTTCTAAAAGGCCTTACTATCTTCTGAGAGTTGGAGTATTTGCATATGAGACCTGCGTCTGGGCCGACAACTCTCAGGCTCCTTGACTGCCCTCCCTCTTCTGGGAAGGAATATGTAGGTAAGCCAAGAGAAGCAGTAAGCAGCGTGCAGTCACCCTCAGAGATCAGCAGAAACAGAGCCGCCCATGTTTGGCTCAGAACCCAGATACCAGGCACTGGACAGGAATTTGCCCTTGGGAAGCTGTTGCTTAACCTTCTGGTTCCCCAGGCTCCCTGCCTCCTCAACAGAGGCCAAGCCCAACCAAGAGGCTGGCTGAGGTCAGGTTGGTCAGACAAGACCAGCTCACCCAGGGTTAGGCCAGGCTGGGAGTGGTCTAGCCTAGCCTGCAGGAGGCCAGACACTGGGCAGGATCCTAGTGGACAGGCAGGTCTGTGCAGCTTCCGTTTCCCAGTGGGAAAGGACAGGTTTCCCCAAAGCTGTTTAGGGAAAGACTCAACTTGTCTTCAGCCTGGATCTGATGGAGCTGGAAGCACCAAGGAACGAAGGAAGCTAGAGCCATTACATGCCTTGCCTGGAAGTGAAAAGGGGTCGGTCTGCAATGGGATCTCCAGTTGACACAGTTTCAAAGACAAGCCCAGCCCCATCGTATAGACTCATGGTCTGTGGCCTTTGCCCCCAAGTGGCCCGACCGACATCTTCCATTATCAAGAGAGAGAGAAAGGAAGAGAAGAACAGAAGACAGTTGTCTGGGTATATTTATTTTCCCTTATGATGTAAACTGAGTTGGAAATGTCCCTAGGGACACCTAAGGCTGTTTCAACTGTAAGGCCTTTGGGTGGGCAATACATCCAGTTTGCAATCTGCCCTGCAGACTGTTGGTGCTAGACAAATGGGTAACAGCACCATCACTGTAGGACTTCCCTGGTGGCTTAGAGGGTAAAGTGTCTGCCTGCAAGGCAGGAGACTGGGGTTCGATCCCTGGGTCAGGAAGATCCCCTGGAGAAAGAAACAGCAACCCATTCCAGTATTCTTGCCTGGGGAATCCCATGGACAGAGGAGCCTAGTAGGCTATAGTCCACTGAGTTGCAAAGAGTCGGACACGACTGAGTGACTTCACTTTTTCACCATCACTGTGGTCACCTTCACAGGAATATCTGGGTGGCACCCAGGGCCTCATGGCATTCATTGGAGCTTCCTGTTCATTCAAAGAGCGGTGGTGGTTTAGTTGCTAAGTCATATCCGACTCTTGCATCGCAACCCTATGGACTGTAGCCTATGAGACTCCTCTGTCCATGGAATCTCCCAGACAAGAACACTGGAGTGGGTTACCATTTCCTCCTCCAGGGCAGCAGAATTCTGGAAGGAGACCGCATAGATTAAGTTGCAAACATTTCTTCCTTCTCTGGGAACCCAAACACAATACAGATCTTGGGGGATGTGGAGGAGAGAGTGGGCTGAAGGTCAGGGCAGAGAGGGCTGGCCCCAGATTAGGTATCTTAGATGAAAGATATCCCAGCTGGGGCATTTCCTCCTGGAGTGATTCTGCTCTTATCAATTATGATGATAAATAACTGAGTCTGTGCATCCCATTCATACACATATGTAGACATTGTGTCTCTGTGCAGGGAAGTAAGATTAGGAATCTGGCCCTTTTAATCTCTCTGATTTCCTATCATTTAGACCCTAGTCCAGGAGCTCTGTGGACAAGGTTTTCCCAGGGGATGACAAACAGCTTGGACATTTCAGGAAGATTACGTTTGGTGACTGTGGGTGTGAGAGGTCAGTAGGGGAGGAAGAGCCAGTCCCGAGGAGGCTCATCTTCACCACTGTCTAGCTGCTGTTGTGTTTTGTAATATTTATTTCTTTGTTTATCTATTTGGCTGTGCAGGGTCTTAGTTGTGGCATGTGGGATCTAGTTCCCTGATCAGGGGTTGAACCCAGCCCCCTTGAGCTGGACTCATGGAGTCTTAGCTACAGGACCATCAGGAAAGTCCTCACTGTTGAGTTTTAAAATCTTAAGTTTGCTTGCTTAGCTCCGTTGGCTTTAAGGCTGTCCCAACAGATACAGGAAGGCCCAGCACCTGGGGGGTGGGTGGCCTGGGCTGGAGCAAAGGAGCTACAGCTTCTCAGGTGAGTTAGAATGAGTCACAGCCCAGGCCTCTGTCTAGTTAAGCAGAGGCCATGCTCCAGTTTTATAACACCCAAAGGTGGAGGATGAGGAGCACTCTCTGATCTGTATACAATGGGGATGATTTCAGGTCCAGGTTCAAGAACCGAGAACCCACTGCCTTCCAAGTAGTTCCGGGGCCCTGGGGTTCTCACTCCACAAGCCCACCCTACTTCCTTCTCCTCTAAGCTGCGTAAGCCCAGCTTCCCTCAACTCACTCCAAGAAGTCTTATTTACCTGTCCTCAGCCAACTCCCTCCCACACAACCAGTCCTGTCTTCCAGGCTGGGAAAGGCCACTATTGACATCACCTCCATGGAGGGAGGAGAAACACCAAGAAGGGGTCGGTCAGTGATGTCACCATGTGTTCTGGAGGCCAGAGGAGATTTGTTCTCTTGCCAGGCTCTCTGCGTTCTTTGGTACTGGCTCAAGCCAGTCCCTCCTCCACCCCCTGGGGACACCAATCAGGATGTGGTAAAGTCGCTCTGGGGTGCCCACCACCTCACTGAGTAGTAAATGCATAGAACACACAAGATGAAATGTACAACCATCACAAGTGGATGAATTAATTTATTTACCCATTTAGTGAGGAATTTCCCATTGCTTTTTAAGTGAGTGAAAGGTACAGGCTGGCTTTGGATGGTATCTGATTAATGAGAGGCAGATTTGGATAAAAGCATAGTAAAGGTCTCAAATGCCTTGGATGGTATTCCGAGTGGAGTGGTCTGGAAGTTTACAACAAAAAGGAAAACAAACACAATCTTTTCATTTCGGATGCTTTCTGGTGGATGTTAAGAGTTTGCCTACAGTTTCAGCAGATGCTGGAGTTTCTCAACACGTGTGGTGAGTGGTTCTGAGGAGCAGGGTGCTGGATGAAGGATGTGGGGGGCTTTGTTCCTGGTTGAGGGGTGGCAGGGCCTCTGGGCATCCCCTCATCTATGCCCTGTGGCAGGAAGTAAGGACGCAGGACAGGGCATCTGGGAGAGGCCTTGGATAACCTAACCTCTCCCTTGTAGGTCCAGGGGGCTTCTTCAAAGCAGCCTGTGAGAGAACTGGATCCACAGCTCAGTATCCCAAATGGGGACACCCAGCATAGTCACCTCACCTCACCCAGCATCCTTCATTCAGCAGCTTTCACCGAGAGGGTCCATCTATGTATAAGACACTGGGAGGGGGATGAGGGCCTGCGAACCATGGCTTGGAGCTGGTGTTTAAGCTGAATTAGAGAATTAAGACAAGTGTACAGGAGAAGTTCCAGAAACATTGCAAGATTGTGGCCCTGCCTGAGTGTGGTGGTGGATGGGCTTTGAAAGCAACTGGGGCTGGAGCTGGGACTTGAAAGAGAATCAGAATTACATTAGGACACTGGATATGGGAGGGTACCTTGAGCATGGCCAGAAAAGGAGTGGGTAAACCGTGTGTCAAGCAGCTTAAGTATTCAGCACAGCAGCCCTGGGACCAGGTGCGGGGCAGGGAGAAACAAAGTGACCAAGGCAGGTTCTAATCAGCCTTTGCGTATTCTTGAAACTCAGGCAAGGGGGTTGGACTGATTCCGAGGGATCCACAACGAAGTGTTGTAAGAAAGATCTGGTTCAATGAGACAATATTGACGGAGAACTGACCCTTTTCCATGGTCTGTGATAGACCCAGGAGGCTGAATCATGAATAAGACATGGTTGTTACTCCTAGAGAGTTTCTAGTTTGGGAGACAAATGGATAAGAAACAGATACTTTCTGTAAAATGTGATGAGTGCAGCGGTAGAAATATAACTTAAGGATGAGGCTGGACTCCTGGTGGTCTGGAGGTAGAGAAGCCACAGATGGACTTGCGGGTCGCAGTAGGGGTTTGAACTTTGTCCCGAGGGCAGTGGAGGGAGGCAGGGGAGAGACTGACCTGGGACAAGGGAGGGGCAGGCAGGACGTGAGAAATGGAGGCGGTAGATGAACAGGTGAGGGTGGAGGCCGGGAAGAGCTCATTAATTGAGGCGAATGAGGCCAGCGGCACTGTGGGAGCAAAGGTGGGAGATGCTTGGAGGTCAAAACATCCACGGGAAGCTCTTGAGCTTGGCTTGGTGGGAGGGAATAGAAGCTGGAGCTGCAAAGGAGAGACTTCTAGGCACATCCCAGCTCTTGGATGGTGGAACCTCATCCTGAGCGCAGGGCATGGATCTTCCAGGTGGAAGGCAATTGTGGAATCAGTTATCTCTTTGAGATCAGTCCGTTAATTCTTTATGTTCTCTAAAAAGAATGGAATTCCCCCCAACCTCCCAAAGATTACCTCTGCTGACTCTTGGGAAATAATTTCTGTCAAGTCATTTTTTTCCTGCCTCAGTTTTCATTTGGTTTTCCCATTGTTGTAATGATACCAGGTTTGCAAAGCACTGTCCTACTGCATTGAATACCCTTGTATGTCTCTTTGTCTGCTATTAAAATTATCCTATTTCTTATGAATGTCCTTATTTTTACATCTGTTTCGTGAAAAGTCTCACATGCCTGCTTTTTCTTCTTCCTTAGCAGCAAACTTTGAAAATATATCTTCTCTTTTCACCTCTTTCCCTCTCTCTCCCCAACTCTTTCCCTTCCTCTCCTTGTTTCCTTATATTGAGTTGGCCAAAAAAATTGTTTGGATTTTCCATAGGATGTGATGGAAAATCCTGAATTTTTGGCCAATCCTTTCTCCCTCCCTCTCTCCCGTTTACCTCCATCTCAAGCCTCTCTTTCCTAAGTCAGAAAGGGACATCTTTTTCGACTCTGCAAAGTATCATTGTAAAATGTACACCAGAGTATTTCACAAACACCCAACATCCAAGAAGTTTCAAGGCCCCTGCTGGGCAGAAGACAAATTTCTGGTCCTAGCAAGTCTCACTGGGAGGCACTGGGGCTGGCGACTGGTTTATTCTAAGCCTGGGACAGTGGTCAAGATGGAGAGGAAGAGGAAGGCAAGACAACCAAGGCATGGAAAGGTGTTTCCTGGACTTTTCAAGACCTGTAGAGTCTTCCCCTATGGTTCAGCAGGTGAAGAATCTGCTTGCAATGCAGGAGACACAGAAGACATGGGTTTGATCTATGGGGTGGAAAGATTCCCTGGAGGAGGAAAATGGCAACCCACTCCAGTATTATTGCTTGGAGAATCCCTGGACAGAGGAACCTGGTGGGCTACAGTCTAGAGGACTGCAAAGTGTCAGACATGGTTGAGCAACTAAGCAAGCACAGAGTCTCAGAGCAAGGGAAGTTTTGAGTTGGCCAAAAGTTTCAGCTTGGGTATCTCAGAGCATCTTATGGAGAAACCTGAATGAATTTTTGGCCAACCAAATAGAATATATTCTACGTAGAGAGGAAAACAATGAACTATCTTTCAACTATGCCACAGGCCCACACTTGGAAAGATATATTTAATATTATATAGTGTTTACAGCAATGTTTCATCAGACCCAGTTTGCCTGTCCATTGCTAGATACCATTTCAAAGTAGGTGTAAACAGCCTTGCTCTCTCTCCCTCTCTCTCTTGCCTCCCTCTTCCTCTCCCCTCACCCAGTGAAGTTTCCAAAAGAACCTTTGTTTAGTCATCATACTCACAATCTCTCTTTGTCCCAAGTGGCTGTCACTGTCCCAGGCCCTTGTGGGTGTTTCTCACGCCATGGCCAGGAGGGAGCCAGTCTCATCACCCACAGACAGGTTATCTCACTCGTCCAAGGTCACCAGTGCACGTCACAGCCTGGGTTTAAACCCAGGTCAGGTGACCCTAATCCATTCTCTCAGCGACGGCACCATTCTACGATCTCTCTGCTACATACTTTTTACTTCACAGTTTTCTTTCTTTTTTAAAATATTTATTTGGCTGTGCCAAATCTTAGTTATGGCACTTGGGACCTCCGATCTTCATTGCAGCGTGTGGGACCTTTAGTTGAGGCATGTGGGATCCAGCTCCCCAACCAGAACTTGAACTCTGACCACTTGTGTTGAGAGTGCAGAGTCTTAGCCACTGGACCACCAGGGAAGTCCCCAGTTTCTCTAATAGAGAACAAGAGTCCGGTAGGATTTTATTACAGGGATACAGAAGATGTTAAAAGCTCTTCCAGCTGAATGATCCTGAGTCTCTTACATCTCCTGCATTGGCAGGCGCATTCTTTACTGCTAGCATCACCTGGGAAGCCCAAGTGAAAGTAACAGTGTTAGTCACTCAGTTGTGTCCAACTCTTTGCCACCCCATGGACTGTATGTAGCCTGCCAGGCTCCTCTGTCCATGGAATTCTCCAGGCAAGAATACTGGTATGGGTAGACATTCCCTTCTCCAGGGAATCTTCCTGACCTGGGGATTGAACCTGGGTCTCCTAGATCACAGAGGGATTCTTAACCATCTGAGCCAGCTGGCCTGAAGGGAGATTAAATACTAAAAATTCGAAATATTTTTGCAGTCCAAGTTGTGGGTGACTGTTTTTTCAGGCCAGATATGGAACAAATTGGGAAAGTTCCTTGCCTTTTCCTAAAGCATCAGGAGAATTGCTAAAAGCATTGCCTGAGCAGGTCAGCCTGGCCTCAGAGACGCCAAGGCCTTGGGTCCATCTAACATCACAACCCAGGGCTCCAGAGCAAGGACAGATCACTTTGCTCTACCAGAAGCCTGCCCCAGCCACTGGTATTTGTCTCCAGAGTCCATTCCACACTCCCTGAGCCTCTCTTCCTGTCTCTTTATCAACTAGCAGAGAAGGATATTTATGGAGGAGGGAACTCTACGGGGAAGAGGAAGTCACCGGCTTGATTTCTGAAGACCCCTCTGAGTGCCTCCCTCCTGTGAGACCCTGGAGGTCTTTAACTCAGTGTCACAGTCCTGCCTGAAGTCCACCCACCCCTGCTTACCACATGCTTCCTGCCCCAAATGTCAAGGTTTTCATTACGAGCCGAATAAAATTGAAAACAGCCAAATACCACCTCATTTAGTCATTTTTTTTTTCTAATTTCTGAAGTCACAAAGAAAACCTCTCTTTAACAATGCCAACCTCTGGATCATACCAATTGCCAAGGAGAAGCTCCATCAGTACAGGCACCAAGCACAATGTATATCAACTTGCAGCTGAGGGAGCTTGCTCACCCGGAGGCTGTTCCCAGATCAGGTGGGATTTTCCATCACATGCTTTTTGGACAATAAGGATCCCGGGGCAGAGGGAGCTCTCAGTTCCTTTTCCCTAAACTGGAGACACTTAAAACACATTTCCAAGCATGCTGCCAGGGTTCAGAGGAATGATTTACACTTGCAGGAGCTGGACCCTGGAATTCCCTCCTGAATGCCCTTGACTCTGAGCTTGGGCTGTGGCCGAGCCCCAGCATGTAAATATCACTAGCCGAGTTTTCCTGCCCCACTGCTGGATCTTCATCTGGGGGACAACCTTGCTGTGGCCCTGACTTCGTCAGGCCATCTATTATGGGCTGGTTCAAGCACACCTCTCCATTCATATGTTGACATTCTAAAGCCCAGTACTTTGTTTGGAGACGGGCCTTTAAGGAGGTGATTAAAAAGCAGAGACATTACTTTGTCTAGTCAAAGCTATGGTTTTCCCAGTAGTCGTGTATGGATGTGAGAGTTGGACCGTAAAGAAAACTGAGCACCGAAGAATCGATGCTTTGGAACTATGGTATTAGAGAGTCCCTTGGACTGCAAGGAGGTCAAACCAGTCAATCCTAAAAGAAGTCAGTCCTGACTATTCATTGGAAGGACTGTTGCTGAAGCTGAAGCTCCAATACTTTGCAAAGAACTGATGCAAAGAACTGACTTCTTGGAAAAGACCCTGATGCTGGTAAAGATTGAAGGCAGGAGGAGAAGGGGACAACAGATGATGAGGTGGTTGGATTCATCATCGACTCAATGGACATGAGTTTGAGCAAGCTCCAGGTGTTGGTGATGGACAGGGAAGCCTGGAGTGCTGCAGTCCGTGGGTTTGCAAATAGTCGGACATGACTGAGCAACTGAACTGACTGAAGGTCAAATAAGATCATAAGGGTGAGGTCCTAATCCGATAGCTCTGTCCCTAAAGGAAGGAGAGAGGGGCAGCAGCAACACCCATGTACTGGAGGAAGGCCCAGGTGAAGACTCAGCAAGAAGGCAGCCATCTGCAAGCCAAAGAGACAGGCTCTGGGAGCAATCTGACCTGCTGACACCTTGACCTTGGACTTCCAGCCTCTATTTTGAAAATACAATTCATTTCATAATTTGAATACTTACTGGATTTTGTTTCTTTCTTTCTCAAGTGTATAACATAATCCCATATCTTAATAGACCATGGCTATCAGACTTTAGTATGATTTCTTGACATGTTTAAGTCAGTTTTTTTTTCCTTCTAAATTACCTGTGCTTACAGTCATTCTTTTATACTTGTTGAGTACAGATTTAATTATTGTCATATGCAGCAAGTCTCTGCTTTTTATCAAGTTTCATTCCTGGCAAATTTATGACAAAGTGAATTGCCTTAAAGTAGATTCTATTTTACCATAGGCACAACGATATAATTCAAAGTTTTATTGTTGATTTAACATCAAATGAATTTTAGATATGACCATAATATGTCACAAAAACAAAATCACAGCTGTTTGAAATCTCTGTAATCGATTACAAGTCAAATGAATGCCCAAGCCATTTAAGAGGATTAAATGAATTGTATATATTTGGTAATAAAAAAGGCTGTATGTGTACATAAAATAGAAAAATTCCTGGCTTTTCTGATGCCTCCAGGACAGTTGATTCTATGCACCAGCACCAGATTAATTCTTATAAATGAGACAGTTGACAGACATTTGCTAGTTCCCCTTCTCTTGCAAGATCAAGTAAAAAATCTTTGAACGTGGAAGTTGCTCACATGGGAGCCCCTGCCACCTCTTCTCCCCAAACTTAGCTCACTGTTCAGTGAACTGGTTAGCAGCTCCAGGTCCTTCACACATGGCCCCCATCTTCCGGCTTCGGTGCCTTTACTCTCTGCTTGCTCAGCCTTTGCCCACTTCTCCAGGCATGCAAATCGCTTTCCTCCTTGGAGGCTCTGTCCCAGTCCTTGCACTTGCGACCTACCTAGCACCTCCCCCTTGAGCCTAGGGACTCATCCTGGACCTCAGGGCATGGTCATGGCCGTGACCATCTTGCACCTCCCTGGGGCATCACGCTGTGCTATGTCTGCTGCGTTGTACCACCCAGGGCGGACAGCCAGCTCCACCCACCACTGTGCATCAGGAAAGAGAAGGGAGAGACACCAACCTTCCCTGAGGACCTACTATTTACCAGCCATCACATCTGGCATTCTCATATACATTCTCTCATTGAATCCCTACAACCATCTTAGGTGGTAGGGATTAGTTTTTCCATTTACAACTGACAATACAGAGGCTAAATAATTTCTTCAGCTAAATTCATTAAGAAGTGATGTGACCAGGATTTAAACCCCCACAGTTCACAGAAAGGCTCTTAAGCTAGAAAGCAGGAGATCTGCAATTCAGTTAACCCCTCTGAATCTCATTTTTGCCTATGATCAAAGAGGGCTAACAGCATCCACCAAAATAAGTGAATTAATGGAAGACATACTTTTGAAACCCTTCATCAGCTATTGTGGTACCATTGCTCCTGGTTCCTATCACACTCTGATGCTCAGTAAATGTGTGTTGCAAAAAACAAACAAAAATGTGTGTTGCTTGATTGGTTTCTATTTCTTCTCACGGGAGTTGCAGTATCTGTTGGTCTGGTCTGCCCAGCCGCTCTCTTCCTGCTCTGATCTAGTGACAGTTCTAATATCCATGTTTTCACCTTTGAAAAAGAAATCATGCCACCATCTGCTGAGAAGTGTTTCCTGGTCCAGAGCTATCAGACTGGCAACGCTTACCTGCACACATTTGCAAGCATTGCTCAACGTCTTCAAGAGAATTCCTCCAAGTATTTTGTAATCTGTGTTGGGGAATGCTAACGAACTCTAATACAGGACAACAGTTTGCTTCTTCTTAAAAGATAACAATGGTCAACAATCATGGCTGTGTCTCCTACTTGTGGGGCTCACTTAAATGGGCTGAAAATCCTTGAGATGGGGTTGACTATCAGCCTTTTCTCTGCAGACCAAGCTACCTAAGAAAAGCAGTATTATGTGTGATGGCATTTATTTATTTTAAAATTTGTTCTTGAAGTATAGTTGATTGACAATGTTAATTTCTCCTGTACAGCAAAGCGATTCATTCTTTTTCATACTTGTTTCCATTATGATTTATCATAGAATATTGACAGGATATTGTGCTATACAGTAGGTCTTTGTTGTTTATCCATCCTATGTGTTACAGTTTGCATCTACTAATCCCAAACTCCCAGTCCATCTCTCTCCCACCCACCTTCTCCCTTGGCAACCACCTGTGTGTTCTCTATGTCTATGAGTTTCTTTCTGCAAAGTCATGCATTTTTGCTAAGAGTTCCATTGTTCTTTTGCTTGATAATGCTGAGTTTTGGCTTCTAACTTCTGTTTCCACACCTTCTGAGTGTTTGTGTACTGTGTTCAGCATCTTTTACCAGCTGAGTTTCTTTTATTTACTGGGGTCTTCAGGTTCCCTTCTTTATCCTTGTTCTTTCCTTCGTGATTACCCAGCTTAGCTCCTTGCAAACACATCTTCTCTATTAATTCTCTTTACAGTATGATTTTGACCTTCAGATTTCCTAGTTAACTTTTTAGGAATTTCCCGAAGCGGACTCATCTTTCCCTGCTGTAATTAGAGTTCTTGTCTAAGAACTTGATCCTTCTGTAATTTCTCTCCTGTTTGCAACTTTCCTTTCATTGAAAGGAGTAAAAGTTGTAACTCTTTCCATGTCTTCACTGTAGTTTCAGTAGTTTGGATTTTTCGGTAGGAAACTTGCTCACCCTCCAGAGTTCCTTTTCTACCACAACTGACTGTACAAAATCATACTTATTTTTAAGATGGAATAGTTCACAAAAATAGGCACCAACAACACTTTCATGCATAAAGTTAGCATCTTCTAGATATAGATTTTATTTCTCTAGCCTATGTATCTGTTCTATAAGATTGCCAAAAACAGTGATCAAATCAGAAGCCTTATCCAAACCAATCCATTCTGCAGTATCTATAGCACATAACCTTTTCCCCTCGTTGTCCAAAATAAAAGCATTTTTCCCTCTGCCTAATTCAACTGGTCATAAATATTAATCGGCCCATCATTTCAACTTTCCATTTTATATCCGCTAATAGACACCTCTCTGGATAGACCTCAGACAGTTAATCCATTTCAACCAGTCTCAGCTATTCTCTTTTCTGAAGAATGTTTGCTTAGAGAACTCAGAGGAAATGCATTTCTCTTTCTGCTTCCTTTGGCATGTCTCCCAAGGAAGAGATGATGGTGAGAAGAGGTTCAGCCCACCAGCCTTTCCTATCTTCCTTCCTGTCCTTGGCTCCAGAAGACTCCCTCCTGTCTGCCCATGGGGCTCATCACCACACCACCTGTCACCCAGTGTCCATGCCACCCGGCTGCCACTGCAGTGGTCCACCCTTCCAGGGGGCCTGAGCAGCTGTCCCTCTTGGTCCGTGTGTCCTACCAAGAGCCCTGCTAAATGGAGATGTGATGGGACCATGCTCACTGGCAGGGTTGCTCATGGATTGCTGATAGAATGCGTGGATGGGAAGCCAGTCTGATTCACTCTTGCTATGAGTCGTAGCTGGTCTTCCCTGGTCAAGCAGACCCACTATCCTCATGTGGGAACTCTCTGCCAGGTGGCCTGGTTTCATCAACATGAAAGTTCAGCTGCCCCCTTTCCTTTGCTGACTCTGATAGACAGTTCTCTTGTACAGAGGGATCCTCCCCTTCTGTGGGGCCACCAGCGGCAGAGAGATTGTTTCTGGACTGCTTGACGATGATCCTTATGGGAAATGGTTTGCACAGTGGTTAGTAGAGGTAAGCCTTGTGTGATCTGCAAGGTAACTGGGTCACAGGTGTCCAGCAGACCCACTTGTGCTTGCTGTTCTGGAATGAGAAGCAGACAGGTAGACAGAAGGAAGAGTTGCATACACGGTTACGGAACAGAGATTGGGGGAGAAGATAAGAACTGAAATTCAGATTTCACATAACTAGAGTTCTCTCCTTCTCCCCCAGCCAGAGGAATAATGAATAATAGAGAGTAGTAGTTATAATAATAATAATAGAGTCGCACAGGGTGGAGGAGAGAGCTGTTACCTTCACTTCCAAGGGGGTCTGGGTGCTTGAGGGAGGACCTGGATGTTCTTTGTTGGGGATGCAGACCGTGGCCATCAGCAGAGTGGGGTGGGAGTGGGGGAGTCAGCAGAACAAGAACAAGACTGTCAGCACCTGAAAGACCCAGATCCTTCAAAACAGGAGCAGGAGACTGAGATCATGTCCTCAGTATGCTGAAGAATCAGAGCCTGTGAAGTCTGGGTCGTTACTATTAAGAGGACTCATAATGTGTGAAAGGTGTTAGTCGCTCAGTGGTGTCCAACTCTTTGTGACCCCATGAACCATATCCTGCCAGACTCTTCTGTCCATGGAATTCTCCAGGCCCTTCTCTAGGGGATCTTCCCCACCTAGGAGTTGAACCTGGGTCTCGTGCATTGCAGGCAGATTCGATACCATCTGGGACTCATTAGTATCCACTGATCACTGGAACCTGGGCTTATAAGAACAACACCCAGTGAGTGGGGTGGTCTGTGAAAACAGGTGTAGTGGATACTCCACCACCACCTAGCCTTCATGAAGGAGTTAGATTCACATTCATGCTTGGGAACACACACAATCACATGCTATAGGAATATAGAAATATATACACATAGTTCTCTTATAAAAGATATCTTAGGGCCATCAGTTCCAGAATTATGGATATGAACCAAATTACAGGAGCTCTGAGAACAGAAACTTGTACCTAGCAGACTCAGAGAAATAAAAGCTCACCTAGTAAGTCCTGGGAGTAGCAAGGGTCCTGGGAAAGCCAATCCCCCTGGAGGCTGAGACAGGTGGAAGGAGGAAGTTGCACATCCACCGTGGAAGGTGTGATGCATCACTGACCCCAGGAAGCTCCCATGTTGCCTGGGCATCCAGGATAGTTTCACAGGCACCAAATATAGCCACATGTCAAGGACATGGGGTTCATTCTCCAGGAGCTTAGTCTTTCCAGCTCAACTAACTCTGTCCCCCAAACTCTCAAGCCGATGTTAAAGCCAGACCTCCATGCAAACTGGGGCAGGATTCTCCCAAACCTTCACTAGTTCTAGGCAGACCACCAGCAGTTCTGGGCAAAGCACACATATCTGCTAAGTTTTTCATTATAATATTGGTACTTTAATGAAAGGATTCAGAAAGCCCAATTCCTAAAGGAGACATATTAAGCCAGGCCCTTATGTAACACCTGGAAATGGAAATGACAACTCACTCGTCTGGTGGGCTACAGTCCATGGGGTCTCAAAGAGTTGGACATGACTGAACGACTTTCACTTCACTTCACTTCACTTACATAACACACCTACTTACTGTAAATAAGAAAATCCGAGAAATATCTTCTATTGGATTGAAATTATTCCCCATTTTTGCTGCAATTTGGACCACAGCCTTGAAACAGTCATGGAAGGATGATACCATCCTGTGTTAATTATTGTACTCATATGCTTTCTTCCTTTCTGTTCTTTCCCTTCTTACTCCACCTTGAACTCCTCATCTTGGAAGGGAGTAGAGATTTTTTTCTCAGCATAATCCTCCATAGAAGAATGCTAGGCTATTCTAGTACTGGCAGCCTTGGTCACTGCTGAAGCTTTTGCGAATCCAGTAAGAGGCCTTACCTAGTAGCTCAGATGGTGAAGAATCTGCCTGTAATGCAGGACACCTAGCTTTGATCCCTGAGTCAAGAAGATCCCTTGGTGAAGGGAATGACAATCCATTCCAATATTCTTGCCTGAAGAATCTCATGGACAGAGGAGCCTGGTAGGCTATAATCCATGGTGTCATAAAGAGTCGGACGTGACTGAGCAACTAACACTTTCACTTTCAAGAGGCCTTGATGGTGGGAAGGGAGAAGGTTCTTGACCACCCTTCCGGTCTTTCGACTGCTTTTCCCAAGCCCTCTTTAACTTAGTTGGAGGGGAAACTATCTTGTAGATTTCACCATCTTCATCTTCTGTTGGGGAAATGAGGGATTTCCACTGAAAATGAGATAAAATTGCTTTAAAAAGAAAAGCCTACCCTCTCTCATTTTCTGACACTGAGTCCAGTGACTTCCAGACAAGGTAGGATGATGGTTACTTTGTCTCATGCCCCCACTTCACACTCTGGGTCAGTAACCTCAAAACTCTACCAGTCGGAAAAAGGAGCCTCTGGTCCCCTATGAGTGGGTTTTGCTTCTTTCAGGAAGTCTGCAAACTGCCCTTCCAACTCTTGCCTTCCTAGCTCTCTCCCCATAATGTTGAGAGATTTCCGTTCCCAGAGAAAAGGCTGGAAATTGCTTCGGGAAGAGGGGAGGCTGATGGTGATGAAGGACTCTGGATGGGGCTCAAGGAGGAAAGCAGGACTGGGGATGAAGTCCTCGTGTACTCCATGAGGTCAACATGTTAGGGAAGCAGGCAGAGGAGCCCAGGTTGGTACATGTGAACTGTGTGAGGTGCATGCTTGCTGGGCCCTAGGAGACAGGGCAGCTCAGTCAGTCTACTCCCTAACCCTAAGCCCAACCCTAACCCTAATTGAAGACATGGGAAACATATTCAACCTCCTTACCCTCATTTATGTTTTGCCACTTGACTTTTTAAGACAGGAGTAAAATATGTGAGGCTGAAACTGAAGCTCTAATATTTTGGTCACTTGATGCAAAGAGCCAGCTCATTGTTAAAGACTCTCATGCTGGGGAAGATTGAAAGCAAAAGAAAAGGGTGACAGAAGATGAAATGGTTAGATAGCATCACCGACTCAATAAACATGAATCTGAGCAAACTCCAGGAGATAGTGAAGGACAAGGAAGCCTGGCATGCTGTGATCCAGGGGTTGCAAAGAGCTGAATATGATTTAGCGACTGAACTAACAACAAGATGCCTTAAAATTTCCTATCACTTTTTTCTGTCAATTAATACTTAGACTTTGAATAAGTTCTGTATTCCATATATCATGGCTATGTTACATAGGACTTAAAATGTATGCCTGTTAAGCAAAAACAACAATACAGTATATTAACGCATATATATGGAATTTAGAAAGACGGTAACGAGAACCCAACATGCGAGACAGCAAGGGGAATGCAGATGTATAGAATAGACTCGTGGACTCTGAGGATGAGGGTAGGGGTGGGATGATATGGGAGAATGGCATTGAAACATGTTAATTATCATATGTCTAATCAATCGCCAGCCCAGGATTGATGCTCGGGGCTGGTGCATCGAGATTTCCCTGGGGGAGGGAGGAGAGAGGGGGGTTCTGGAGGGGGAACATATGTAAACCCATGGTGATATCATGACATTGTATGGCAATAACAATAAAAATAAATTAATAAATTAAATAAAATAAAATGTATGCCTGTTAGCTATTTCATTCCAAAAGGTGATGTTCTTCATCAACAAAATATTACTCCTGTGGCCCATGACTTCTCCCACCTTTGAACTTTAATTTGATATTAATTTTGTAATATTTATTTTCTTTTTGTTTTGTGTTGACCTGGTGGTTTGGCCAATCTTTTAATTTTTATGAGTTAGTGTGCCTCTTATAGGCAGCATGTAGATGAATTTTTTAAAAAAATATAAATTAAATCAATAAAAAGAAAATATCCTAGTAAATCAGTAGCTATAGAAAGTATGAAACAAGTTGTTGATGAACAACCTTCAACAAAATCAAAAGGCTCAAATGGGTATATAGTTTATGGGCAGCTTTTTTCAAACTTACAAATAATTCCCATAAAAGAAATAATTTCCATACTAAATAAATCATTGCAGAAAATAGCAAAAGAGATAAAGCTTTCCAAGTCAATTTATAAATTTGTATAATCTTGTTACCAACCCTGGGAAACCCAGAACAAAAACAGCAGCTACACACCAATCTCATTTATAAACACAGATAAAAAAACTTTAAAATGTTTTAGCAAATCAAATCCAGAAATAGATTAGGAGACTAATGTATCATACCAAGGAGATTTTATTCCAGGAATGCTTCAATGTGAAGAAAATAATAAAACAATTTATCACACAAAAAGGTTTGAGAAAAAAAAATCTCAACTGACACTAAAAATGCATTTGTTAAAATTTAACATTTATTCCCAGTAAAAGCAGTTAATAAACATATACCTAATATCATGGTTAAGAATAAAATAATAAAGATGTTACTGTTAAAAAATGAAAAAGGATGTTTATTACTATAACTGCAATTAAACATTTTCCTAGAAGTTTCCATTAGAAGGCATACAGAAAAAATAATACGATAAAATAAAAATATTTGAAAAAGAGGAATATATTGCAAATTATGTGATTGTCTAGAATGACTTGAGTATAAACTACAAAAGAAATTACTTATCAAATATATATCTGAGAAGCAGTAAATCTTGACTGCAGCCTTGAAATTAAAAACTGCTTGCTCCTTGGTAGGAAGGCTATGACAAACCTAAACAGCCTATTAAAAAAGAGAGACATCATTTGCCAGAAAAGGTCCGTACAACCAAAGCTATTGTTTTTCCAGTGATCGTGTATGGATGTGAGAGTTGAACCATAAAGAAGGTCAAGCACCGAAGAACTGATGCTTTTGAATTGTGATACTGGAGAGGACTCGAGAGTCCCTTGGACTGCAAGGAATCAAACTAATCAATCCTAAAGGTGATCAACCCTGAATATTTATTGGAAGGGCTTTGCTGAAGCTGAAGCTCCAGTATTTTGGCCACCTGATGCTAAGAGCTAACTCATTGGAAAAGACCCTGATGCTGAGAAAGATTGAAGGCAAAAGGAGAAGGACGTGGCAGAGGATGAGATGGTTAGATACCATCACTGACTTAACTGACGTGAATTTGAGCAGACTCTGAGAGACAGTGGAGAACAGAGGAGGCTGATGTGCTATAGTCCACGAGCTTGCGATGAGTCACACGTGACTTAGTGACTGAACACCAATAACAACAAAAGCTTGATAACCAAGTGCATGAACTCAGGGTTGCCATTTGAAGTCTGACTCTGCCACTTGCCAGCTATATGACCGTGGATAAAGAAATTAAGTCTATTAATTAAAAAGAAATCAATAAACTTTGGCTTTTATTCTGAATGAAAATTCATTCGAGGGTTTTGAACAGAGATGAGACACCTTAAATTTAATAAACTGTGTTTTTTTGGTATCGTCTGATATGAGTGGTTTTGTTTCTTTACAGTTTTTGACAATAGCTATGTTTTATTTTCTAAAGATAAAACTAAAGACTTTTTGAAATATTGGCTGAGAATCATTCAAATAAATGTGCTAAAATATTAAATTGCAAATAAAAAAATCACACAATTATTCTACTATATCAAGACTACACTGGAATTTAAATCAGAGAGTCTAAAAGCAAAGAATAACAGTGGTGAACTACAAGAAAAATATCTCAAATTATTTGCAAGTCAGAGGTCAGTGTTTCCTTCTGCCCTCTGATTTGGGACGAGTGCCCAAAGTCTTTAGGGAAGACAGCATTTCATGCCTTGTCCGCTCCCTTTCCCCACCCTGAATAACTTTTTTCCCAAAAAAAGAATAAAGAATACTCAATGAAAACTATTAAAATGCTTGGCAAAACTACACAGACAGACACAGAGGCCAATTAAGTATAAATAGTTCATACCAAAACTGTCTTTTTGACCCAGCCACTAATATCTACCCAGCCCCAGATTTAACTGTTTGGATGAAAATGACAGAACAGACAAATGACAGGCCCACCAGCCACAGAGCAGCTCCCATTAGGAGGGTTCATATTTGTCTGAAGAATGTGCCCTATGTGTCCTAAGAGCACAGGAGGCGATGCAGATGTCTGACTACCTCCCTAAACCTAGAGAAGATGACTTTTTTCCCTTTCAGATTTAATCTTTCCGCCAACTACCACTTTTTTTTTTTTTTTTTTTTGTCTAAAACAGAGTCCACTCCCTTTGGATTTTGAAGCTATTGATAGCTTTTTTTTTTTTTCTTTGAAGGCTTAGCTGCTTTATACCTTGAAAGTGAATACACTAACCATTATGAGAAGACAGCCTCACCTTTTGGAGGACAAATGCTTTGGGGTGGTGTAACCCCCAGGGTTCAAATTCTGGTCCTGGTACTCAGTGTGTAAGGCTTACTACACTCCTTCACCCTCTCGGGCATCAGTCTTGCCATCTGTAAATGCAAGATGGCAATACCTGGTTTGTTGTGAGGTTGCTGTGAGCGTTCCACGTGGTAATACTTTGTAACCTCTTATATGCTATACTTTAAGATGATACTGTCCTCCTGACTTAGCTAAGTGCTATTCACTCATGGTTCTTAAGGTAAAATTGAAGCAAAGTATTTTGTAATACCAAAGAAAAAAACCAAACCGAAACCCACTGTTGGCTTGTTTATGCAAAAATTATTAAAATAGGAAATGTACTTTGAATTATCCCTTTTTTTTTGTAAGAGTGAGGATAAGGATTGCTATCATTCATTTATATTGTTTGAGCACCAATCACATGTAAGCTAATATTTGATAAGGAGAGTCACTATATAGACTGTATATTAGTCTACAGTCCTGTATATTAAATATAGCCCTGTATATTAAAATTCAATTAAAACTATTTCAAAAGCACAGCTGAAAACCTCCATTTCCAAAAGTAGGGTGAATTAGATTCCCTGAAATCTCTCTTCCTAAGAAACACCTAGAAATACTGAAAACATATAACACTTTTTAAAGTTATTGTTTGAATTCCAAGAATGCAAGAGAAATCCCTGGGGTGAAAAATGAAGGCGATGGACTTCCCTGGAGACCCAGTGGTTAAGACTGAACTTCCACTGTAGGAGTTGTGGGGTGGATTCTCTGCTCAGGAAACCAAGATCCCACAAGTCATGCAGTGTGGCCAAATAAATGAATAAAATAAACTATTCAGCACTAAGAAATACACCAACGAACGAAGAATTAATAAACAATATATGAAAAAAATGAAGATGAATGTGAATAGCAAAGTGGTAAGCACTGCTACTGTTAGCAACTGCCTGGATAAAGGAAGAGCAGTTAAAGAATGGAAAGGTGTCAATCTTAGTAGGTAAAAGGAATTTCTCTCTCTCAAAATTTCACACACACTCATGTGGCATACTGAACCACACATATACCTATGGGGCTTTCCACCTGGCACTAGTGGTAAAGAACCAGCCTACCAATGCAGAATACGTAAGAGATGTGGGTTAGATCACTGGGTCAGGAAGATCCCCTGGAAGAGGGCACAGCAACCACTCTAGTATTCTCACCAGGAGAATCCCAAGGACAGAGGAGCCTGGCGGGCTACATTCCATAGGGTTGCAAAGAGTCAGACACTACTGAAGTGACTTAACATATACCTATTGCCCAAATTCTACAGGTTCAATCAAGATTTTGCAACATTACACTTATTTTCCTTTTTTTTTTTTAACTCAAAGGAAGGTTTTATTACGCATTTATTTCTTTGGCTGCACTGAGTCTTGGGTGTGGCATGTGAGATAGTCCTTCTTCATAGAGGCTTTCGGGATCTTCCCTGACAAGGGATGCAACCTGGGCCCCCTGCCTTGGGAGCTCAGAGTCTTAGCCACTAGACCACCAGGAAAGTCCCTAAGATTTTATTATTTGAAAAGTGGAAGATTCAGAGAAGAAAGCAGGGGACTTTATTTTGGAGTTGGGCAGAGGTCTTGATCTTTTTTGTTTTGTTTTTGTCATTGTTTAGTCACTAGCCGTGTTCAACTCTTTTGCGACTCCATGGACTGTAGCCCGCCAGGCTCCTCTGGCAGTGGAATTTTCCAGGCAAGAATACTGGAATGGGTTGCCATTTCCTTTGACAGGGGACTCCTGACCCAGGGATTGAACCCACATCTCCTGCCGAGATCTCCTGCATTGCAGGCAGTCTTTACTTCTGAGCCACCAGGGAAGCCCTTTATTTTTAAAAAGGGCTTTTTAAAAACAGCTTTTCCCAGGGAAAGATTTGGCCATCTTTATTTCCTATAAAATGTGTGTGATATTCCTTTCCATACATAGGTATGTCTCTTAATTTATTTAAAGGAAAGGAAATCCGTGGGATTCATATTATTTTCTTAAACTTGATCTCTCATAAAGTACTGCAGATTGTGTTCCTTCTGATACTAATTTACATCTTCATCTGTGATAAAATAATCCAATAGGAAAAATTTTCCAATAAGGAGAGAACTTTTGTAATACTATGAAAAATTGAGTTCTCTTATTTCTGTCTGACACAAGTAATGAGTCTTAATAGCTATCGCTGATTCTAAGTAATAGTTCACTGAAAATTACACTTGTGGAAAAAATAAACAATATGTTCAATTAGAGTTATTTCCTTTAGTAAGAGCATTCCAGAAGTGAAATACATATTATTTTTCTGATGTTAGAATTTCAATCATTAAACAATGGCTAAAAGTCAAAAACATGTTTTAAAAATTTTATTGAAGTATAGTTGATTTTCATTATGTTAATTTCTGCTATACAGCAAAGTGATTCATATATATATATATAATGATACACAATGACACATATATATTCTTTTCCACTATGATTTATCATAGAATATTGAACGTAGTTCCCTGTGCTGTACAGTAAGACCTTGTTGTTCATCCATGGCGCTCCATCTTTATTCTGCATGTTAATTGGACTCAGCACAATAAATTGCAGAAGACATCAAGTTCTGTAATTCAGTGATTCAGAGAGATAGGGATTCTCGGTGCTGAATGGAGATGCTGGATTCTCCTTAGCACCACATTGAATGAGTTGGATCTGGTTCCGTTTAGCATGAGATTGGTTAAAATCCACATAGCTCTGAGATAATCGGAATTACCTTAAATTGTATTTATTTGGTTTCCCCGATAGACTGCAAGCTGCCTGAGGATATAAAACATAGATCATATCTCCTTGCTTCTAGTGGACACCTATGCTCACAATTAAGCTCTCAATAATTATTTGTTACCTGTACTAACGAGTGAGTTGGTTAGAAAGAGTTTCCTGGTGGCTCAGTGGTAAAGAATCTGCCCGCAATGCAGGAGATACAAGAGATGTAGGTTTGATCTTTCCTAGGTCAGGAAGATTCCCTGGAGGAGGAAATGGCAACCCACTCCTGAATTTTTGCCTGGAAAATTCCACAGAGGAGACTGGTGGGCTACATTCCATGGGGTCACAAGGAGTCAGACATGACTGAGAGACTGAGCAAGCACACAAATCAAAGCTGGATATTCAGTGAAAGACATTGAAGTCGCTCAGTCATGTCTGACTCTTTGAGACCCCATGGACTGTAGCTGGCCAGTCTTCTCCATCCATGGGATTTTCCAGACAAGAATACTGGAATGGGTTGCCATTTCCTTCTCCAGGGGATCTTCCTGACCCAGGGATAGAACCTGGGTCTGCCACACTGCAGGCAGACTGTTTACTGTCTGAGCTACCAGGGAAGCCCAAGACAGAGTTGTGTCCAATTCTTTGCAACTGGCTACATGGACTGTAGCCTGTCAGGCTCCTCTGTCCATGGAATTCTTCAGGCCAGAATACTGACTGGGTAGCCATTCCCTTCTCTAGGGGTCTTCCCAACCCAGGGATTGAACCCAGGTCTCCCACTTTGCAGGCGGATTTTTTTATTCTTTACCACTGAGCCACCAGGGAAACCCAGATAATCAGTATCCTTGTCTAAATTTTTGGAACAAGCACCTATCCTACCAGGCCTACTGATCTTGTTTTCGGGGGATTGTTGATTCAGTGGAGAGCAATACAAGTGTGTAGAGATGCAGAGAAAAGAACAGTGGAGAAAGGAGAAAAGATGAAAACTATAAACCTCTGTGTATGTGCTCAGTCATGTCTGACTATTTGCAGCCCTGTGAACTATAACCCACCAGAGTTTTCTGCCCATGGAATCTTCCAGACAAGAATACTGGAATGGGTTGCCATGTCCTCCTCCATGGGATCTCCCCAATCCACGGACCTGCAGATATTCTGCATTGCAGGCAGATTCTTTACCATGGTGTCACCTAGGAAGCCCCTATAAAAGTATTAACAACCCAAAATTCATGAGATCTGGCTGACCGCACATTGTGCTGTGATCCTTAGCACCCTTGGCCACCTCTGGATTGGATGACTTGATCCACTCTCCCAAGTTTCCCTATTTCTCCCACTCTCCCTACTTATCTTTCCAGCTTAAGTTGCTCTTAGTACAGTTCCTAGATAATCAGGCCCTACCAACTCACTTTACTAGTCTGATGATGGATAGGAGATTCAACCAGATGATATATCAGCTGGTCAGCAGTCAGAGGCCTCTGAAGCATCTTGAGTGAAGAGTCACCAGGGACAAATTGCCCCATGGTCTGTAAGTCCTGCCCCTCCTTGCTCGCGCTGTTCAGCTTTCCCTGAGTTTCTTCAAAACCTCCTCATGTCCTTAAAATGCATCCCTTGATACATTTATCTTATTCTTTGTTAAATGTGGAGCTACCTTGAAAGGGCTGCTGATCTTTGAAACCAAATAGTTCAGTTCAGTTCAGTCACTCAGTCATGTCCGACTCTTTGCAACCCCATGGACTGCAGCATGCCAGGCTTCCCTGTCCATCCCCAACTCCTGGAGCTTGCTCAAACTCATGCCCATTGAGTCGACGATGCCATCCAATCATCTCATCCTCTGTCGTCCCCTTCTCCTCCTGCCTTCAATCTTTCCCAGCATCAGGGTCTTTTCCAAGGAGTCACCTCTTCACATCAGGTGGCCCAAGTATTGGAGTTTCAGCTTCAGCATCAGTCCTTTCAGTGCATAAGCTTGCAATCAAATAAGCTATGTCTAAAGAACCTTACCAAGGTGGATTTCATGTCTTGGGTATTCAACTCCATCCTGCTGGCCACTCTTACAGATGGTAAGGAGGTTTGAATGATCCAGAGCATCTTAGCTGAAGGAGCCTTGTCACAACCAAACCTGAGAAGGTCCAGGATAGAAGAAATCCAGTGTGAGATCAGGGAAGCCTGCTGATGTTTCTGAGGGAGCCACACAGCATCTGCTGATATCTTTAATCCAGTTGACCACACAAAGTGGCCTTCACTCTTGTGACAGCACTCAACCTAGCCAACCAGATGTACCTGCAACAGGGTTATGGAATTCCATGATTGGAATAGACTTTAGAATTCTCATCATTCATATATTACTTCTACAGCTTTCCTTTTTCATTTGTTTAATAAGCCATGTCTGACTCTTTGCGACCCCATGGACTGTAACCCACCAGGCTCCACTGTCCATGGGATTTTCCAGGCAAGAATACTAGAGTGGGTTGCCATTTCCTCCTCCAGAGAATATTCCCGACCCAGGGATCAAACCCTTGTTTCTACATTGGCAAGCAGATTCTTTATCACTGAGCCACCTGGGAAGATCTAGACTCTAAATAATCAATTCTTAAAAAACAAAAATAAATGTATTTGTCCTTACAAGTGGTCATACCACCACTTCTTGAACATGACAGGGTAATCTATTTCTACATAATTCTATTAGAAAGAATGTTGGCCCCAATTTTAAGCCAAAGTCTGAGTGAGTGACTGAGCACACACACATACTACATCTTTTTAGTTTTTTTCCCTTTGGTACCACTTCTGAACCTCTGCAGATGTATGCAAACATAGAATTCTTTAAAGAGCAAAACCAGGCCTTCAAATATTTGGACAAAAAGAGTCACATCACTTTTAAGCCTTTTTCTCCAGGCTAATAAGCTGAATCCTCCAATCATGTCTTTGGTGACATAATATTGGATCTCTTCACCATCACTGTCACCCTTGTCTGGCAGTGCTCTAAACTGACTCTGGATTATTCTTAAAATGCATCAGCCATGCACCTTTGGGTGTTATCTGGCCAGGGAAGAATAGAGCAAGGCTCTCATCTCTATTTCGGCTTATGATTGCCTTCACCCTCAGAAGACGCCTCACTTTTCCCTGTGGTGTGTTTGAGTTCACCCAAGCCTTGCAGTCTTCAAGGGAAGGCTGGCCTGGAGTCAGACAGTCAGGTTCTGACCTGCTTGGGCCATCCAGGGGTCACTAGAGTGGCTGGTCTCATCCTCTCAACATTAGCCTCCTCTTAGAGAATCAGCCTCTGCCAGCTCCACAAAGGAAAGCCCTACTCCCTGCCCCTGTCATGGGCCACCAGTTGGCCCTGGTCTAAACTAGACCTAGGAGATCCTACCCAGGTCACTTAGCTGTGAGGAGCCTTTAAAAGGTCATGGAGACTTGAAAGTGACTCTGTCTTTTCAGGTGGCTAAGAGCAAGCAGGGAAACCAGACTGCAGAGGGCATAAAGGAGGTTCTGGAAGCAGGATGTGTATGTGTGTTCAGTCATGTTGGACTCTCTGCAACCCCATGGAGAATAGGTCCACCAGGCTCCTCTGTACATGGGATTTCCCAAGAGAGAATACTGGAGCTGGTTGCCATTTCCTCCTCTAGAGGATCCTCCCGATCCAGGGACTGAACTCACATCTCTTGTGTTTCCTGCATTGGCAGGAATATTCTTTATCAATGGCACCACTTGGGAAGTCCAGAAAGGAGTCCATAAGGGCACCATAGAAACAGGGACTGAGAAACTAAACCAATGACATCACTTTTCACAAGTTCCCACTAAACCTCTTCCAACTAGTTTCCATGAGGTTTCTCTGTCTGTGAGGTTAAAATCATCTTTTAAAAAATAATTTTTAAGTCTTTAGTTTATTGTTACAATATTACTTGTGTTTTATGTTTTGATTTTGCGGCCTCGAGATGTGTGGAATCTTGGTTCCCCCACCAGGGATCGAGCCCATACCCCCTACGTTAGAAGGTGAAGTCCCAACCACCAGACTGCCAGGGAAGCCTCAGGTTAAATACATTTAAATGTAAGATTCTTCAAATGGATTTTGGTTCTGAACAATCTTTGCCAAGACTTTAGGCAAGTCTTGAAATTTTACTGTGCTTAATTTTTCTTATGGATAGATTGCATGATTGACTGATAGTCTGTTTTCACTCTGATTCTACATCTTATTATTTCCATTTTGTACATCTGTACTCAAGAGGGTGTTAAAAATAAAAACCAAGGTGTCTAACTTTATATATGACCCCTGGTAAATTTCATCTTGGTTTCGGTTAATCTTCCAAACCATCTCACATGTTGTAATATGTTTGCATCTGTGATGATCAAATGGCAAAGAGGAAAAAAACTTGAGAGTAATAAGAGCATACTTCTTCACAGAAATCTGTATAATAGTTGTCTCTGACATGGTTGAACTGTTCAGAAATTTAATTTATGTGGCTTAGAAATTTATTCATTCATTCATTTGTTTATCTATTCAGTAATTTCACCAGAAGTTCATTGTTGACTGAGGTTGTGTTTTCCAAAATCGGCAGAAAGATATATAAGAGGTAGAGGCAAAGCTTTGATTTACTGGGATCTGTTAAGATGGTCATCCAAGCATGAAACGTCTGCATCTTGAAGGACCCTACAGTTGGGCTCAGGTGCATCAGACCAACTGGAATGCCCAGTCACCACCAGTTATGCCAGGTCAGAAACATTGCATAAAGAACAAATCAAACTCAGACTAGTCAATTTGCTATTTGCTGGCAACAATGGCATAAAGATTTGGTAGGAAAAGATATAGGAATTTTGGCTAGAGTGAGCTTTTGGCTTATCTTCAGATTCCAGTTATGCAAGGCTGTCCCCCATCCCTCGGTACCTCAGATAAATTCAACAGCAGCTTGGAGTTCAACTTGGTAACTTAGAGCAAACAAAGAATCCATCTTTGAGGCAAAATTGGGCTGCATCTATTTGTGGTTCATAGAGGCTTCAGAAAGACAGGCTGGCAAAAGGCAAGACTGACTTTCAACCACAGTGGGATGGGCGGGAGCACACACACCTCTGAATATGTGAGGAGAAGAGGAGGAGCAGAGACAGAAGGAGCAGACACCTGCCTCCCAGTCACCACAGCCACCGCCCCCCTCCCCGGAAGGCTGTTTGTAGCAGACTCATCTTGGGTAACCATCACCTTTCTGTGAACCATTGAGCCCCTGGCCCTTGTGTCTGGTCTTTGTCTTCAGCCAGAACTGCTCCAAATCCCAAGTTGAAAATTTAGGCCTTCCTCCCCGCCTCAAGCACCTCCCCAACCCCATCTGATTACCTCCCTCATATCTCATTTTATTCCCATCCCAACCACTTCATTCTTCTGCATCAACTGCTCAGTGAACCCCCATTTCTGGTAGAATCAATTCATTGGACTCTGTTTCTTTTCTTTTTTTTTTTTGTATTTTTTAGAAAAACTTCAAGTTGAAGTCTACGTGATTTACAATGTGGTGGCAATCTCTGCTATACAGCAAAGTGATTCAGTTATACACATAAACACATTCTTTTTAAAATATTCTTTTCCATTATGGTTTATCAGAGGATATTGAACATAGTTCCCTGTGCTATACAGCACCTGCCTGCTAATGCAGAAGACGCAGGTTTGATCCCTGAGTCAGGAAGATCTCATGGAGGAGGAAATGGCTGCCCACTCCAGTATTTTTGCCTGGAGAATCCCATGGAGAGAGGAGCATGACAGGCTACCAGTCCACAGGGTCACAAAGAGTCGGATACAACTGAGCAACAAGGCAGAAGCACGATCTATCTGTACAGTAGGGCCTCATTGTTTATTCATTCTGTATATCATAGTTTGCATCTGCTAACCCCAAACTCCCAATCCACCTCTCATCTTGCTCTCCCCATTGGCAATCACAAGTCTGTTCCCTAAGTCTGTGAGTTTATTTCTGTTTTGTAGGTAGGTTCATTGCAACCGTATTTTAGATTTCACATATCAGTGATATCATGTGGCATTTGTCTTTCTCTTTCTGACTTACTTCACTTAGTATGATAATCTCTACTTGCATCCATGTTGCTGCAAATGGCTTTCATTTTTAATGGCTGAGTAATATTCCATTGTGTATATGTACCACATCTGCCTTATGCATTCATCTGTTGATGAAAATTTAGCTTGTTTCCATGTCTTGGCTATTGTGAACAGTGCTACTTTGAACATAGGAGTGCATATATCTTTTTGAATTAGAGTTTTTCTGCATATATGCCCAGGAGTAGGATTGTTGGATACATGGCAGCTCTATTTTTAGTTTTTTGAGGAAACTTCATGCTGCTTTTCATAGTGGCTGCACCAATAGTTGGGCTGATTCTTCATCTGGAAAATGGGTATAATTAGCCCTACCTCATGAGATTGGAAACACACGAGGTTTCTCCATTGTGTGGGGCAGGCTTGCTCATAGCAACGCCCCCACCCTCCCCACAAGTAAGGGGTGACTTCTTCTCTCCCGTGTCTTCCCCTCTCCTCACAAACGTGGTCTTTTCCCTGCTTTAGAGACATCCCCAGCACTACCAGGGTCTCCCTCCTCCTCATCCACAGACCTCACAAAGGTCTCATCCACCCCACCGCCTCCTTGCCATTAGTCACCGCATTCACAGGGACGTTATAGTTTGCCCCTACCCCATCATTGCCCACTCTGTCCTCATCTTTCCTCACCTTCGAAGTCTAGTCCAGTTGAAAATCTCAGAGTGATTCTCAATGTTTCCTTCACCTTCTCTCTAGCCAACTCATGCCTGGAACTTGCTTGATTCTGTCCCATAAATGTCACCTTTCTACCCATGGCCCCAAAGCCAACCTCCCCACCATCTCCAACCAAGACCATCACGACTTGTCTCCCTGCCCCAGGTTTGGCCTGTTTAATCCACACTTCACACCCAACTCTGCTCAGACGCCATTGGTGACTCTTTGTCATCTCCAGGACAATGTCTGACTTCCTTCGCATGCCCATGGGGACCTACCAGTGACCTCAGACACCTTTACCACAGGCCAGGCCTGTCATACGGGAGCTGGACACAGGGATCCCCACCCCATGCCTCGCCAATGCCAGAGCGCCCAGGGCCCCCTCAGGGGCTCCTGCACACTTCCTTCTGTGGACTGCCACTGCCCTTTCAGTGTTAAACTCCTCATCCTGCTTTAAGTGAAAGTGAAGTCGCTCAGTTGTGTCCGACTCTTTGCAACCCCATGGACTGTAGCCTGTCAGGCTCCTCTCATGGGATTTTCCAGGCAAGAGTACTGGAGTGGGTTGCCATTTCCTTCTCCAGGGGATCCTCCCAACCCAGGAATCGAACCCAGGTCTCCTGCATTGCAGGCAGACACTTTACCGTCTGAGCCACCAGGGAAGTCCGGCTCCAAGGCCCACCTCAAATGCCTACCAGCCCCCTCTGCAGGCCCTCCCTGCATTTCGCCCACACCCCACAGCTTCCCCTCAGGTACAGCAGGCAGCAATCTTAACCATGGTGGGAGCCTCAGCACCTGGCCTGGGCCAGCCTTACACTGGGAGACCGAGCACTGTGTGATGCACAAGGAACGAAATGAGAGAAGAAACACTCTGGAGACCTCTGAACCCAGAGGCTGAGGAACCACGTGAGACGTGAGCGGCATTCCAGAAAGGCAGACGCAACCCCTGCCTCATTTATGTTTCAAGAAGGCCTTGAGATCTAGAGCGAGTGCAGAAGCTGCGTCATGAAATTACACTCTGGAGTGAAGTGGTGGCCCTGACCTCCCTGCAGACGGGGTCTGGGTTTAGCGTGGCTGGTGCTCAGCTCGCTGAGATGACAGGTCTCCTGGAGGGAAAGATTTGGCCGCCATTTCAAGATGAGCTGCTGAGGTGGTGCGTTTGTGGCCCTGGCTGTTCAGGGCAAGGCCGTGGAGCAAGGAGGATGTCACCATAAGCCCTAAGAGTTGAGCTAAGCAAGAACAAGGGCAGATTGGAAAAGAGAGGCCCATTCAGTTCTCTAGACACTCCCAGAGTGGGCTGAGTCCCAGGGCCCTGGCAGGTGGAGGTTTCCCAAGACAAACCCAACCCAGAGCTTTTAGAAATCTGAGCACTGATTTCTGACCCAAAGGCAAGTTTGCCACGCGGTGCATCGCCAGACAGCCTACATGGTCCTGGTTTGCAGCAAAAATCAGAGGGAAGAAGAGGACCTCGAAGCTTTCATGGCCACGGTCATGAGAATAAGCTCAATGGGGCTCAGAGTGAGATCTGAGAGAAATAGCCCTGGCTTCATGGAACAAGACAGCTGGGCCATAAGGAGGGAGTGGCCATCGGCGCTGCTATGGGGGAGGGGACATGGGAAAGCCGGCATGGCCCTGTCAGGAATTCTAGGTGACACTATTCGCATGTGACAGCTGACATGGAGGTGGTGAGTGGTGACTCAGAGGCATTATTTCTTATTGTTATTTTTGCCCTCCCTCACGTGATTTATAGAAAATGCTTTGTCAAGATTGGTGGGCCCAGCCACGTGTGAATGACCTAATGGTTCTCAGGGGAACCCCTCTCTGACACAGCTAGAAGGCAGAATGGAAGTGAGAGGGAGTGAAATGTGGGTTGAACAGCACAGAACCAGGAGGAGAAATGATGCTCTGGCCCCTCCAGACGAGGTGGGCGGCTCAAAGCCCAGGGCCTGTAGAGGGTAGATAAAGATCATCGCTATGGCCTGAGTACTGAAAAGGAGCAAGCATTCTACAAGGTGACCCAGCCTGGACTGAGTTTAAAAATACATCAGATGGGAAGTTGCTGGTGGTCCAGTGGTTAGGACCCCACACTTCCACTGCAGTGGACCCAGCTTTGATTCCTGGTCAGGGAAATAAGGTCCTGCTAACTGTGCAGTGCAGCAAAAAAACAAAAACAAAAAAAACCCAGCAAGGCTAGTGCCACATTAATTACATTATACCTGGAAACATTTGTCAGGAGATTGTGTAGCCCATGATTGACACAAGGTGATTGTATCAACAGAGATTGTACAAAGTCCAAGGCTTTGCTTAGCAAGTTCAACATGTGTGGAAAAGCTAGGCTCTTCTCCGCAACATGATGAACTTCTCTAAAGAGAATGATACTGGACATTTTTTTCCCCTTGGATCTCTCTCTTTACCTATCATCTGTCTGCAGCCAGAGACAAGTTTGGATCAGGCAAGAAGAGAAGGTGTTTATTAACACATGGATATGCATTGAGAGAGGGACACAGAAGTTTTCGAGACTCTTAGGGTGTTTGCCTTTATTTATGTATTCATTTCATTGTTTTCTTTCTTTCTTTAGGAAGGGTCTTCTTTTAGGTTTAGAAACCCGAAAGGGCGAGTGAACCTAATTTGACTTGGATGTGGGCTTCTGAACACGTGCGTTCATATGCTACAAAATGATGAGATTTCCGTTGCACAGAGTTCATCCATGCTTTTCAGGAAGAACCAAGGAAACTGGAAGAGAGATTGTGTGATGACTTCCACGTGGGCCACGAATAAGACCATTGAGCAACTTGCTTGGGCTATAAATACCTCCGTGACAAGCTTAAGAAGTCAGCAAAATCCAGGGGACACACGCATCTTAGAAGGGACAAATCCATGCAGAATAGACCCAGGAGTCAAGGCTTATCTGCCCTGAGACACCATTTTGTTAGGCCGCTCATGGTGTGGTTGGCCAGGTGTCCACCCACACAACTTCACCATGAATAGCAAGTCATCTCTAGCAACTTCTCTGGAAAATCTGGGGCCTGCTGCAGCCAGGAGGACAATGAGATTAGGGTGAGTGGCCAAAAGGAAGGGGCCAGAGAGGGAAGAACAAGAAGGGCTCAGCTGCCAAAACTCAACTGGGAAGGTGGTTTGATCCAACTGCTTCTTATGGACTGGTGTTCCCTTCAGGATAAGCCAGATCCAAGCAGTGCCCTTCACAGAACTGTGATGAACAGCCTAGAGATCTTAGGAAAAAAACACAGTCCTAGATCTTAGGAAAAAACACAGTCTAGGCTGATGCTGCAGTGCAGTCCAGAAGTCTCTCAGCCAAGGGGGTTGGCCAGTGGGTGAGTCAGGGGGACAGGGAGCAGAACTTGAGCTCATGGTACCAAAGGGACACAGCCTTAAGGACAGCAGTATTCCAATCACATGATAGCTTGACAGGAAACAATAAATGGAGAAACCAACAGGAAGGCCAGAATACTTCTTTGAAAAAAATCTAAGGCCATGAGCATCTGCCAGGATTATCCAAGGGCTGTCACATTTGGCAGGAGAGTCAGCTCTAGGGAGGGCTCATGATCACAATGATGAACATTTCTGATTCTGAAGCTCCTCTAAAGCCAAGCAAAGATTACTTTGTCCCTTTGGTCCAAGTAAACAGAGACGAGGGCCTCCCAAATTCCTGGCCCTAACACATCAGGGAGGCTGTGAGCCCATGGCCTCTTGTTGGCTAAACCATGCCTCTAATGACACCATGGGCAGCTCTTCTTGGTGTTATAGGCAGTAGTCATCCCAGGTGGGTTAAGGAAAGGTAATAGAGTAAGAGGAGAATTCTGGGCACTGGGAGGAGTTAAAAGATAGACTTCATCAGAGTAACCAGCACTTTCCTGTTTTTCGGGCAGATCATAATTACAATGTCTGTATTCAGCTTGGGATCCAGCTTCCTGTACTGACTCGGTTCGCAGCAGCCCCTCCCCCTCTCTGTATTTCTACAGGACATGTATTGCCTTGAATCATTCTTAAATGTTTCCTGTATGCACCACACTCTTTCCATTTTATTGGGCTGGCCAATTAGTTTGTTCGAGTTTAACTGTTAATATGTTATGGAAAAACACAAACTTTTTGGCTAACCCGATAATAATTCTTTGCATGTGTGCATGCATGCTCAGTCGTATCTGACTCTTTGTGACCCCATGGACTTTAGCCCACCAGGGTCTTCTGCCCATGGGATTTTCGGCAAGAATACTGGAGCGGGTTGCCATTTCCCCCTCCAAGGGATCTTTCCTACCCAGGGATTGAACCCATGCCTCCTGCATTGGCAGGCGGATTCTTTAGTGCTGAGCCACCTGGGAAGCAATACTGTGCCTATAATGAAATTCAAAGGCAAGTTAATAATGGCCAGTTCTTATCCTCAAGGAACTTCAAGTTCAGTGAAAGGAGCAGGCACACAAAGCAAAAGATTACTATGGAAGCACTGAGGTAATACCCTTGAGGCTGGCTTGGCCAGTAGGGCTCACAGGAGGAGGAATGGACCACGATGTTTCTCCAAGAGACGATGGGTGTGATTTTAGATCTGAAACCAGAAGCACAAGACAGATGGAGATCCACTGTGGAAAATCACATGGAAGTCTATAATCAATGACCAGAGTGGCCAGAAATGGAAAATCAGGTTTGGGGGTCCAAAATCGAAGTCAAGAAGCAGAGAGCTGAGAACAGTGAGGAGGGATCTTGGGCTCTTACCTAAAATATCTATTGCTTGCTGATTTTGTAGGGAGGGGAAGCCAGGAGAAAGTATGTAGATGAGTCAGTTGGACTGAGGGGATTGTGAGAGAATGTCAAGAGGGAACAAATTTAAGAGATGGTTAGGAAGCAGATGAAGAAGAAAGAGGCATTTAGAACCCTGAAGTTCTAGCTTGGGGCTGCCTGGTAGATGCTGGGTATGATATAAAATATCATTCTGATTGGAGGAGGAGCAGGCTTGAGGAAGACTTCCCAGGTGGTGTTAGTGGTAAAGAACCTGCCCTGCCAATGCAGGAGATATAAGAGACACAGGTTTGATCCCTGGGTCAGGAAGATCCCTTGGAGGAGGGCATGACAACCCACTCCAGTATTCTTTCCTGGGGATTCCCATGGACAGAGGAGCCTTGTGGGCTGTAGTTCACTAGGACACACAGAGTCACACACCACTGAAGTGGCTTGGCACACATGTGCACACACAGGCTTGAGGAAAAAAGGATTGAGTCCATTTGGGGCATGTAGAGTTTCACAGTTTCCAAGGATGGCCAAGTAGACCAGATGCTTAGTGGGTCACTGGAAATTAGTGGGTCATTGGAAGTACTGTTTCTGTATCTCATTTGAGATCAGGACTAGAAAGTGAATCTTGGGGCAGCAGACCCCAAGACCCAAACAGGGGGGTCATTTACATTTCAAGAGCAGTCATGAGAATGAGAGAGCTATGGGGTGGCCGTAGCTAGAGCTGAACTACAAAAAAGTTGAGGAACAGGTAGAAGTTGGAGCCATGGAGATGGCATGGGTAGCCTTATTAAAAATGAAATTGAAGAATTTCTTGGTGGTCCAGTGGTTAAGACTCTGCACTTCCAATGCAGGGGGAGAGGTGAGTTTGATCGCTGGTCCAGGAACACACAGTGAGGCCAAAAGGAAAAAAAAAACAAAACAAAATTTTTATGGTGAAGGGAAGGTGTGACATAGAGCAGTCGGTTGAGAAGGATTTTTGGAGAAGGGTATCATTGGCATATTTGGACATGGAAAAGAAGCCAAGGAGAAGACAGGACTGAAGTTTCAAAATAGAGAAGTGATGGCAGATGGAGGTTTCATGGGTGGTACGGGGAGGGGTTGAGTGACAGGGCAGCCTTTAAAAAGCAATGATCCTTCATTTTCTGAAGCAGAGGAAAAGCTTTCTGGATGGATGAGAAGCTGAGTGAAGTTGTAAGGCCACAAAACACACCCCTGTTCCCAGAACTCTGTGTGTGTGTGTGTGTGTGTGTGTGTGTGTGTGTGTGTGTGTGTGATGCAAACCATGTTGTCTTGCATGTAGGAGTCAGTTTCCTCTGAGTGTTTCAAGCATGGATATCGTCTCTCCCTTAGACAGTCATCTCTTTAAAGGTAAGGACTGTGGCTTCCACTACTTTTGCCATCCCAGCAGCACCAAGGACAAGAATTGTGTGCGTTGTGAATCAACCTGGTCTGGCACATTGGTGATGGTCTTCTGGTCTTTCAGATCATCCAGGCAAGTCTCTACGAAACACCAAGTGCCAGGCGCTCTTCACCTCTTGAGAGCTGGGCCATGCCTTTAAAGATTATTTGTATTGACCTAGTACACTTGGCAAGTGTGGATTTAGTTGGAATAAGACGAGGGGGAAAACTCAACTTACAGTTGAAAATAAGAATTACTTGGTGGAAAGAGCAGATATAAAAAGAAACAAAGACAGTTTCTCTTCCTCTTTTTTAAGTCACTGTGTTGTTTAAGAGTCAGGCTAAGCTGGATGGTTCCAAGGTGGTGATTTGGTACATTTGCTCTGCTCTTTCAGCTTCCCTCCTTGTCTCTTTAGTAGTCATGTCAGGGCACACAATACATTCCTCACTAAACGTGGGGCTAAATCACATCTTCACCAAGCAAGCAACAAGCAGAGCATTGTTTGAGCTCATCCTCCAGCTTTGACTACACGTTTGACACAGATCTACTGGGAAATTTCCTCCACAGTGCCACCTGGCCTCAGCTCTTCCCTTCCTGGTCACTCACAGAGTTTCAAGTGCCTCTTTTCATTTTGTTGATGTATAGTTGAGTTACAGTGTGTTAGTTGCTACTGTACAACAAAATGATTCCGTTATATGTATATATATATTCCTTTTAAAATTCTTTCCCTTTATGGTTTGTCACAGGATACTGAATATAGTTCCCCGTGTTATACAGTAGGACCTTGTTGTTTATAGTCTGTTTCTATGTCTGTGAGTCTATTTCTGTTTTGTAAGTTCATTTGTGTCATATTTTAGATCCCATATATAAGTTATATCATATGATATTTGTCTTTGTCTGGATTATTTCACTTAGCATAATAATCTTTAGGCCCATCCATGTTGTTGCACATTGCATTATTTCCTTCTTTTTATGGCTGCATAGTATTCCATTGTATATATGTGCCACATCTTTTTTATCCATCTGCCAATGGATATACAGGTTTCTTCCATGTCTTGGCTACTGTGAACAGTGCTACTATGAACATACAGGTGCATATATCTTTTTGAATTAGAGTTTTGTTTGGATATATGCTTAGCAATGGGATTGTTGGATCAACTCTACTCATTTTTAGCACCTGGTTTCAGTCCACTTAGCACCTTAATAGTACATACAGCTTCCTTTCACATAGAATAGTTATTGATGTTCATTCATACCTTATCTCTTTCACACATCAAACATGAAGTTCCTAGAGAACAAGGTCCATGACTGAATCATCCTTATATTTCTACTATAGCAACTAGATTAGACTTTGAATAAATACTTGTTCTTGGATGAATAAATGATTCACTGTCTTAAGTGTTCATGCTTTTCTGAACTCAGATTTCTCAACTATAGGATGAGGCAACTTATGAGTCTGTTTTCCTTTCTGACTTCATGTACATTAGAGAGTTATTTCTGTGAGTGAACCAGTGTTTTAATCCTGTGCTAGGACACAGCAGATTTAGAATATAAAATCTAGATGGAGAGACAGAAATAGCACATATGAAAATAGTCCAAAATATGACAAGCTGCTTCTGCTGAAGTCTGAATTGTGTGCCAGACCCTAGAGATGAAAAGACAACAAAATATCCATGCCAGAGGCCCAGACATGGCCAGTATCTCATTAGGGATTCTCTGTTATCACTCAGAGCACCCTGGACAGGATGGCACTTTCAGTTGTGTTGGACCTTCACTGATTATATTGTGGAGAGAAGAATAGAGAGTGGATGATCAAACTTCTTTCTCAGCAGTGAGTGGATTGTTATGTCATGATGGGGAAATGTAGAAGGGTTGGATTGAGAAAGGTGTGGACACACAGTTGTGTTTCAGTGGGGGTGGGCATGAAGAGCCTGAACTGTAAAAGAATACTGGAATCTTGAGGAAGGGAGCACACAGAATCAGGTACAGGGAGAGAAGGGAAGAGGATGCTCTTGAGGGCCAGCATCATTCACTGCACACCTGTGTCTAGGACTGACTGGCCCCACTAAGGAGAAGAGCATCAACATGGCTGGAACTGAACAGGGGACTCATCTCAGGATGTGGGGCCCAGGAGTGGGCTAGTGACCCTGCCACAGTGTGTATGCCACTGGTTAATGAGATGGATATACTGGGGCAAGGAAGGTGGTTTCACCTCTGTCCACTAACATAATCACAGCCATCCCTCTGCTTCCTCCCACATGCTCCTCCCAAGAGTGGACTTTAGTGAACCCCCAGGAGATCATTTTGGGGCAGTGTGATGCCACCGCTGGTCCCATAGCTTCTGAGTCCTGGGACACACAGAGCACCCCCTTCCCTGCCAGTGTGACAGCATAATATTTCACCCAGGCTCCTCCTGGGCTTTGGAACAAGACTGAACTGCTGAAACCTATAAGAGGAAGCCCTGTGAGTGTGTACAAGAGGCCAGGGGCTTTCGGTTCCCAGGAAGACCTACTTTGGGGGTGGGGGGCTTTAGCTCTTTACAATCAGCAGGTACACATTTCAACATCTCTAAATCTTGGAGATTGTGTGCAAGATGCATGAGGTTTTACAGAGCTTAAATGCGGTGCTTGTTATGCCTGGTCATGTGAAAGGGGGCCAGGGGCCAGCTGCCGGTACCACAAGACGACAGAGGCTGAGCTGAGCCCATGACCCCAACTTCCAGCACATCATCTCAGTTTGGGGGAGAATTTCTGCCTGTGTGGTTTTGTTTGTTTGACTGTTTTAATCACCCACCTGGAGTGCCCAAGGATTCGCTGGAAACAAGGCAGGAGGAGAGAGCAGACTCCTCTGGACCATGACTTTCCACCAAGCCAGGCTGCGGGTTCAAGAAGGCAGAGAAGCCCTGTTCCAGCCCCACAGGCTACCCTGGCCATGGAGAAGAAGTATCAGAGACAGAGAACCCCACAGGTGAGACAGGAGCTGTCCTGGGGCCCAGTCTGTTCTTTCCAACTCAGCCTGGGGCAGTTACAGTTGCTTTAAGTCATTTGTAACATCTAAGAAGTGCCTTTGAATCTTGGCCTAGGCCTTGTTTAGAGTTCACTCCAGAGGTTCAGCTTGAAGTGCTCAAATTAAGGGCTTCCTCTTTTCAGTTAATTCCAACAAGGAATCAAGTTTTCTTCAATCTGGCAAATATTAGGACTTGAGGCCACACCATTATATATATATATAATGAAGTCACAAAGACTCCTAACAGAGTCCCAGGTTCAATGGATTGGGGTGAAGTTGGAGAAACATGTTCCTTGTGACAAAGATAACTATATAACTAATGCTTCACGTGTTTAGCCCACATACATTCTGCTATTACACATGTGGTCCTGTCCTCATCGTGCCCACAGTTTAGTAAGGGGGTAGGGAGGACTGAAGTAAACAAAAAAGGAAATAAAATGTGGTGAAATAATAATGGGAACCTCCTGTAGACAGAGAGGTGCAGAAGGAAGCTGAGATCTGGAAACCATGAGTGGGAACACCAGGGAAGTGAGAGGGTAGTGTGTGCAAAGTATCCAGGGTACAAGGGAAGACCCCAGGCAAGTCCAGGACCCACAGCAGGCAATGGCACTAGAAGGAGGAGAGGGTTGGTGTTGGGAGAGAGGAAGCTGGTTGGTTGGATGGGGTGCAGGGCTGTGGCCCTGGGTGTATGTAGGCTTCATATAAACTCACAGGGAAGAAAAGTGGTGTCACACCTGAATATGATTTCTGATCTTTCTGGTCTCGTGTGCAGTGTGGACTGGAGGGATCCCAACAGAAGCAGCTTAACAGATGGGGTGTGCGTCAAGAAAGTTCACAAGCCAGAAGACAGTTCTTCCCGGTGCAATGGATAGACAGGAGTTGCCATGTGGTGAGGGAACACATCTTACAGAAACAAAGAGACTGCAGCTGCACAAAGTTAGATGGAAGATGAGCGGTTGGGGGAAGAGCCAAGGCAGGGGGGCAAGTGGAGGCTTGGAGGCCTGCTCCAAGCGGCGAGCTGAGGAGCAGGGTCTGACTCTATGAGCGGTGAGGACCATGGGGGCACTGCCCAGCTACTCCTGACTGCCTCCTTGTCATCCGCGGGGGCTAGCTCTGCTGAGGTTGGTGTCCTGGGGCCCGAGGGCACAGCGCTGCTGTGTAGGGTCACCTGAAGGGCAACAAACACTGAACAAAAGGGGCTGAGGCCAGTGCCTTTTGCCATTTGAGCCCTGACGTGTCCCAGGCGCCCTGCACTGTGGCCAGGAGAGCACCCATCCGAGGAGGGTTAGGGGTGGGGGTGAAAGGCTCTGCACTCAGACTGCAGGGGTCAAGGGGTTTCCACCCACCTCTCCCCTGAAGCGTGACTGCGCGTCTGGACCCAGGGTCATGGTCGCAATAGCTCCTTCTTGCTATCATCACCACCCTCCAGCACACATTGTCCTCCTCTAGCGGGGCCAACCCGAGCCTTAGCTGGCACATCAGAGCTTATTCGCATCAGAGGATTGCGTGCTGATCACTGTTGGCCTCAGGAAGGCTCCCCAGGGCATAAGGACGTGCAGGGACCAGTTTCTCCAAGGGCACCCCAATCCATTGAACCTGGGACTCTGTGTTAGGAGTTTTTGTGACTTCATTATACAGATGTATCATGGCCTGGCCTCAAGTCCTAATATTTGCCAAATTAAAGAAAACTCTACTCCTTGTTGGAATTCACTGCAAAGAGGCAGCCCTTGATTTGAGCACTTCAAACTGAACCTCTGGAGTGGACCCTAAGCAAGCCCTAGGCCAAGATTCAGAGGTATTTCTTTGATGTTGCAAGTGACTTAAGGCAGCCATAACTGCCCTAAGCTGAGTTGGAAAGAACCCTGTCCTGTGGGATTCCCTGTCTCTGATGCTTCTTCTCCATAGCCAGGGCAGCCTGTGGGGCTGGAACAGGGATTCTCTTCCTCAAAGATGTCTACCATACCCTCTTCTCTTTCTTTTACCGTCACTTATAGTGCAGTGTCTTGCACAGAAGAGCTAAGTAATGATCTCCTGAGTGATTGCTTAAGTGAATTATAGAGATAACTTTGAGATGAACACTTGAAGCCTTCTATTGTATTTTATTTTGCTTTCATTGTTTTGGTTTTTTTATTTTGCTTTACTTATTTTATTATTTATTTATTTTTGTTTTTGGTTGCGCTGGGTCTTTGCTGCCTCGAGAAGGCTTACTTTAGTTGCAGGAAGCGAGCGAGGGCTCCTCTCCACTATGGTGCATGGGCTTCTCATTCTGGTGGCTTCTCGTCTGGTGGCTTCTCCTCTTGTGGAGCATATGGGCTACAGGAGCCCCGGGTCAGTTAGTTGCAGCAGGTAGGTTCAGTAGCTGGGGCACTCAGGCTTCGTTGCTCCTTAGCACATGGAATCTTCCTGGACTAGGGATCAAAGCCGTGTTCCCTGCACTGGCAGGCAAATTCCTATCCACTATACCACCAGGGAAGTCCTATTTTACTTTACAGGCTTTTATTTTAAAAGTAACCTTTGGTTGTATTGGGTTCACAGTCATACCACGGCCTCAGGTCAGCTGTGGGGTGAGAGCAGCACTTGACAAAGGATGAGAGAGATACTGTTGCTGACCTGGAAACTTAGTGACCACAGAGCTGTCTCGGGAGCTGGTCCCTGGAGCCAGGATGCAGCACACACAGTAAACTAGGCCTGCAAAAGCACATGCCCAATTCTGTAAGATTTTTCTCCTTGTGCTTTCAAGGCTGATTTACAGACTGACTCTAAAGAGTCAGGGTCATGGTGGAGGACTTGGGAAAGAATGTAGTTAAGAGAATCCATTTTTCACAGTCAGTGTCAAAGTTTTATCCCTTTGGCTGAGTCTGATTTAATCGATAACAAACTATTAATTACTGGTTAATTACTGATAAATGATTTAGAAGTTGTTCTAGGAAATGTGGTACAAGAGAAATATGAATGGTAAGAATAAATATGGAAGGTTAAAGACCATAAAGTTACTATTAAGACTTTAAGCTCTTCCCCCGCGTCCCCAGCTCCCTTAATATTTCCTCATAGACTGAAGCAGAATCTGTGAGTCATCCTGAACCATCTACTTCCTCCTTCCTTCATCTAGTTTTTCATCAGAATTTGCCACCTATTTCCCTGCTCTCTCTCCTCCTCTCTGTAAGACTGAGAAAGTAGTAGAACCTATCTCATTGGGTGGAGATGGTGATGTGTGTGTGCATGCTAAGTCGCTTCAATCATGTCTGACTCTTTGTGCTCCTATGGACCACAGCTCAGGCACCTCTGTCCGTGAGATTCTCCAGGCAAGAATACTGGGGTGAGTTGACATGCCCTCCTCCAGGGGATCTTCCCAACCCAGGGATCAAACCCTACATCTCTTACATCTACAACCTCCTGCATTGGCAGGCAGGTTCTTTACCACTAGCGCCACCTGTGAAGCCCTGGTAGGCCATGGTGATGTGAATTCTGGGAAGACTGGACGGTCAAAACCCTGATCATGGGGTTCCATGGCAAGATTTGCAGAAAGGGTAGAAGATCACCAGGAGGGACACACATCTCTGTAGACCTTCGGGAGATGGGACCAGCACAGACCAGAACACTTGCGATCTGGAGTTCTTCACAAGTTCTCAGCCAGAAGATGGACTGGGAAAGACTTTCCCTTCTGTCTTTGCTAGAAAGAGCTCAAATGGTCATGGTTCACTTTAGAAAAATAAAGATAGGTAAACATTTCATACCCTTCAATGTTGAGGAGAAACATATTACTTGTATGTTTCTACTGTGATCACAGAATTCATTTTAAAGATCACAAAATTTGTGTGTGTTTTTTTTTTAAGCCTATATGCATTTTCTCCATCTATGGTACTAGAAGTACTACTGTGACTATGGAAGTGTCTGAGAAGACTTTTTACCCCTCACTCAATGTGGGTCCTCACTTTTGAACTTACTGAGAATGACTGCCTTAAGGATAAAGTCTGATGAACACGGTTCAGAGTTCTGTCTGTGATGGCATTCCTGCTGCTCTTCCAGCCTCATCTCTCGGTAGCCTCACAGCCCTGAGAAGGCAATGATCATGTGTTCATTCATTCATTCATTCTGCTAATATTTACTATTCACCAGATGGTGTCCAGCTCAGGTCAAGGCTCTCAGAAAAGAGCAGAGAAGATCCAGACACCCAGATCTCCTGGAGTTGACATTCTAGTCCCCTGGCAACACAAGCTGCTTCACATCTGCACACTGTCCTTCCTGCTGAAATGTCCTGCTCCCCATACCAGCCCCGCCCCCATAATCTGCTCCATCCGGCTCCCACCTTTGCAGGAAACTTTTCACAGCTCTTCCAGTTCACAGAGTCCCTGAACCATGCTTCCCGTGAGCGCCTCGGAGCATCCCCAGCTGGTACGGGAACATCTTTTATCCATCTGAATCCTCATTACAGTGCAAAGGTGCCTGTGTTGGATGCATTCATGCATCACCAGAGCCCAGGCACAGGTCCTGCACCGGGAAGACTTCCTTAATGTTGCCCAAACCTTGACTCAAATATGCCTCTGTCAGAAATATGGTCATTGATCCTGTGGTTCTCAACACAGAAGGTTGGTTGCTGGGTCCTGTCCACCCCTTTGCGACCCCATGGATTGTATCCTGCCAGACTCCTCTGTCCATAGAATTCTCCAGACAAGAATACTGAAGTGTGTTGCCATTCCCTCCTCCAAGGGATCTTCTTGACCCAGGGATTGAACTCGAGTGTCCTGCACTGCAGGCGGATTCTTTACTGTCTGAGCCACCAGGGAAACTTTCAACCCAGGATGCATGTTAAAATCATCTAGGGAGCTTTTTAAGAAGCACCATGGCCAGCTCTCCTCCCCAGAGAATTTGACTTCATTGGTCAGGGAGAATGTGCCTGGGCATAGGTAGCAAGTATTTCAAAACTCCCTAAGTGATCCCAGAGTTGAGAACAACTTACACAAAAACAAAGACCAAGTGATCTGGCCCTTCAGATGACTGCTTCCTGCTCACATGCATATCGAGGGCATGAACTAGGTCACCAGGACAGCACAGAGTCTCATGGCACCTCACTGTGGTTTGCCATCACTCACTGCTGCATGTCACTCTGGGTCCTGTCTTTTGTCTGGACCAAGACAAGCAGGGATCCAGTTAGGGGCCCCCAGCAACCTGGGTTTGGGGATGCTGGGGCTGGTCCATTCCAGGGGGCAGGGATTGGTGCTTCACAGCAAGGACGGAGTCCCTCTTGACCTTGAGGTTGTCCCCATATGTGCCAGCTCAAAGGACACTTCTAGAACCTTCCAAGACATATTCTTGTCCATCTCAGAGCAGGGTAACCCCCACTCCTGAATCCCCTCAGGGAAGAGTGTGGAGGAGGGGTGACAGCCCCCACTGCATCTGGCCTGCTTCTCTCCACCCCCCAAATACAGCTGTAATGTGGCTACGTGAGTCAGGTCCTTTAAAGCAAAGGAATAAACAGAGGCAAAATGTGTGTTTTCAATATCTCAGGGCCACAGCCAGCATGATCTTCTCTAGGAAAGGTGTTCTGTAGGCAAGATAATAATTAACTGCTTAATTTCTACTGATTTCAGCAGGGTGCACACCAGGACTTTCGACTGCAGGCCTTTTGAAAAGATCAAGAACCCACATCGGACTCCGCACCCATAGGTAGGGCCTGGCTGCATCTTAAAAGAAGCAAATAATAAAAATTTCCCCAGACCAGAGTCTGAGATCATCTGCTCCATAAAACAGACTCAGGTCACTCAGTGGTAAGGAATCCACCTTCCAATGCAGGACATGTGGGTTCCATCCCTGGGTCAGGAAGATTCCCTGGAGAAGGGAATGGAAACCCATTCCAATATTCTTGCCTGGAGAATCCCACAGGCAGATGAGCCTGGTGGGCTATAGTCCATGGGGGTCACAAATGAGTTGGACACAACTTAGTGACTAAACAACAGACCCTACACTGTAAATGGACAACCCACAAGGAAGCTTTCAATATATTTATTTTTCCCTCATATCTTCTCCTATCTCCAAAAAAACACAACAAAACCTCTGAAAATCCACTAAGCATTAGCTATTTTAGGATTTTTGGTCTTTTATTAACTAATCTACATAGTTCCTGTACACCTTAAGTCCATGTTAATTGTGTGTACTATTTAGTGGTAAATCATAGTATATAACCCCAACAGGACGTTTTATGTATACTTGTAGATCAGTTATTCAGTCAGCCCTGACTGCTTAAGACTAAACAATATAATAACTTCAATTTGCATATGTTCCCTACGTCATTGAAAAAAATCTGTATCAGTGCATTTAAAGTATAGAACACTGATAGTTTAAAATCACAGACAATTGCTTAGCTCTTCACTTGAATAAAACCCAGGTACCATTTAGTCCACAAAGATCATTTTATTTCAGGATTTACAGCAGTGCCACACATCTGGAGCAATCTTCCTTCCCCTCCCCCTTCTTTCTTATTGGCATTTGAAAATGATGAATCAAGAAGAAAATATAAATGCACTGTGAATCTTCGAAAACCAGGGAGAATGTATATCTTTGATAGTATCAGGAAGGCTTTGTGTGTCTGGTGCTGGGTTCAGCCTGTGTGCGTATGGAGACTTGGATGAGATGATATGATTGCATTTCTTAGATTGTGTATTTTAGAAAAATGTGCCCAGTGGCAATGGGGAGGTGAATAAGAGGCAAAGGGATGAATAAAGCTGTTAGGTACACTCTCAAGATACTGGGATGAAAAGGAGTTGAGGGTAGAGACAGATTTGGGTGGGAAGATACGTACTGAGCAGGATGCCTATGGTGGCTCAGTGGTAAAGAATCCACTTGCAATGCAGGGGACACAGGAGATGCGGGTTTGATCCCTGGGTCAGAAAGATCCTTTGGAGGAGGAAATTGCAACCCATTCCAATAATCTTGCCTTGCAAATCTCATGGACAGAGAAGCTTCGAGTGCTATAATCCATGGGGTTGCAAAGAGTCAGACATGACTTAGCACTCACACATGCATTTCCATAAGGAGATGTCATGCGTACTTTGGGAAATGAATATCCAAAGCACATGAAGAGGTCCCTGATGCAGATGAATCTCTGGGTGAGGGGGGTGGGGGTTGGTGATTTAAACAGCTGTGGGTGGCATAGCTGTGGGTGGCACAGTTGGGCTAGGGTTTTTTTGTTGTTGTAGTTTGGTTGGGTTTGGGGGGTTTTTTCTTTTGGCTATGCCACATGCAGGATCCTAGTTCCCCCAACCAGGGTTCTAAATCATCCACCCAGCAGTTGGAGCTCAGAGCTTTAACCACTGGACCACCAGGGAAGCTCTGGGTTAGGCTTCATGGGGGAGCATGTACAGCTGAAGAAGAGAAGGGACTCAGGAAGCTGGGGCACCAATAGCAACTGAATACACAAGGGTTCTGTGAATGGAAGAAAAGCAGAGGAGTGTTACACCATGAATGCTAAGGTGAGGAGGGAGCTTCAAGGTGAGGGGCCATCACCAGTGTCAAATATTCCAGGAGGACACAAGAAGGTGTCTCATGAAAACATGCCCTTTGGAATACAGGCATTTAGGAGGTCCATATATTTAAAGCAGTAACAGTTACAATGAAAAAGTGTCACGCACGGACACTTTTTTTTTTTTTTTACAGATTAAAGTAGACTAAAAAGAAGTAAGAGGAATTCCCTGGTGGTCCACTGGTTAGGCTCTGCACTTTTACTCCTGAGGACCCGGGTTCGATCTTTGCTCCAGGAACTAAGATCTCACAAGCTGTGCATCTCAGTCCCAAAAAAGTAAGAAAGGCATAGTGGAGACAACAAGGGTCTTAGAAAACTCAGTGGTGTCCAAGTCTTTGCAGCCGTATGGACTATAACCTGCCAGGCTCCTCTGCTCACGGGATTTCCAGGCAAGAAACTGGAGTGAGTTGTCACTTCCTCCTCCAGGGGATCTTCCCAACCCAGGGATCAAACCCAAGTCTCTTGCATCTCCTACACTGGCAGGTGGGTTCTTTACCACTGTGCTACCTGGGAAACCCACAAGACAGCAAAGAAAGTATGTATAAGAGAAAATGTTGAGAAGGCTGTGTGGGCTTTCTGCATTTCTGTCTGCAGGTCAGACATGCCACAGGTGTTAGGGCACCTTCAGCATGACAATCTGTCCCACCCTGGGGATATAACAAAAGTCCACGTGCCCAAAGAGCTTTCCATCTGTGGTTCCAGAGACATATATGGACAGACACTTCAAAATGCAAAACCTTAAATCCTGGGCAGAGTAGTGTTTAGAACAAGTCATGATCACTAGGAAAAAGACACGATCTTTGCTGTCAATGAGCTTACTACCATTTATGTCTGTGGAGAGTTATAACATAACAGGAGTATTGCTTTAGAAGAGAAGCTTTGTACTTCGGGCACACGGAAAGAAAAATCAAATATATTTTAAGCGAAGATTAAGGAAAGTCTCCCTGAGAAGGTGACATTGCTTCAAACTTTGAACAATGGGTATAAAGGCTAATGGGATAGTCCATGAGCCTTTGACCATGAGATAGTCATGTCAGGCAGAAGATGTGATATTTTAAGGAGAAGTTTAGGAGAAACCTCTGGAGGCATTGTCTTAACACACAGGAGTAAGAATCAGGTATGAATCTAGTACATAGTCAAATTTCTGGCAAAAGTTACTTGGATCTAGCTTTCTATGTCCTCTTGAGTTATCAGGATGCAGGCTCCCTAACTACTCTTGGACCAAAGGTTGGGTCCACACCATGGCTCTGTGAGGAAGGCAGGGGAACAATCCTGCCTTTGTTGTGAGTGCACATGTGTGTGTGTGTGTGTATAGTCTCAACCAATAAACAGTGCTCATTAGACAATGACATCACATTGATCTCAAAGAAAATAAACATGGCGGCCTACGTTCATGAGTGATAACTAAGTAAGCTGCAACATGCTCATTCATGCCCTAGCGTCCTTTCTGTGGTTCTATCAGGAAGATCACATATTCTCTCTCCCCCTCAGGTCTCCAATTCAGTTTGTTTTTGAAAATATGGTATCATATCGAAAATACAGAGATAGGGCCTGGGGACAGAATATAGGAATGTGAGGTTTAAATATAGCTGGATAAACTTTTTAAATCCCAACTTTTCATGAAGGGAAGGGAGCTTAATTTAAACAAGCAAATGATTAGAGGCACCTACAAGCACATAAACAGGATCATAATTTAAAAGGTGGTCATCATTGTTCAGAGTTCAGCCATTATCCTGGTCTGAATTTCTAGCCCTGTTTTCTCCACACAAGAGGCTCAAGTGAGCTGAGGTTTTGGCCTGTGTTAACAGCCACTTTTTTGGCAAAGAACAGGACAGAACACACAGCAATCAAATCAGCCTCGACATTGGCTCCAAACGCCCAATGGGTCTGGACATGATGGTGTATTTTCAGGCACATATAAACTTGGCCGGCATTCTTCAGGCTGTGAGTCTGGCACCTCTCCGGATCAGTAAATAAGCTTTTTGAAAAGCCCAAACAAACCATAAGGAAATCCTGCATTCTGAAACAAAAGGTATAAAAGCTAAGTAAAGACACACTCTGCCATTGTCTCCTTTGCCAGGATGTGAGCCGTTGCCTTGGGAGAAAGATAACATGAAAGACGCCATAATTGCAGGGCCAAGACTGCAGGCCCCATGAAACAGAACAAAAAATAGCAAAAAAAAAAAAGAAAAGAAAAGAAATGCTCCGTGTGTTTTCAGCTAGGCCAGGGGGAAAAAAATCAAAGGAGCAACTCCCTCTTGAACTTGTTCAAAAAATGGAGACGCAGGGGAGGGGAAATGAGAAAGAACACCAGGATTAGGTTAAAGTTTTCAGGAAAAACATGAGGGTGGAAGAGAGAAAGGAAGAAAAAAAAAAAAAAAAGGCAGAACAATTTAATGACAGCCAAAGGAGCGAAGTGGAATAGGGTGTGTTTTAAAAAACATGTTTGCTTTTTTCTTTTCCTTTTTTTTCCTTTTGTTCAGGGGGAGGAGTGTGGAAAAAGAAAAAGTTGGCCCATTTCATGAATGAGGAGAGAGTTGAAAACCAGACAGCTCTACATTCGCTGAGCTTTTAAATGGCTCTTTAAAAAAGTATCTTAAACAAGGAAAATAAAGATAAGGGGTAAGGATCATTGGAAAATAATGAAGATGTTGTCAATAAACTGTTGATAAACAGGGGTTAAGCAGGGAGTATTTAGAAAAATGGAAGATATGCAAATGAGAGATCGCAATAACACACAAGCCAGGGTATTTAGTGGATGCATATATATATGGATATATATATATAGTTATTGTTTGTCACTTGGTCATGTCAAACTTTGTGACTCCATGGCCTGTAGCCTGCCAGGCTCTTTTGTACATGGAATTCTCCAGGCAAGAATACTGGAGTAGGTTGCCATACCCTTCTCCAAGGGATCTTCCCAACCCAGGGATCGAACCCAGGTTTTATGCACTGCAGGCAGATTCTTAACCATCTGAGCCTCCAGGTAAGCCCATGTATATGTATACATACACATATATATACATATATCTATATCTATATCCACATATATATTCTTTTTCAGATTCTTTTGACTATAGTTCCCTGTGTTATACAGTAAGTTCTTGTTAATCTATTTTACATACAGTAGTGTGTATCTGCTAATCCCACATTTCTAATTTCACACGCCCTCTTCCCATTTTGGTGACCATAAGATTGTTTTCTAGAAGCAATTATTTTTACTGCCATCCTGTATATAGAGGGTACTAAGAAGAGGTGTCTTAACATTACGTTGCATCTCGTACTAATGTCATGCATGATAAATGAATTCATTGTTCTCAAGGTCTTATATATCAGTCTGGATCTCATGTTTACCTCCTTCTTCAGTGGCAATATGTGAGAATTGACTCAAGCAAAAGAAGTTTAAAATGCTGTTTGGCAGGGAGCTAAGCTGGGTGCTCTGTGATAACCTGGAGGAGTGGGATGGTAGCTGTGAGAGGAAGGTCCAAGAAGGAAGAGATATATGTATACATATAGTTGATTTTAGAGATGGTTGGATAGCATGACTGATTCAATGGACATGAAGTTGGGCAAACTCCAGGAGACAGTGAGAGACAAAAAGGCCTATAGTTCATGGAGGCTACAGAGTTGGACATGACTTAGCAACTGAACAACAATAAGATAGCTGATTCATTTTGTCATACAGCAGAAACTAATGCAACACTGTAGAGCAATTATATATCAATAAAAAGATAAATTAAAACGCTATTGGTATTAAACAGAAACAGAAAAGCATCCCCCAATAGAAAAAGAAATTCAGGCACTAGGTAATCAGGGGATTGTTGAAGATCCAAGACCATGCCAATGACTAAATTATGATCTATGTTCTAGAATTCAAACATCTTCCAAGAGGAGAAAGAGCCCAGAAGGTAGCCTGGATCTCGGGTATTCATACAGGCTTGCTGCTGGGAACCAGGCTTGCTGCTGGGAACCAGGCACAGAAGCAGGCCTGGTCTGCATTCACAATGCAGCTACTGCCAGAGCTGCTTATTTATTTTTTCCCTAGTCATCTCCCTCCTCCAGGATGGCAGAGCTAAATAAATGAACGCCATATCATTCTTTCAAGCCCCCTCCGCAAATACATTTCAGAAGGACTCCAGCTACACATTGTGAATTGAACCTGCCCCTTTATGATGCCAACTAGGGCTTCCCTGGTGGTGTAGACGAATCTAAATTAGAAGAATCTGCCTGCAAGGTGGGAGACCCAGGTTAGCTCCCTGGGTTGGGAAGATCCCCTGGAGAAGGAAATGGCAGCCCACTCCTGTATCCTTGTCTGGAGAATTCCATGGACAGAGGAGCCTGGCAGGCTACAATTCATGGGGTCACCAAGAGTCAAATACGACTGAGCAACTAACACTAACACATTATGCCAGAACAGCCCAGTCAAGAGAGAGGAGGGAAATGCCTTACTGGTTCCTGCACAGAGACAAGACCAAGGGAGACATGAATCTTCAGCTAGTGATCTTGTTATGAGGGCTTTGAGAGTTCAGATGACAAGGGGGTGAAGGTGGTTAGTGGACATGCCTACACACTGTGTAAGTGTCTCTTGCTGAATTACTCCATCCTGAGCTGGCAAGCAATAGACACAGGCCTTCATTACATCCTGGATGGGTCTCTGGGGGCCCCTTCAGTTTCTGCCCCTCCAGACTGGGCCACGCATCCAGGGCCTCCCTGCCCACACAGGTCACTCATCCCCAGCCATCTGATCTGGAACACTGTCAGGGTCAGTGTTTTTACGCTGCCTGCTACACTGGTGGATCAATGACAGTCAGCAGTGAACAAGGAGTGCCAGGGAGGAATGTCCTCTTCTGGGCTGACTCAGCTAGGGACAGGAAGACCAGGCATCTGGCATTTGGCAAAGCCCTTGATCGTCCCTTACGAAATATTAACTGAAATGGATTTGCGTTGGCTTGGTTCTCAGAAGGTCACTCAGGATGCGTTTAAAAGGCAAAGGCCCTGTGTCAACAAAGGGAGGAGATAAGCAGCTTGCCGTCTCTCTGTGCTAATGTGTCCGATCGTGTACCTCAGGCTAGGTTTTATATCTCTCTGCAGATCAGTGTGTTTTTATGACAACCGTCTCCATAGCAACCAGGTGTCCAGACACTCAGCGGATCTCAGGGATATTAAATCTCAGCCTGGGAGGGAACCCCTTCTTGACTGCAGTTTCTGTGGAGCCAGTTGGGGATGAAGGCTGGTGGGTGGGCTCTGGGGATGTGTGTGGGCTTCCCTAGAGCCCTGCTGGGAGAGGAGACTTTTCTGGATTATTTTTACTAACGATCCAGAAGAAAGGGTAAATAGTAGGTTGATTCAACACTGATGAAACTAAATGGAAAAGAGTTGCAAACACCAGAGAAATTATGTCAATGGCAGAGGAGGAAATAACCAAGTGAGGATTGTCCTGGTGGGCCCAGAGTTGGTGCATCTTGGTGTTAGTATTCCAAAATGAGAAGGTAGGGGAGGTGAACAATGAGGGGATTGTTTGAGGAGGTCTGGGAGAGAATGATGGCAACTTCCCTGGGTCAGGAAGATTCCCTGGAGGAGGAAATGGCAACCTATTCCAGTATTCCTGCCTGGGAAATCCCATGGACAGAGGAGCCTGATGGGCTACAGTCAATGGGGTCGTACAGTTAGGCATCAGTGAGAGACTGAGCACATATACCCAAGCTTAAAACAGGGAAACCACACAGGTGGGAGGAGTGAAGGGCTCCAGAGGAAGGGGCTATGCAGCTGAGGCTTCACTAGGATGGTCAAGTGAGTGCAGAGAGCTGACCTTGGGGGGAACAGAGAGGGATGGTGGGATGCAGGGGGACAGGGATGCAGGAGGGGTTGTGGAGGACCCACAGGGCAGTATCTTCTTACGGCAGCTCCTTATCGCTGGGGGCAGTCGTGCCATGAGTCACCCTGGGTTCTCCCCAAAGCTGAATCTGGCTGACCCCGATCCCAGTATCCTGCAGTACCCAGGGCTTCTTTTGTTTTGAAGTGATGCCCCTGGGCTAGCAGCTCACACAGGGCAGGATAAGGATGGTCCAGACAGAACCGGAAGGAAGGCACAGCTGATGAAATGGAACAAAGGGATAGTGGTTGGAACCCTGAGTGACATCTAAATAGGCTGCAAATGGCCTTTTGGAGGGAACTCCCATCGCTGTCATAATCTAAACCAGGACTGGACTAGGCGGGGTGGCCTGCTGGGGAGGTAACCCACTGGCGTGAGGGAGGAGGGCGAGGCCATGTCCCCACTCCCTTCTCTCCCTTAGTGATCATCTTATCAGCCCACGACTCACGGGGCTGAGGTTCACATGTGTGCTTTGTCTATTGCAGGATGATACTTGGATCCCTCACACTAGGTGTGTCCTTTAAAGAGAGCTGACCTCTCCCTGAGGAAAGCCAGGGGTTAAATCTGTAACCGTCAGCAAGTCTGGCAACAAAATAAAAGGAAGCCACATTCTCCATGAATGAAGGAAGGAGCAGGAGAAAGGTAGTCCCCCGCCCCCTTTTCTTTTTTTAAAACATGAGTAAGATCCTCAATATGTTTGAGATTATTTAGCAAATTCTCTATAAAGGGCTGTGGACCAGGAACCAAAATATCATGGATGTAGAAACCATACTCCTCCCACATCCCCACCCTCCCCGACCCCAGAGATAGCAGGTTGGGTATCATGGGGTCTCTATTTACTTAACCATTAGCAATTCATAAAAATCCAGACCCCTGCATACTCAGTCCAGTCCTCAGGATGTTATTAGAAAATCCTATTTCTGGTCTGTTATGAAACAGAGGTTTTGATGTGCTGCCAGGTTTACGGGGAACTCTGGAAACAGAGCACTTGCTGCTCTAAGAGGCTGAGGCTGGTGGTGTTACATAAAGCTTTCCTAGCAACTCAGGTTTATCAGTGAATGTGAGGCTGCAGTGGAAAAAAAAAAAACCAACGAGTTAATGCAAAACATGAGCCAACCCACTATCCCCATTTGCTCTGAGGCCAGCCGGCCCATTTGTGGAAGTGATTTTAACCCATGACACCCCAGGACTCCAATCTGGCTCCAAGGTTTAGACCAAGAATACAAGCTCAGAGCTGAAAGGCACCTTCAAAAGGGCCTCACGAAATGCAAAGCAGCTCTTTTCGCTCTGAACCAATGGCTTATAGTGTGTGTTAGTCGCTCAGTCGTGTCTGACTCTTTGCAACCCTGTGGATTACAGCTCACCAATGCTCCTCTGTCCATGGAATTCTCCAGGCAAGAATACTGGAGTGGGTAGCCATTCCCTTCTTCAGGGGATCTTCCCAACCCTAGGATCGAACCTTGGTCTCTTATATTGCAGGCAGATTCTTTACCATCTGAGCCATCAGGGAAGCCCGATTGCTTATTGAAATTCACACAAGCGCATCTTCTCTGCCCTTCTTGGGGCTGCTCCCAGTTTCTCTGGGCACTGCAGAAATAAAAGGGGGCAAAGTCACAGCATGAATCTCTGCCAAGCTAAATGTGCCTAATGGCGCAGCTTTGCATCTGAAGTCAATGGGTGAGAGTCTCATTTCCGAACTCCTGGATCCAAAGTGATGCAGCATAGGGTAGAATCCTTTTCTGCTGAGGGTTGCCCACTTCTTTGAGGTTTCTGAAAAGTAAATGTCCCATCGGTTGTTTTAAATCTCCCAGAGCTGGGAGAGTAGGGGTGCTTGGAGGAGATCTGGGAGCTGAAACCACACAAAATCCTGACGCAAAACTGCAAATCAAAGCCAATCACACTGATCGTGGTCTGCTTACTCATGACAGCTCAAACTGCAGTGTTCTAGAGAGAAAGAGAAAGATTTCCCAGCCATGAGGAGAAGTGTGACATGCTGGACTGGGCAGGGGGGTATATGTCAAGAGAGAAGATCGTTGAGTTGGAATTCAAGGGGAATGAGGAAAGGCATTTGGAGAGGCGTGGTTCTTTGGAGGACAGCTCTCGATAAACCTACCCAGGGATCGAAATTTCCCTATCTGTAATGCCACTGGACCCCAGCTCAGTGCCCACCTCCTTGACAGTCAGTGAGAGAACCCTCACTTCATTTGGGAAGGAAATGGATGTTTCTGAAATCCCAGAGCCTCCTATGCCTGTGATAACAGTCACCCAGCTGGAGGATTGTTTTGCCTTACAGAAATGTGATTGGCCTGAATCTAGAGGGTCCATTCCCCAGGCTTTCCTTGCTGGATCAAATGCAAGGGGCTGAAAAAGGCAAAAGCTACATGTTGGCCTTGAATCAAACAAAGAAGCAAACCCCAAGACATCCTAGTTGGATCTGAACATGAATTCACCTAGTAGAAGGTGAATTGCTATTTTAGGTAGTCCTTGAGACACCACCAACAATCCAGAAATGAATTTGCACTGAGATTCCTCTTAAAAGATTTCATTGAAATTGAAAAAAAAAAAAAAGACGCAGAATACCCAAGGAAGCCCGCAGACCTGCAGAAGGAGGACAGAGGAGTCCAGCCCCAGCTCCTCATACCAATAGATCTGATCTGCCTATTTAATCAGAAGAGGGGGGACCCTCTCCTCTGCAAAAGCTAGACTGCTCCCAAGTATTCCTGCCCCACCCACAGGTGGGGGAGCCTCCCTGCAGACCTAGGATGCTAGTGAGTGTCTGGTGGTAGGAAGCTGTCTTCACCCTGCCCCTGCGTGGCCATAAGGAGCCCATTTCAATTGAAATGAGATCAATACTACTCATTTTTTTTCTTGCTGGCTCCCGAGTGATTCATGAATCTGAAAACTAGTTCATGAATCAGAGGGGGGGGGGGCAGGGCGGGGGCGGGGGCACATTTGTGCAGTCAGCGAACCTCGATTCCTTTTATGAACCCAGACATTAGTTGCATAACGCTTGCCTGCCTGCTGGTTGAAACGAGTCTTTTCGGAAGCAGCTTTTGGCTTCTACTTGTTCATCTATTCTCTTTCTTGAAAGGGAAAAGAATGACCCTGGGTGTTGCTTGTGTGTCTGTCTGTCTCGGTGGGTATCTCCATACCCTTTGTCTGTGTGCCTGTGGGTGTGCGCGTGCAATAGTCTTTGTGTGCACATCGTGTGTGTATGTGTGTGTGTGTGTGCGTGTGTGCGTGTGAGAACCAGCAACGTATGACTAGCCGCGGGCCCTTTAAACCTGAATGGCAGCCAAGATCATTTCTCAGCGGTGCTTCGTAAGGAAGCACGAGATGGGGCAGTTGGAAACCACAGCCCTGCAAGTGCTGATTACAGCCTGCAAAGGAAAATGAGATTTTTATCTCACAGGAATTCAGTTATAAAAATAAAATACAACGTCTGGCTTGATTCAGCGAAATGGACAAGCGCCGGGGCGTGTGTGCATTTCACAGAGATGCTGGACAAGACGCATGACCTCAAACAGTGTGCTTCGAGCAAGTCAGAGGAGGTTGGGGGGGGGCGGCTACAGGAAGGAAGTGGGAGTGGAGGTGTGTGTGTGAGAGAGAGAGATGGAGGGAGAGAGCGGGGTGGGAGGAGAGAGGGAGAAAAACCACCCTGCTGGCAAATGAGTGCAGCGAGGATGATGTCATTGGAAACAGTTGGAGGAGAGGGAAGAAAAACAACTCAGAGCTGGGCTAATCCTGTTTGCTGCCCTGAAGGGAATGGAAGGCAGCCAAGGCAGGGAGTTCTGGGAAACCATATAAGGGTGCCAAACAGGCTTTGCCGCCAACATTAGGAACTGACAGCTTTGTTCTTTGTAACTTGGCTGCCCGCCAGAGGCCTCATTTCAGCTCTGCAGCATGATTACCCTGGACGGCCGCCAGCCCTGCGCTGAGAGCGCCTTTTCTTCTCCCCGGGCTTTTTTTTTTTTTTTTTTCCCTCTTTCCCTTTGCCAAACATGCAGCAGTTACCATGGCAGTCGAAAGTAAAGTTTAAAAAAAACACAACAAAGTAGGGAGGCACGCCTTCACCCAGATGTGCCAAGGAGCAGAGAGAAAAGGCAGTTAACCTAGTCGTCGGGCCTCTGACTGCAGGAGAGAACGCTGGGGCTGACTCTCAAGCCCCGGGGAGGTGACTCCAGGATAAACAGAGAGGACCTGGCCTGGCTGTTGACAGAGAGGGGCTGGCTCCCAGGCCCCGTTTGTCTTCTCTTTCTCTCTCTCTTTTCCTGAGGCATTGTGGAGTGCGTCATGTGAAACGGAAAATGTCATGATTTCCACTGGGAACGTGTCCACGGTTCTGAGAAAGCTCCAGAAACCCTGGTCCACCAGGCACTGAAGGGAGCAGGAAGGCGGGGAGAGGGTGTGGACGGTCACAGTGGCCCCCGGTCTCCAAGGCGAACCCAGTGTGGGGAGGTGGCTGGCGGCCATGGCTGAGGGGCTCTGCTGGTGGCTGTGCTGGGCACTGGGGTGTTGCAGGGGAGGGCACTGGGGTATTTGGTGCAGTTGGGACCCCAGCCCCCAGAGTCTCAGAGGGAACCCAATAGCCACGGCCAGTCCTTTGTGCCACTTGGAGGAGACCCATGGTTTTGCTTTACAAGGGGACTCTGTGATGAGTCCAGCATTGCTATTTTTAACTGGGTTCATTTCCCACCTGCTTGGAAAGTGGAACATCTCCTGGGAGGTGACACATCGTGACCATCGGCAAGTCTCCAGGCAGAGAGCTGCCAGGTTACATACAAGTAGGGCTTGGTTGCCAGCCACCACCCCCTACCCTGCCCAGAGCAAAATCTGACATCCCCACCCCCAGGATGCTGGGAAGGGCCTCTTCTGGTTCTAGAAGTTTCTGCCACAAGAACCAACTTGGCCGTTTCCTGGCTCCTTTAGTTGGAAGAAGGCAAGACTACAGCAGGGTTGCTCTCACGGGCCTGCGGCAGCCTCCCTGTGAAGCAGCTGACTGTTTCCTTCCGATGCCCGCCCCACCCCACCCCCAGGCCCTCTGGAAGGGGCGCTGGGCTTTCAGGAGCACGCATGACCACCTCCTCGGTCCAGGGATAGAAGCAAAGGTGCCTGGGAGGAAACAGCCCAAGGTTGGGTGGCGAGAAGCTCCAGGAGGATCCCACAGTCTCTATTCCTCGCCTCCTGCTTTTACCAAGGCCAGGCTGTCTTTCTCCGGCAGCCATATAAGGCTCCCTGGGAGGTGGGGAGCTTTGTCTTTTGGTGGGAAGTTCCCAAGGTAGGGTGACTGGGGCTCCCTCAGAGAGCACTTACCCTCACCCATCCCTGTGGGCAGAATTCCCACACCTGGCTGCCACCCTGGCCCCCCAAGCCTCGCACACCCTGGCTGTCACCCCTGATGAGGACATGGCCATGGGAGAGCTAGAGTGGGGGAGGGGGCTCCGTCCAAACAGCCCCCATGGGCTCGGGCCTCACGAAGACAGCAGAACCCAGCAGCATGGGAGCTGGAGGCCTGCAAGAGATACATTTTCACTCCTGGTTGGGGACAGAGCGAAGGAAAGCTGACTGGGGGCCAGTTTCTTCTGTATTAGGAAAGGAAGGGGCCACTTGGGTTTGAGAGCCGAATCTCAAAGTTTGTGCTGTCCCCTGTCCTTAACTGGTGACTCGGAGCCAGGGACGCTGCCCTGATGGGAGGAAAGGCCGGGGTGCTTGCCGCTGATACCAGTGCAGGGCCTGCCCGGGCCGTATCCCTGTGCTCTGAGACGTTGCAAATGACGGAAAACACTCCCTGATGGGTTTCTAGAAGCCACCCTGAGTCAGAGGGCTCCGTGTCCGTTTTGGTCCAAGATAGACCTAGTGATACAGTGTGTCTGAGCAAGTGAAACCCCGTGGCCTCTGACCCTGAGGACTCAATCCTGCCTCCCCAGGTACTTCCTGGAAAGCCAGCCTCTAACAGGGATGTCTGAACCTGCCCTTCCCACGCCAGAGGACGGGAGAAACCTGATTCCCTGGGCCTAGTTTTTGGAGGTCTGGCCTTCTTGCCTACAGTCGGCAAGTAGAGAAGGACGAGTGTTAGGAAGAACAGAGTACCTTCTGGGGAAAGCAGAGGGCTCCTTGACACACACCCCCACCCAGCACCTCCAGTGGCTGATGGGTACCAGGCCCTGCAGAGGGAAGGGAATTCACTTCCCCTGGGGGCCTCCTCTTGTCTCAAGATCCATAGATTTGACCTAGCATGTATGAAACAGCAGAAAAACCATTACCCTCACTTACAGATTAATGTAGGTTTCCTATTGGGTTTGTCAGGCAGACAGAGACAGAGAATCCTAGGGGATTTTTTTTTTTTTTTTTTTCCTGAGAAGCCAGGGGAAAACAAAAGCAGATCTGCACGGTGAGGAGGGTATAGAGGTGGGGATGAACGCATTTTTAGCAGCCGCAGAGGTCTAAAGTCAGGACAGTATTTGCAACCAGGTTACCTGCTCAAGTTCTCCTGTGATCTTTCAGTTCTGCTGCTAGTCTTTCCCCCTCATTAAAGAAGCTCAATTTAATTTTTTGCTTCACCTGCATGGTAAACATAATCACATACAGACGTTAAGCCTGCACTAGAAGAAATCAATATACAGAGAGAGTCCGCCTTTGCCTTAGGTTGTATCAAGACTTCACAGCTATAAATAGAAAACATTTGACATATTTCTCTTTGTAGATAGACAAGTGAAACTCATCACCAGCTTTCTAACTGGAGAGAAGCCTTTGTGTGTTAGGGAAAGTCAAGGACCAGAAATCAGATAAAGCTCTGATATGGAATCCAGGGCCTGTTGGCTTGTTAAGCGAAAGATGTTAGGATGGTCTTCAGAGTACAATGGTTGAACTTGAGATGCTGGCTCCAAAGTGCTACTTTTTTTTTTTTTTGGATTTCCAGAGTTTATTCATCCTGCATCATTTCCCCAACTCCCCAGCTCCTGATAACCACAATTCTAGCCTCTGCTTCTAAGACTCAGACTTTATTTATTTATTTTTATTTTTATTGGAAGCTAATTACTTTACAGTTTTGTGGTGGTTTTTGCCATACACTGACGTGAATCAGCCATGGGTCTACCGGTGTTCCCCATCCTGAGCCCCTTTCCCACCTCCCTCCCCATTCCAGCCCTCAGGGTCATCCCAGTGCACCAGCCCTGAGCACCCTGTCTCAGGCATCGAACCTGGACTGGCGATCTATGTCACATATGATAATATACGTGTTTGAATGCTATTCTCTCAGATCATCCCACCCTCGCCTTCTATCAAAGTGCTGCTTTAATCGGCCACCTGCATAAATGTCCTTTTAGCTCCACCCAGTTGGCTTTGGAGGACTTTCCTGGTGGCTGGGATGGTAAAGAATCTGCCTGAGATGCGGGAGACCCAGGTTTGATCCCTGGGTCAGGAAAACCTCCTGGAGAAGGGAAAGGCAACCCACTGTATTACGCTTGTCTGGGAATCCCATGGACAGAGGAGCTTGGCGGGCTACAGTTTGTGGGGTCACAAAGAGTCAGACACGACCGAGCGACTAACACTATCAGAGGGGCTTGGAGAGTTTGAAGGCTGATTCAGGTGAAGCTATTTCCAGCAGGAGGGGTTAGAAAAATAGCCATTTGGTAAAGCAGTTGAGTGTTAGAGACTCGGGGGTTTGCATTCATGTTTGGATGTGCATAAAACTTGCACATTCCTGGTCCCCGCCATCGGAAGATGGATCAGGAGACGCCCGTGTACACGCGTATCTGGGCCGTCATACTTTAGTTCTTGCCACACAGACACCTCTAGGATTAGTCACCAGGTTCATCGTTTCTGTCTCTATAGCTTGTCCTACCTGTGCAGCGAGGCCTCCCACCACAAGACGGAGGGAAGAGCTGGTGTGTGAGGCACACTCATCCTGTGTGTGGCCTCCCACCATCCCAGCGGCCACAGGGATGTCTGCCGTCATTCGACCGGCCGTTCAGGTTGACTGGCCTGCAGGGAAGATCTAATGAGAAGCAGCAGCGCCTGTGACCTTAGTCTCTAGGGTCTTCTGCAGGCTCGAGGGCTACCTCCAAGGTGGGCCTGGAGTGACCCCACGGGGACACACAAAACCGCTCTGGGCCCTGGCTCCTTTCCCCCAGAACCCCAACCCGGAAGCCTGGCAGAACTATCCTGGGACTGCCAGCTGGGTGATGATTTTCAGTCTGTTTCCTGGTCCTCTTCTATTTATTCAAGAAGGCATCTGTGAAAACCAGGAATGTTCTTTCTTGCCACAGAGCGAGTTCTGGGGCATAAATCTGCACTGAGGTCACCCACAGCTCTTGCACTGGCCTGCTTGTGCTAAAGCTGGGACAGGACTTGAAGGGGAAGGACTTGTCTGCATACAGGGGTGATGGGGCTCTGGAGGCCCAGCTGAAGGGGTCCCTCAGTCTCCTTCCTGGGGTGCTGGGGTCCCTGGTGTGGTGCCAGGGTCTTGTTGCACTTCCTCTAGCCCAGGGCCAGCTTCTCCAGCCCCTGAGTAAACAGGGAACCCGGGGGTCTTGGGTGAACCACAGCCTTCTTTCCCCACTGGGGTAGATGACATCTCCAAAGCCCCTGAGGTTTCCATCATCCAGGAAGAGCTATGGTGGGGACATTTAACAAACAGCCAACAGCACACAGGGAGCATGGCCCCGCCGTGTAACAGGGGTGGCAGCTGCCGCCCACCTTCCAAGGGGGGGCAGCACCTCCTAGCTCTACCAGTGACGGGGCTGGCCTCTCGAGCCCGTACTGCTGGACCAAGGGCTCGGTTTCCATACATTCGACATGGGCAGACAGGACCAGGCTGCAGAAGCGCACCACCCCATGGGAGTGGAATGTTATCTAAGGGGATAACCAGAAAGTGCATCTTTCCAGTTACCTAAGTGCTGGTTTGCTCACGTGTGTAGCCAAGGTGGGTTGCTTTCCAGTCAGTGTGTGAGCTCCCTGGGGGCCAAAGCTGCCTTCCACCTTTTCCCTGGGTCCTCCCTGAAACCTGGCAGGACACGAATCCTGGCTGGAAGCACCAGAAACCTTTTCTTGATGGGTTGAACATTGAGAGAAGGGATGAGACGTAATCTTTGCCGCATGATCTAGATTCAGAGAGGTCCCTGCAATGCGATCTAAAGTCCAGTTCTTCAGAAAAATCAAGTTTAGCCTTACAGAAGGCCCAAAAGTGCATGTGGTCTCAGGGCCACATCTACCCACCGAACAATTGTGATCCTTGGGCTTACTCAGCCATCCACCATTCCAGCTAGAACAAAGCCTGCAAGAACACCTGAGCATGACCCGCGCAGGGACATTGTTTGCTTATGGCCCAAATCCAGAGCATTGAATTCTGCAAACGGTTGCTTTTATGGCAGCTGTGAGCACATTTACATCACTTTCTGTGCAATAGTAATCGAGAGGCTGGAGAGGTTTTTTTTTTTTTTTGCTTTTAAAGATGATGAGAAAAGTCTCTACTGTTTCAGCGAGAATGTATCCCTGTAGCTGGGTGTAGATCCTTAGCCAAGTGAAACTATACGTAATCAGGAAAAGACAAACATGTATATTATCTACACCCCCTTCTAACTGTGTGAGATAACATAAAACCGCCGGAAGTATCAAGTGAAAAGAATAAAAGCGGTCTGTTCAACCCCTGGCATGTCCTCCCCTGTCAGTTCTAGAAACACCCTTTGGCTGATAAGGGTGGACAGACAAGGAAACACACACCCAGCTCCGCACCTTGTCATATGCTGGGCCAGTGTTCTGTTTCCCAAGTCACAGAGCACCTTCGTCTTTGCGTCAAATCTGCTTTAGTTGACAACAGACAAGTGACGTGACTACAGCAAAAGTCTCAGGCTGGCTCGGGCCACCAGGATTTTGCCCAGTTTGTGAGCCTTTATGACGCATCACCTATATGCAAGGCCACGGGGAAGGCAATGTGACCTGAGGAAGGATGCAACTGAGCGTGTGTGCATGCTCAGTCACCAGTCGTGCCTGACTCTTTGTGACCCCATGGATTGTAGCCTGCCTGGCTCCTCTGTCCAGGGAATTTTCCAGGCAAGAATACTGGAGTGGATTACCATTTCCTCCTCAGGGGATCTTCCTGACTCAGGAAAAGTACCATGTCTCCTGCAGCTCCTGCACTGGCGGCGGATTCTTGACCACTGAGCCGCTCAGAAATTGAATAGGGGCTAAGAAAAGTGATGGGCTTCTCTGGTGGCTTGGAGGGTAAAGCATCTGCCTGCAATGCCGGAGACCTGGGTTTGATGCTTGGGTGGGGAGGATCCCCTGGAGAAGGAAATGGCAACCCACTCCAGTATTCTTGCCTTGGAAACCCCACGGACGGAAAAGCTTGGTAGGCTATGGTCCATGGGGTCGCAAAGAGTTGGACACAACTGAGCTACTTCACTTTCATTTCTTTAAGGAAAGTGCTAGAGCAGCATGCCTTGATTCTTTGGGAGAATTCTGATCTGTAAGTGTGACCTGTGATAAAGGAGAACGTTGTCCAGTCTGCAGGTGATTCCTGCCTGATCTGCCAGGTATGGTAGGGCAGGACCATGGTCCTTGTCAATCATGCCCCGAGAGACGTTTATTTCATACCCTGCACAACAGTCCCTGACAACATAGCCCTGCCTGGCTCCAGGACAGACCTCGCCCTCCTGTGGCAGCAGTGGGTGGGGAGGAGGGGCTTGTCCGTGACACAGTTAAAGCCAGAGACAGTGGGCCTAACTCTCAGGGAACACACTGCAGCTATTTTTTGTTTGTTTGTTTTATTTCTTGCATTTATTTTACTTTTTGACTGCCATGCGGGGCATGCAGGATCTTAGTTCCCAGACCAGGCATCGTACACATGCCCCCAGAGTGGAAGCACAAAGCCTTAACCATGGATCACCAGGGAAGTCCCTGCAGCTCTGTTTTAAGCCATACATACTTCAGGCTAGGCATGGAAATTTGTGGGTTAGCTGGATGTATTCGGGGGCTTCCCTGGTGGCTCACACGGTAAAGAATCCACCTGCCAATTCAGGAGACCCAGATCCGATCCCTGGGTCAGGAAGATCCCTTGGAGTAGGCAATGGCAACCCACTCCAGTATTCTTGCCTGGAGATTCCATGGACAGAGGAGCCTGGAGGGCTGCAGTCCACGAGGTCGCAAAGAGTCAGACTCAACTGAGGGACTGAGGATGCATGGATGTATCTTAGAGTGAGGGAAGTTCATCCAGCATGGGGAGCTGGGGCCTCCTACAGACCAGAGAATGTGGCTTTTAAGCCGAGGACTGGTCACTCAGGGTAAACAGAGGCATGTCTGCTTTCTCGGGAGTCAGCCCTACCTAGGTGCGGGCTCACCAAACCACAGGCTCCCAAGAGCCCCTGCCTCCCAGCAAGAAGCCTCGGGCACTCAGAGGCTCCTTCCCAGAAATGTCAAGGGAAGCCCCAGACTGCAGGCCCTGGAGCAGACCGTCAGTTATGCCTGGGATCTTTACAGCATGGAGAAGAAATGGGTCAAGCTGGCCAGGAAACTGCCAGGAGGAAGCCCCCCCCCCCCCCACCTACCACAAAGCTCCTTACAATGCACACATCACTATTTCCAAAATGTGCTCAAAGATGTGATCTCAATCAAGGGAGGATCCATCTTTACTACACACCCTTTCCCAATGCTCAAAACCAAACTGCCGGAAACATGAAGATAAAACAAAAGGAACCACCAGAAACTAAGGAGGAATTGGTCACCCTCCAGCTCCTCACATCAGCCCACATCGGCTCTGACATGGGCGAGGACAAAGACCCTGCCAGGCAAATCCTCCAGCGCCTGCATTGATCTGATTCTTTCACTATCAAAGGGGAACAGTAAGACCAGCAGGAGGAGAGAAAATAGAAAGAACCAGAGTGATTGGGTTAGACTAGCAGTGTTTCCCCGTTGCTGAGTCACACTTTTATAGAGACCTGGTCCTGTGACCTGAAATGGTAACAAACAATGAAAATCCCGCCATTGTTCTTTCTGGCATCTTCACTTGGAATAAATGCAAGAATGGATTTTTTTTATATATATATGCACCTATGGGATTCGTTGGGGCTTCCCTGATGGCTCAGCGGTAAAAGTCTGCCTACAATACAGGAGATGCAAAAGACTCTAGTTTGATCCCTGGGTCGGGAAGATCCCCTGGAGGGGGAAATGGCAACTCACCCCAGTATACTATCCTGCAAATGTCATGGACAGAGGAGACTGGCAGGCTACAGTCCAAAGGGTCACAAAGGGTTGGACATGACTAAGTGACTGAGCACACACACACACGGTGTTCATTAGAACTCATAAAGATATTTAAATACTTGATTGATGCTTAGAATCAATCATCACAAAATTAGATTAGCATTGTCGATGGTCATTTCAAATTTTCAATGGAAAAATGTTCTCTTTATGCCTGTGGCACAGCAGAATGTACATGTGTGTTGAGGGTGTTGGGACAGAAAGGGACCCTGACCTGGACAGGAAGCCCCTAGCCCAGGGCCTCACTGGGGGTGAGGCCTCTCTGCTCTCTCCTCCATTCTGTCTGGCTCTGATCAGCACCTCTGTTCCTGCATCTTTCTGGTTGCTGATGGCTCAGACTTTCTCTCCCATTTCCAGGCCTCCTGTGGAAATCCAGTTTCTTGGCCTGTGCTCTAGAAAACGTCACAGGACACAGTGGACACAATGCTGTTGCTGCTCCAGGCCACCAAGGACAACCTCCCTGGGAAACCTCCTCTCCCCATGTGCCCAGAGTACCCGGGACTGCAGCCCCTCAAGTCTAAAGTCTTCCTTTCATCAGTACCCACTGCCCCAGGGCTTGGAGAAACAGCAGAGAGTGCCTAGTGCCTGCTCCCAGGAGCTCCAGTGGTGGAGAATCAAGAAGAAATCAGGAAGCACACCTGTGAGCCAGGGAAGACTGCCCAGGGCTAACTGCCCTGCAGAGAAGCAGGCTGGAGGAGAGGGCACCAGGTAGTCAAGGAGGGCTTCTCTGGGGAGGTGACTTTTAAGACTCGGAGAGAAGCAGCCAGCTCTGCAGTCTGGAAAGCATCATTTCATAGGGAGGATGGCTGGTCTAGGGCCTCGGGGAGCAGGGTGTTTGAGAAAGAGCCAGGATGCAGGAGGTGGTGGGAGCAGGTAAGACTCTCCATATAGGCTCCAAACAGGCTGTGACCCCAGCTGTTAGCAGCCCTTAGAAAGGGAGGTGAGGTTGTGGTTTACAAGGTGAGATTTCATTTTGGCCTACACGGGGCAGGAAGCCCAGTGGGGAGGTGCCTTCTGGGGTCTCAGCGAGACAGAGAGCTCTGGCTGGGTCATGGTAGCGGCTGCACAGGGCCTCAGCCACAGCCCATCGGGTTTGGGGTGCGGTGTACCAGGGACCCTCATCACCGGGTGTGGGCGGAGCTCTCCACATGACATCCTTGAGGGTCCTCCTGCCTCTGCTCCATCCCTGGCCCCATCCACCAGCGGCCCATCCAGCTGATCCTGGCTCCATCTCTAGGTGTCTCATCCCAGCTCTCTTCCTCGGCACGGTGGCTTGAGGGACAGAACGTGCCTCCTGCTTGACTTGGCCCCCGGCTGCCCACCCTGGGTCCCACCCAGGCAGGCAGATCTCACCAGGCCTGGCCCAACAGGTGGGGAAGCCTGCCAACCAAAAACCAGGAGACAAGGGTTGAGGTGAGACTCGGAAGGAGGGAAGAGATCCATCCTCTATGAGAAGGGTGAGAGAAAAATGAGAGGCTTTTCCACATTGGTGCCCAGAGGCTATGAGTCTAGAATGATCTATAGAATAATGATGAGTACTGCCCTTGCTGAGTGCCCATCCTGTGCTAGCCCTGGACAGGCACTGGGTACCCTTTGATCGCACCATAACTGTGAGGTGTGGGATTGTCCCCGAATGACAAGTGAGGAGGCTGACCTCAGACAGGTTTAGAAACATGTCAAGATAACACACCTAGGTGCGCAGAGCAATTCCGTGCCTGGCCTGTTTCTGCAAAGCCTGAGTCCTCCTCCTTCCAGAAGTTCAATCAAATGACTTGGACAGGTGGGACTGTGTCAGAGTGTCTTTGCACCCTTTCCTAAAGAGAATCCACGGAAGGAAGCTGGTCTCAGGCAGCTTGGACCACAGACAGCATCAGCCCCCATGTGTTCCTTTGTCCTGGAGTCTGTGTTTGTGTTCATGGGATTTTGAGTCTTTTTTTCAGGCATATCTGTCTTTCCTGTTTGCCTCAGATTCTTAGCTCTTCGGGGGAGGGACAGAACCATACATTTCTTGTTTCCGGTTTCCCAGCTCTGGGCTCCGCGCTCTGTATCCAGGGACCACGCAATGGATGTTACTGATGGGCTGACTCAGGCCCTGTCTGCCCACATGAGCCATTTTGAGCAGCTTTGACTGAAATCTGAACAGAGTCAGTTAAAGCCGAATAAGCAGTCTGGTTGATTCCCTCCTCCCTCCCCACCCCTGCTCCAAGTGCAGCCAGGAGATGTGGGTCCACCTCCTATAAGATCTCTCCTTCAGGAAGGAAAACAAGGCTGCAAACACCCCAGATCTCCCAGAAAAGCAGCTGGCACTCTCCCTGCCACTGGAACCTGTCCAGTGGATCCTGATTCTCCGAAGTGACCCAGCTCAAGGCTTGTGATGGCCATCTTCCCACCATTCTTGCCATCTCCACCTGACAAATAGCCTGCACATCTGTTCCTTGCCCAGCAGAAAGGAACAGACCCAGCCTGGCTCTCTGTGACCCTTCCCTGTCCCTCTGGGAAGTGACAGGGAGAAAGGTGATTCTTAAAATTAAAAAAAAAAAGAAGTCTGTGATTACCCAAGAATTTATCCACTTAGTCCTTTAATGAATGCTTGAACAAAGTACAGATTTCATCAGGAAATTAAATTGGCTACAAAACAGGTCTAAGTATGTTCACTGGCTCAGACTGAAACCGTGTAACTCAGATTGGAACTTGAATCCACGGGTTTCTAGTTGGGATCACATCTGGTCTTGGGACTTAATGAAGCTCAGGTTCTTGATGTCTCATTGCAGAAAAAATCCAGTGAGAGACAGTGATGGGTAAGAAGTGAATTAATTCAGAGAGAAACATACGCCACAAACAGAGTATGGGCCATTTCAGAAGGCAAGAGGCCCTGAAATATGTAGTGGTTAGTTTTTATGGAATGGGTAATTTCATAGGCTAATGAGTGGCAGGAGTATTCAAACTATTTGGGGGAAAGGGTGGAGATTTCCAGTAATTGGGCCACCACCCATTTTTTGGTCTTTGCTGGTCAGCCTTGGGACTGCCATGTTGCAGTTGGGTGTGTCATTTAGCTTACACTAATGTATTACAATGTGTTACAATGAACATAGGATGAGGCTCAGGGTCTAGTGATTCATCTGCCATCTTGGACTATTTGGTTGTAATCAGTTTGTGTCATGCCCTTGGGTTATGCCATTCTTTTAAAGGTGGTGCCCCGTCCCCTTCTGTCCAGTTTTAGGAACTTTAAATCCCCAAACCCTATTTTTTAGGGTTTAAAAGGAAAGAGACTGTTAAAAGGAAACAGAAATAAAATACACAAACACATTTGCTTGGGAGCACATTAAGTATCTATGATATAAACTGGTCATATTGGTTGAATCTTGGAAGAGGAACGTGTGTCTGGGGACAGGAGTGGGAGGGAGACTTTTCCCAATAAAGCTCTGGAATATTTTCAATCTTGCTAACATGACTTACATAACTTATTTAAGAGGCAGAGATACAATATTTTTTAAAGCAAAACCAGAAAAGCAAAGAGATAGAGACATGAAATCACCCAAGCTCTGGACCACATCAACACATGATTTCCCTAGAGAACAAGCCATACAGTGAGGACCCCATCATACCCAGATGTCAGGGAGCGTGTTCAAATAACTTTTTCTATAGGGATCAACTCTTTAAGACATCCTGGGTACTTTCTTCGTGTTCCATCGGGCATAGACACGAATGGATGGATGGTTAATCTTACAGGAAGGAAAAGTGACGAAAATGTGGGTGAGTTGACCCCAATTATTGCTTGTGACCTAAGAGAATTCAGAGAAAACAGAGAGGAAGTAGGGGCAAGGGGCTAAACAATCTCTCCCCAGTTGGCATCCCCATCCCATCTTAGACCAGTCTGCCTCAGTAGTCCATTGCTTTGGGCTTGGTATGGAAGGCAGGAAGAGAATTTAGAAACAAGGAAGGGAAGAAAAAGATCAAGATGAGAGGCAAGAGCAGGCAATCAAAGACAGCAGTAAAGGGTGAGGACACAGCAGTGGGAGGCGGGGAGGGTTCCCTTTCACCTCAATCTGCCTGACCCTACCTGAAGTCAAAGCGAGCTTGTAAAGGCCTGTAGGCCAATTCCTTAGCCTTCTAAGAAGAGCCTCTCCTGCAGCAAAGGTCAGATGCAATTGCTGGTTCCTGGCCATCCCTGGGGCCTCCACATACTTCCAGTTCTCTGGCGGTTCCTTCTACTCCCAGTCAAGAGGGCGTGCCACCTGTGGAGAGGGAAAAAGAACTCTGCATGGGGGCAGGAATATTCCAGTCAAAGCAAGTCTCCTCTTCCCTTTTTCTAAGAACTGTCAGCTTCAAGGTGGCATCACTCACAAGCTGCTTTCCATTTACAGATAAAAAGAGAAAGGAGAGAGGAGAGAGAGAGAAGCACAGATGTGAATTACTGGGTACTGCTGAGTGGCTCCCCTACTGAGCCTGTTGCTATGGCAACATACTCTGGTTGTGGACCACTTTGGGGAGGGGTGGGTGCAAAGAATTGCAGAGAATCATCGCAGAAACAGCAGTGTGAGTTTGGGCCTAGGCTTTTTGTATTTCTGGAATCATTCTTAGTATAGATGCATTTTTTTTTTCTTTTACCCCAGCATATTCAGCAGTCATGAAGCATGTCTAAAACTCTCACACTTTCCAAAACGGAAGGCATATTCCTGTCTTCTTTTCCACACTTACACCTTTCCATCATTCAGAGTGTCTCTCTAGGTCTGTCTTCTCTAAGTAAAGCAGGAGGATGTTGGATGTCTCTTCCAAACACGCTTTATTATACTTGCCTATACAAGATTGCTATATTTTAACTTTGCGTCTATAAGATGAACTTACTAGGTTCATCATAATGATACCTTAAGTGTCATCTCTGTTCTGCGCCTTCATCCCATGGTGACTGTTCCAGGGTGGGAGACATTGTAAGAAGGCCAGGCTCTGTCTTTGCAATGTCAAGAACCTGGTCAAGTTGATTGCGGGGGTGTGGTTAAGGAAAGCAATTTCATTGCCTTCATAGATCTTAGATATGAAGAGGCCTAAGTCACAATCTGGTTATTCAATCTATTATGTGGTGGTCCAATTTCTTCTTGAACACCTCTAGGACAGTTACCTCACCCCCTCCAGACAAGGACTCTGCAATTACTTAGCAGTTTTCTCTTGAAAAACGCTCAGAGTAGTGGTTTTCTCTCAGAGCTGCAGTCTAAGTGGTATGGGTTGGAATCCAGTGCAACCAAGCAAATTACTGCCATGGCAGGTTACATTCATTCTCACGACCTCCCTCTCACTAAACAGAGCGACAGCAGGGCTGAGCAAGAGGGAGGCAGGTTAGGGATCAAACACCATCCCCCCAGTCCTGAGTTTATGACCCTACTTGGGATGGAGGAGCTTATATAGATTATTCCCTGAGGTTACAGCTATGTTACAGCAGGTACTGGCATAAACAGCAGTAATAACAATACCATACCTACCATTTATGGAGTGTTTATATACGTCAGGTCTTATCAGAGATGCTTTACAGTTACGATTTTATATAACTGGCTAGAAAGGGGCAGGATGTCGGTCTTGGTTCACCTGGTTTCAAACCCGTGCTCTTTTCAGTACTGTTCACCAAGCCCCCGAGTCCTCAACTCAATTGGCAAATATTCATTGAGGACCTACCACAGCAGACACTGCTCCCAGTGCTCAGGAGAGATCATCAAATAAAACCAAGATCCTGGATCCCGTGGGAGGTGAGGGAGAGTGCGATGGAAACAAGAAATCCCGAAGAACAAAAACTAAAACCCAAGTGGCAGAAGAAGGACCAGAGATGCTGGGGCAAGGCAGGGTGGGGCAGATAATATAGGCAAGTTCAGTAGAGACCAGAGTGGGCCCACCAGGAGGGAAGGTCAGAGGCAGTGCTCAGTGAAGGGCTATCCTGGGGACGAGGTGAGAGTTTTGGGTAGAAAGACCAGGGAGGGCAGAGGCCCTATAGTGGGGTATTTCTGACTTGTTGGGGGACATCAAGGAGGCTGGGGTGGCTAAAGCAGAGTGAGTGAAGGCAGAGACATGGTTTGGGACAGAGCGGAGGTGAGTGTTATGAGGTCAGCTACTCCATGTACGAGCCACAACCTCTGCAAGATTCTGAGCAGATTCTGCAAGAGATTCTGCAAGATTCTGAGCAGGTATTTTTCAAGGGTCCCTCTGGCAGTGTGCTGATGTAGAGGGGGAGACGGCGGTGGTGCGAGGTGACAGCAGTGGAGGGGATGGGGAGGGGCTGGACCCTCGATGTATTTTCAGGAAATACATTTTCAAGGGTCTTCTGACAGTTCAAAAGCAGGGTATCAGGGAAAGAGGGAAGTCAAGAATGGCTCTGAGGTTTGGGGCCTGAACAGCTGGAAGGAAATAGTCTCCACGCATTCCCCACCACCCCTGTTTCCCATGCAGCTGAGATGAGGAGGCTATGGGTAGGGTGGGGTGGGGTTGTTATGGGCTCACAGATGGGAGCCTGGCTGTGAGGGTAAGGAGCCGGGTTCAGGCATATTGAGTTTAGGGCATCTGTTATCCCCACAGAGGTGTCAAGAAGGCCTTTGGATGTATTTTGAACACGTGAAGTATTTTAGGACATCCATAAAAAAGTATGACTTTCAAGATTTTAGATGTGGGACCTCCCTGGCAGTCCAGTAGTTAAGGCTTCACCTTACAACCTAGGGGGTGAAGGTTCGATCCCTGGTGGAGGAGCTAAAATCCCACATGCCTCACAGCCAAAACACCAAAACCTAGAGCAAAAATGTAAGAAATTCAATGACAATTTAAAATTCTTCTGTGTACCAACCATCTTATATCAAAAAAAATTTAGATTTTAGGAGTAAGCTTCAATCATCAGGGGAACAACAATAAGTATCAAACTCCTTGTTTCCCAAAAGGCTCTTCATGGATGAAGTGTCATAGTAATCAGTACAATAGAAATGACGGACCTGGATGGGCAAGGGAAAAGGAGGGAAGTAAACCAGAAGCATGAGAGGAAGCCGGTCTGGGGTGAGTAATTTTTGTTCCAGAGAATCACAAGCTGGCCAAATGCATTCAAAGAAACCTTATGTCTGAGGAATCCAGTGAACTGAAAACAAGTACTTTATCTGAGTGGGCTTCCCTGGTGGCTCAGACAGCAAAGAATCTGCCTGCAGTATGGGAGACTCAGATTCAATCCCTGGGTCGGGAAGATCCCCTGGAATAGGAAATGGCAACCCACTCCATTATTCTTGCCTGGAGAATTCCATGGACAGAGAAGCCTAACACGATACAGTCCATGGGGTCACAAAGAGTTGGACATGGCTGAGAGAACACTTTATCTGAAGGAATAATCCAGATCTTATGTACAGATCTGGAAATAAAAAGCCTGATTAACTTCACATCAGGTTAACAAAACTCTTGGGAACCAATAACCAGAAGTTCACCAGAGGGCCCAGAGGTGAATTCGTGGTCCTTCTTGCCCTGAATTCAGCAGGAAGGAGCAGCAGACTTCTTGTTCTTCTGTCTGCCTCCATGCCAAATTTACATTCAAGTGTTCCCAAATTTCCTGGCTCATTACTACAAGTCTCAAACAAAGGACAGGGCTGTTGGGCAATGGTTGGGGCTCCCTTTTTAGGTCACTGCCTTTCCTCCTGCTGCTTCCCAGGTGACACTAATGATAAAGAACCCACCTGCCAATGCAGGAGACCTAAGAGACTCCGGTTCGATCCCTGGGTCAGGAAGATCCCCTGGAGGAGGGCATGACAATTCACTCCAGTATTCTTGCCTGGAGAATGCCATGGACAGAGAAGCCTGGTGGGCTGCAGTCATGGGGTCACAAAGAGTCAAGCATGACAGAAGCGACTTAGCACATACGCACACATGCCTTTCCTGCTGGAAACTGAACTGCTCTGTGTGGCTTTTGGTATTTCTACTTTTTGATGCATGGAAATAAATCTCATCAATTCAGATCTTGGGAAATCACCAGCCGGGGCTGTGAAGTTTCAGGTATAAAACAATCATGGAGACATTGACAAGAAGTCTCTCCCTCCCAGTCTGAGTAAAGTTCAGGAAGTCCGTATAAAATGCCCAGAGGAGTCCTTCTTGGCAAAGCAGAGCTGAGACTTTAACACGACAAGGTAGATTTTTCCGTCTTGCTGGAGAAAACTGGGTGTCTTGCCGTGGAACCCACTGCAGATGTGTGCTCAACTGTTTCTCTGTCTTGGGCTCTGGATTCTATATATAAAACTTTTCTTCATCATCACCAGCAGAGTTTATGATTAGAGCTGGGATCTGTGTGCATTGAGTTAAACAAAGACTCCCTGGGCCCTTATGGGCACTGGCTAGAGTTCTTGGATGAAGAGTACAAGGAAGTGCCTCTACGATGTCATCTTGGCCCTCTCACACATCATCCTGGTGTTCCATGCGCTTCTGGGTGACAGCTTCCATCACCATAAGGCCACTTAGAACAGGGAAGTGGGTTTGTAGCCTCCTAAAGAACCAGGGGCTTTACCTACAGAGAGTGATGGGCCTCTGACCACACACACACACACCCCATTCAACTTGAGTATCAAATGTCCACTGGCATTACTACTGTATCTGGAAACCTATCAAAACCATTCCATGTGATAAACATTAACTGTACTAGGCTTCATGTACTACAGTGATAACTATCCATTTGTGTAGCTCTCTCCTGAAAAAACTGTGTGTCCCTTAATGATAAGGATGGGGGCCTTTCAACTTTATATCCACAGTTGGAAGCCCTCAGTTCAGTACACAGTGAGTGCCTGGTAAATACTGATCAAATGAATGGGGAAACTGAGGCACAGGTCTTGAGACCCAAGTCTGAATATAAGCTCAGAATTTTCCTTTGCAGACTAGTGCTTTTGCCAGAGAGTGGAGGAAAGCTTGAGCTCCAAGCTATGCAGGATGCACAGAGAATTTTTTCTAAGCTTATTTCCAAGAAGGGGCCAAGGAGCTGTGTGTCTTTTTCCCCTGGAGCCAGGCGTTTATGCTTCTGCCCTGCGGATGTGGTCCATCCACCACGGGGAGTGCAGCATCTCTGTGGTCTGCTCAGAGCACCCCAGTCTTGGCTGTTCCCCCAGCCCCACTCCCCAAGCTGCCGGAGAAACGTCTAGCAGGAGGGGAGAGGCTGCCACACTGGCAGACTATGTTCTGCTCCTCCTGCTGAGGGTCACGCTTTGAAAATATCTCTAATTTTGTTTTCATAGCTTGTTAACCTTTTCTTTCCCAAAACAATGCCCGTGTTTGTTTTGGCTCCTTTTGCGGGGAGGACGGGTCTGAGTTGGATGCACAAAAGCATTTTTTCCCTTAATCTCATTACAAGAGCTCCTCACTCTTGAATTCTTCCCAGGGCTTGCTTGCTGTGAAGTGATTTCCTCTTGGAATTGGTTTTTCTGTTTGTGAAGCTGGGCGAGCAAATATGTTTGGTTTTGTAGGCAAACAGGGAGAGACAGCAAAGACAAAGGCGAAGAAAGCAAAACCCAGTGATCCAGTGACGCGTTGGGGAGTTCTCATATTAATGGGACCCAGTCTAAAATCTCTGCCACTCGAGGCAGCGGTACCCAAATTCCAGTGTGTGTGAGGGAACCATGCTGAAGTCATCTTTCTCCCTGTCACCTCTTCTCTATGTGAAATTTATAAAATGTGTGATGACATGGGCCAGTGTTTTCATAGCCAGTGTTTCTCCTGTGTTCAGAGTATCTTATTGCATCCTTGCATGTGGTCCTTCTGCTGGCGTGGCCACCCTGGCTTGGTTCCCACAAGCAAGTGGCATTCCTGTCCCATTCCTTCTGGGCATGGTGGATGAGGCACCTCGATTGTTTCTTCTTATGATTTAATGTTCATCATCAAGTCTTGATGGAGTTTTCAGTTTAACCCGTGTGTCATTCACTTTTCTAGCCTTCACCAAAGTCTACCTCTTCCTTTGGAACTCTGTGGTAGATTATCTCTGCAAATACAAAACTGAAACAAGGGGCAGAGGATTCTGGAAGATGAATGGTGGAGCTGGGGGAAACTGACAAAGAATACCACTGCCCAGAGTGTCTGCCATGGCCTGAACCTTTCCAGTGACCGAGGAGGAGGGCCAAGCACGTTTTGCCTACCGTATATTCTATGGACTATTGTGTATCGGATGAATTGTGTATTGTATGTAGATCTCATACACACTATCTCAAAGGTTGGGAAACATGCCTTCCCCTTTTTCAGGCCCACGTTTTACTTTACACATTAAATAGAGAAGAGTGTGCCCACCCTGCAAGAGGCAGTGTGGGCCAGTGGATAGAGCAGGTATTCTTGGCAGCCTTCCTGAGACAGAGCCTGGGCCCTTTCTCTCATTAGCAAGCTACTTCCTCTCAGCTATAAGAGGTGCACGGGGTACCAGAGAGCATCCTTTTTTCCTCCCTTAAGCATTAATTCGGACATGAACTGAAAGAAAGACTCAACACAGTCCCCACGGTGAGAGCTTAGAATCCAGTGGAACTTACAAACAGAAAAGAAGAACATATAAGCCAATTCTTGACACCATCTCCCATGCACTCACACATCCTCTCCCGCTCTTGATTATATTTTCACGTGGAAGTGTGTGTGGGTGAGAGAAGGATTCCAAGAGCCTGCAAGTCCTGGTCCTCCAGTGCTTATCAATCACCATTCATCTTGGTGGCTCCCAGCCCCCGAGCCCACTTGGCTGAAATGACTCATTCTCTCTCAAACAGTGATGCTGACAGCTAATTGAATTCCAGAGCTAACGTTCCTTCCTACCTACGGCAACTCTTCACAGCTCACAGCTCAGAGTGCTCTAAGCCAGGGTGCAGTGTTTATGAGAGAGAGCAGTGCCTTTCTCATGTGATTGAAAGGTCATGTTTACGGTAAGATTCCATTTCTTTGACGTTCAGGCTTAGATGCAAACTTGGTCCAGGAGAAAATGGACTAGACAGTAATTAGGGCTGAAGTTTGTTGTTAGCATCTTCCTACAAGGCGAGGGTGATGGCAGACCAGCCTCTTTGCCCTCCTTGCCTAAACGGTGTAATTGGCAAGCATCTGGTCCCTCTTAATAATCCTTTATCTTCCCAGCAGTGACCAAGGGCTGTCGCTATTTACTGGCTGCTGGGCTGCTGTTTAGAAGAAGGGAAATTAATGCAGAGGACATCAGTGAGGTAAGATTTACTTCTAGAGGCCCTTTGCCGTGTCTGTCCATTTCAAGAGGAGGGTGATGATGCCCAATGGGGAAGATGATTGTTTCCACTGGGGGCATCATGTATCGGGTGGTTGGGTTGATTGGCCTGATGGGTCATGGATTAACGTGGAAACAGTTATATATGCAAGGACAAGGAGATGATTTGTTCATGTGACTTAGCAGACTATCTTAACGATCACATGCACAAAAACCCCAGAGAAGGAAATGGCAACCCACTCCGGTACTCTTGCCTGGGAAATCCCATGGGTAGAGGAACCTGGTGGGCTACAATCCATGAGGTCACAAAGGGTCGAATACAACTGAGCATGCACACAGGCACACAAAAGCAAACAAACTGTTTTGAGAGTTTCCAAATTAGGCCGTGGAGTCTGGAAAAGCCACCCCCAACACCACCCTTACCTCTTCAACAAGCCCTGTTTATGGTGGCAGTTTCTCATGGTTGATCACTGGCTCTGTCTCTCTGGTTCTCGGTTGTTTGGGATTCACCTGAGGCAAAATGACAACACAGATGAACTCCTCTTATCCAGCCCCTCTTGAATTCCTCTTTGTTCTCAGCCGGGACTGGGTCATAGTACACAGCCTGCTGGGGCCTGTCTATGCAGGACCTAGCTGAGGTTGTGAATGTCAGGCAGCAGAGAGAAGCTTTAGGCTGGGGGTAGTGAGTGGCAACCCAGACCTGCAAACCCCACACCCTTATAGAAACTATTTTAGAGTCCTTTCCAGTTTTTAGTGCAGACACCTCACTTTATGACTATGGCCCTAATGGCAGAAAGATTAGTGATCTACACCTTCAACTGCCTCACGTTGCAAAAGAAACACCTGACACTCTTGTGTTCATAATAGAAAGTCTGAATCAGATCCCTGTCCTGACTTGTGCCAAGTCCCCTCTCAGACCACTCATAAGCCAATAGTGTGTTAGGGGGGAGGAGGCAGGGAGTTTTAAGCCAACTGATTTGGTTTGAATACACTGATCCTCAAGACCCTTCTGTCCAGGAGAATCCTACCTCCTCATTTTCCAATGAAATTCATTCAAGAGATGCTGATTTGAGTCCTGGCTAATTTAGCTTAAGTTCTTTTGGAGTTCCTTTTTCCTTTTCATAGTTGATTTACAATGTTGTGTTAGTTTCCTATATGCAGCAAAGTGATTCAGATATATATATATATATATATATATATATATATATATATATATATATATCCGGTTCCTTCTGCTGTGGGTTTCAAGCTTCGGCTCTGGCAAAGTGCCTTGAACCTTTGGAATATAACAGTCTTTGCTGGGGCGTCCATGGTGGCTCAGTCATAAAGAATCCACCTGCCAATGCAGGAGACTCGGGTTCAATCCCTGGGTCAGGAAGACCCCTGGAGAAGGAAATGGCTACCTACTCCAGTATTCTTGCCTGGGAAGTCCCATGGACAGAGGGCTTGATGGGCTGTAGTCCATGGGATCGCAAAAGAGTTGGACATGACTTAGCAACTAAACAACTACACACACACACACACACACACACACATTCCATGGATGGAGGAGCCTGGCAGGCTATAGTCCATGGGGTTGCAAAGAGTCAGCCACAACTGAGTAAATGGGCATATATATATATATATATATATATATCCTTTTTCATATTCTTTTCCATTATGTGCAGGCATTCTTAACTCTTTTTGGTTTGATTTCTTCCCCTGAAAAATCTAGAACAGTGATAACAATAATAATAGTAATTAACACCTCACTTGATGAGTCATCAGGATTACCATGAGGGTCTAACTAATAATGAATATGATATCATTTTAAAAGTATAAAGGTCTCAAAGTGTCATGTAGTGTTTGTTATTGATAATAATAATTTCACTGCATTCCCATCCCTTAAGAACAGCCAGCCAAACTCTATATCTCTTTTGTTGTTATTTGGTTTCTAAGTCAAGTCCAACTCTTGCAATCCCATGGACTGTAGCCCACCAGGCTCCCCTGTCCATGGAATTCCCTAGGCAAAAATACTGCAGTGGGTAGCCATTTCCTTCTCAAGGGGATCTTCCCAATTCAGGGATCAAGCCCACGTCTCCTCGTCTTCTGCTTGCCAGGCAGAACCTTTACCACTGAGCTACCAGTGAAGCCCGTCTATTTCTCTTTCACCAAAACCCTTTACCCTTTGGGTTGTTTGCCCCTCCCAGACATTGGCCACCTGCTGTGGGGCTAGATTGTGACCCTGATATTCATCTTTCTTGTGAACTAGTCAACTTCTTGCCCTCCTTTTGTTTCTGTTGTTCCTCTGTAACAATAATGTAATCATATAGAGATGGTGATGGTCTTGCCATGCAGGAAATAGATGCTGAATTGTTGTAAGAGCGTCCCCATCATCACCTTCCCAGCCCCTAGACATGTTCCTTCTGTCACTGGAAATGCCTTTCATTTTCTCCCCCTGCCTTTCCAGCTCTGCCTCTGTTGGACCCTCTACTTCTGATCTATTGTGGCTTCCCCATGTTCAATCTTCTGGGGCCTGGGCATCTCCTCCTCTTCCTGAGAGTTGCCCTGAGCTTCTCAGCAAAAGGCAGTGCTTTGCTCTCAGAGTTTCTGCAACTCTGCTGAATATCTTTCATATCACCTTTCATATTCTGCCCTGTGTCTTAGATCTTCATCACTATGTCTTCTGCTTTCTCTGAAATAAATATTACTACTTGCTGAATGAAGGGATTAATGTGTTGCCTTGGAATAACTGATTTCTATTTGTAGCTGCCTCCATAATTAGGTTACAAGGTCTTAACAGGCAGGGACCACATCTTATCCATAATTCAATTAACCAACATGTTGAGGAAGCCAGTCTGACTTGGGCCCAGATGAGGTGCTTTCAGAGTAGGGACAGAGTATATGAAACACATGTCTGCCCTTAAACTCACAGTCTAGTTGAAAAGACAAGACCAAAAAATGCACAGAACAAGCAAACCAAATGTCCACCAATAAGGGAAGGGATAAAAAAGAGAAATTATTGTATCTATGTGTCATAGAAATTAACCAACTACTGATACACTCAGTATTAATGAATATCAAAAAAGTTATGTTGAGCCAAAGAAGCTCCAAAAATGATCTACCGTTTGATTCTGTTCAACACAGATTCAAAAAAGGAGGAAAAACTAAGTTATGCTATTAGAAATCAGATCAGAGGTTGGTGGGGCTGTCTGGGTGGGCAATAGGTGGTGGTGAGGAAGAGGGGCACGTGAGAACTCTCTGTGGCAGGGGCACTTTGACCTTGTTGGGGTGATGGTGACATGTACACATTATCATCAAGCTGCACACACTTCAGTTCTGTGCCTCTCGTTGTATATAAATCATATAATTAAGTCAACTTAAATCTACATAGTAGTTTTTGAATTGTTCTTTTTTGAATTTTTATTTTTCTTGACATTGTGTGGATTTACAATGTTTTACTAGCTTCTGCTGCACAACAAAGTGGTTCACTTAAATATGTATTCTTTTCCACTATCATTTACCATGGGATATTGAAAACAGTTCCCTCTACTATACAGCAGGACCTTGTCATTTTATATAGAGTAGTTTGTATTTTCTAATCCCTCCCCCAAATTTCCTCTTTGGAAATTTGGTAACTGTAAGTTTGCTTTCTATGTCTGTGAGTCTGTTTCTGTTTTGATAATAAGTTCATTTGTATTATATTTTAGATTCCACATATAAGTGGTGTAATATTTGTCTTTCTCTATCTGATTTACTTTACTTAGTATGATAATCTCTAGGTCCATCCATGTTGCTGCAAAGGGCATTATTTCATTCTTTTTTGTGGCTGAGTAGTATTCCATTGTATACACCACTAAATAGTACTTTAAAATGTGCCAACAATGGAAGAGGCACAGCAAGTCAGGATTAAGAATAAAGCTCAACTATACAGACAGTAATTGTAGTGAGAGTTGGGATGGGGAGATGGGGGTGCACACTCCATGGTCTTTTTAGGGGTTTTTGGCCGTGCCTTGAGTCATGTGGGATCTTATTAATAGTTCCCTGACTAGGGATTAAACTCACATCCCCTGCATTGGAAGCATGGAGTCTTAACCACTGGACTATCAGAGACATCCCTTGGTGGTCTTTTTTTTAAATATATAATTTATTTATTTGTTTATTTTTCTTTACATTATCGTGTTGGTTTTGCCATACATTGACATAAATCTGCCATGGGTATACATGTGTTCCCCCTCCAGGACCCCCCTCCCACCTCCCTCCCGATTCCATCCCTCTGGGTCATCCCGGTGCACCAGCCCTGAGCACCTGGTCTTTAAAGCAAGGATTCATGCAGCACATTGAGGATGATAAAGGGGAAGAAGGGTGTGTGCCAGGTGGGAGCATCTTATGTTCCTTCAGTGTTGACCTCAGCCCTCATCATAGACCTAGAACCCCAGGAAGCACTTAACAAGTCATTTTTTGCTAAAGAGATGAGCTCAAAAGAATGAGTTCTTTTACCCTCTGTCCTGAAATGTGGGCACACGCCAGGCCAGGGTCACGCCCACATGGGTTTGTGGGCACTTCATGTGCCCAAGCTGTTTGCCCAAGCTGTTCCCTCCGCCTAGTACCCCTCCTTCCCCATTCTTCTCCAGAGAAATCCTATTCCTTTCCCAAAACTCAGCTCCTCTTGCTGAGAGGCTCCAGGCGGGTGCTCTCTCTGGGTCAGGCTCTCAAGGTGATTCAGTTCTTTGGTTCCCCGATCCTCTTCTCTTGTACCCTGGCTAGCAGTCTCCAGTGGGTCTGTGAATAATTCCTAACTAGGAGCTTGCCTAGTTAGGAAAGCAACTGTGAACAAGAGGCAGTGCCATGTATTCGGGGCTGACTAAGGGTTTCATTGTCAGTCCCGCTCCTGCTCCTTGGTGGGGTCCTCAGCCCCTCCACCTGTCCACCTTTGCAGGCTGGCTGCATCCTGTACATTCCTGGCCCACGGGGAGCCCAGTAACCTGCAGGAATGGTTTTCTCGAAGCTTCCTTGAGTGCCCAGCATCACGAACCCAGCAGGCTGTGAGCTGTCCGTTGGCCTGCATGTCTGCAAATAGTAAACTGCACCCACTGAATTTCCATGTGGTAAATTCTCCTGTCAATCAGCACCACTGCCTGGGGGCAGGAGACCAGAAAAGGGGGGATCACTCACAGAATCATAGGATAGCTAATGGTTCACGAGTCTAAAATGATCATCTTGTCCGACAAATGGAGAGACTGAATTTTAAAAGTGAAATGATCGTCTCACTATGAGGACCTTCAAAAGCCAGCAGAGAAGCCAAAGAAACCCTTTCTGTCCTCCTCAAAACCCACAGGGTGGCAAGGGGAAAAAAAAATCAATCAAAGTCACCTGGAACAGAACCCATCAGTAAGGAAAGACATGCTATTTTCAAGTTTCTAAAAGGATATTAGTAACAGTCAGGGGGGAAAGAAACCCACATGAAAACTACACTTGATAAAGGCCTTTTGGAAGCAGATAAAGGTGTGTTTTGCTGCCTTGAGGTCTTGAGTCTTTCACTCTGCTTTGTCCAGCTGGGTTTGGAGATTGAGGTCTGCGAGTGTGATTGTATATTTGTTCCAAGTGATACTGGAGTTGTTTGCTTTGAACAATGTGACTTTGTTCCTTTGTTGGATGTGGCCAGCAGCAGAGCCGTTGCTTAGGAAAGGAAAACACACACATACACACACACATCAGGAACTTGCTCAAAGTCAAAAGAGGGTTTTGTGGGTTATACGTTGGCACAAGAGCCAAGGCAGCTGAGCATGGCTATGGAGGCAGAGAGTTGGCTGTCCCAGGGGCTGGGAGAGACAGCCTCAAAAGATTTCCTTTCCAGGGCCTCCTTGAGGCAGAGGCGCTGGCCCTGGGTTCTTTCCAAGAAGTTGCTCAGAGCAGTTTATCAGAAGCCAGGAAAGAGTCTCATTTTATTGAAAGATCATTAGCAATTTGCTTCCCTCAGAAGATGGGACCTATTAGCTGTCTTCTGCCGGGCCAGGAGGCCAGAAGCCCAGAGTTCTGGCTGGTGTGAGCCACAGCTCTCTAAGTACACCTACTGTGTGCCAGGTTGTGTACCAGACAATGCGAAACACTGTCTGTGCATCCCTGTGTTAAAGCACCCAATGACCTCACAGGGCAGGCTCAGGGCTGCACAGCAGTGGGCTCACAAAGCCCAGTGTGCACACCCCTTCTCGACGTTCAGCACCATCGTGGCACTAGGCTGAAGTTGGCCATGATGGAGTGGTGTAGCCACTCTGGAGAACAGTGTGGGGGTTCTTCAGAAAAACTCAAAGTAGAGCTACCATAGAATCCCACAGTCCCCACTCCTCGGCATGTATCTGGAGAAAACCATAATTTCAAAAGATGCATGCACCCCAGTGTTCATACCAGCACTATTTACAATAGCCTGGACATGGAATCAACCTCAGTGTCCTTAGACAGACACAGGGACAGAAACAAAAAAATAGGTACAGAGATTCTTGAGCTTTGCTGATCAGGTGAGAAGAAGGAGCCACCAGCCCACTTCTGCATCTCCAGCATCTCCCTCCTCTAGCTTGGCCACTCCCGGATGGACAGTGGCTGCCAAGGCTGGCTGGTAAGTTTCTATTACTTTTCTGCCAAGGAGGCCCCAGGTCTCAGGGGCCACCTCGGATATACACAGCCCATATGTGTGATATTTGCTTTCCACTCCAAAGTGGGCTCTAGAAAACCCAGATTTAGGTCACAGAAAAAAATCACCACATTTCCAAAGAAGCCTGTGACCAATACCAAATGCCACTGACAGCAGTTATGTTTGTTTTTAATTTGTGGACAAAGACTTACAGATAGGTGCAAAAATCAATCCCTTTTTGCAACCCAGGATTCATTGTTCGATATGAGTTTTGATACAGATAAAAAGGAACAAGTTACCTAAAACAGATTCAGTAGAGAGGGTGTATTGATAAACATAAAAATTGCTTCCAGGACTATAGAGCTGATCATTTCCTCCATATCTTAAGCATTTAAATTATCAACTATATTGTTTTAGGCTTTGCCGGTGGCTCAGCGGTAAAGAATTCACTTGTAACACAGGAGAAGTGAGCAGGAGATGGGGATTGAACCACTGGGTTGGGAAGATCCCCTGAAGAGGAAAATGGCAACCCACTCCAGTATTCTTGCCACTGCATTATTCTTGCCTGGAAAATCCCACAGACAGAGGGATCTGGGGGCTACAATCCATGGGGTCACAAAAGAGTCGGACATGACCTGGGGACATATTGTTTTAGTACTCTTTTTTAATGTTGACACAAAACAAAGATGACTTCTTTTTTTCAGGCTTTTGTCTTAAGAACGCAGTGTCTGGATTTTAAAAAGGTACTGGCAGGACTTCCCCGGTGATCTAGTGGTTAAGAGTTCACATTGCAATGCAGGGGACACAGGTTCAATCCCTGGTCAGGGAACTAAGATTCCACATGCCTCTGAGCAACTAAGCCTGCAAGCCACAGCTAGAGTCCATGTGACACAGTGAAAGATCCCACACGCCACAACTAAGACCCCGTGCGGCCAGGTGAAAAATAAATAAGGGTACTGGTATGCCCCAATGATCTGTACTATTCTAGGGTGTGTTAGCTTAGAAGTGAGCATGATTTGAACTTAATACCTTTTTGGAGGGTGTCAAATTCAAGATGAGGTAGATCCCTCTCTTGACCCAAAACATGGTCCTAAAGTAAATTGCTTGAGGAAATCGGATCCCAGATATGGGTGGAAATTTTAAAGTGTGTCCATATTCCATTGGAGATCAAAGAAGTCCTACTAAAAGAATTCTGGACTGACTGACATGACAGCTGTAGACTGAGCAACATATCTCTTTGAACGAGCCATCTCATCTTGAAGATTAGGACTTCGGAGGAACTAAGGTGATTGACCGTGGAAAGACTCAGAACATGTGAAATTCTTAAAAATGTATGGACTGAAATAATTTTGCCTATGTTACACATAAGACAAAAAACCTTTTCACTCTGTGAAGAAAAAATAAATAAATAAAAGCACCAGTGAAACACTGTTGAGCACCATTTTGCCCTTACTTGTGTAAATCAGAACAGTCATGGGCGCCGTTATTAATGGCCTCTTTGTTCTGCATCAGTAAACTTTACAAGATAATGGAGGAGTGATGGTGCTGGAGTTTTTCACCTCTCTTCTTCTCTTTCTAAATCTTTCCTGGCTTTGTGGCATTGCTGCCTGGCACACTAGTAAATGATGTATGAGAGGAAGTATGGCTTTCTTCCAGCCAAGCAATGGCTTTGCCAACATTGCATCAATATTATTATTTGGAGTTATGTTTGGGGTGGTCAGAAAAGTCCATCAATGTTTGTTGTTGTTGTTTAAAGACCAAGAAGGAAGGGGAGGAAGAAGGAGAAAAGGAAGAAAGATTTGCACAATAAGAAAAATAGACTCGATCTGGTCTGTAATATCAAAGTATCAGTTGGACTGACTTCTCCCTAATATTTTAGGATTCTTTTAAGGAGAGGAAAGGTCTCCATCACCATTCTGCACCCTTTCCTGTGGGGTTCACCCCTTCCACCTTGGTCATGGTAGTATCATCAGATGGTTTATTGCCTTTAGGGCAAACTTATGTAGGCTTGGCTGTGTTCATTGCTTAGCAAAATATCACAAAAATGTGTGACTATCTGTCAACCTGTACAAACTGCCTTTTTCCATAGACTTCCCCCATCAACAATTTGCCCAGGTGATTCCTGCTGCCTTTGAATTGTTCAGATCTTCTTGTGCTTGTTGTTCATGACCACATAAGTAGCTTCTTATTAAGAGCTGACTCCTTGGAAAAGACTCTGATGCTGGGAAAAACTGAAGGCAAAAGGAGAAGGGGAGGCACAGGATGCGAAGGTTAGATGGTATCACTGACTCATGGACATGAGTGTGAGCAAACTCCGGGAGATGGTGAAGGACAAGGAAACCTGGTGTCCATGGTTGCAAAGAATCAGACACAACATGGCAACTGAACAACAAATTCTCTAATTATCTACATACAAAAGTGGCCCATTTTATTTCGGCATAGAATGCTATCACTTGTTCCCAATCTATTTCCAGAAAGACGCTTGACTCTACATCTGAGTTCAAACTCCAGCTTTGTTTCTTACTAATCTGTAACCTGAAAAACTGGACTTTATTTCCCTGTGCCTGAATTTCCCCTGCATGGAACCATGCAGTGTGTTTTCAAATGGTTTTCATTTTTTATATTACTGCAAATACAGGTACCATCTTTCTCAACACCCCATGCAGACTGTGGGCTTCATGATGTCAAAAATCTGGTTGCATTTGTAGTATCAAGCCCAGTGTTGGATGTTTGTGGATCGACAGGCTGTTTCTCCAGCTTTGAAATGGTGAAAACTATTTCCCCAATTCTTTTTTTTTCTGTCAATTTGGGTTTCAGCCAGTGCATTCTTATAAGCCAAACAAGGACTTGAGTTACTAGAAGCAACACAGAATATGCTCCCAAGTTCAATAAGCAAAAGCAATAGATCTAAACAAGCTCCATGTATCCAAAGAACCACACATTCATCTTTCTGTGGGATCAATTCAGGGCAGATGCAATATCAATTTTCTTGTAAAACAAGTAGTGATTTTATGTTCCCAGTAATTCTATTTCTATATCTTGAATCAATGTGAGTTTTACCTGAGTTTGCTAATAATAGCTACATTTACTGAGTGCCTACTAAGTAGGGATGTATTGATAAATAGGCTTTAGAGTGGGGGAAAGCCCTTCTTTGTAGCATCTGTTGATTTCCATGAAGGAAATACTACAGTGGTCAGTTTCAAGCTTCCAACATGACCTCACTGAACATATGATCAGTCCAATAGGAGCTGCCCACCCACCTCCCCTACTATGGCTGAAGCTATATAAGTACAGGATTAGCAATAACTTTCACAATAACCCTACAAGAAAGATATGTTCCCATGCAGTCAGTGAGGAAACAGGCTTGGAAAACACTTTGTCCCAAATCACATACATAGCTAGTCAGAGGTGACTTGGGGTTTAAACCAAGGTCTACATGACTTCCAAACTCACAGTCTTCCCAGGACTTCACATTTCCTTGACATAACACTGTGAACAAATGGGTGAATGCAGTGGCCCGCTAGACACAAATCCTGGCAATACTAGACAAGCAGGATTGTGTCCAGTGAAAGACTCAAGACTGCCCAAGAACTCCTGACACAACCTTGAGAGACATGTACTTTCTCGCAGCCTACAAGGTGGTACTCATTTGATTAGCCAGGAAGTTGTTACCTTATTTAGTTCTGGCACATGCCCATGTGATATAATTAACCCAGATGTGTGGAACCTACCCAGTGTCCAGCAGCACCAGGGGCTGTGTCAGTGTGTCTGGAGGGGAGAGTGTGGAAGGAAGTTCTCACGGAAGGGGTCGAAAAGGACACCATCATGCCCACTCCTCCAACAAGTGCTGGTCAACAAAGTATGCTGGTTTTCAGTGATCCTGTGATGCGACTGGAAAGGGAATTTTCAGCGTATCCCAAAAGGGGTTTCAAATGAGTCCTGCAGGTTCAGTGTCTTTCTTCTGGAAACTCTGAGTTTGCCAAGGCCTCCTTGTCTTTAAAACTTGGAACAATACTCTTTATTTCTTTAATACCCTGGGGAATTAGTGATTTCAAGGCTGTGGAGGCCGTAAAACCCGCAGATGACAGCAAGCATACAAATGCATGATGCTTTTCTTTTCCTCCTGTGACTCGGTTCTCTGGCTGTCACATCTTGCTATCAAAAGACCTAGAGGCAACCAAAGCAAACAAAATAATTGCTTTCCATACTTATTTCTGGTGTAAAAGGGTCCCATGTTATGAAACAATGATAATGACAAAAATAATAATACTTTGTGTCTGGGTAACACCTTTCTTCTGAGGAGCTCAAAGCACTTTACAGACATAGGAAAAAATTGTCAACAGACAATTTATACAGAAAAAAATCGACTCGTGTTGTAAGAACTTACTCTGTGGGGGATAATGGTTCTGTTATTTTCACAAATTGACTGACAAACACTATATCTATTTCTGGCCTAAGCCAGGAATAAAAGTGCCATGTAGGAGGAAGGCAAGAGGACTCAGAGTGAGCAAGGAGACCAAGAGGGCTGCTCTTCTGGTTATTTACCTGAATGCAGTCTAGACGCAGTCTGGGACAATTCTGACCCCGAGTAACCCTGTAACAAAAGGCTGCTCGTTGGCCTGGATGATAGTATGAAGGGATGGCTACCTACTTTCTAGACCGTCCATGGCACTCCTCTCTGGCATCCAGATGCTTGTTGAATCATCTTAGCAGATGTTGGAAGGTAAAGCTGGGAACCCATCTCCAGAGTGCCTCTCCTAAATGAACTATAGGGCTTACTCTGCTTATTAAATACTCATACCACCTTCCAATTTCCCACGCCTTCTGAGTTAATCTCCCAAATCTCACCCAAAATCCACGAGCCACAGACAACTAGCTACAGACCTCAGAGAGGACTTTGAAGTATCAGAAAGAGAAACTAAGCAAACAATCTCATTTACAATTGCATCAAGAGGAATAAAATATCTAAGAATGTATTTAGCCAAGGGGATGAAAGACCTGAACTCTGATGTTGATGAAGAAATCAAAGACAATACAAAAAAGTGAAAAGATATCCCAGATTAACAGATTCAGTTCAGTTCAGTCTCTCAGTCATGTCTGACTCTTTGCGACCCATGGACTGCAGCACGTCAGGCTTGCCTGTCCATCACCAACTCCCAGAGCTTGCTCAAACTCATGTCCGTGGAGTTGGTGATGCCATCCAACCATCTCATCCTCTGTCTTCCCCTTTTCGTCCAGCCCTCAATTTTTCCCACCATCAGGGTCTTTTCCAGTGAGTCAGTTCTTCACATCAGGTAGCCAAAATATTGGAGCTTCAGCTTCAGCATCAATCCTTCCAATGAATATTCAGGACTGATCTCCTTTAGGGTGGACTGCTTGGATCTCCTTGCAGTCCAAGGGACTCTCAAGAGTATTCTCAACACAACAGTTCAAAAGCATCAATTCTTCAGTGCTCAGCTTTCTTTATGGTCTAACTCTCACATCCACACATGACTACTGGAAAAACCAAACCATAGCCTTGAATAGATGGACCTTTATTGGCAATGTAATGTCTCTGCTTTTTAATATGCCATCTAGGTTGGTAACAGCTTTTCTTCCAAGGAGCAAGCATCTTTTAATTTCATGGCTGCAATCACCGTCTGCAGTGGTTTGGGAGCCCAAGAAAATAAAGCCTGTCGGTGTTTCCTTTGTTTCCCATCTATTTGCCATGAAGTGATGGGACTGGATGCCATGATCTTAGTTTTCTGAATATTGAGTTTTAAGCCAGCTTTTCCCCTCTCTTTCACTTTCATTAAGAGGCTCTTTAGTTCTTCACTTTCTGCCATAAGGGTGGTGTCATCTACATATCTGAGGTTATTGATATTTCTCCCAGCAATCTTGATTCCAGCTTGTGCTTCATCCAGCCTGAGATTTCACATGTAAGTTAAATAAGGAGGGTGACAATAAACAGCCTTGATATACTCCTTTCCCCATTTGGAACCAGTCTGTTGTTCTATGTCTGGTTCTAACTGTTGCTTCTTGACAGCAAGAAGGCAGGTCAGGTGGTCTGGTATTCCCATCTCTTAAAGAATTTTCCAGTTTGTTGTGATCCACACAGTCAAAAGCTTTGGCTTAGTCAATAAAGCCAAAATTTCTTTTGGCTTAGAAATTTGATCTCTGGTTCCTGTGCCTCAGCTAAATCCAGCTTGAATATCTGAAAGTTCTTGATTCATGTACTGTTGAAGCCTGGCTTGGAGAATTTTGAGCATTATTTTGCTAGCATGTGAGATGAGTGCAATTGTGCAGTAGTTTGAACATTCTTTAGCATTGCCTTTCTTTGGGATTGGAATGAAAACTGACACCTTTTCCAGTCCTGTGGCCCCTGCTGAGTTTTCCAAATTTGCTGACATATTGAGGGCAGCACTCTAACAGAATCATCTTTTAGGATTTGAAATAGCTCAATTGGAAGAGTGAATATTGTTAAAATGACCATACTCTACAGATTCAGTGTAATCCCTAGTAAAGTAAGCACTGGCATTTTTCACAGAATGAGAACAAATAATCCTAAAATTTGTATGGAACCACAAAAGATACTGATAGCCAAAACAATCTTGAGAGAGAAGAACAAAGCTGTAGGAATCACACACCCAGATTTCAAAGTATAGCACAAAGCTATAGGTATCAAAATAGTATGTTACTGGCCCAAAAAAGCAGACACATAGGTCAATGGGACAAAATAGAAAGCCCAGAAATAAACTCACAATTATAGTGTCAATTAACCTACAACAAAGGAGGCAAAAATATACAGTGGGGAAAAACTAGACACTATATGTGAAAGAATAAAGCTAGACCACTTTATTACACCATAAATAAAATAAACTCTACATGGAGAAAAGACTTGTAAAACCTGAAACTGTAAAACTCCTAGAACAAAACATGAACAGTACACTCTTCAACATCAGTCTTAGCAATGTTCTTATTGGATCTGTCTTTTCAGGCAAGGGCAACAAAAACAAAACCAAACAGATGGGACTACATCAATATTAAAGGCTTTTGCTCACTGAAAGAAACCAACAATAAATTGAGAAAGCAAACTACAGAATGGGAGAAGATATTTGCAAATGACATGTCTGTTTGTAATATTCAAAATAGATAAAGAATTGTTTCAACTAAATATAAACCATCTGATTAAAAAAGTGGGCAGAAGACCTGAGCAGACATTTGTCTAGAGGAGACACACAGATGGCTAACAAGAGCATGGAAAGATGCTCAACATCACTAATCATCAGGAAAATGCAAAATCAAAACCATGATGAGATACTGCCTCACACGTGACAGAACGGTTATGTCAAAATGACAAGAAGAAGGTATTGGTGAGGATGTGTGGAAAAGTGTGCACTGGTCTGCACCTTGTACACTGTTGATAGGAATGTAAATTGGTGCAGCCACTATGGGAAACAGTACGGAGGGGCCTCAAAAAACTAAAAATAGAACTATCATACAGTCCAGAATTCTACTTGTAGGTATTTATCCAAAGAAAATAAAAATACTAATGGAAAAAGATTTATGCATCCCAATGTTCATAGCAGCATTATCTACAATAGCCATGACATAAAAGCAACCTAAGTGTCTATCCACAAATGAATGAATGAATGAACAGGGGAGGGGAGTGAGGTGATGGGCAAATAGGTGAAGGGGATTAAGAGGTACAGATTTCAGTTATAAAATAAATAAATCCCAGGGATGTAATGTATAGCATCAGAAATACAGTCAATAGTCCTATACTGGACTTGTATGGTGACAGGTGGTAACTGGATTTACAGCAGTGATCATTTCATAATATATATAAAATATCAAACTGGTATGTTGTATACCAGTATGATGTAGTATAATATTGGAAGTCAACTATGCTTCAGAAATAATTGGAAGGTACCATATTTCACAAAAATAGTGCTGCCGTGTGAAATAAGCCTTTTTCACCATCAACAAACACGAAGGCGGTGGACCCTAAAAATGCGCGCAGCCTACTCAGGAACACTGCCCTGGTGGTCCGGTGACTAGGACTCCAAACCCCCAATGCAGGGGGCGTGGGTCCGATTCCTGGTCAGGGAACACGACCCCCATGCCACAGCTAAAGATCCAGCAGCCTGCAACAAAATCCATACGCAACTAAAACCTGGCACAGCCAAATAAATAAGAGTAAATATTTCAAGAAAAAGCAAAGAGTTGCTGGTTCTAGGTTAGGAATCCTTGTTCAGGGAAGGAGACTATTGGAGCAGGAACATCAGGCCATGTATCTTTGGCCTGGAAAGTTTGTCTTCCTGCAAAGAGAGGAGTGAAAGACAAAATTAAATAAAGAAAGCTAAGGGCACCTAGAGAAGCCAAGAAAGGTACTTAGCTGAGATTTCTCTCTCTGTAGAGGAGAAATAAAAAGTCCTCGGATCCAACGCTGAACCCATGTATGTGTGGTCTGTGTGTGTGCTCAGTCGTGCCCGACTCTTTGTGTCCCCATGAACGAGGGTCCACCGGGCTCCTCTGTCCATGGAATTCTCCAGGCACGAATAGTGGAACAGGTTGCCATTTCCTATTCCAGGGGATCTTTCCAACCCGGGGACCAAACCTGTGTCTCCTGCATCTCCTGCATTGGCAGGAGGATTCTTTACCACTGAACCCACCCAGGAGATGCTGCCCCACTTCAACCTCCCAGCCTCTTCAGCCCTCTGTTCTAGAATCTCTCCTTTCCCCATGCTTCCCATGGGATTTTTCTGCCTGAGCTACTGGCTGCCCCATCACCTGCGTCTTCAAGTGTGCGATCCAGGTAGATGGGTCTTAGCGAGAGAAAGTTTGGGGGGATGGGAAGGGGAGTTTGATGCCTGATTCCTAACATCTCTTGCAGCTGCACCACGCAGCTGCATGTATGAGGAGAGAAAAACAGGGTGAGGGTGTGTGTGTGTGTGCGTGTGTGCAGCAACCAGAGTGGGCGAGGGGCAGAGCTTTCATCACCAGGACCAAGAGTTCCTGTTTATAAACACTGGCTCACTGTTTAGAGATGTGAGGGGAATTAACCACAAAATACGACCCACAGCTTCAGGCCGTCTATTTTCACATCCGTCACACTACATATACTTTCTCTCTCCACCCGAAAGCCACCACATAGAAAATAATTTCTTTCTATCATAACTATAACCAAAAGGAAGAACACACTAAGAGCTAAAGAGGTGGGGAAGGTCATGCCTGGCCAGTGAGATTACTCTGGGAAAAGTTATCAAACGGGCAGGACTTGTACCCCTGCTGGCTAACTAGTTCCACTGGCAGATTCTTTTCAACACTTTCCTACCCTCAGCTGCGGTGTAGGTTGAGGAGGGAGCAGGCAGCTATCTGTCAGCTCTCTGATGGAGGTGACAGTGGCTTAGGGCATTTACTCTTTCCAGATCTTTTTGGAACTCCCAAAGACTTGGAGATCCCAACCACAGGCATCGCAATAGGACTTGAAGTGCCACCTTGAGCAGGGAGGCAAAGCACCCGTTTGTAGGAAGATCAGAGCTCCAGGTGTGGCTGCCTACGATCCACCCGCGTCCTTACTGTCATCAGATGGTGCCAGCTAAACACAGCTTCCTCTTGGGGCCCCCAAACCTGTCCTTACCCTCCCCCTCACCAATTCCCCAGACACTTTTGACACAGACTAGCCAAGGACAGGGCCTCACACATAGCTCAGCAGATCTTGGCACATTTGACCAAATAATTCCAAATGGGGGCCTCTTCTGTAGAAACATGCTTGTTTGTTTTTCAGGGTTTTTTTCCTTTTGAACTTTTTATTTTGTTTTGGGGTATTGCCAATTAAGGGGGCTTCCCAGGTGGCGCTGGTAGCAGAGCCTGCCTGCCAGTTCAGGAGACATAAGAGACACAGGTTCAACTGCTAGGTTGGGAAGATCCCTTGGGGAAGGGCATGGCAACCTTCTCTAGTATTCTTGCCCGGAGAATCCCATGGACAGAGGAGCCTGGCAGGCACAGAGTCAGACACAAATGAAACAACAGCCACAGCAGCAGAGCTGATCAACAGTGTTGTGACAGTTTCAGATGAACAGGGAAGGGACTCAGCCATATATACTGCTTTTGTGGAAACTTTTATTGATGGGTTGCTCCTTAGAACAAGGCCATTTCATCAGGACATACTGAAGTTAATAAAAGTCAATGGACACTGAGAGTTTAATACATGCCTTATTTGGTGCTAAGTGTTTTATATACAGGACCTCATTTTGTCTTTAAAAAAGCCCTGGGAAGGGAATACTATTATTCTCCCCATTTTGGAATTGAGAAAACTGAGACTTGGAGAAGTTAAGTAAGTTGCCCAAAGTCACACAGTCAGCAGCAGGGCCAAGACCTGAGCCTGTTTTCTGTCAAAACTTCTCTTCCTACTCTCTCCATCGTACACACACAAAATTGTTTTTGGAAAGGTTCTCAGCCTCTCCTGCATTCGGTCCTAGGTAGGAGTAGCAGAAAAGCATCTTCCATGGCAGAGGGAACCTGGAAGACATGACAACAGGAAGCATACAGCAAACAGAAAGACAGTGCTGTGGCTGATTGTCCAGAACCTCAAAACGTTCAGCTGGATCACCCCTCACACGTGGCGCCAACCACAGGCAGCATCCTCTCTCTGGCTGTGGATCTGATGACGCTGCTCAGGCTGGAGCGCGACTGCTCTCTGCAAGGTTTCCAGCAAATGCTCCTAGTCTGTTCTCTTCCTTCCATCTTTCCTGTCGGCCTCCTACCTTCCTCCCCTCTGCTAATCCTGAGGGACCAGGCTCTGCTGGGTGACCCTGAGACACACCCCCTTCTGCATCTATTTCCTCATCCGGTTTGTAAAACGAGCAGAGTTGCTGGGCCCTGAGAGCGGCTGTGTGCATTAAACACCGTACGAAAATGAACGCCTGACACTGGCACTGACACTGGTGATCAGAAAATGTTGGTGACCTCATCCCATTTGTTTTCTTTCCTTCTCTCCTCCCTTTATATTTCCCCTCGTTCTCTTGGCCTTAGACCATAATGGCAATTTCCACAGGTGTGTGTGGATTAACTGTGACCACCTTCCTTTGCAAATCTCACAGTCTGGGCATTAAACGCCATGTGGTGGCTAAAGGAAAACGTATTGCAAACAGATAGAACGTTTTAACTGTCTTCTAAAACCATTTTAGATTGTAAGTTGGAAGGTAACCTCCCAGGGCTCCATCTTCCTCAGGCACTGCTGGGAAGAGTGATGCAGTAATTCAGCCATGCCAGGAGGAGCTGGCATCCCTGGAAGTTGTCCTCCTGTTGGATGGCACAACTCACTCATCCCAGTTGCATCCCTGGGAGATGGCCCGGCCCTCAGCCCCTCTCCCCCTGAAACTCCTTAGCCTCATTATTGGTGGCAGGAAGTTCTCTCTCACAAAGGTGACTGCCTTGGTGTTTGGGCAGTCTCTGGGGACTGCGGTGACCCAGAAGAAGGGGACTTGCCATGTCAACCTGAAGGAGCAGAAAGAGGTGAAACCCAGGAGGTAGACCAGGTGAGGAATTTCTGGGTGCCCAGCTGGGAAGGGTTCTGACTGGAAGGTGATTTGAGGAGAAGAGCTCTGAAACATGGATGGTGGTGGTTTTGTTTGGGTTTTGGGTCTCCCTGGTGGCTCCTGCCTGCAATGCGGGAGACGCAGGTTCGATCCCTGGGTCAGGAAGATCCCCTGGAGAAGGGAATGGCTACCCACTCCAGTGTCCTTGCGTGGAGAATCCCATGGACAGAGGAGCCTGGTGGGCTATGGGGTCGCAAAGAGTTGGACTTGACTGAGTGACTTTCAGTTCCCTTGGACTAGGAAGACAGTTCTTTCTGATGAGAGACTGAGTCGCACACCCTTCCAGTTTGGGGGCACTCCGATAGCAGGGATGTAGGAGTTTCACAGACCATATTCCAAAGAGCACATCTAGCCATAATTTCATGTTTTCCTGTGGGAATGCTCCCCATTACTGCTTTTCAGCTCTTGCTTGGGTAGCTGAGGAGTAGGGCCAGGTGGGCAAGTAGGGGGCCCACTTTGGGTGCAAACTTACAGAGGCTGAAGCTTTTCAAGGACAGAGCTAGAGCTGAGAGAAGAAGGTTGTCAGGTGAAGAATCCTAGACCCAGGGAAAGGCTGGCTACTCCAGGACATAAAGGCCCCAGAAGGTATTCCAGGGTCCCTGGGCTCCAGCATCCTGCTTTCTCAGTTTCACCCTGAGTCCCGTCCAGAACTGTGTGCATTACTGTAAGCAGAAACACAAGCTTACCTGCTCTGCCCAGGGCTATATGGAGCAGCATAGAGAGAAAGGCCACTGCTCGTGAAAGGCAAACACACCCAAAAGCAAGCTCACTCTCTCACTCCCCAGAACTGGCAGCTCCCCAGGCCGCACAAAGATTAAGATGTTCCAGCTGCTCAGCCGCCCACCCCCCCAATTCTCTCTCTCTTCCAGTCACTGTTTTGAAGCTTTGCTCCTATTCCATGAGCATCCCAGATCTTAAGAGGCTTCTCTCCCACATCCCTTCCTTCCTTCCAAATGACAAGCAGGTATAAATGCTGGGTACCTACTTTTCAAAACCAGGAGGAAGGCAGGATGCAAGTCTAGGAAGATGGGTAAGAGGGAAAGAGAGGGAGAGAGACACAGAGAGAGCGAATGGCAGTACAGGGCTGGAGCTGGACTTCTTTCTAACTTGGAAGACAGAGGAGGGAGGAGGTGTGCTGAGATCACAAGGCTAAGGCTGTGGCAATGTGGGCCTGGGGTTCCTGTATGTTCCCCAAGCCAGGGCACTACATGTGGGCTGCTCAGAGGCACCCCACACCCGGAACACAGTCGCCAGTTTTCTTTACTGGACATTTACCATCAACTCAGGGATATCTTTCATCTTTCTAATTACTTCTTCATGACAAATACATGTGTATACATTGCATCATGAGTGTACTCATGTGTGTGTGTGTGTGTGTGTGTGTGTTCTTACAAGGAAAACTTATCCTCTATAGTAAAAAAAAAATCAAACCAGTATTAATTATGTTTTGGATTGACTTCATAGAGGTCTGGGAACATAATTTCAATAAAAGCTATACTCATGATTCCAGTGCTATTATTCTCATTTGAATTTTAACCCTAAGAATTTTCCAGCCTGTCAGCCAAACCAACACTTGGGCAGATTGACAGTTTTCAGAAGCTAAAACCATTCCAGCTTTCGCCTACCTCCTAGGAGAGGCTTGGGATTCTGGAGCTCAGGCGTGACTGTGTCCCTGCCTCAGTGGCTTCGCCCACTTCCTGTGGCTTCCTGACCCACTTTGGCCTTCAGGTAGATGAGATGCTCTTGAAAGTGTGGACAGATCTGCCTTCGAATGTACTGGAATGCTGCCTACTCCTCTCTCCTTTCCATGTGCCCTGCTCCATGACTTGGTCACAGAGCTCTGAGCAAACCCCACTCCCCTCTGCCACCTTCACTGGTAGCCTGGGGCAAGAGGAGGGCTGTCTGTGGAGCAATCAACAAGAGGGACTCCTTTGCCCTCATTTGTAAGCCCCTCTGGGCTCCAAAGGAAGATAGAAAGACTCCTAAAGCCTGCCCCGGGGGTATGGAAAACCCTACCTGTGGATGGATTGAACCAAGAATCTCAAATTCTACAGCTTCTGTGCCAAACCATCATGCTTCCTTTGGTTCCCTTGTTTCTACAACATGTTCTTTCAATTTTGTAGAACATAATTCATTATATATCCATCAGGTATACAGATCCTCATTTATACATATGGTGAACATATGTATGTATGTGTATATATATATATAGCATGCACACATACATATATACACAAAATGTGGATGGTGTGTTCCAACTCAGAGACCCACCCACTCACACCCACCACATAACCACAATCCTCTAAGGACTTCACAGCCACCCAAGTCTCCATCAGCTGCAGGCTCCCTGAGGTCCTCCTGGCCTCTGTAACTCAGTTCTGTGCATTTATAATGATATTTGCTGCATTAGTGGGCATTTTCCTAAGAGGGGAGGACTTCTATTCTGTTCAGTTGTCAGTGAAAACAGAGTTTTATCCTTATGATTTCACATATCTGATAACTGAAAGAACTCTGCGCCGACAAGATTCTGCTCCACACATTGCAAATTCTGCTTCTGCTTTCCTGTGGCTCACGTTCTGGACACAGAGGCCACAGGATTTATTTATATGATGATGTTGTGACCCCAGGGCCTGTACCTCTAGATGATGATACCCTTTGAGCCAGGATGAGAACCAGGAGGAGTAACCCTGGAAGCCATTTCTACATCAGAACAGCTAGGAATCATTTGATATATATGGAAGAGACTGCAAACTGAATAAATACCCCTCAGTCCAAACTCAATATCTTCTCAACTAAATTTTCCCTTCATCATATCCCCAAAATACTCAAAGCCACTTCAACACCATGAGAAACCAGTAAGATGTGTCAAGGCAAAGTAGGGCTGGAAAAAGACTAAAGTTTTAATCTACTTATCTTGCTTCTGCAAACTTTACAAGCACATGCCCATGTGAACTGATTATTATGATGCCTCAAGGTCCACAGAATAGATGGCGCAAGTGAGGACCCTGAGGTTAACCTTTATTAACCTCCTGGTACCCATCTCTGAGAATAGAATTTGGCAACAGTTGATAAAAGGAATAAAGAAAATCAAGTATTCCAGCAGAAAGCAAAGCTGTAGCAGCGATGTGGAATGCTCAGGACTGTGTGGTGAGCAGAAGTCCATTTGGGGGAACAGTTGTGGGCCAGAAGGTGGAGAGAATGAATATCTGAAAGGCAGGCCAAGTACAAATCACAAAGGGTTGCAAGTGTTGGGGTAAGACATCTTGATGTCAACTGTACAGCAAGAAGCTTTGAAGATCTGCCCAAGACTCAAGGCCGGGGACAGCCCCTCTCAGAGTCAAATTCTGGAAAAGTGAACTTGGGATGGGATGGATGGAAGGCAAGGAGACCAACTCAGAGGCATCAGCTGCCATGCCCTGTGTTGTAGAATTCTTTGTGACTCACTAGGCATCAGTCCTGGGGAGTGCTGAAGCTCCTTCCTGCTCTGACCCTGTAAACTCTTGGATCTTTCCACGATCCAGCTTGACCTTGTGTGGTCAAGATCTCAGGAACTGTGCTCCACAGCCTGTCATGATCCTCTCCAGGCACCGACTCTCAGCAACCATGGCCCTAACCAACCTCACCTCCACCAACTCTAGCTGTCACTCTTCCCAGGCTAGGAGGCAAGAGGATGTGGTGGCTTCATTCCAGGAAGAAGCAAAGGGTCTCCATGCAGAGGTAACCTTCGAAATGGCATGGAGGGGACCAAGGGGAGAGATAGCTGATTTGCCAGCTGAGTGTATTCAGATAGCAGAGAGTATGGAAGGAAGAAGATTTGTGTGTTTAGTTGGAGGAGCGACATACAAAGTATAAACTGGAGGAGAATGGAGTCCAGCTGCTTCATTTTAGAGCTTCATGTTCATGAGTTTTGATCATGGGGAGGTTAGAGCATCCCCTTTACCTCTTAGCCTACACTCTCTCCCCAGGTATTATGACCAATAACTTCAGAGTAGCAGTGAACACTTGGGTTGCTTCCACTCCTTGGCTATTGTGAACAACGCTGCTATGAACATAGGTGTGCAAATATCTGTTTGAGATCCTGGGTATAGCCCAGGAGTTGAATTGCTAGGTCATATGGTCATTCTATATTTAATTTTTAAGCAACTGTTGAATATTGTGAATAGCACACCTGTCATAAAATCAAGGCAAGTGCTGCTCAACGTCTCTACATGCTGTCTAGTCAGCATCTCAAAGGCAAAATATCTCAAACCAAAGTCTCGATTTTCCCCCAGTCCTATTCCTCCCCAGGGTTTCCCACCTCCATAAATGGAATCACCAAGGTGGCTAAGGCTGAAACTTTTGGCATTATCAATGACTCCCCTCTTTCTTTCATTCTCCACAGCTAAGCCATCAACAAATCTTTATAAGCTCTACTCTCACAACAGGGCCCAAAGCAAATCCCTTCTTGCTACTTTGCTGCTACCACTGGGTCCATCCCATCACTGCCTCTTGCCCCAACTGTTATAATAGCATCCCACAACGTCCTCAGTCACTTTTAAAGTATTTTTATTTATTTATTTGGCCACACCAGGCCCTAGTTGAGTCAGGCAGGATCTCTGAGCTTTGTTGTGGTGTGCAGGCTCTTCAACTGTGGCTTACAACCACTTAGTTGCAACACGTGGGCTCTCATTCCCTGGCCAAGGATCGAACCCCTGGTGCCTGCATTGGGAGTGTGGAGTCTTAGCCACTGGACCACAAAGAAAGTACCAAGATGTCCTCATTCTGTCCTTCTATCTTGCTACTTTCATCCAGCTGCTAGAGGGATTCATTTTAAACGTCAGTTGGATTGCATCACTCCTCTAGTCAGAACTTCCAAAGGCTTCTTATCATAATTAGAAAAAACCCACAACCCAACCCCCACCAAAATCATTACCCTGGCATAAGAGAAAGCCCATCACCTGGCCTCCCATCCCACCACTGCTGCCCTACCCACCCATCTGGCCTTGACTCTTCCTCAGACATTGATTATCTGGTGCCTCGGGGCGTTGACCTTGGGAGATGCTTCCCAGAACTCTTAACACAGCTTATTCCAACGCCAGCCCCTCTAAGTGGCTCCCCCCAGTGATCTCATCTGTGATAACAGTCCCCCCCACCCCCACCCCCGTCTTCTAATTCAACTTCACGCCTCTTCATACACTTGGCATAGTAGCTGATTCTCTATCTCTCCGTCCAGAGTGTAAGCTCCACGAGGACAGGGAGAGGCTTTGCTGGCTGCCATGTCCCTAGGCCACAGGATAGCGTCCCTCCTCCCTGCTAGCCTTGCAAACCTCTGTCTCTAGGCGGTTCAGTTCTGCGGACCCAGGAAAGGAGGAGGTGCTGAAATCCTCTTCCCTGACACCTGGGCAGATTTAGGGTTCTGGGGTTCCCAGACCCTGCATCCAGTGCCTTTTTTTTAAACTTATTGGAGTATAGTTGATTTAGAATGTTGTGTTAGTTTCTGCTGTACAATGTGAATAAGTTATATACATTTTTTAGATTCTTTTACCATATAGGCCATGATAGAGTATTGAATAGAGTTCCCGGGGCTACACAATAGGTCCTCATTAGTTCCCTATTTTATACACAGTAGTGTGTGTATGTCAATCACCATCTCTCAGAGTATCCCACCCACCCCCCACCCTGTGACAACCATAAGTTTGTTTTCTACATCTATAACTCTATTTCTCTTTTGTAGATAAGTTCATTTTTACCCTTTTTAAGAGTCCACATATAAGCGATGTCATATATTTGTCTTTCTCTGTCTGACTTACTTCACTCGATATGATAATCTCTAAGTTCATCCATGTTGCTACAGATGACATTCTTTTTTATGGTCAAGTAATATTCAATTGTGACTTTTAACTTACAGAATCCAGAGTGCACAGAGAGATGACTTTGAGTGCTTTAGGAAGAAGGTTTCAGGCCCACAGACAGCTCCAGACCCTAAGTAACATATTGGTCGTTTTCAGTTACCCAGCCACTGTAGCAGGACTGGGGCTCCAGGGTCCATGTTCCCTTCACCAGATTAGGCCACCTCCTGAGGCCCTCTGGCTCATTGGAAGACTCTAATGCTGGGAAAGATTGAAGGCAGGAGGAAAAGGGGACAACAGAGGATGATATGGTTGGATGGCATCACTGACTCAATGGGCATGAGTTTGAGCAGTCTCCAGGCATTGGGGATGGACAGGGAAGCCTGGCGTGCTGCAGTCCATGGGGTCACAAAGAGTCAGACACTAAGCAACTGAACTGACTGAGGCCCTCTGACCTCCTTTTGAATATAAGTATTTGGGGCTAGCTCTGTGCAGCACTTCCCACATGAACTGTATTCTTCAGAGCAGTAAGATCATCAGATAAGGAGTGGAGTGAGAGATGCTTAAGGAAGGAGTGGAGGGGGCAGAGACTGGAGAATTAAAATCAGAAATGGCTTCCAAAGTGCTCTGAGGCTATTTTGGGTTTGAAAAACCTTTGTCCTAAGGTCCAGAACTTCAGTGTGAACCTGGCATTGGGAAATGGGAAGACCTGATGACAAATTGTCCTAACCGAGAAGCACTTTGAGCTTCTTGAAAAGAACTTGAATGAGGCCAGAACTGGGCATTATTCTTTCAGAGCCTTGTCTCCCCTATGCAAGTTGCTTGAGTTTTCTTCTTTTAAAAAAAGTTTTTTATTTATTTCTGGTTGCACTGGGTCTTCGTTACTGTGTGAGGGCTTTCTCTAGTTGTGGCGAGTGGGGGTAACTCTTCATTGTGATGGATGGGCTTCTCATTGCTGTGGCCTCTCTTGTAGAGCACGGGCTCTAGGTCACACAGGCTCAGTAACTGTGGTGCACAGGCTCAGCTGTTCCTTAGCATGTGAGATCTTCCCAGACCAGGGATCAAACCCGTGTCCCCTATATTGGCAGGCAGATTCCTATCTGCTGTACTACCACAGAAGTCCCGCTTGAGTTTTCTAATAGTCACTGGGTTCATCTCTTCAAGAGTGACCCTATAATTTATTGTTCAAACAAGTGGACTTTTGAGAATAAGGGGCTTCCCTGGTGGCTCAGCTGGTAAACAACCCACCTGCCAATGCAGGAGATGCAGGTTCAGTCCCTGGGATGGGAACATTCCCTGGAGAAAGAAATTGCAATCCATGCCAGTATTCTTGCCTGGAGAATCCTATGGACAGAGGAGCCTGGTGGGCTATAGTCCCTGGGATTGCAGAGTCAGACATGACTGAGTGTGCATGCACACACACTTCACAGTTACTCTGGCACAACAGTGGGGATTGGACTGTGGGGGATAACAGGATGCACAGTCTCCTTGCTGTCTTTTCTAACCGTGAGGAGTTGAGTGATGATCTAGCACTTTAATGCACCAAACCAGGAAGTGAAAGTCTCAGCACTGCCCCCACCAGAGGGTACAGCTTCATCACCACTGCTGGTGTCCCTACCACCCTCTGCTCCCTCCCTGTGCTCAGGTCTAACTAATCCCTTTCCCTAAAAGTCTGAATTCTTCTATGAGTCTTCTGCCTCAAGTATCAGCCGAGGAATGCCGATTTCAACCACTCCTTCCCAAACCCCACAGATTTTCCACAGCATGGCTCCTTGAAATGATCCTTTCTGGGTGCTATATGAATGCCCGCTTGCAGTGAGCTGGCTGTCTGGTGGGTGAACCTGGCTCTGCTGGTGTTGCCCTAGGTCCCTGACCACAAGATTCAGAAACATCTCTTCAGCAGGGTCCCACTTACACTGGTCTCTTGCCTGTTCCCACATCTCGAGGAGGAGCAAAGAGCACCAGAGCTGCAGAATGCAGCTTTGCAAGATCAAAGCAAGAGCAGGCTGAAGCTTCAAGTCTACAACTCCCCAGCGATCCCTTTGTGCTTGCCAGGTGAGCAGACTTGATGGTGAGCAGGCATGCAGAGACCAGCGAGACCTGAGCCCGAAGAAGAGGGCTTTCTACACCTTGATGGCTACAGCCTCTGTTAAGGGTGCTTCAATATTACTGCAGCCCAGCATATAGTAGGTGCTCAGTAAATTTCAGCTGAGTCACTGAATGATTGACTTCATCAATCATGCTGAGCCCAAAGCTGTTGAGTCAATGTGATGGGCGGGATCAAGAGCTTCACAGTGAATTCTGGAATGTTAGAGCTATAAGAGATCTTGTGTGTGTGTATGCATGTGCGTGTGCTCAGTCATGGCCAACTCTTTGCAAACCCATGGACCATAGCCCACTAGGCTCCTCTGTCCACGGGATTCTCCAGGCAAGAATACTGGAGTAGATTGCCATTTCCTCCTCCAGGAGATCTTCCGAACCCAGGGATCAAACCTGCATTTTCTGCTTTGGCAGATGGATTCTTTACCACTGTCTCACCTGGGAAGCTTGTAAGAGATGTTAGAAATCATCAAATGCAGCACACACACACACACACACACACACACACACACACACACCTGACAATTTCAGGTCTGTAACCCAGGTGAGGGCCCTGAGAGGTAAGATGGCCGGCCCAAATTCTGCTAATGTCAGGGACGACACGGGGCTCAGCCCTCCTGACAGCTAATCCTGTACTTCTCCGTCTATACTACATGCCCCAGGCCAGCTGGTCCTTTGACCACCACAATTTGCCTTCCTTACAACTTTACCAGGAATATCGTTTTTTTCTTTGTTTCTCTAATGCCTCCATGGTGTTTAACACTCCTGTGTTATGGTAATAAGAGAATTTCTGTCATCTCTGGGCCTTCTCTTGGATCTATAGAATAAATATGATACACTGACCTGTATGCAATGTGGCTGTATTCTAATGTACATAAAATTGCAGAAAGATTTTGGAAATGCAGACTCCAGGAATGGTGCTCAAGCAGACGCCTGGTGCTAAGAGTGTTTCTTGGATAAATTGAAAGGGGACTTTTCTGTCTGTGACGGAAGAAACGGAAGATGGTTCTGAGCAAATCTAAGCTCACGCAAACTCTGTGTATCTGAGCACCCAGCCTGGAGCCCAGTGTCACTTTTTGGTGGGGGAGGAAGGAATCTGGTAGGGGTCTGAGAATGAAAGCATCCTGTGAAGGGGGCTTGATGACACCCTGACCCTCCTCTACGCAGGGCCCGGTAGGGTCTGTCCCGGCCCCCTGCCCACAGCGCCAGCCAGCAAGGGAACAGCCTCCCTTGTCAGCTGGGTTCCCAGCGTTGCAGATGGAGGGGGGAGCTGGCTGCTTTTAATTAGAGACATTGCTTTCCTGTTTTCCATTGGCGGCCAGTTTCTGAGTTTCCCCGCACCCTCTGCTGCTTCCCAAAAGCAATTTCTTTCTTTTTTTTTTTTTTAAAGAATCCAAACTGTCTGGAATGAGAAAGGAGAAAGCTATCATTATGTGAGCTGCGTGGTGGCTTCTGTTGCCTCTGCAGTCATTTAGAGGTGGTCAAAGGGAGGACCCCACTGTCCAGACGTGGCCTGTGGTTCTGCTGTTAATTCCCTCGTCCCCATCCCGTGGTCTCTTCTTCTACCTCTGAACCCCTGTGGGGAGAATACAGCAGCACCAGGCTCTGGTCCCGGCTAGAACTCACTTCCCCACGTGGCTTATGAAGCCCATGTCCATTTAGAACAGAGGGGCTTCAGGAGGGCTGTCAGAGTTAGCAAGCAAGAATACAGGACACCCGGTTTCACGTGAACTTCAGACACACCGTATAACTTTCAGTGTAAGAATGTCCTAAGTGTTGCATGTATACTTTTAAGAATATACCATGTCGAACATACTTGCACTACAAAAATGATTCTTTGGTGATCTGAAATTCACATGTAACCTGATGTCCTTTGTATTTTATTTGGCAAATTCTTTTCTGAGGTCCACAGTGAGTCCAAGACCACAAAAGTCTGCTCTCCCCAAGAGTGGGTTGTGTGGGATGTATCCCATTTGGAAGAAGTCAGCAAAGCCAAGGGGAAGAGTGAGATGGCTGTCTTGTGTCACCAGAGTTAAAAAGAGAGACTTCTCAAATCTAAAGCCATCCACGTTATAGGTACTTTGGCTTGTTCAGGCAAATCAGCATGCAAGGGAAAAATGATAGAAATGGTTCCAGGCCACAGGGCCTGTGGATGAGCCTGGGCTGCCAGAGGCCAGTGGCTTGACCAAAGAAGAAGGAAGGACACAGGCCATTCTGGGGGGATGCAGGCCTTAGGTCAGTAACTCCTAGCCCTTTGGTCCCTCCATTCCTGCCATGGTCTGCTTTGATGCCACTCTGACTCCACCTCATTATGCCTTAGATGGCTTACAGCCTTAATCTTCATTTAGTTCAAGTTTAATTTTATTTGAGAACAGGTTTACAAACACAGAACATGCTCAGACAAAGGAGAAGATTCAGAATCTCTGCACTGGAAACTGGAAAGTTCTAGAAGATTCCAAAAGGACAGGCAGAACAAGTAAGGCAAAGTCTAAACCCCCCAGGGTCCTTCCTCTTCTGGAGGAGATGGCCAAGGGGAGTCTGGAAGGAGAGCAATGCTCCCCCTCCATACAAGGCAGATGGGAGTAGTCTGCCTGGAGACGACAGGTCCCCCTGAGCCCACCCCAGACAACCCTCAGACCTGAGAGCAGATGAGAAAGGTTCTCAGGCAGCAGAATGTGCAGCCTGCTGTTATTTATAAACCGTCATGGAGCTTGAGAGGCGGTCTACCAAGTTTCCCCTTATGTAAATGACAGTTTACAATGCACAGGGCCCACACGTTGCGTAAACCAGGCCTGATATTTTAAACCCTCTCTGTTTGCAGAGGGTGTTGTGCTTTGTTCTCCTCTCCAGTTTCCCACTTCAGGAACTGAGATCTGTAAAATTGCACATGGTCAATAGGGAAGTCCATCAGAGCTGTTCTGAGCTGCCGTCCTCCCCTCCCCACCCCCACCCCAGCTCTGGTTTCATCTAGGATATCAATTATGGGCTTTTACATAAGACGGGCTAATGTATTTTCAAAGCAGGCAGATCCCCCTCCCATGTTTTGACAGTTTGGCTTGAGTTGAAATATAATTAAACTTTTTGAAAACCAGGGCTTTGAAACACAATCCCCTCCCTGTTGACACGCCGGTTGTTTTTTGTTGTATTCTTTTTTTTTTTCCCTTAAGAGTTGGGTTTTTACTTGCTGCGGTGCAATGACTTCGCCCTTCACTTTCTGCACTCAAAACAAACACTGGTTTCAGGCATTCAGCTTTTCTAGCGCTGCATAGCTGAGAGTGGAAAAAATAACATCTGAAACAGGACGGGCTTTTGATGTTCCCTCCTTATGACAGACACATTTGAAAACCACGGCGGTGAGTCACTCACATTCTGTGCATACCCTCTCCAAGGAGCAGGAAGTGTAGGTATTTTAAACCCTGAAGCCAGGAGAAGTTTTCAGCTGCATCTTGGCCCACACCCCTCCTGAGAGAACCTCAGTGGCCCTGCGAAGTGTGGCCCAGGCTTCCGCCAGCCTCTCTTTGCTGTCTTTGCCCTGGTTTTGCTTTTTTGGCTAGCAGGCCAAGTTGAAAAAGCACAGAGCTAGCGAATTTACAAAATCAACAAAACTTAAAAAAAAAAAAAAAAAAACCCAGCAACAACAACAGCAATGGAGGCCAGTGGTTGGTAGGGGGCAGGCAGATGGAGCCGTGAGATGTCCTCGGGTAGCTCGCTAGGGACCCAGCCCTGTGGCTCTGGGCCCAACAAGAAATCAAGTCTGGTCCCTGCCAGCTAACTTCTAACCCAAGTCCCCTCCTCCACTAGCTCCAAAGGCCAAAAGAACAGAAGAGGGGGAAAAATAAAGACAGAATTGAACTGAAATGACTTTTTCTCACTCATGTGTGTGCTCAGTTGTGTCCGATTCTTTGCAACCCCATGGACTATAGCCCACCAGGCTTCTCAGTCCACGTAATTTTCTAGGCAAGAATACCAGAGTGGGTTGTCCCTTCCTCCTAGAGGGGATCTTCCCAGTCCAGGGACTGAACTTGCATCTCCTTGGTCTCCTGCTTGAAAGGCAGATTCTTTACCGCTAGCACACCAGGGAAGCCCTGAAATGACTTTAGAGGAAAGATTTTTTTAAAAAAGAACTTGGTGCAAATGAGCCAGATGTTGCTTTGAAAGAAGTTATAAATCCTAACCTTCCTTGAGACAGGAGACCCAAAGAGGGGTGCACGGAGCTTCTGAAGATGGGGGCAGGGTGGGGGTAGGAGACCTCGGCTTTCTCTATGGGGAGGGAAGACTTCCCAGAACATCGGCCTCTGATGTCACCAGCAGGTAATATGGGAAAGCGGTAGACTCATGCAAGAATCCATTTTGCTCTGATGTTTTTTCTGTTGTTGACAGCTTTCTTCAAGAGGTGGAGTCGTTTGTGAAAAGCAATCCCAGCCTTCAGCATTTTTAGTACAAGAACATGGTATGACCCTTGAACTGCTTGGGAACCATGTAAACCACAAAAGCACCCCAGCTATGAAGCACTATTTCTATTGTCTCAAATGCCAGCTGCCTCTCCATCCTAATGGAACCTAAGGACTTTCTGGGTGGAAGAAAATCCTGGAGTTGTCACAAGCAGCTCCTTAAGAGGTCAGATTGCTCAGAGCATCTTGGATTCTTTGAGAGTATTATCGCGACATACGAATTCCTCAGAAGGGCAGTGTGGAAAGACTGGGGTCTGTGGGGAGGGAGGTGTCCAGGCATAGCACAGACAGGGTGAAGCATCTGGGGTCAGTCACAGAGGGAGTCCATGGGACACACAAGGGACAGCCATGAGGATTAGTCTCCTGTTAGATGGTAAAAAATCTACCTTCAGTGCAGGAGACCCTGGTTCAATCCCTGGGTCGGGAAGATCCCCTGGAGGAGTGCATGGCAACCCACTCCAGTATTCTTGCCTGGAGAATTCCACAGATGGAGGAGCCTGATGGGCTATAGTCTATGGGGTCACAAAGAGTCAGACACGATTGAGCTACTAACACTAACACTGCTATGACAAATGACCATGAACTTGGCAGCTTAGACAGCACATATTTATTACCTTGCTGTTCTGTAGGATAGAAGTCTGACATAGGTCTCACTGAGCTAAAATCGAGTGACAACTGGGCTGCAGTTCTTCCAGAAGCTCTGGGAGAGCTTCTGTGCCCATCCTCTTCCAGAGGGGTCTGTTGGCACCATTCCCCTGATTCTTTACCCCCCATTCTGCCCACTCCCCCCACTTTCCAGTACCCTTATGATTACACCTGGAGAATCCAGGGTGAGCTCCATGTCTCAAAGTCAGCCAATTAGTAGACTTGATTCGCTCTGCGACCTCCACTCCCCTTTACCAAGTAGCCTGACATCTTCCTAGGTTCTGGGAATGAGGGTGGGGATGTGTTTGGTGGCCACTATTCTAGGAGAGTCTGTAGTATCCTTTTTCAGTCTCACTGAGCACAATACAGTTTCTCATTCATAATAGGATAATTGACATAATGCCTGGCATGGTTCTAAGTACATTTTGTTGTACTTAATCTTCATGACAGTTCTGTGATGTTATTACTTACTCCATTGTACAGATGAGGAAACCATACAGAGAATGTCCATGGCCGGTAAAGGGTGGAGATGGTTAGCACCCAGCCTCTGGCCCAGACTCCAGGTTCTCTAGATAAATATAGGGCTTGTGTGTGTGCTCAGTTGCTCAGTCATGTCTAACTCTGCAACCCCATGGACCATAGTCCACCAGGCTCCTCTGTCCATGGGATTTTCCAAGCAAGAATCCTGGAGTGGGTTGCCACTTCCTACTCCAGGGGATCTTCCCCACCCACGGATCGAACCCACGTCTCTGCATCTCCTGCATTGGCAGGTGGGTTCTTTAGCACTATAACCACCTGGGACATCACCTTCCAAACTCTCAGGGCAAGTCCTCCTGGCCCCTTGTTCCCTTTAAGTCCTCCTGCAGAGAGAGAGGACTCCCTGTTATATCAGAGGACCAGCCCAGCGAAGAAGATGAGTTATAAAATTCTGTTCATCCTGCTGGCCTCACACCATCCATGTCCTGACCACTTGAAGCTGTTTCCAACTAAGAATTTGGAGGAGCCAGAAACACACGCAGCCTTGTGTACTTGGCTTATACCATGGCAATACAAGCTGGTGATGTCAAGCTGAGGCTTGGAGATCATCTTGCTGCTGTTTTCCCTGAGTGGAGAGGACCTTCTGCAGAGGAGTGGGAACTGGCATAAATGGGAACATGGTCCCACCCTTCAGGGGACCCTGGAGTTATGGGATTGGAAAGGAAAACATGCACACTCATGCGGGGAGATTGTGTCCCCCTCCTCATCCTGGCCCTGTGACCACCCACCCCCCGCCTCTGCAGATGGTCCCCCAACCCACCAATGTCTTCTTGACTTCCCTCAATGACAGACAGAAGGCAGAATTGGACATCCAGACTGGGAGTTGCCTCCAGCCCCTTGATGTTTTCAGAAATCCGTCTAAGATGCAATGGCCGGGCCCTAGTTGGCAAGATAGACCCTAAACCAGATAGAAATAAGACCCAACATGAAGGTCCTCAGGGCCCCAGGGAAATAAGCCAAGAGAACCTTCACTGCCAAGTTCCGCAAATTTCACAAGCTTGTTACAAACCCCACAAGTGTTGTTTGGTTGCTTAAAAACGATTTAATTTTTGCAATCTCCCAGAGAGAGAGTGCCCCAAATTGAAACTGATGTTTGAAAAATAGCAACTATGGGGGATGAAAGATGGTTCTTCTCCAAGGAGGGAGGCCAGCAGGAGTGGGGGAAACAGTCTAGTGTCAAAGGAAGAGAACCCTTAGGTCCAACACCTGAGCCCTGAGATGCCGGGTGACAGAGCCGATTCTCCACTAGAAGAGCCATCTTTATGCACTTCCCCTGGAAATCTGACTGTCATCAGAACCTTGAGCACTGGGGGTGAAAAGAAGCCCCCTGTCATAGAGGAGCAAGGGGTGAGCTATGGCCTCAAGCAGGCCTGGGTTTGAAACGAAGCCCAGCCCCTCACTCACTTCGTGGCTCTGACAAGGTGCTCAGCTTAGTTGAGCCTCAGTTTCCTTGACTGCAAAGGGAAGGTGATTGATTGGGACCGGACATCATGGAGATGCTGGGATGTGATCATCGTGCTATGAAGCACACGACAGCTGGTGGTCTAGGGGACCTCCATCGTGGTCGTTGCTATTTTTGACATCTTACACGTCATTACTCCTGGCATCAATATGGTCATCAAGTTGGCCTTCTTAAGAGGTCATCTATAGAGCAGGACCCTTTGTGACCACACATGCTCCTCATACAATTCCCTCAAGGCCATAGGGCCGAGGGACCACCTGCATGGACTTGGACAAGTGAGCTCTGCACAGCCCAGCAGCAGATACAACATGGCCTCAGTTCATCATGGGTATCACCTGGCCCATAGCTCCAAAGGATAGTACAGTGGCAATATCCACGTTGCCTGGAGCCTGTCCCTCCCAGGGGTCTTTCACACCCCGGGACCAGCAGCAAGCAGGACAGCGGGATCCACGCTCACAGATGGAACACCCAAAGGGGAGGCACCTGTGTCGTGGAGAGGTCAGTGCTGGTGACCCGTGAGAGGCTGCCACAGATGCATGGGCATCTGGGGGTTATGTGCCAGGGGAGTGCCTTTCCAGCCTCTCTGTTTGAATAAAAGCTGACAGCGCATAACCTGGCTCCACGTTGTATAGCTGAGCACCAGCTGGCTGTGTTCACAGAATCGCCTTTGACGTCTTTCGATTGCCTGGCTGCCTGATTGTCCTTCCAGTTACCTGGGTCTCCCCAGCACCAGCCCGGCACACAGGCAGCTCTGGTTGTTCTTTAAAGAAAGGCCCAAAGACTTCCCTGCGGGGGGCACGGGTTTGATTCCTGGTCAGGGAACTAAGATCCCAGATGCCGCGCAGCACCATCAAAAATAAATAAAATAAATGAAAGCCCATCTTGGTCTGGATGAGCAGCTGGGGACAACTGAGCGCAGGCTCCAGGGACTGACTCCCCAGCAGTGGCTGCACGTGATGCCAAAAGAGTGGGGAAGTCAGGCAGCTCTGGGTCTCCCCTGGGAAACTTTCCATACAAAGCACTGGGCACCCTGACCTTCCACCTAGACAGCACACAGGATGGCTACAGGGAGCCACGAGACAGCCTGAGACAACTAGCAAGCGACTACGTCTACTCCTGCAAGCAACTGCAAACCACAGGTGTCTGTGAGGGTCTCGGAAATCAGTTTGCTAAGTGCCTCTCTCTAGCAGGCAGGTAAGATGCTACGTTCACCCAGGGAGGGCAAATTTGAGGAACATCACTCCGTTCCAGAAAGAGGAAAAGGCACAGAACACATAGCTTGCGGGTGAATCGGCCTGCCTGGCTGTCAGGAATCCGACGATTTCAAATGTCAAATAATCATGCAAATGGACACCAACCAAAAGAGAAGCCAAGCGGACGCTGGTCAGAGCAAGTGGTATGGCAGTGTTTTATTTTTTACTTTTTGATGCGGACTATTTTTAAGTCTTTATTCAACTTGTTACAACACTGTTTCTGTCTTGTGTTTTGGTTTTCTTGGCCATGAGGCATGTGGGATCTTAGTTCCCCCACTAGGAACTGAACCTGCAGCCCCTGCATTGGAAGGTGAAGTCTAAACTGCAGGATCACCAGGAAATCCTGTTTTAAGAGCTTCATATGATCTAACTCATTTAATCCTTGTGACAATCTAACAAGCTGCATGCTGTTCTTATCCCTGTTTTACAATGAGGAAACTGAGGCAGGTTAAACAAAGTTCATATGTGATGACATTGGGCTTTGAACACGTAGACTGACCTGTGGTGGGAACACTGCTGTCTCCCAGGACCACGCACCGGGCATGCACTGGACACCAAGCTGAATAAAAACAGGACAGCTTGCAAAGCAAAGAAAGAGGAATCTAAAGATGTCAACAGCCTCCCCTTGGCAGAGGGGACAGACAGGTGAACAGACAGGTCAGGTTTCTAAACTGGCTTCCCTCCCAGCGAAGACTTTCTCTCCACCTTGGAGAGGACGTGCAAAGACCCTCTTGCTCCACCCAAATGAATCGCGCAAGTGTTAAGAAAGCAAGCCACCCCAAGCCCTGGACCCCACCCCATGGGGCCCAGAAGTGCTGCTTGCAGTGAGCTGCGGCAGGCACTTTCGTGGTCAGGGTTTCCAACTGCAAACAGAAGAGGAAACCACATCAGGGAGAAGCACATTTGACCAACCCCACGTGCAGGTGTGTAGGGAGCTCCGGAGCAGATGGAGTCTTGGGAGGACCAGAAGGCTGGGGTGGAGTGGGGCTGTCTCCTGGAGGATGCGAGGTGCTCCTGGCTGAGGTGGCTCTTGGGAGAGCCAGCAGGGAGGGCTGGCAAGGAGCAAGGGAGGCATGCTGATCCAGACGCTGAGTCCCACCCTAAAGAGCACGGCACTTCCTAAGAGCCCGCCTGGAGCCCCTGGAACGGTTCTAGGCAACACCCAGGGCCAATTCTCAGGTCCCTACATGTGCCTCCCCCTGCCTTCAGCTGGTGACCTTCTATCCCAGCTCCGATGAGCCGAGCCAGGCTTCACTCTCACAGGATGCACCAGGAGCGTTCCCGGGAATCCCTGCTGTTTCCCAGGGCTGTTTCACCAGCCTCTCAGAATCTACTGTGTATCTTGACTTGAGGCACATCAGGGGCAGGATGGCCAAGAATGCACCTTGTCCTTGCAGAGACAACGAGACTTTGAGCTGATACCTGGTAGATGGCGGTTGGGGGCGGGGTGGGGGAGTCGCAGTGTAAATTAGAAAGCAGAGATCTCAGTTTGATTCCTATCTGCAACTTGCAGCCTGTAAGACCAGGAGCCTGCCATCCGCCTCAGAAAAATGAGGAGAATTGTACCCAAGCCACAGAGGTGTATGGGTGTGATCTGAGTTACTGGTTCATTGATTTGCTGAATATTTGAACACTCATTGTACATGGAGTCCTGGAAGTGAGAGTGTTTTGAAATCAGAAGTGCACACCATGGGCTGGGAGGAGGAAGGGGTGCTAGTCTGAGGAGCAGAGCTGTAGGCAAAGGAGAGAGTCTCCAGGGGCCTCTGCCTGAGCAGTCAAAAGTGCAGGAAGCAGTGGCCTCCCACAACCTTGGGGTGCCATGGGGTGTCTGCACCTGGGGCTACTGCTTACCTTCAGGTAGCTCCCTGTGGCCAGCCTCTGAGATGGCAGACTGCACCCTGTGTCTCAGCTGATCAAGACTGGCATGCAGAGAGGAGATGAACTCTGCCCTGCCCAGCATGCAGCCTAATTCAGCCCCTGTCCTAGCAGCAGCAGCCACCAGCCCTGGAGAGGCCCCATTGACAGCAGCCCGCTGGGTGGCTCAGGAAGCTCCCTGGCTGCACTGATGCCTCCTAAGATGATGCTCCAAGTAGCTCACAGCCTCAGCAGAAAAAGCCAGCTGGTATAGGAGGCTCCCCACTTGCTCAGTGGCACCTCACAGACTGCCACTTTCTCAGGCTTCTGTTGGACCGATGGATGATTGAGGATGCTGGTAATTCAGAAGTGGACGGAGATAATTGCTCAGTCCAGACACTGGCTCTCTCCTCCTCCTCCAGCATCCCCATTGAACAGCAATTGACCAGGTACCTTCAGATGACCTGGCACGTGAGTCCCTAGAAATTGCCGCCTCTTCTCTAGAAACTATGCCCACACCTAGAGAGAGGGGTCATGTCTGATCGCCAAGCTAAACTCTGAAGCACCAGGTCTGGTCAGACAAAGGCAACCCTCTAGGACCATGAAACTAACAAGGCTCCACAAAAATCACATTTACCCTTCGTCCTTTTAGGGAGAAACTGGGTGGTGAAATAAATGACTTCACTTTTGATGGAAGGAGAGCTGGGCGTAACATCTGCAAGGTGAGCCTGTCATGTCTGTGACTTACTGGCCTTTATTCTCCTGGTGCCTCCAATTTCTCATCTATAAAATGGAACAATAATACTTGTAGGTCAAAGTAGAGCTCCACATGTACAAACGCTGTGCAGTCTATAAGGAGAGCTGAGTGTCATTTATCAGCAGTCTTGGGTAGAACTTCCCTGGAGGAAGGGGCAAAGAGGGTAGAAACATTTCTACCCGTTTATGATTCTGAAATCCTGGAATCTTAGCTTGTTTCTGTATTTTCCAGCAGGTGTGGAACATGATGTTCACTGGTGAACATTTCGTCTCTGAAAACTAATTTCCTTCTGGAATACAAGATCATGGCTGACCGCAATCCTGGGTCCATTTCACACATGCAGGGTGGGTTGAACAGCCACATGAAATATCCTTAGCCTCTACATTAGGAGACTGACATAAAATTAGTTGCAATTTGGGCCAGTGGATGTTTCAAAGAAAATTGAAACTCTAATCCACACCATTAGCTGGGTGCTTCCTCACACCAGTGATGCTGACCCACCAGGAAGCAATGTATCAGGTACCCTGGAAAGCATTTAATGGGCAAGCTGGTGAAATGTGGGAACAAGGCTCCATTAGGATAATCCTCCACTGATTGACTGGCTCTTCTGGGTTAAGTTTTCAAGAAAACAATAGCCTTCTTGGTAGGAAGCTAAAAGCTCAGGCATCCTGGTTATGTTGGGAAGAAGATGGGTTTGGATAGGGCTTACGGAGCAGTCTCATTGAAAGGGAGGTGGCGGGCAAGGCAAGACTTATCAAAGTTTAATTTCTTCCCCTGCATGCTCATCTTACTTAGATCATGTGTTTATTTGTGTCGGGGAGGGTTTTGGGGATCAGCGGCTACTGAAGATGATAGCTGGACAGAAACCCTCCCAAACCATCCCTTGGTGGTGTCACTGTCCTGATACAAATTCAGGAACTGCCACTTCCCATCTCTGTGACTGTGGTCAAGCAACTCAGCCTCTCTGAGCTTCTGTTTTCTCGTTTTTGTAAGAGGAATAATAATAATTCCACCCTGGCAGGGTTTTGTGAGGGATTCTATGAGACAGCTTACAGGAAAGGGCTTAGCACAACTCAAGGGTAGAACAGGCACTCAGCATCATCAAGTTTCTTCCAGCACAGGCCCCCAGATGTCTTAGAATCCTAAGAAAGGAACCAGATGGACACTCAGATCTAGAAATCTGAAAAAAAAAAAAAAGAAAATACGTTGGTTAGATTTTGTGAGGGTTTGCCTTTGGATTTTGTGGCCTACCAACAAGTGTGCTCCAAGAGGGTACCACATCTGCCCTCCACATTGTCAGTCAGGAGCGCCAAGTAGTGGGCGCACTTGAAAGGGAGGCCTCACGGACTGAGCTACAACAGGCAGCGCCAGGCCTGCAGATGAAACCGTCACCATAGCGAATGAATTAGACCAGCGGTTTTCCTAAGGTCTGGAGGCAGCAGAATCTTCCTACAGTGGTTTTTTTTTTTCTTTCTTTCTCTTGAGTATTTTTTCACCCTTTTCTCCCCCCTGCTCTCTCACAGAATTCCTAGAGTCTGGACAAGACACAGGATGATAGAGGTAGACATGATAAGCCTATTTCAGCGCCACGTTCTTTGCAAGGAATCTGCAGAGGCTCCCTGTGGAAATTGCGGGGCTGGCAGGAAACTACTGCATTGGCTAATGACCAACACAATGAGCCTGTTCATTCATTCATTCAAGCACTCGTTTAAGAAGCATTTACAGAGGGAGCCTCTGCAGCTTCCTCGAAGATAGTAAGAGAAAATGCCCACAGTCTCAGGCCCCGCACATCAATGATGTATCCTGGGTAACAAACAATGCCGGCTCAGTTAGAAATAGAAAGTAGCAAAGTTATCTGCCTTGAGACCTTGACCAGTGGATTGCAGAGCCCCACACCTGCACACTGGTTTCTTTGCAGGGGATCAGACGTCTGACTTCGGTCTACCACACCCGATGGCAAGCCATGTCAGCCCCTTGTCTAGCCACAGCACGCTTATTGAACGAATCTGGAGGACCCCTCTTTATTGCCTGCGAGTTACAGCTTCCCAAGGATTAGGAGTCAGAGGAATAAGCCGTTTAAGTGAAATTGCTTTTGAAACACAGATGAGTTGGAAACCTAGAAGAAAGGGCTCTTGGCAAGGAACGTTTGGGATTTGGCAGGTTCCGTAGCTCACGTTGTTTGATGCTTCCATAAACCAGCTGCTTTCACCCTTCCCTAAACATCAGCTCCCAAGGGAGCAAGTCGGCCCAGGGCTCTCTGGGCGACAACAGTTTCCCAAATAACATGCAACCTCCTCTGGAGGGCCCAGCCAATCAGCACACTGCACGCAGACTCCCGGGGAGTGTTGCGCCCATCCAAAACGTTTTGCTCCTCTTCTTTCCATGGTTTCCATAACAACAGATCACATACACACACACACACTTCAATACAGTGTCAGTTCAGCTAAGCATGTTTCCCAGCACTTGACACAATAGATTCCTCACCACTCAGGAGAGATGTCCTCTCACCTGGGATCTCTGGGGCTCCTGCTTCTGGGGGGCCACAGGGGGTCTGACACGAGTAGCCCATCCTAGGGGACCACCCTTTTCTCTCTTCAAGGGCAATGCCTCAGCAGTCTGTTCCCCTCTTTTCAATCCCACAGTACTTGCCTAGGGCTTCCCCAGAGGCTTCTCGGTAAAGAACCCACTTTCAATGCAGGAGATGCAAGAGACACAAGTTCGATCCCTGGGTTGGGAAGATCACCTGGAGAAGGAAATGGCAGCCCAATCTAGTATTCTTGCCTGGAAAAGTCCCATGAACAGACGAGCCTGGTAGACTTCAATCCATGGGGTCTCAAAGAGTCAGACACGACTGAGCACATGCGTGGACTTGCCTAAATGTGCCTGGAGACTCCCAAGCCAGAAAGATACTTGCTTCATCTTCTCTAATTCCAGGGTCCCTTCTCCCAACCCTGCTCCTACCCAGTTCATAACCAGCTCAAAAGAAAACATGACCAAGACTGTACCTTGGATGGCCTGCAATACAGCAGCCAGCTGAGTGATCCCAGTGGAATCTGAATTTCATTAGTCAAACCAGGATCAGAGGGTTCTGGGTAAAAGTTTGTCAGACTCGGAGAGACCCAGCCAAGGCTGTGTGAGGAGGGAGGCTACATCTGGCTGCAGGGACACTTCTGGAGGGCTGGCGCAGAATGAGAAAAGTAAGCCTCCCCTTTGCAGTTTGCAGACCCAAGCTGTGTGGTCTTTAAGCCTCGGGATCAACGAGGGGGCCCCAGGCCAAAATTCAGGCTTAGGCTTCTGGACCAAAATGGGTAGGTTTTCATTATGATGAAAAATACATAAAGTTGAGTGGATGGGTTTTTGTTTGTTTTTGTCTTTAGAATAGTAATAGGTCTTAATACAGTTGTCTGGATGTTTTAGAATAGAAAGACATGCCTAACATAGTTCTCGGCACCTTGTGGGAGTTGCCTATAGGACTGCTATTGAAAAAGCAAAGGAAAAGGCCCAGCCCTGCCCAGCCTGGCTCATCTCCTCCTCCGAGCTTGCCACCCCCCCAGCTCAGCGGGCTGGGGCGCTGGTTTTGCTGTCTCCACGGCCACCTGTAACTGGGTCACGTCTTACTACTGGTCTGTACTCAGCAGAAGAAATCAGAAGAGAGTGTGAATTGAGAACTGGGTTAGTTGAAACAGCTGCTCTTTTCTGGTGTGCTTTATGAGCGTGTAAGACAATCCCAGTTTACAGCGGGGTTTGGGTGTAACGTGTAACAGAGATTTCTCAGCCCTTTGTGACAGCCTTGCATTCAGTCCAGACAAAGGGTAATGAGCATCATCTCAAATTACCTAATCACATGGTGGCAGCAACCCATCCCCAGGCCGCTCTGGGCATTTCCATGGTGCGGTCCATCCGAGGCTTAAAGAAAACCCTTTATTTGGGAATTATTATCTGGGTTTGACCAAGAGAGGGACGGAGAGGTGACCTGCTTGAAGACCACACAGTAAGAAGGGGCTGGGCTGAGCCTGGGGTCCAGGCAGCTGAGTGGAGCTCCTTGGCTGGGAGATGACACACAGAAAGCATCTTGCACAGAACCTGCCCTGGCCAGGCCCAGGGGGAACTCGCAAGGACACTGAACTCAGTAACAAAGGCCAGTGCAGAAGAAATTTAAAAGTGTCAGCCTGAGGAAATGTGTGCAGAGAACTGCCTTCTCCTTGAGAAAGCAGAATGCTGACCACATTGCAGGATAGGCATCAAGACACCAGAGCTCAGATCACCAACTATGTCTTCAGCCCTTACCAGGTGCCTGGTGGCACGCCTTTGGACTGACTTCCAGAAAGGACATCGCCTCACCCCTGCTTCTATCTGACAACATCACTGTCATTAATAATCATAAATGCAATAACAAGAATGGTTAGAAAAGAAAAGTGGATAGTATTTTTCTGACCTTTTCTGCAGATGGTCATGCCTATCCAAAAAATAGAAAATACAATAAATATTCCAGTACCAAGAAAATGCAATGGATTAGTCCCTATAATTACATTAGCTACATTTTAGTTACATGAATGTGTTATTTGGGGGAAAGGAAAAACTCATTTCCAGATTGTTCTATTGCAAAAATGAGGAATAACAATATAGTTTGTTTTTGATGAGTAAATGCTTTCATTTGACCATGTACTTGAAAAATCGATTTTGAAATTTTCATGCCCAGTGGACAGGATAGGCAGATTTGTCCATCGACTTTTACTCCTGGTTACTGAAAGAACATCATTTATTAATTTTAATTTTGGAAATTGTCTTTGCAGGGACTTCCCTGGTCCAGTGGCTAAGACTCCGAGCTCCCAGTGCAGGGGGTCTGGGTTCAATCCCTGGTGGGGGCACTAGAGCTCAGGTGCTGCAACTAAAGCTCCCTCACGGGCATCCTCAGTTGCATCAGTCGTGTCTGACTCTTTGCAACCCCATGGACTATAGTCCACCAGCTCCTGTGTCCATAGAATTTTCTAGTTTAGAATACTGAAAGGGGTTGCCATTTCCTCCAAGGGAACTTCCCAACCCAGGCACTGAAGCCATGTCTCCTGTATCTCCTGCATTGCAGGTGGATTCTTTACCACTGGGGAAGCTCAAAAGACCGACCCCTCATACCACAATGATGATTGAAAATCTCAAGTGCTGCAGCTAAGACCTGGCCATGCCGTGCCCTGCTAAGTTGCTTCAGTCGTGTCCGACTCTTTGCGACCCTATGGACTGTAGCCAGCCCCACTCCTCTGTCCATGGGATTCTCCAGGCAAGAATACTGGAGTGGGTTGCCCTGCCCTAAACCAGGGGACCTTGCCAACTCAGAGATCAAATCCACTTCTCCTGCAGCTTCCACATTGTAGGTAGATTCTTTACTGCTGAGCTACTGGGGAAGCCCTAAGACCAGCACAACCAAATAAGTAAATATTTTTTTTAAAAATATCTTTCCTATAAAGCAATAAGTATATTGAAAGCTCTTAAAATATACATGGCAAAAAGTCACAAAAATTCACCATAAATTCTAAAAATTGCAGTACTGCCCACATCTTTATTTCTCTAAAATCCATTCCACTCTCTTCCAAATGTCTCCATATGGGAAAAATTTTAAACACAAATAAAGACTCGAAGTTTGACAAAAGAGATTGACAGAACTGAAGTAACTCAAGTTTCATATAAAGACACATTGAGAGAAAAATCACATGATATAGAGAAATAAAGAAAACTAAGAGCAAAGGAAAAAAGAAATAAGAGGTGAAAGTGCAGCCAGAGAGGAAAAGTCATGTTCAGTCTCAGTGCACTGATGTAGCTGCTAGCCTTGAACCATAAATTTCACTCTACATTCTGGGCTTCCTGGCAGCCAAAGGAAAAAGGGAGATGTGGCCAGTCATGGCATTCACATTGACAAAAAAGAAACCCTGTGGGAAAGCCTTAAGAACTGCGACTTGTGAACCCATACAGAAGATTCTACTCAAGGGCCAGCCAAGTCTGCCAAGAGAGACAAAACGTTCCAGGACAATTTGATTCTGCTTTGCTTCCCTTTCCATATTGTTTTCAGACCAGGAAAGGATGAGTGTTAGAAAGACATAGCAGAGACCCTGTGAACAAACATCAGAAAGGAAGTAACCAGAAAAGATGAATTCTGTTATGACATTAGAAAAGTTGTCTTTAGCACATTTTAAAACTGGTGTTCATCCCACTCCTGGGCATATACCCTGAGGAAACCAAAATTGAAAAGACACATGTAACCCATTGTTCATTGCAGCACTCTTTACAATAGCTAGAACATGGAAGCAACCTAGATGTCCATCAACAGATAAATGGATAAAGAAGCTGTGGTACATATACACAAAGGACTATTACTCAGCCATTAAAAGGAATGCCTTTGAGTCAGTTCTAATGAGGTGGATGAACCTAGAACCTATTATACAGAGTGAAGTAAGTCAGAAAGAGAAAGATAAATATCGTATTCTAATGCATATATACAGAATCTAGAAAAGCAGTACTGAAGAATTCACTTACAGGGCAGCAATGAAGAAACAGACCTAGAGAATAGACTTATGGACATGGGGAGAGGGGAGGAGAGGGTGAGATGTATGGAAAGACTAACATGGAAACTTATATTACTATATGGAAAATAGACAACCAATGGGAATTTGCTGTATAGCTCAGGAAACTCAAACAGGGGCTCTGTATCAATCCAGAGAGATGGGGTGAGGAGGGAGGTTCAAAAGGGAGGGGATATATGTATACCTATGGCTATTCATGTTGAGGTTTGACAGAAAAACAACATAATTCTGTAAAGCAATTATCTTTCAATAAAAAATAAATTAATTTTAAAAAACTGATGTTCAATAAATGGCAATGCTTAATCCAAAGGACTAGATCAATCGTAATGAGGAAGATAAAGGAGAGAGCTGGGCAGCAAGCATGGCTTAACGTTGCCTTTGAACTCCACGTTTGCCCTCTCCCCCAGCTCCTCCAGCTGCCAGGAGGCAGCCTCAGCTCCGGGTCTGGGCATGTGGGGAACAACACCCAAATCCGGCCTCCAGGGCATCTTCTTGGTGGTAATGGCAGATTGGCTCATCACAGACTACCCTCTTGCAGAAAATACTGGAAAACATGGACATGACATGTTTTTGTTTTTTTTCAATCTACTTCAAGCCACAGGAAAATCACCAGGGCGTTACAAACTAAGGAGCCAAGATCCCAAAAAGAATGCATGAGCTGAGAGAGGAGTCTCAGCCAATTTTTTCCTTGGGATTTGTCAGTTCCTAAGCAGTATCTGAAAAGTTGAGCAGTTTCTAGGAATCTATGGGGCTGGGGTGACAAGATAAAAATGGAATTCAGGGTCCTGCAAGACGGGAGGGCCAGGTTGAACACCTCAGACTTGCAGCTGAGACTCCTTGAAAAAGTACAATCCAGAAAGAAACCAGCCTGCAAAAAGTTCAAATCATCTTTCAAAAGCTCAGTCCTTGATTGAATCAGTATGATGTAAAGCAAGGCAATACATTTCTGAATAACCCACAAGTCAACAAAGAAATCATGAATGGAAATGAGAAACTATTTTAATGAAAAGATAATAAAACTAAAACATATCAAAACTTAAGGGATGTACCCTAAGTGTATTTAAGAGATATTTGTAGTCTTAAATGAGTCATTAGAGAAGAATGGATAAAGAAACAATGAACCAAGTTTATATATTAAGATTTTAGTAAAAGAGCAACAAATTAAATCCTAAGATAATACAAGGGTGGAAATAGCAACAGCAAGAATTAATGAAATAGAAAACAATAATAAAACAAAACCCATAAAATCAAAAATTTTCTTTTAAAAAGACTAATAAAGTTGATAAGCTCCTGATAGGACTGATTTCTTTTTAAAAAGAATGAGGCACAAATAATCAATACCAGGACTGAAAAAGAAGACATCGCAATATAGCTTACACCCATTAAATAAGAGGCTGTTCTGAATCAGTTCACTGTGTTATATTTATTAAATAAATGAAATCTACAATGAAAAATCTTTCTACAAAGAAAAACACAGGACCAGATGGCTTCACCAGTGAAGTCTTCCAAATACTTAAGAAGGAAATAACATTAATCTTACACAAACTATTGCAAAGAATAGAAAATGAGTGGCTTCTCAACTCATTTTTGAGAACAATATTACCTTAATGTCAAAATCTGACAGGGAAAGAAAATTAGGGGCCATTTCATTCTCCTGAATATGGGTGCTAATACTAAACAAAATATTATCAAATTGGATCCAACAATATATGAAAAAAATAATACATTACAACAAAGATAGGTTTTATTTCAGAAATGAAAGATCATCTCAATGTTCAATAATCAGTGTTAATTTTTAATTAACAAAAATGAAAAAGAAACTAATTTATCAACTCAATAAATTTAGAAAAAAATCATTTGATAAAATGAAACCCCTAGTGATAATAAAAGGGAAAAAAGAACTGTCTTAAGAAACTAGGAATAGAAGGACAATAGCTTAATATGATGGCGTAGCTACAAAAATATCTCTAGTAAATATCATGGTTAGTGTTCAAATATTAATACTTTTCCCCAATATTGAGAATAAAAGAAGGATGATCCTTGTCTTTATTTCTATTCATTATTATACTGGGGGGTACTAGCCTTTGCAATAAAGCAGGACAAAGAAATAAAATTTTAAGAATTAGAAAGAAAAAATGTTAATTAAACTGACATCATTTATAGACAAAGATTACGTATGTAGAAAGAACAAAATAGTTTGTAGAAAAACTGTCTGAATTAATAAATAAATCAAGCAATGTTGTTGGATTAAAAACATCAACTTTGCTTGATTTACTTGTTAATTCTGGCCTTTTTTTTTTTTTTACAGATTAGTTTGTATTTTCTACATATGTAATTATGTTATCTGTATTTTTTATATAGCAGAAACAGAAAGCAGAATCCAAAAAGGAAACGTTAAGAAATTAGACTACATTAAAATTTGGAACTTCTTGTCATAAAAAAATAAAAAGAGTGACAAGGAAACCCACAAAGAAGATCTTAGGAGTTCATTTGATTGGCAAAGAACTCATACATGTCATCATGAGTGATGACCAAAAAATACCAAAAACTCCTACATGTCATCAAGAAAGACACACAACCCAATAGAAAAATGGGCAAGACTCAAACAAGGCAATAGGTATTCAAATGACCAATAATATTAAAATATTCAATCTTATTAGTCAGCAGGGAAATATAATCTAAAATACATTCACCAGAATGGCAAAAATAAAAAAGATCGGCATTACCAATTGTTGGTGAGAATATGGTTACCTCCCCACTCACACCCCAGGCTATCACCAGAATTTGTTAGGAGTATGAACTGGTACAGGCACATTGCAAAACTATTTATCAGCCTCTACTAAAGCTGAACATAAGCACACCCTATGACCCAGCAATTCCATTCCTTGGTAAATATCCCACAGAAATGTGTACACCAAAAAACATATGCAAGAATGTTCCAAGGAGCTTTATTTGTAAGAGGCCCAAATTAAGATCTATCCAAAGACCAGCAGCAGATGAATGCATAAATAAATTGTGGTAGATTAATGCTAAGAACACTCATAAAGCATTAAAAATGAGAAAACTACCTGTAGCCTTAACAACATTATATCAAATTTGCAGACAAAATTCTGAGGTGGGGGGGAGGTGAAGCCAGATGAAAAGAATGCATGATGTGCAATTACAGTTTTACAAAATTAACAGGCCAGCAATCTAATGTTTGGTGGCAAAAATGGTTATCATTGGGGAAGAGGCGACTATTAGAGAGGGAGGCCATGGAGGGATTTTTCTGATGCCAGTAGTATTCTAGCTCTTGTTTTGGGTGATGGTAGTACAGATGAATTCACATTTGGGATCATCTATTAAGTAGCACACTGCAGTGTTTTTTATGTTTACTAGCTGTGTGAGAGTAGCAAGTTACTAAGCTGTGTTGTGTTTCTGTCCTCATTTAGAAAATGGGTATATAACAACCATCTCAAAAGATTACTCTGAGATACAAATGAAATAATGTATGTGAAAGGAACAGCAGAGGACGAGCTGAATAAACAGTAGCTGCTTTGTTATCACTCGCAAGGATTTCAGCCATTTCATTGTTTACTTCTGGGATTATCTGGGTTTAGCTGCTTCCCAAAGCAGCCAGCCCCCTTCCTGGGCACACTAGTTGGCACTAACCCTGGGAATTGTCCAGGCTGGTGGTCCTCACACCTTCAGAGGGGTTAGCTGCTTGGGGGTGTGGTCTGGATGAGGATGGAGATTAAGCTTCTGTCATCCCAGACAAGCTCCAGCCTCTGGCTTCCCCACAGGAGGCCCAGAGCCGGATCTCCAGGAGGACCCGAGTCAGGGGAACGTAGTCATTTGATCCGGAGGAGGTCTGTAGAGCTGGGACTTGAACGAAGGAGAGAGGGAGGGTCGGCAGCAACCCTTGCAGACTGTCGGTCCCTGAGAAGGGAGAGTCCAAGGAAACCCAGCCTGGGGCTTTGGTGACGGGGGTCAAGGGGGTGGTTCAGTGGGTGCCTTGACGGTACTGTGGGCGCTGCGACGGCCTTGAGCAGACAGACCACTCGTCCTGCTTGGGGACGGGAAACGGCAGACCCGGCTGTTTCTGAAACTCATGGGCGGTCATGGAATGTCAACTACAACTGCTTTTGGCCAATTCCTGTTTTCTAACAGGTTCACATCGTCTTGGTTCCTGCGTTTGGGGGCAGACCTCTGAGACCTGGCTTTGTGAAGTTGCTTTTTCAGTTTGAGAGGTGACATCTTCAAACCCAGGGTCCACCTAAGTCTTCCTTGAGTAGAAAAAGATCACCGGGGAGTTCTGCTAGAAATGCAGATTCCTTGGCCTCAACCTGGACTCACTGAATAAAATCATTAAGGAAGAGGACCTGGGAATCTATATCTGTAAAAAGAATCCCAAGGGATTCTGATGATCATTCGAGTTGGGAAATCAATCTTTCTACCTGGAACCTTTTCTGGTAACTTCCCACTTAGGATAACCGCCACCTCCCCTTATTACCCAAGTTTCTCTTTTTCTGTGGAATAAGCTCCCTTAATGGTAGTTCCAAGCTCTGTCCACCCCAAGTTATCAAACCTCTCTTCTTGTGCAGGCCCCAGTCCGGAACTTTGCAGCCTTGAGCCTTGCCTGCACACCCACAGTGCTGAGACAACGTCCTCTACTACAGTTTCACATCCTAACTGGAGGAAATCCAGCTACATGATATGTTACAGAATTCAAACAAAATGTATTTTTTTTTTGAGAATTTTGGAATTATTGGTAACACCATGAAGTAACTCAACACCATCTTCTAAAATCACTACATACGTCTGAAATAGCATCTTGAGAGTTACAGACTAAAATAACATTATCTGCCAGGTAAGACTACTTTTCCCTGTCAGTATTTCTCAATAATCATTTGTCCAGGAGCTACTGCTCATAATCTAGAGTTAGTAATAGACTAGCTGAAGTGGTACATACATACGCAATAGCCATAAAATAGAAGGAAATAATGCCATTTGCAACAACAGTGGATGGACCTAGAGATTATCACACTCAATAAAATAAGTCTGACTGAGAAAGACAGATGTCTTACGATATCACTTATATGTGGAATCCAAAAACAAACAAAAAAGGATACAAATGAACTTATTTAAAAAACAGAAGCAGACTCAGACTTAGGAAACGAACTTATGGTTACCAAAAGGGAAAGAGGAGGAGGGACAAATTACATAAATTAAGAGTTTGGGATAAACAGAAATACTACTATATATAAAACACATAAATGACAAGGTTCTACTGAATAGCACAGGAAAATATATTCAATATCCTGCAATAAATCATTATGAAAAAGAATATATACCAGGTGTTGCTAGTGGTAAAGAACCTGCCTGCCAATGTAGGAACCTGATCCCAGGGTTGGGAAGATCCCCTGGAGGAGGGCATGGCAACCCACTCCAGTGTTCTTGCCTGGAGAATCCACATGGACAGAGGAGCCTGGTGGGCTACAGTCCATAGGGTAACAAGGAGGTGGACTCGACTGAAGCAACTTAGCACATACAAACACATGTACATATATATTCAAATCACTTTGCTGTGCACCAGAAATTAAAACAACATTGTAAATCAACTACACTTCAATTTTAAAAAAGAGTTAGAACATCTGAGTCTCAGTCTCAGTTTTGGTATCAGTGAGCTGTGGGAGATGGCTCTAACTAATTTGGTTTCTTCATCTTTCACATGCATAGTTGAGAAGACTTTACCTGCTTTCCAGGGCTCTTATCATCAAATGGGCCAGAGAAAGGGCCCAGCAGACAGCTGACAAGGGTTTCATTGAATGAAGCAAAATATGAACAAGTTCGTGAGTGAGGAAAGAAATGGTGATGCACTCAGCAAGAGTTTTATTAAGAATAACTAAGAACAAATGTTAGATCTTGTAAAAAATAAATCCCATAAGGTACGAGGCTGAGATTCTCTGAAGTGGTGTCTAATTTGGAGATGGAGTCCTGCCAGAAGAATGTTCTTCTCTGCCGGTGTCTGTGCTGACCCTCTGTGCAGTCTGGTGATTGCTCGAAAAAACACATTGGGGATCTCTCCTGGGTTTCTACTTCTTTTGTCTCTCGGCTCATTGTTGCACTGGAACTGCCAGGGAGCAGAATTTGGTGACAGCTTTCGGGTTTGATTTGCCAATGAGAATGTTTGGCTGAGTGCGGGGTTTCCGTGGTGTAGCTGGCCCATGGCCTTGAATCTCTTCCGGTTTCCATGAGCCCACGGCATTACCCAAATGGCCTCTTGCAAATGGTGTCTCAGAAATGAGAAATGCATGCATGTGTGAATATGGAACTGTGCACACATGTGCTCATAGAGAAGACAGTCCTCAGACACCCAGCCTCTTGGACGCCTGGCCTTGAAAATGATTTGGGAGCATCTCCATCACCACCCGCAAACATGCCTTGTCATTATCTGCAAAGCACCATTCTGTAGGACAACAAGATAACATGACGTGAAGTTGCTCAGTTGTGTCTGACTCTTTTCTACCCTATGGACTGTTGTCTGCCAGGCTCCTCTGTCCATGGGATTTTCAGGCAAGAATACGGGAGTGGGTTGCCATTTCCTTCTCCAGTGAGATATGAGGCCTTCCGTAAATTTACAAACTAAGTTAGATAAAATGTATATACATGATTAATCAACCCCCCATTTACATCATCAGTTTCTTGGTTACATGCCTTAGAAACCAACTCTGGATAACTTAAGGGGAAAATGGAATTATTGGGAAGGTTAGAGGAATAGGCTTAGTAAATGGCCTTAAACCAAGGGATCCAGGAAGTAGAAACAATCTTATGCCTTTAAGGAACATAGCTGTGATGGCTGGACTGCCTCCACCACTTTGGACACTCTCAGTTTTAATCTTATCATCTTTGTTTGCATCTTTGCATCATTAGTTTATTCACTGAATAAATAATCTTGTAGGAGGCTGATGCTGTTCTAGAACTGGGGTTTCAGACATGAACCCAAAAAGCAAAACTCTCTGCTTTTGTGGAGCTGACATCCTAGTAGGGTCATCCCTCACTCACTCAGGTTGGGCCAAGATTGGTCCTATGCTTTCCCCAGGCTGTTATGTGCCCCACAGTAAACTCCTTCAACCTAGAGAAAAAATGTAGATACTGGGAAGTTTTAAAATGATAGTTTCATACTACATCATTAAGTTCCTATCAAAGTCTGGGTAATGAAAGAGTTTGAGTTCAGAAGAGCTCAAACTCTCTTCCAGGTCGGGGGCATGGGTAGCCATGCATTTATCTAAAAAGGGTCTTGGAGACATTAGTCATTCAGGGGGAAGCTGGGTGTCTAAGGGCCCAATCGGGAAAGTGTTCTCCAAGCTCACTGTATTAGCAGAATTTCATGGAAAGTGACGGCAAGAAAGATCTAGAACAAAAAGCCCATCCTTTTAAGGACTGAGAAGGAGAGGGTTCTGCCCACAGCTTCTTGAGATCATGGAGTTGAAAGAGCAGTTTTAAGCAGATGTTAAATAGCTATTCAATTCGCTTCTTTCTTCCAACCCAAAAGTAGCCAGTGTAAGCCTCCACTGGATGCCCAACACTGGGAGCCAGAAGACCACCGCGGTAGTGACAGTGAGCAGGGAGATTTTGGATTCTGAGAACAGAAATTAGTCTGCAAAAGAACTACTTGTCCTTCTACAAGGAAGGAGCATAAGGCCCTCAGAAGAAGGAGAGGCAGGAGCCCAAAAGTGCAACTGCATCTTGGTGTCAATTTGTCCTTCTGCAAAATGGAGATGCTAGACCTTTTCTGAAAAAAGCAAGTGGATGTCGATAATCAACTGAGATAAGAGCAATATAGAGAAAAGGATACAGAATAGGAGAAGCCATGGGACCTGGTCTTGCATCCAAGACTTACTGCCTGTGTGACCTTGGGCAAGTCACTTAAATTTTCTGAATCTGTTTGTGCATCAATAAAATGAAGATAGCAATTCTTCTCAGGTGTGTATAGAATAAACAAATAAGATAATGTATATGAAAGCCCTTTATAAGTTACAAAGTACACAGACCTTATAAGGACCTGTAAGTTTTACACTTTAATAAATGCCTATGGCTGTTATCAATAGGCTACCAGGAAGAGTTTTAAAGATGCTTATTAAATAACTGATGCCCACTGTTTCTTCCACTGCATTATACTTAGGCTGCTGGCCTACTCTTCAAAGAGCCTGCTGAGACCCTCCAAAACAAGCCAGTGGCCAGAAGGTACTGGAACACTTTGGGCCCAGGAGAGCATGGAAGTGATAAATCTTGTATATTGACCCAGGAAAAAACCCTGACCACAAAGCCCAATTTATTATCTTAGTAAATCACAAACTGTTCCTGTAGCAAAGAAAGAATTCTTAGGAATTCTTCCTAAGATTGTACAAAGCATCAGAGTCTCTAGGAAGAGAAAAAGAGGGCCCGAATAGATAGGAGCTGAGCTGTGGCCATTAGGCAAAGTCAGAGAGCTCCTAGATGACCCCATGAACCTGTCCCTGTGAAATGCAGTTGTTCAATAGGGTTGGGACGAATTTCCCCCCATAATCTAAAAGCCTTCTATGCCTGTTGTTAACATACAGGCTCTTTCCTCCCCAGACTGGCTCAGTGGGTTAGAGAGAGTGTTTCAAGGTGTTGGGGTACCAGTGTACCTTGGTGGCTTAATTTTTTAATATAGGCCATTCTCCTGCAGTTTTGCAAAGTAGTCTGTGTAGTTCATATTTAATATCTAAATGAAAGCGAATTAGAATTAATCTCGTTTAGGGAATTCCACAGCTCCCTCTTGAGATACGTGGAAACACCCCAGGGTGATATAAAATTGAGGTAGGGAATTGCTGTGTTGGAGTGCTGTGCTAATGAGGTGAAGGTCAGGGGTTCAATCCCCATGTGAAGGGAGCAGTTAATTTCGCTCTGCCTCATGGCCTCAGATTCCACCCTTAACCCTGACCATCTGCCTCAAAGATGAGCCACTGGTCTCTAGCAAGACAATGCGATGGAAGGGCCAGATCCAGGCAAATCCATCAACCCTGTAGAAAGACAACCCAAAGCATGACCCATGTGTAACGCGCCAGGATCTGTAATTTTGCAGATGAAAGCATGATGACAGTATTACTTTATGTTAAAAATAAAAATATTGAAGAGTCCACTGAATCAGATGTTGGGGGTCCATGAACTCTGAGGCATGACTCTTTATTCTCAAGAGTTTAGCTAATTTGTTAGAGAGACACCTTAATAAATGCGATGCATTAATATATATGGGATTCCCAGATGGTACAGTGGCAAAGAATCCGCCTGTCAATGCAGGAGACACGAGGGATGCTGGTTTGATCCTTGGGTCGGTTCTGCCCACAGCTCCTTGAGATCATAGAGTTGAAAGAGCAGTTTTAAGTAGATGCAAACGAACTATTCCATTGCTTCTGCCTCCCAGCCCAAAAGTTGAGCCCATACTCTGCAACAAGAGAAGCCACCACAATGAGAAACTAGAGAGTAGCCCTCACTGATCGTAACTAAAGAAAGTCTACACACAGCAGCGAAGACGCAGCCCAGCCAGAAATTAATTAATTAATTAAAATAAATTTCTGTGCCCTGGGAGGCTCAGAGCTTTGAAAACTCCATAAGGCAAGGAGCAGCAAAATGGTGCCAGGGATCAGCAGAGAGATCAGGGGACTGGATTAGGCGATGGATCAGCAAACAAGGAAACCATCAAGAGTCTAACAGTATTTTTCACCACTAATAAGGGCTGGAACCCTCACTGGGGGCTCCACGCCATGGACTGGCCACATCAAAAGAATTGCATTAAGGTCATACAAAGCGAGGACACTTGGGTGTCTCCCCCTTTGTTCAACAAATATTTAGTGAGAAAATTCCAGGAGCCAGGCACCAAGGCAAGTGAGCAGAACACAGACCTGGCTACTAAGAGAGGAAACAGAGCAGCAAGAATGCTTGGGAGGGTCAGAGGCAGACCCATTCTGGATAAGGCAAGGAAGTGATGCAAAAAGCTATGACAAATTAAGAGTGGGATGAAGGGAGGAGGGCAGGGTTCATGCAGAGGGGACGGGATCACTTGGCCCTGACATCAAATGACTATTTGCTGTAGCCTGGGTTAGTCTCCAAGGGCTGAAAATGTTACTCTTGGTTCTTCTAATCTGGGAATCGGGGTATGTGGCTAGTGTTCACTGGTCAGAAGGAAAGGCTCAAGGCAGGAAAATCCTGAGGAGCAGACAACTGCGGTCACACTCCTTCAGTGGGTCAAAAAGAACCACAGGCTGGACTTCCCTGGTGCTCCAGTGATTAAGAATCTGCTGGCCAGTACAGGGGACACAGGTTCAAGCCCTGGTCCCGGAAGATTCCACAAGCTGCAAAGTAGCTAAGCCCATGAACCACAACTGCTGAGCTCAGTTGCCCTAGAGCCCGTGAGTTACAACTACTGAAGCTCCAGAGCCAGTGCTCAGCAACAAGAGAAGCCATCACAGTGAGAAGCCTGTGCCCTGCAGCTAGAGAGTAGCCCCCACTCATTGTGACTAAAGAAAGCTCACATGCAGCAGTGAAGACCCAACCCAGCCAGAAATTAATTATGAATTAAAATAATAAAATATTTTTAATAAATGAAACCACAGGCTGAGAGAGGCCAGAACTCTGGGTTGTTGTCCCCTAGAAGGGTCAGAGCTTTGAAAATTCCATAAGGCCCTTGTGAGTGTTTTGATCCTCACAGGCCTACCTGATGGGCACCCTACCTCTGCTGGCACTCTGTCAAAAGGATCTCCTGAATGGATGAGGCTTCATCTCTAGGGAGCTGAGAAGTCACATGGACCCCAGGGAGTGAGGAGTCCACTGGATTCCTAGCAGAGAAGAAAGTGACATCTTTCAGTTTGATTAAGGCTCACACCCCCAAAGAGCCCTTCAGCTGGATGGGGGCTCTTCCTCTGACTTTTCATTTCCTGGGGATGTTCCATACTTGGGCATACATCATATATGCCCAATTTATTGGGCATATATGATGTGCCAAGCCCTTGTGCCAGCCCCAATGACCCAATGGTGAGCAAAGTATGCTCTCTGTCCTCAGAGAAGCTACAGTCCCCTATGTCAGTCAAAGAGAAGAAAGGTTCTTTGGTTCTAACAGAACCTCAAATTAGTAGGGTTCAAATAAGCTGGAACTCCCTGTCTCTCTCACATTTCCGTGTATGTATAAGGCAGTCCAGAGCTCTGATGTAGAGACCCAGGTGCCTTCCATCTAGATGCTGTCCTCGTCCATTTAGTCCAAGATGTTTCATCACTAGGTCCACCTTCCAACAAGGAGGAAGGAAGTGGGGGGAGCAGAAGAATGACAGACACAAATCTCTCCCCCAAAAAGGGCCAGAAATGGCACCTACCACTTTAGCACAAGCTCCATTTACAGGAATAAATCCTATGACCCTCTTATGATGCAAGAAATCCTAGGAAATGGGATCTTTAACTAGACAGCCATGTGCCCAGCCCACTTTCAGTTCTGATGGAAGAAGGTGAATGTGGCTACTGGGGCAGGTGGTAAGCAGTCATATCTAATTAAGCAGGGAGGTGAGTAGCAAGACCACATACCTCCCCTGGAACAAGAGCTGATTAATGAGTGGTCCAAAGCTGGGCAGAGAAGGAAATATCTACAAATGCACAGGACCTAAAGGGCAGGGAGAAAGGGCACTAGCAAGAAACAAAGGGAACCGCTGATGCTCGTGCAAGGTTTTGGACTACCTAGGATGGTCACCTGAATTTCCTTCAGAGGCAGGCATCACCCAGACAGTAGTACAAATGGGAAAGGGATAAAGAGGGTAAAGCCTGAAGCAGATCTGATGAAGCAAGCTCCTCAAGAGCTCATTTTTTGGTTCCAGAACCATCCATCCTGAAAAAGCATCAAGAGGACTAACAATGAGAACCATTAGTGACACCAACTTGTTGCCTTGCCAACCATCTTAGTGGCCACAGCAATGCTGGTGGCGATGGCAATGTGATACTGGATGAATACTTTGTCTCACTGGTGGAGCAGTGAATTCCCTTAGCATCCTTGGATGAGAAGACCAGTGAATTAGAAACTTTAATTGGAGCTGTGCTGGTAGGCAAGGGAGAAATCCACATTTGTGAGCACCATCTACAGAATTTCTAAGCCCGTCCTCTGTGGAACAGGACCTGAAGCAATAGCAAGTCTCCTGGTGGTGGATAAGCCCAGACTCGCGGGATGCACTCACCACTCCTCACCCCCTCCCTGCGTGTTTCAGATTTTTCTTGCTTTTCATATTTTCATGCAAAATGCACAAGAAGAACAATTTCCCATGATTTGCACCCTATGCTGTGCCAAACATGGTACTCAGTACTCAATGGCATTTACGCATGTGTTTTCCACTTTACAAAATGCCTTTACAACATCTTAACCAGGTCCTTTCTCTGTGAGGTACATGTAATGGGAATCAGTTATTCCCACTTAATAGACGAGCAAAATGTGATCCCTGATTTACCTAAGATCATCTGCAGTCTAAAATTAAGGCTGGCCTAGACTCCCTCCTCTCTGGAGGTCACTTCCACTGGTCTCTTCTGCCTGACCCACCTCTCGTTCCGGCTGCCTTGAGAATTTCTCCTCCAGTACCATGTGCTGGGCTGCTCAGCGATGTTCTAATATAGGTCAAATCCCAGGGCAGGTGAACTCCACTCATTATCTGTACACCTGGTATTATAAAACAGAGAAATCAGAGAGCGACAATTCTCTTTAAAAAGCGGGGGGAGGTTTGCAAAAGGCTTCCTTGAAGGTCCTCTAGGGCAATTACGATATAATAATCTCTGGAATAACTACTTTTCCATTCCGTTTTCAGGAAGGCAACTACCGTGGGGTGGGAAGCATGTCAGGTCATGAGAATCTGAAGGGAGCCCGGCTGTGCCTGGGGGGCACTGCAGTGGTTTAGTGAAACCTAATGTTAAGTAACTAGACTATGGCTTGGGGTTTGTGATTTTTGTTAGTTTGATAATTGCAGTCTTCAGCTTCTGTCATTGGTCAACTTCTGAGGGACTAAACAGCACACAGTATGTTGGGGCTGCGTGGACCTGGGCTGAATCTCAGTCCTCATCCTAGGTGACCTTCTGGCATCATTTGAACCAGCTGATTACTTCCTCCTCCTGAAACAGCTCCTTCTACCCCCACCTCCTCTGAAGTTATTAACACCTACCCTCCGATGTCTTCACAAGGATTAGAAAGAGCCTGTGTTGAGTAGCCTATTCTGTCTTGGGTGGATCTTCCCAACCCAGGAATTGAACTGGGGTCTCCTGCATTGCAGGCAGATTCTTTACCAACTGAGCTATCAGGGAAACCCATGGAATAAATAAAGAAGTTACAATTTAAAAAGGAAAGTGCTTGTGCAAAAATAAATAAATAAAAGTTTAAATTAAAAAAAGAAAGAACATGTACAAAAAATTAATTAAAATTTAAAATGAAATTTCATGTGCAAAAATAAATAAAAATGAAAATGAAAAAAGAAAGAGCATGTGCAGAAAATAATTAGAATTTTAAAAAGGAAGTGCATATGCAAAAATAAATAAAATTTTAAAAGAAAAGCATGTGCAAAAATAAGTTAATTCATTGAAATTTTAAAAAGAAAGCATATGTGCAAAAATAAATAAACTGAAATTTTAAAAGAAATAAAGAGTTTGTTCAAAAAAGAAACGAATTCATTAAAATTTTAAAAAGGAAAATGAATATGAAGTCAGTGTAGGACCTGAAGTGAAGTGAAGTCAGTCAGGTCCAACTCTTTGTGACCCCATGGACTGTAGCCTACTAGGCTCCTCCATCCATGGGATTTTCGAGGCAAGAATACTGGAGTGGCTTGTCAATTTTTTCTCCAGTGTAGGACCTGGCACGGGGTAATTCGCTGATATTGTTGTTATTCCAGAAGTAAACAGAGCCACGTGAAACATGCAACTCTGACCCAGTAGATGTCCACACCCTTTTGACCTGGTTGACCTCCAGCTTGGTTATCATCACTGCTAAAACTCTCTGTACTCTGCACAGGAGATGAGCTGGTGTGGTGTCCCTAACAACACTCTGGTCAACAGTTTCATTGTAAACCATCCATCGTGCAGTCAGCAATATTTATGGATATGTGGGGATATTGCAGAAGCTGGAGGGCCAAAGAAAAATAAGACTTTGGCCTCTCTCCTCATGGAGCTCATGGTCCTTCACAAAGGGTGAGCAGGTAGAAAGTGATGTCAGACGGAGTAGCACAGGGGCTAACCTGTGGCCTGCCCAGCACCTCCTGCCCCATCCCATTGCACACCCTCACTCACACACATCACACGCAGGGTTCTAGACCATCAGAAAGAACCCCCAATGAGCAGCCACTGGCATATCCAGTTACGCTGACTCTGTAGCAGCAGCCGTCACGGCGACACAAATGTCTACGGACACCTCAAAGGGCCAAGTGGCGAGCATCACCCTCAGCTTTGTCATACTGGCCATGGTTCGGCCTTAAGGTGAGCTGGTTCACGATGGGATGAAGGGCAGTGAGGTGAGGCCGCATGAGCCCCTCTAGACCAACTCCGAAACTGAAGGGAGCTTAAACAAAGGCCAGGGAGGCTCCTGTCTGGGTCTTTCCGGAACACAACTCCCTTCCCCTCTGCCTCCTGGGGGTGGGGGGTACTTCCTGCCTGGTGGCAGAGGAAGGTTGTTCAGGATGATGAATTGCAGGCTGAGGGTGGTGCCCACCCCACATTCCTTGGCCCAGCTCCAAAACAGATCCCCACCTCTTTACTTCTCAGCTGCCATTTCACCTTGGGGCCAAGTTCTTCCCTCAAACGGGAGCCTGGAGGGAATGATTCACCAGCAGGCCGTGGGAGGGCCTTGAAGAGGAGGGTGTTTGGCTTCCCCGTAAAAGCTTGAGCAAGAAGTGCTGTCACCAGGCCATAGCCAAGGGCTAATTCTTCTCTCTGCGCCAAAGCTCCAAGAGCCTGTGTTTGACCAAGGTGTTTCCCCCCATGGTTGCCAGAGAGCCAGCCATCCCTACAAGATCCCACTTGATAAGGCAGGACTGGGCGGGTAGGTGAAGGGGAGCTCAGGGTTGCTGGTTGGCAGGGGGCAAGTGGCTGCTTGCGGAACCTTCTGGCACCCCAGGCCCTCGTGCTGCTGTGCTCAAGTGGCTTTGCGCCCAGAGGAGGGTTTTAGGTTCACATCCGGAGGGGGCATGCAGTGTTCCCATCTGGAGGTCTGGCCCTGCAGCAGTGGGAGGGGGCAAGCTCCCTGCAGTCAGCAGGGGCTGGCTTAACCTCAAAAGCTTTCCTGGGAGTCACCTAAAATGGACAGTCTAGGTCCAGTGACCCCAGGCACCCAATCGCACTCAGGGCCAGTTCTGGACTTGCCAGGACTTGGCTCGCTTCTGAGCCAGGAAACACTCCTCCAAGAAAGATTAGGTGTGGGTAAGTGGGGTGGGGGCGGAAGGAGGAATCCTGATCACTATCTTTCCCACAAATCCACCCTCCTCATGGTGGTGAGAGCCTGGGTGTGAATGGAAGTAGATGGTACTCAGATCTTAGCAGCTATTGAGTCTGGATGAGCAGTGACTGTACCTCTGAGACACACCTGAAAAGACAGAGGTGATAACAATGATGGGGCGAGGCTGTTTCCGGGATGCAGGAAATGCTGTGTGTCCAACTTCTCTCTCTCTCTCTCTCTCTCTCTTTTTTTTTTTTTTTTGCTGCACTGCATAGCATGCAGGGTGTTCCTGGCGACTCAGATGGTAAAGAATCCACCTGCAATGTGGGAGACACGGGTTCGATCCCTAGGTCGGGAAGAGCCCCTGGAGGAGGACGTGGGAACCCTCTCCAGTATTCTTGCCTGGAGAATCCCACAGACAGAGGAGCCCGATGGGCTACAGTCCATAGGGTAGCAAAGAGTCAGACATGACTAAGCAACCAAGCACAGCACAGCATAGTATGCAGGGTCTTAGTTCCTCTACCAGGTATTGAAGCCATGTTCCCTGCAATGGAAGCTTGGAATCCTAACTATTGGACTGCCAGGGAAGTCCCGGTATGCCTCGCTTCTAACCAGGGCTGGCCACGTAGAAAACTCAAGAAACGGTGGTTGCTTAGTGCTCTGGGACAAACCAGAGGGATGAGTGTGAGGAGGGAGGGAGAGAGGGGTTCAGGATGGACAGGTACATGTACACCCATGGCTAACTAATATGGCAAAAAACCCATCACTATATTGTAAAATAAGTAGCCTCCAACTAAAATAAATTAACTTAAAAGAGAAAAAAAAAAAGAAATGGAGGCTGCTACCCTCCTTCCAGACCTCCTCTCTGTCCCCCTAAGTTCGTTGGGCAGACTTCGTTGAATCTCACTTCATGCGTCTGTGATAACTCTCCAGGATTCGTATTCTGAGTATTTGCATTCACCTCTCCAGCACATCAGCAATGCTTGGGTGAGGGAATTCTGCCTTGCTTGGTATCACCTTCCCAGCTCTCCCTCATACAGAGGTACTGATGAGGGTTCATCTACCACTGGGCTCCAGCTCCACTTCAGAAAGTGTCTGCAGCCTCAGCGGCCCAAGTAAGGCACGCCCAAGACTCAGGAAGGTGGTGGAGAGGGGGCAATGGTCCTTCTTCCCATCCTTGTCATCCTCACTTGGTTCCTATCCCTGCAGAGCACCGATGAGACCGTTCTTTATTAGCCAGAGAGTAAATGGCATGTGGGGAGGCCTGGAGTTGAATTGAAGGGTGATCACCGCATTAACCGCAAAATGAAAATAAAAAATGCACAACCTCCTGAAGCTCGGAGCCAGGCTTAGCCTACTCCACAGTCCTTCTGTGAATAAACAATAACCTCACACCATGAATCACAGGTGGCACTAGTGGTAACGAACCCACCTGCCAAGGCAGGAAATATAAGAGACATGGGTTCAATCCCTGGGTCAAGAAGATCCCCTGAAGGAGGGCATGGCAATCCACTCCAGTATTCTTGCCTGGAGAATCCCATGGACAGAGGAGTCTGGTGGGTTACAGTCCATGGGGATGCAAAGCATCGGACATGACTGAAGGGACTTAGCACATGTGTATCACGCCATTAAAGAAAAATAACGGACACCATGAGGGCTTCGATCCAATCACTCCTTGATGCAGAGGACGTTTCTATCTTTGAAACTGGAATCGAGAGAAGGTATGTCTATCCCTCCTTTCAATTGTGCACCCAGGAGGCTTTGCCTGATCCCTGGGATCTAAGTTAGGGCCCGCTGCTCTCTCTGTCATCAATTCCTGGAGCTCTCTGTCATAGCTCTTGCCACATAATCTACATATGCTTTATTTGTACAGATATTTGTTTAATATCCACTTCATCTCTATACTCACAGGTATGAAGACAGTGATGTACCCAGGGTCTAGCATCCTATAATTTATATATATATGTATTTGTAAAATAAAATCTCGATGTATTCATTCAACAAATAGTTCCTAAGTGTCTTCCACGTGCAACATAATCTTCTAGATGTTAGTCAACACAAACAACAGACAGAGGGATAGTTGGTCAAATTAGTAAAGACACTGAACTGGGCTATGTGACTGTTTTAGTTTTCTGCGGCTGCTGTAACAGATGACCACAAATCCAGTGGCTTACAATAAGATAAATCCATTTGTCAGAAGTGAAAAATCAGGGACTTCTCCAGCGGTCTGGTGGTTAAGACTTTGCCTTCCAACATAGAGGGTGTAGGGTTTGATCCCTGGCCGGGGAGTTAAGATTCCACATGCTCTGAGGCCAATAAAACAAAACATAAGACAGAAGCGATATTGTAACCAATTCAATAGGGACTTTAAAAATGTTCAACATCAAAACAAAATCTTTTTTTAAAAAACGTGAAAGATCAGCGTCACAGGCCTAAGATGAAACAACAGGGATGTTTCCTTCCTCTGAAGGGAGAACCTATTTCCCTGCCTTTTCTGGCTTCGAAAGGCAGCTTACATTCCCTGGCTCCCGGCCCCTTCCTCCAACTCCCAAGCCAGCAGTGTAACATCTTCAAACCCTCCATTTCTGATCTCTGCTCCTCCAGTCACATTTCTGACTCTGACCTGCCTGCTTCCCCCTTATAAGAACCCTTGTGATGACATTGAACCCATTCAGATAACCCAAGGTAATCTCCTCACTTCAAAATCTTTAACTTAATTGCATCCGCAAATTCTCTTTTACCATATAAAGGAACATTCAGAGGTTCCAGTGATTAGGTCGTGGACATCACTAATGGTCCATTATTCAACCTGCCACAATGACCTAACTAATACTTTTTTGGAAATCTTTGAATGAATTAGGTTTCCTAAATTCTAGCAACCTCTTACTCCAAAACTCAAGGTGTTTTTACAAAGTACATGTCTTTGAAATCACATCTTACTTACTCAAACTGGAGAGGATGTTTTCTCATCAGCTCTGAATGTTTGTGACATGTCCATGTTTTATGATCATCTGCAGAGGAGCAAGGGGACCCCTTCTCTGGTAGATAAATTGTGTCTCCCACCAAAAGATACATCAACATCCTAACCCCATACCTGTGAATGGGGTCCTATTTCGAAATAGGGTCTCTGCAGATGTGTTCAGACAATGTCCTCCTAGATTTGTTGTTATTGTTTAGTTGCCAAGTTGTGTCTGATTCTTTTATGACTCCGTGGACTATAGCCTGCCTTGCTCCTCTGTCCATGGAATTCTCCAGGCAAGAATACTGGAGCAGTCTACGATTTCCTTTTCCAGAGATCTTTCCAACCCAGGGATCAAACTTGCGTCTCCTGCACTGACAGGCAGATTCTTTATCACTGGATTAGATGAGCTGTAAACTTAGTGAATTGTGTCCTCATAAGGAGAGTGAGATTTGGACATAGAGACAGAGGAAAGCAGGTCATGGGACAGGGAAGGCAGAGATTGGAGTGATGCAAATAAGACGAGGGTGGGCAGGATCCACTGGAAGCTGAAAAAAGGAAGAAAGTCTTCTGCCCTAGAGCTTATGGAAGAAGCACAGTCCTGTGACACATCAATTTCAGACTTCTGGCCTCTAGAAATGTGAGAGAACATTTCTGTTGCTTTAAGCCACTCAGTTTCTGGTATTTTGTTACAGCAGCCCCAGGAAATGAATCCAACCCCTTCACCACCCTATACCCCAGGGGGTGCCAGAAGGACTGCCCAAGGATGCTGCAGGAGCAGTCTCAAATTATCCCCCTCATCCCATGCCTCTTTCCCACGCCACAGCCCATTTCTTCCACACTGCACACACTAGGCAACGAGGAAAGGCTTTGCCATTGGAAATGAGCCATTGATTTCCCCTCCACTTGGACTGCCTTCTCCAGACTCAAAGTCACCACTGTGAATTCATTTTTTTCCCCCTTGTTTCTTGGAAAGCACCTCTCAGGACCACTTCAAGAAAAACAAATTGTGAGGTTTGCTTAGGATCTATTTAAAGGGAACCATCAGGGCAACTTCCAATAACAAACCAGAGGCCAGTCAGAGCTTTAGGACAAGACGAGAGCCACTGTGAATGTGTGTGTGCTACCAGCTGGGCTGGACCGAGGCTGCCACACACCCATTGCCTGGCATGGCCATCCTCTTTCACCAGGAGCTTGGTTGCTGGTTTCCCAGCCCTCTGCCCAGATGAACACAAAACTGCATGGTCACCAAAAAAGAACTGCCAAGCGTTATTGCTGTAAGGTTTCCCACCTTGGCAAGTTCAACAGGAACATTTTGAACCCACAGAGCTCCTTTCACTCAGAAATCCCAAATCACTCGGTTTTAACTGGTTCTGTGTGTACAAAGCCCATTGCCAGCCCTTCAGAGTGAGGTGAACAGAAACTGTTCCTCCTGAGAAGGGTCCACTCAAGCTGAGACCTCAAAGAAGTAAAGGAGCTATGAGAAGATGCAGAAAACTGTATCCTGGCAGCGGGAAGAGTGTGTGCAAATGTCCTGAGGCAGTAAGGTTGCTGGCCAGCGTTCAAGGAACTGAACAGAGCATGGCAGGAGTGGCGTGAGCATAGGGAAGCAGGAGCAAGACGAAGCCAGAGAGGAGGGGTCAGGCCGGATCACAAGAGCTTTATTCCAGGTTTGGACTTTACTCTAAGTACAAAGGGGAGCTACTGAAAGGTTTTATTGATGAGGCTGGAAAGGGACAGAAGATAGAGACCATTCAGGGGAGAGTGATGAGATTCAATGGACTGATGGGTATTGGAAATACAAATAATGAGGGCTCCAAGATTGCGCCCAAGGCTGAGCCCATACAAGAGTTCCCATGCCACTGGCTTACTATGTGCAGCCTCTTTGGGATTCTCTAGATGTAAAATTATGTTCTGTGACTTCAGAGTCTCCACCTTCCAAAGCTGATGAAGAGCTTCCTAGAATGTCCCTCCTGTGAGATGGTACCCACACGGTTCTGTGAGCTGTTGGGGGCCATGCAAGGGTGCATACAAGCTCCAGTCACCAAGATTGCTGGAGCAGCCCTCACAGACAAACTCTCCATCCCCCATTCATTTCATGTCCTCCCCAGGCACATCCTGAATTGCCTCATCCCATAATCAGCTCACCTAATACCACCCTCTTCCTAGCCTGAGTTCTCTCCCTTCAAAGCCACAGAAGTGAAAGTCATTAAGAGAGGTCAAAAGATGGAACCAGGAGGTGTTTAAACACCCAGGCAGCAAGGACTGAGCCTTTTCCTTCCTTTCTTGTTCTCAAACTTTTTTGCTCATACTGGGAACATTGGCTGTTGATGCATGAAATATTGAGGCAACCTTGTTTATATTCTTGGCACCTTATTTGGCTGAATGTGCCTTTTCAAAATCAAGACATTCTGGTGGGTTTTTTTTCAATAAAAATGCGAAAATATCCCAAAACAGAAAGGAGTACTGAGGGTAACCATATAAAAACACTTTAAGCTGAGAAAAATAACCCAGTCCCACCAAGTCCCAAAGACAACCTTGGTTTCCATGGGATGTTAACCAAGTACAGAGCTCCTAGCAGTGGGTGGGATGGGACACTTGCTCTCAGTCCAAATAAGCAAACATCCTCTCCAAATCCAGTATCCTTGCCCCACATGCTGTGGTTCCAATTTGCTTCCTGTTTTTGGCCCTCCCAAAAATACTTCTCACAGACTTTTTTTTATTCTCATCTCCTCACCTTGAAAAGCACAGATTTGCAAGCACAAGTATCTTAGCGTGGAGACAAATCCAGCAGGCATTCAAGACACTCGGGAGAGAAGAAATGCATCTCATCGAAAAATTTCCATTGCCAGCACTTTTAAAAAAAAAAAATTCCCAAGATAAATGGGTCTTTACTTATAGGACTAAGGGCTCCATTATTTTTCAAACACTTTCCTGCTTCCAAGAAGCCAAGAAAATTGGTCATGCACCCGGCCAGCTGATCCAATCTCAAAAACTCTTCTGACCTCAATGAAATAGCCCTAATTTTTCCTCCCCTTTAATAAATGCATCTTCTCTCCTTCCAAAGCAGTATTCAGCCTGTGGGTTAGGCAGGCAAGGTGCCCAGTTTATGCAAATAGGCAGAAACACCTGATTTATCGGGATTTTTCCCACTGCCTTCAATCCAGGAGTCCCTACTCCAGAGGGCCTGAGAAGGGGAGCAGATGACTCATGGACCGTGACTCCAGGGGACTCAAAGAGCAAGTACATTCGAATGTGGACTTCTATATTTACATATATGTGTGTAAAGGTAGGAGGTGAAGGAAGGGTATTAAAAGACCAAAATCTTAGAGACCGCCTGAAGGTGTCAGAAAAGCTAACTCAGGTGGAAAACTCTCCCTGGAAAAAAAATTCCCCTGCTCTGTAGATGCTTCTAATCTGTCTTTCAGAAGCTGGAAGAAAGTGGCAAGGATTTGGACCATGGCCTGGAGACAGAATTATTTGCAGCTCTCTTTCCCAAGGAATGAATCGCAGCCCCTCAGGCTGGTACGGCAGGTGCTGTGAAATCTGGCTGACTGGTCAGCTTCAAGGTGATCTGCTTGCCGAGGCTTCTCTCTGTTCCTCTAATCTCCCATCGCACCTCAGGTGCCTGGTAAAGGTAAATAATTATGATTAAGAGCATAAAGCAGGAGGGTCTTTGCACACCTGTAATTATTCCCTGGCAAGACTCTGCAGAACCTGGGAGTTTCCCAGAGGGCTGCTGGGGGCCGTTTTGGTAAAGGGTAAGTCAGAGTGGATCCTTCCAGGCAATATCTGGCTGGAGGAACCAAAATTCAAACACAACCCTGGATGCCTGTTTTGGGGAATGACTAGAAGACTCAGAGTCAAAATTCCCAGGCTCCTAAGCTTGATGAACTTGGCTGGGATGCTCACACATGCCAATAAATGTCTCAAAGTAAACAAAGCCTCATCCCCTTCCAGCTGTACTGTCCCAAAGAAATAAAATGGAAGCCATGGGTGTCATTTTTAATTTCCAACTGCCACGTTTAAAAAGAGAAACAGATACGATTCAATTTGACAACTTAATGGACCAAGAATATTATTTCACCATTAAATATAAAACATATCATCTATAAAATATAAAAATTATTAATGAGATTTTTTTACCTACACTAAGGCTTCAAAACCCAGGGATCTGTCGTATTTATGGCACATATGTATATAGACCACCTGGAGTAGGAAATGACCACCCACTCTTGCCTGGAAATATTTCTAGCTTGGAAAATTCCATGTACAGAGGAGTCTGGTGGGCTACATACAGTCCATGGGGTTGCAAAGAATTGGGGATGACTGAGCATACACACACACACCACATATGAATATAGCCCAGCCACATCTCAAGTTCCCAGGTACCATATTCAACAGGTAGTCTATGGAGAAGATGTTCCCCCCTCAAAACATTTTGACTTCCCTGCAACATTTTCCATAGCATAAATGAAAATGTGATGCTTGACTCTTACTTGATTTAAAATGCTCACATTCTTAATAAGAATTTCTAAAAATGTCTTTTAAAGAGTACCAAGCAGCCTTGGTTGGCCCTTTCCTTCTAGTGCTGAGAACTGCAATCAAAGCATCATATGTTAGGCTAATCAGTTTTTGCCCCTCACAATGGAAAAATAAATATATCCAGATTCTTGTTTTTAATGAGAAAAAGCTTTATTTATCAGGAAGATGTAGTATTTATAAACTAATATGAAATAAATGTCCTAAACACATCTAAAGCACTCATAACAAACAGATCTAAACAGGAAAAAATCTTAATTCATAATCAAAATTGTAGATATTAACTGCCCTATTGCTTAGGGCTACTCACCAACCTATGGTTGAACACCCACATGTGTTCATGTGTTGTCTGCCAGGGATCCTGGGCACACAAGCTGCCCTGGAGGAGAGCAGGGCCTAGTGGCAGCCAGACAGACTGAGAATCGAGAGGCCGCCTGGGTAGAAGACCCTAGGCCTGGATCCAGGGCTATGGCTAGAAGTTCTGCAGGGAGGAAGGCAAGAAGGAGGGAGACAGGAAGGGAGTAGTAGGTACAGAAGCTGCATTACCCTGGCTATCAGGAAATGCAGGCCGTTAATGAAGCACAGAAGGAACCATCTAGAGTGGGATGGTCAAGACCAGAGCTGCCCAAGACCAATGCAACATGAGTCTTATATGCAGCATTTATTTTGAGTAATCACATTAAAAGAAACATAAAATTAATTTTAATAACATTTTATTTAACCCACTTTTTCCAAAACATGATCGTTTCAACACATGTGATACTTCAGGTTCTCTTGTCACATAAGTCTGCAAAATCCCATGTGAGACTCGCCATCACAGCACATCTCAGTTTGGAGCAGCCCCATTTCCAAGGCTCCAGAGCCACAGACCCCAGTGGATACCTTATATGGCTGCGCAAATCTAGCTATGGGTGTGTGTAGAAAGATGCATAACTTCTGCTCTGATCCTTAAGTCCAAGAGAGAAGTCAGATCAGCTTGGAGGGAGCGGGCTGGGGACACAGAGGGAGATCAGGTCATCCAAGCCTTTGGAGGGGCCAGCATGCCTGGCTCTGCTATAACCAGAGATTGAATGAGAGGCACCAGCTCCTCTCACGCGTTCCCGAGGGTGTCTGTGCAAACAGTGTCAAGATGATGCAGAGCACCGAGGAACATTCGCTAAATTTTGCCAAGTGCTTGGACACCCGATCACAAGGGTGACCCAGAAAACTGCCAGTGCACCTGTGATGAGGGGCTTGGCGCGGAGCCCGGCGTGGAGGTCACCCGAGGTCACTGCTGGAGGCAGGGAGCCCAGCGCCGAAGCTGCCTAATGTGGAAATGTTTGGATCCGAGCGCGGCAGGCGCTGGGGGCAGCCTCCAGGCCGATGGGGAGGAGACCCGGCTCTGGGGCCGGAGCTCAGCGCTGACAGTAACCAGGCGCTCAGAGGACCACGTGCTCCGCAGCTCCGCGCCTGCCAAGACCCCGACAGCGTCTTTCCTAATAAGTCTGGCGATGCCTGCGTCCTTTCTCTCGGCAGAACAGCCTCTCGCCTGCTCCCAGGTTTTATTTAAGAAGAGCGGGTCGCAGGAGAGAAAAGCAAGCCAAACCCAGCAAAGAGGTGGAGGCCAGCCTTCCTTCCCCACCAGGCTTCCCCTCTCCGCAGAAGATCGGCTTTGTGAATGAATGACGGGACACTTTCTCCAAGATGGCATACTCCACGCCCCCGTTGTTGGCAATTGGTCTCATCTGCTTCAGCCCGTCTCTTTGGGGTGGGGATAGGGGGTGGCCCCCAGAGCATCCCCCAGCAGTTCCCTCTCTTGCTGCTGCCTACCCCTCCCTTCAAAGGCACCGCCCCTCTAACTTCAGAAAGAGGTCACCCTCCCAGCATCTGGGTCTGGCTTGAGAATCCACGCTTCGTGGTTGCCTCCCAGCCCCACTCAAGGGAGGGCAGGATTACAACACGTGTGTGTTTGGGTCAAAAGGAGCACTTTTGAACTATGGCTGCAAGAAAGAACAGCCTGTACAGCCACCCCGAGTCTCCCAGCAACCAAGAATGTACAACAAAGAATGATTAGCCCTCACTTGCAAAACAATCTTTTTAGAGAGGTGCAGCGTGGTCTCTTTATAGGGTCGTGGAAGGAGGGTAGCTGGATGGAAAGGCGCCCTCCCTGGACACCAGAGCACCAGCGTCATTCCCGCTGGCGGGAGGAGGGGGGTGGTTTATGACCTTGGCTTTTACTCAGAAGCCCTTGTAACACGATTACCGATTACCGTCCGGGTTTTGCAAGCTTCCAGACCCAGGTGTGGTTGAAGGTCAGCTGCTGGCCGACAAGGGGCTCTCCAGCCGTTGGGAGAAGGTTACAAAGAATAATTTTCCTGTCCAAGGGCTCGTAGATGATTAACATGTTTCTTTCTGTTAACCAGAGAGTTAATAGTCATTCCAAGCACTCTTTGATAATGGGGGCGGAGGGGAGAAAAGGAATACTGTTAACCATTAATCAAGGGAGATGCCATAAAAGTTAGTATGGAAAATACGCAGTTTGGGAGAGGAATTCACAGGCAAGGCGAGCCTGGTGGGGACAGAAGAGGAGAGGGAACAGAGTGAGGCCATAAAGTTCATCATACTTAGAGCAGGGGATTTTTTTTTTTAATCCTTTTCCTTGTTACATTACTCTGAGGAAACAGAATAGGGATAACAAAATAACAAACACGGGAACATTATAAATAAAGCCTATTTTATTGGCTCTTTCGCTGCAGCCTCCCACAGCTGAGTGTGTCCTCTGCATGACTTCTTCTTTGGGACTCTTTGGGGAGGAAAGGAGCCCAGACACCCACCCTCCCTTGGAGAAAGCCAGGGTGACCAGAAGGCTCACTCCAGGAAGCCTCTCCTGGGGGGCCCCCCTCTTCAGCTGGTGCCTTCATCCCTGACTCAAATCATCCTGCCGGGCCCCTGGGCAGCCTCACCTAGAGGAGAGGCTGCCTGTTCGCTGCCCTGGAGAAAAGCAGTGTCAGCCTGTTTCCTGCAGCCAGGTTAAGACACGAGCCTCTGGTGCCCATGGGTGTTTTCACAGGAGGCCTGGCCCCGGACACAGGAGCAAAACTCTTGCTTTGCACAGGCAGCTCCCAGATACCCCACCAAAGTTTCTGGGTGCAGTGCAAGGCCCGTGTGTTTAAAAAAGGGGGCTTTGTATCATTGATGAGGTTTCTACTTGATGCTCTGCACTTACTTTGATTGATTGATTTGATTTTGGCCGGGTCTTTAATACACTTTGACTTTCTCTAATTGTGGCACAGAGGGCTCCTTGGGAGGCAGGATCTTCGTTCCTCGACCAAGGATTGAACCCACATCCCCTGTATTGCAAGGTGGATTCTTTCCCACTGGACCACCAGGGAAGGCCGCAGCATGTGTATTCTTTTAAAACCTAATTCTCCTGTGTAGCTACAGTCAAATGGTCATTACCTGGAGGAGACAGGGTGGAGAAGAGAGCTGGGTTGCAGGACTCAGAGTAACATGAGGCATGCGTTGATGGCCCAAGAGGATCACAGCCAAGACGAAGAGCGTGTGATAAATGTGGATGGTCAAAAGGTGCTGGGCAGCACTGGAGCAATGTTATGGGGGCCATATTGGGGAGACTACCCGCTCCCTCCCAGAAACTTGGAGAGACATGGTGGACAGTATAGATACCTTTGGAACCACTCCTTCCATCCAGTTCCTGGAGGGACACAGGCCAGGGAAAGTTGACTTCAGGGAGCCATGTCCCAAGAGCACGTGACACTCATATGGTAGCTCACCTACTTGTGCAGGCAGAGAGAGATGGCTTCCCTCCTGAGCTCTGTTCTCTACTTGCTCCGTGAATGAAGGTCTCATATTTTCCATCTGTTAAACGGAATAATAATTCTTGACATCTGCCTGCCTCACTTGGACACTATGAATAGAACATTTTCCCCAAGTGCTTTGGGCTGACGTTAAAAGGAACTTCCTAAACATTAGCGCACTCACTGCTAGATTTTCTTGGACACCAGTCAACTTAAATGGATAATAATAAATTCCTCTGCCTATCTTTGTTGAGAGATTAAAAGAGAGAAAAATCCCACAAGACTTTGGTTCTTGAATCCTCTGCTCTATAAAATCTCTTTAGGGAGAAGGGTCTGAGGATATACCCAAGGTTGAAAGATGGCAAGAGTTGTTTCTAGAGTACTGTGGTTTTAAAATCCCCTTTCCTGAATGATGTAGACAAAAGCAGTCTGCAACAGGAGGAAAAGAATGGAGTCGAGTTGCTACTGGACTTTGGGACCATGTATAGACATGAGATAGATTCCTAGATACGTGTACTCATTGGCATTTATTTATTTAACCCATAGCAACTTACAGAGTGTTTAAAATGGGCCCCCAACCACCAGCCCCAGGTTTTTTGCCACTGTCTGATCCCAGAACCAGCTCTCCCTGGACCCCCTCCAGAGTCAGGCTGTCTGTCTTGTACCCCAAAACCCACTCACATGGTCCCCTGGCTCTCTGTCTATGGAGAGGGGGTGAGGGAGCTTCCAGGCAAAAGGAGGTTGTTTTCTTGTCTGTGTGTGCCTCAGACACACAGAGACTAAAGGCAGGAGGAAGGACAGAGATGGTAATAACCACCCCAATAGCCTAGATGGGAGTTCCTGGGGGTGAGGTGTAAAGTCCAGGTAAAATTTCCATCTCCCTAAAGAGTTTGTAAGTTTCTCAAGTATCAGGATCTGAATTCCCTTATATTCTGTAGGGCTGTTTACACAACAAGGTTTTGTTGAATGGCAACTGAAGAAGTGATTTACTCAGTGGATTTGAGAACTAAATCATTTGCTTTTAACTCCTACTGGTGTAGATAGATACTGAGGGGGTTTCCTTGTTCTTGCCTCACCTGGGGGCCTGCCATTCCCTGTCTAGACTAAAAGTGGAAGGCACAGAACAGCAACAAAGACACTGCCTCTGAAAATTCAATCCCTATAAATTAACCCTAGGCATTGACTCATGTCAGTGGGCCGCCACTTGCCAAGGTTTGTAAACAGACAAGAGGAAGAACCTGACTGGAAATGCTCCTTGGGTCTTCTGCTTCTTTTTTCCTACCCAGAGGGCTTAAAAGCTTTCTCAGCCTTTCCTGCATCTTCCGTGGCCAGATGGGAACCCAGCATACCCTGGGACTCACCTGAGCACACCCAACACGTCGTCAGGACATTTTATAAACAGATCCATCCAAGAATAGAATGGGATGTCTCCCGACACAGGGAAGGTGAGTCTCATGTTTGCCAACAAAGACCGTGCCATCACTTACCTGGCATGCCATGAAACGGACTCCCACCTTGGGTGATCAGTTACACTTGCCAACCAACTTCGAGGATCTCTTCCAACTTGAGATCCTTTATTTCCTATGGTTTCAGGTCAGGGGACTATAGAAAGAATGGTGACAAGGCATAGATTCTGACCCCGCAAGAAAGGACAAAGCATTGATAAACACAATTGATTTGGTGGCTGGGCCATCCTAACAGATCCAACACGTGCCAGCTAATCCACTCTATGGGGCTGAAGCTGGTCGTGCAGACACCTGGAAAAGCTTGACCACCAATGGCAGTGCCAGCAGGCAGTAATGGCTCCCATTTGACCAGTGTCCTTGTCCCTCACGGCTCCACCCCTATCCTTCTGAGCACCTTCTACATTATCTGAAAGGTGCAATTGGTACAAAATGTGTGTGAAAGGCGCTCGCATAAAAGTGATTTTATGGCTCTGGCTTGGGTTTGGAAGCTAAGCAAACAGGAAGATCTCAGGAATAAAAGGGGCAATAAAATCATTATATGATGCTTTGAACTCATACTAAATACCATCTTTATTTCAAGGTTCTCAACGTGTCTTACCAACAAGTTCAGAACTGTCTTTGTTGCCCCCTCTAGTGGGTGGGGAAACTGAGTCACAGCTGGTTGAGGGCTGGAGAGCCTGCAGGGTTTGCTTCAAAGACCAGTTCTTCAGTGGGCCGGTGGGAGAGCACTCCCAACCACACCTTGGTTCTGAGGGAAATGTACAGGTTCTGAGCCCTCGGTGTAAATCCTACCCACACAGCATACTGAGATCCAGTGGCTGGCTGGTTGCCTCTGGAGTTAACCATAATAATAACAGCACAGACCAGTCTTCATGCTTCCTGTACATCAGGCACCACCTCTGCTACTTCTCACTGCAGTCCTGGGACTTCGGTATTCTTGTCCTCCTGTGTAAATTAGGACAGTGAGGTATAAGAAGGTGAATGCCCTTGGAAGGACCCTGCTGGAGGGCATGGTGCTGGACTCTGATCCCAGAGCCTGTTCATTAACAATCAGGATGCCTACTTCTGAGAACAAGGACCAGGCCACCATTTTTGCTCAGAAGACAGAAACTTTCATTTACCTCTCCAGTCTTTTTTTTTGGGCTGCACTGGGTCTTAGTTGCAGCATGTGGGATCTTAGTTTCCTGACCAGGGATCGAACCTGAGCCCCCTGTGTTGGGAGCTTGGAGTCTTAACCACTGGACCACCAGGGAAGTCCATCCCTCTAGTTTTCATCTCAGAATATGGAGAAGGCCAGGGACAGATTCTGACAGGCTTCCCTTAGAGGTCAGGGAAACAGTTTGAAAGACAATGGACAAAGCCATGAGATGAGCCGGACAAGCATTTCTAAAATCACAAATACAAAGAACACCCCTCCCAAATGACAAGAGATTGTTAAGATGTTGGAGAAAATTCTAAAGTAGTCGTGTTGGGACTTTCCTGGTGGTCTAGTGGTTAAAAATCCTCACTTCCACTTAAGGGGCACAGGTTCAATCCCTGGTGACAAACTAAGATTCCACATGCCACGCATGGCCAAAAAAAAAAAAAAAGAGTATTCATTGTTCTTGTTATTTTATTATTTAAAACTTGAAAATTATTGAAAGTATTTTGATTGTCCAATAGGGAGATAGCTCAAGAGTTACAAAATGAGATACCACGGGCCCAAGTAGCACCCACTCTAGATGCCATGGTGCTCAATCACCCCCTCCTGGTGCACCCAAAGCCCCTCCTGGCCCAATGGGGGACTCTGGCTAGCTTCTCAGCAAACCTGGCTCCCTTTCCTCCTGGGCAAGCTGGGCTCCATTTCCCAGCCTCCATTGCAGTAAGTAAGTAAAAGCCACGTGACCAGGTTCTGGCCAATGATTTGTATTCTGGCCAATGCGACTTCTGACCAGCGGGCATTTCTCCACTGTCTTTTATCTTTGTCAGTCTCCTGGATGTGAATACTTAGGTGATTGATCTTGGAAGCCACATCTTGAAAATGTCTAAGGCTCCATCAGCCTGGATTCTGAAGGCCTCAATCGAGTGAAACTCTTTCCCCTAGTCGCGCTGCTGGTCGAACACAACTGATTTGGTGTTGAGAGTCATCCTAATGAATAAATCCAACACATGGAAGCTAATTCCAGTTCATGGGGCAGGAGCTGGTTAGGTGGATGGCAAAAAATTGAACTCAGAATGGCTTCAGTGACAGTTACAATATGTTATAAAATGTCATAAAATGTTAAAATAACTTGCTTTACCTTAACTAATAGAGCAATTTAGAGATAAGAATCCATCCTCTCCAGGCTAAAAATGAAAAATTCTCTGTCAACCCCTGACACAGTAGAAAGGGACCCGAGACACAGGGACATCCCACTATTTTCCTTCTTTGTGAGGTTAGTGGTCTGTGATAAAACTCAGCTTCTTCAGTTCCCTTCCTGGATACTCTGGGCTGAGGATGACAAATAGGTTTAGTCTGGAAGCCACCTCCAAATGACTGATGGCCACTCCCTGCACTGAGGATTCTGGGACCACATCAGGAAAGTGCACAGTGCTGAGTCGATCTTCTCTGCCAAGTGCATAGAAAGGGGAGAGGCTGCCTGTGCGCTTGCTTCAGCCAACGGCTCCCAACTACCTGTCCGTGGACAGATTCCCTCAGAATCACCTGGGATGCTCCCTCACAATTCAGTCTCCAAGCCCCCACCCTCTCTCTTACAAGATTAATGAAACTCTCTGGGTGTGGACCCTGGAAAGCTGTATTTTTATAATCTTTCCATATCTTTGTGAGAAAGAGGTAGCTTTGAAAGCCATACAGGTGCACACAGGCACCTAGCAAGGAGTTATAAACAGCGGCAAAGACCACCAAACCATCTTCACTGCCTGGAGCTGGGTGGCCCAGGGAGAGTCACTAAACCTCTCTGTGCTGCAGTTGCCTCCTATTTATATCAGGGATAATGGTGTCACCTTCCTCGTAGGGATATTAGGAAGGGTAAAGGAGGTTTCGCATAATAAGCACTTAACAAATGTTAGTTTTTGTTATATTATCTTCTTTTAAGAGTCTATCATCGTATTTTGCCCACAGGCACTGCCATTGGTAAAAACACTGTTTTCTAAGATTTTCAGATGCCCTGGACAGCACCACCATCCTGAAAGAGTGTGACAGACGAAGCACACAGGGCTCGGGGGCAGTGGTGCCTATCACTCTCCACTCACAGCTGCTTCACGACTGCATCCAGGCTGGGTGAGGACCGTGCGTGGGGAGCAACCTGTTGAGAAGAGCCTGGAGGGAAGCAAGCGGTGAGTACAGGTGGACGCTCTCTTGGCCATGACCATGATGGTCACAGTGCCTGGGGTAGTAATGCCAGTGATGATGCTGGTCACGATAATGACCAGAAAAGAAGTCACAGGGGGACGTGATGGCAGTGTGCCAACCAATTGTGCTGACGTGGGATCAGGACGGTCAGAGAGCAAGGCGCTCCATCCTCCTCAGACATGGACCCCTCACATTCAAGCTCATCCGTATCACGAGACTTTCCTGGTGGCTCAGAGACAAAGAATCTGCCTGCAGTGCAATGGACCAGCCCCAGCTGAGCCTGGCTCCTTTCAGCTGATCGATAAATAAGTGGAAGAACAGAAAGCTAGCATCTTACTGTTCTATCTGCCTCTCCATCTGTGGGCAGGATTTGAGCATAGGTGAGGCCAGGCTCCTGGGCAGGAAAGGCTGTGCATGGGTGGTGTTTAGGGATGTTTTGATTGCCTTTTCAAAGTGGAGCCTTGGCCCAGGGTGGTGGTGTCTTGGGAGCCCAGGGGACCTCGGCCAGTCCCAGGCAATGGGCTTCAGTGAAGTGTTGCCCACGAGGGACCCTGGGTGATCAGAAGCCTGGGCACGCCTCCTCCCAGCACAGCCTGGGGAACTGCTCAGCAGAAGAGGAGCCAGGAAGTCTGAGCTCAGGCCCCGCCCTGCCTTTGCTCCTGGCCCAGCTTTGAGCAGATCTTTCAACTTTTGTGACTCAGTTTACTCAACTGCCAAATGGAGATCATCACGTGGCGCTCCAAAGACTTTTGTAATACTGTAATGAGTGTTTATAAAGCACTTTGTAGGAGTTTATGGCTATTTGAGCTGGGAAAGGAATTACAAATTATTCCTGAGTAAACAGTATTTAGAACCTGGATTTTCACCAGTCAACAGGTTCGCCTGGATGTTTACAAGATCATTGTAACCAGACACCCTGAGGTCCCATCAGTGCAGACTGGTTTCACTTGTCAAAGCACCGGAGGGTGCCGAGAAGCGTGCTATATGCTTTGGGCAGGGGGTCGTCTGTGTGTATGTCATGCTTTTTTGTGATTCATGAGCTAATAGGACAACTGGCTTCAGAAATGGAAGCCAGACACTCATCTTTCTTTTTGATTTTTTAAGTTAATTTTTAGGAATGGGGGATTAAGAGACAATGGAGAACGATTTGAAAAGCCAGCTAAACCTGATTTCTCCCCAACTACATCTTCCAAAGTGCCACATACTTCTGCTAGAATTTGCACTGCATAGGATATTAATAGATAATCGCTGATAAAGAGATACACATGTATTTCCTTCAGAAGTCTGGAATACATAGAGTGCTTGTGTGTAGGGAGAAAAAAGGATAAAACAAGGTGGGTTGCTGTGCCAAGCTATGTGCTTCCCCTTGCCCTGTTTTTCCCTCATTTGCACAACCCTGTTATAGCATAAACAAAGTTAGCGCCCCGATAGCAATGTCGCCCCCGGCCAGTGTGTGGCCAGTGAAGCTCACGTTCACAGCCAGCTATGGCCATCTCCGCCCCGTGTTATCACTGTTGCTGCTGCCACAACACCATTATTTATGCTGGGCTGGGCTTAGTTGCTCAGTCATGTCTGGCTCTTCGTGACCCCATGGACGGTAGCCCGCCAGGTTCCTCTGTCCCTGGGTTTCTCAAGGCAAGAATCCTGGAGTGGGTTATCATTTCCACCTCCAGGGAGTCTTCCCGACCCAGGTCTCCTGCATTGCAGCCGGATTCTTTACCAGCTGAGCTATCAGGGAACCCACCATCACCGACACCTCACTACAAAGTACCACAAGCACCCTACAAGTTTCCCAAACTCTGTCCTATTCCCTTATGGTACAATCAATGCTCTCAGCCTCCAAGCAGAAGAAAACAGGCAGGATGTGGAGGATAAGCGAGAAAGGGAGAGTCCAGGGCAGAAGGTGGGGCTCCCTGGCCTGACTTGGGTTGGTCAGAGAAGAAGTGGGGGGACAGCAGGCAAACAGCAACTCTCTGAACTCCTAATATTGGGACAGGAGCCAAACTCAGCTCTTGTTTGGCTCTCCATTTCAAAGACCAGCCTGATTTTGCAGACCCATTGCTGACTGCTTCCCTGGTTAACATGAGCCAGGAAACCAGGAGCTTCTGAGATTTTTTTCCCCAAAATCATTTCCATGAGGAGGGTTTGGGCTTCCTAACCCTGACCCACCATTAAGAGAATGAAGATGGGAAAGGGGGACGTGTCATCTCAGAAGATTGTGTCCTTGTCCACAAATCATTTTTATATCTATGATTCCAATTAAGCCTAAAAGAGAGAGGAGAGCAGATGAACAGAAGGAATCAGGTCCAGAGAATTTCCTACAAACCACTCGGCCTGGTCCTGAAGACCCACCAGCGTCTGACAGTGAATTTCCATTTCCGTCAGAGGGTGTCCATTCAACAAACTTTCAATGGAATCCCTCCCCTATGCTACATGTGATGTTTATACAAGGATGTGAAGGAACCATCCCTGGCCTCAAGGAATTTATAATCTAGAGGGGAGACAGAAAAATGATATTATTCCAGAAAACTGCTTTAAAGGGAGATGAATAAAATGCCCTGTGAGAACATTCCATTCTGCTCAGCTCAACCAGACTCGTCACTGCTCAGAAAAATCCGAAAATTCTCAGCTTAAGGTATTGGCTCTTGCCTTCCTGTTTGCCCTAGATGTGTGTCAGGCTCCCAGCTCCCTTTGGTTTAAGTCTTTACCCCCTGGTGTATCAGGGATGCTGCTTTCTCCAGGAAGTCTTTCTAATGCTCCACATTCTGTCTCCTTGGAATCTTAGAGCTCTTACTTAATATCTCCTTAATGACACCTCTTATTTTTCTGCCCAGTTATTTCCACATTTTTCTTAAGCCCCCCTCACCCCAAGGGCATGCATGTCTGCATGCTAAGTCACGTTGGTCATGTCTGACTCTTTGTGACCCTATGGACGTAGCCCGCCAAGCTCCTCTGTCCATGGGATTCTCCAGACAAGAATACTGGAGTGGGTTGCCATCTTGCGCAGGGTAGGTGCTCAGTAAATATTTGTGGGCTTCAATTAAACCCTATTGAAAATCTTATCAAATAAAATCATGATGAAATGTAATTACATCTAATAGCATTAAAAGATTCCTCGAAGATTATGAAGTTTAAAAAACCAGATGAATAAGATAGAATAGATATTAGTTCAGTCACTCAGTCGTGTCCGACTCTTTGTGACCCCATGAACTGCAGCACGCCAGGCCTCCCTGCCCATCACCAACTCCTGGAGTCCACCCAAACCCATGTCCATCGAGTCGATAATGCCATCCAGCCATCTCATTCTCTGTCATCCCCTTCTCCTCCTGCCCCCAATCCTTCCCAGCATCAAGGTCTTTTCCAGTGAGTCAACTCTTTGCATGAGGTGGCCAAAGGATTGGAGTTTCAGCTTCAACATCAGTCCTTCCAGTGAACACCCAGGACTAATCTCCTTTAGGATGGACTGGCTGGATCTCCTTGCAGTCTAAGGGACTCTCAAGAGTCTTCTCCAACACCACAGTTCAAAAGCATCAATTCTTCGGCACTCAGCCTTTTTCACTGTCCAACTCTCACATCCATACATGACTACTGGAAAAACAGTAGCCTTGACTAGACGGTCCTTTGTTGGCAAAGTAATGTCTCTGCTTTTCAATATGCTGTCTAGGTTGGCCATAACTTTCCTTCCAAGGAGTAGGCGTCTTTTGATTCTGAGCGTGGCGGCTGCGATGGGGCACTGACCACGGCCGAGAGGGCCTTCCCCAGGCCGCAGGTCGCCGGCAGCGGCCGAAAGGAGCTACCCTGTGTCCGAGATCAGGGGCAGCAACTGCACTTTGCTGGAGCAGCTGTGAAGAGAGACCCCGCGTCCAAGGTAAGCGAAACCCAGAAGCGCGGCCGAGAGGAGCTACCTCACGCCCGAGGTCAGGGGCGGAGGCTGAGAAGAGCTACCCCACGTCTGACGACCGGCGGCTGCAAGGACGCAGGAGGGCCAAGAAGAGCTCCTCCACGATCAAGGTCAGGAGGATGGCTGTGAGGAGATACCCGGCGTCCAAGGTAAGGAGCAGCGGCTGCACTTTGCTGGAGCAACCGTGAAGAGGTATCCCACGTCAGAGGTAGGAGAAACCCAAGCAAGAGAGTAAGTGCTGCGAAAGGGCATCAGAGGGCAGACATACTAGAACCATAATCACAGAAAACTAGCCAATCTGATCACACGGACCACAGCCTTGTCTAACTCAGTGAAACTAAGCCCTGCCGTGTGGGGCCACCCAAGACGGAAGGGTCACGGTGTAGAGGTCTGACAGAACGTGGTCCACTGGAGAAGGGAATGGCAAACCACTTCAGTATTCTTGCCTTGAGAACCCCATGAACAGAATGAAAGGAATAGATATTAAGGCACCGTTTATGTAAATACAGTTGTGTGTTGTTTCAGCCTGGGTCCTGGTAGCAAGCAGAATTCATTCCATGTTTAGTGAAAAGACCTCATCAGGAGATGTGATCAGGGACTTCCCTGGTGGTCCAGTGGTTAAGAACCCACATTCCAGTGCAGGGGATGTGGGTTCAATCCCTGGTCAGGGAACTAAGATCCTACATGCCACAGGGCAACTAAACCCTTGCACCGCAACTGGAGAAGCCTGCATACAGCAATGAAACCCAGTACAGCAACCCTCCTCCCCAAATGAAAAGAACTGTGGGCAGAGTTAAGTGAACAGGTGGGAGAGTGACACCCTGACCAGTCCTGGTGGGAAGCCATTATGGCTCCAAGGGCATGAAGAACAAGGAGGGGAATGGCTGGGCCTGGGCCTAGTTAGGACTGAAACCTCACAGGAGAGGCCGGAAGTAGAAACTGAAATCAGCAAGGACAGAAAATCCCTGGGAAACTGTAGGGAAGGAACGGTGTTCCAACTTCTCTGCCTGCCAGTGGCTGAACATAACAGGATGCCAGCATGGGGTATGCAAAGGAGCCTGGATTCTGCCCTGATGGGCCAGCCTCTGGGCACAAAGCAGGGCAGAGAAGGTCTGGGGACTCCGTGGAGACCACAGAGGACACACCCAGGACAGGGTAGAAATGCATACCCTAGGAGTTGTGATTATAAAGGACTGTCAGCATTTCCCTTCTCCCTTTTATGCAATTAAGTTTTTTTTACAATGAACATGTGTTGTCTCTATTACCAAGGGAAAAAATAGGATTTCTCATTTAACACTCTGACCTTCTAGAAATCCATGTGGGCAAAAACAAAAGAAAAGAAAAAAATGAAAGGCACATTTCATGAGTAGTGATGTGGACTTTTGAAATCTCCTTCAAATGTTTTCAATCTCTAACTTGTAAAGTCGAAGTCACGCCTAGCCATTCATGTACTCATGCCCTCACTGATGTATTCATTCAGCAAATATGTCCCATGCTGGACCCAAGCAGACACAGCCCCAGATGCACAAAGCCTAACCTCTGGCAGAGAAAATGGAACGTGAATCTACATGCCAGAGGGCGATGGTCCCCAGGTGACAGATGGGAACTGTGGGGAACATGTAGGGGTGCCCGACACCCCAGTGTGTCCTCTTCCTTGGCCAGAGAGGGGACTTGGAGGGCTTTATCCCACCATCGCATTAGGTAGTATCACTCTTTTCCCCCAAGAAGGCCAAGGGCACAAAACAAGTCAGGGCCTCCATTTCTATTGGGCTAACTGTCCATACTCAGACTGGATATATACAACATGACAATGAATTTAGGTAAAACTCACTTTAAATATCAACAAATAACCTAAGTGGATAGCGGGGGCAGCAGAGGAGATAAACTGAGAGATTGGGATTAACAGATACACATGGTGCTATGCTGTGCTGTGCTTAGTCGCTCAGTTGTGTCCAACTCTTTGCACCCCCATGGACTGTGGCCAGCCAGGCTCCTCTGTCCATGGGGATTCTCCAGGCAAGAATACTGGAGTGGGTGGTTGCCAGGCCCCCCTCCAGGGGATCCCAGGTCACCACATTGCAGGCGAATTCTTTACTGCTTAGCCACCAGGGAAGCCCAACAGATGCACACTACTATATATTCAGTAGGTAAACCACAAGGACCTACTGTATTGCCCAGAGAACTGTATGCAATATCTTGCAATAACCTGTTAATACAATGGAAAATAAACTGAAAAAAAATGTATATATATATATATATATATATATATATGTACAACAGAATCACTTTGCTCTACACTTGAAACTAACATAGCATTGTAAATGAAGTATATTTCAATTTAAACAATGTTTTAATAAAAAATCAAAAATTAAGTGAGAATTTTATAAACATGATGCCAAACCACTGACCCCCATGAGTGGGCTGTTTCCAGGTCTCATTAGATATAAGCTCACCCTATTTCTGTTGTTTGGCTCTGCAACCCCACCCAGGACACAGTTCTCTGCTCCACGGGGCCTGATGTTTAAAGGGTCATCATGGTATTGGCCTTGGCTTATCTCTTTATTAGCAGCTCTAGATTCGCAAACCTGGGAACTCTTTTTAAACTCCCCCCCAATTTGGCAGGCTCATAGAGAATAGTGGTTGTATGTTAAATATTTCTTAATTGAGAAAATATACAATGACAAAAGTCTATAATGAATTTAGATATATTTTCAAGTGAATAAATGTGCATTTTATTAATTATAACCATGTACATATATTTGAAAAATAAGAGCTCACATGAGTGGAAGGTGTGAATTATTCAGACACACCAACGCTGGCCTTCATCTGCCAAGCCCCTTGCCAAGCCCTTTCATCTGCCAAGTCCACAAACCTGGAGGTTTGGGGCACTTTCATCCACCATTCTTCAGCTTCTTTATCCCCAGCACTGCAAAAGAGAGTCTGCTGAGACAGTGAGGTTCATCTGGGGCTGGGGACCTTTGATCAGCATGAGACATTCTTTAATGAAAATTTGATGTCATGGGAGGGGTGCCATTGAATTGCATTTTCGGTTAAGAAAGTCAGTGCCAATGGCAAATGGAAGGAAGGATCAGGGTGGAAGAAAAAGGGATATTCTTCCCACTTCAAAGAAACAGAAGCCAATTCTGAGCTTAAAAAACTCTTTCAAGGAGACTTCCCTAGTGGTCCAGTGGTTAAGAATCTGTCTTCTAATGCAGGGGACACAAGTTCGACTCCTGGTCAGGGAACTAAGATCCCACATGCTGCAGACCAACTAAGCCGAGCAAGCCCAGCAAACAACTACTGAGCCTGTGTACCACAACTAGAGTTCATGTGCCACAAAAAAAAGATCCTACACAATGCAGCAAAGACCCCACATACTGCAACTAAGATCCCATGCAGCCAAGTAAATAAATCTTCAAAAAAATTCAAGGATAATTGATAAGAATGAAGCCTATCATTCAGCATTTATGTCAGTGATGAAGCTCTCTCCCCACTCTGATGTCACCTCTTTCCTCCTAACTAGTGTCTATCCAGGCCAACTATAGCTCTCAAACTAGTAAATACAATCATGTGCTAGAAAAAGAATGAACTCCTTTTCACTGGAGATTGGAAATCCCCTAACTAGACCAAGCCACAAACATTAGCCCATTAAGTGTCTTTGTTTAGAGATGACGAGAACTTGAGTGACTTCCTAGAGTCTTATTGTAGGACTTCAGAGGTGTTGGTACCTGTAAGATGAGCAAACAAGGTTTCTGATGGCCATTCTGCCCAAAAGTAACTTGATACTTAAGTGTTGGGCACCCCAGTCACTTAGTTCAGGATGAATGCAAATTACTGTTTGTTTTTTGGTACAGGCCTTGCAGTTCCTTAAGTAAAAGGCTCAATAACAGTCAAGACCACTTTAAGTGGGCTTGGAGGCCACAAGGAAGAAGCGAGGAGAGCGGCTGGCTCTTCCAAGCATGACGTCTGCACCATCCTGGAGAGGGCTGAATGGTCCCCAGTAAGGATGACCTATCTCCCTGCCTGAACAACCTAGGATGCCATTTCCCATTTATCTTTTCATCTCAAAGCCAGCAAGACTCGTGACTAATTTTCTTTGTCCATTCTGTTGGTTTGGAGATGTTGTAAGAGATCAAGTGAATTGTAAAGCAGCTGAGGTTAGGTCCTTTCTGAAAGATATCCCATTTGTAACATGAGTTCTTAACTCCAAAAGTTAAAGTTACTTGAGTTTGATATTGCTACTGAACGTCATAAATGGAAATCATAAAGGTAGCTCTTAGGTGAAGGTAATCAAAAGATACTAACTTCCAGTTGTGAAATAAATTAGTCTTGGTGATGTAATGTACAACATGGCAACTATAGTTAATAATACTATACCTGAGTATTGGAAGTTGTTAAGAGTGTAAATCTTGAAAATTCTCATTGAAAGAAAGATTCTGTAACTATGAGTGACGACAGATGTTAACTAGACTTACTGTGATAATTTCACAATATATGCAAATATCAAATCATTATATATTTGAATGAAATACATAACAAACAAATACCAAATCAGTTATACATTATATCTGAAATGAATATAATTTTGCAGGTCAATTATACTTTAATTTTTTAAAAAAAGGTAACTTTCTGTAATCTCATTAATGAATAAAAGCTCTAATAACTCAAAGGGCGTATAATAATAGTAATATTGGTCTGATATGAAAACGAAGTCCTAACTTTTAAAGCAGAAGCTTCAGCTTTCAGATTACACACTGATCTAGATAAACATATCTATCAAACTGTGTCCTGGTACAAAGCATCTGATGGCTTTCCTGGTGGCTCAGACAATAATCAGCCTTCAATACCGGAGACCCGGTTTCGATCCGAGTCGGGAAGATCCCCTGGAGAAGGGAATGGCAACCCACTCCAGTATTCTTGTCTGGGGACGCCCATGGACAGAGGAGCCTGATGGGCTACAGTCCATGGGTTCTGACACCATCTACAGTCCAAGAGTTGGACATGACTGAGCAACTAACAATTTCACTTTCACAAAGCATCTGATGTGGCAAGGATGTGGCCACATGCATCCTGGATTGACAGTGAAACTCTTGCTCCAGAGAAAAAACTGGCTCCCTGGATAATGCACCAAGTTGAAGAGAACATGGATAAATCTCAGTTGTCTGATGAGCAAGATTTCGTTAACTCACCAGGAAATGAACACATGTTTGGAGTATGAACATAGCTTAAGTTTCATTTTCTCTTTTCATCACTCCATTTGGTCCTTTGCATCAGGTGAGTAACTGCCTAGCACTTCTTCTGCTATGTAATGGCTGCAGTTCTTCATAAGGATGTCAGCAACATCAGTGGCTCCCTGAAGTCTGGATGGACAGCAACTCACATTGTCATGTATGCAAACTCATGTTCCACTCCCGACTCCCACTAGTGCTTGTCACACGGGGGAAATGGGTCCCAGATTTCACACAGGGGCTCAAGGAGGAATGAGAGCCTCTTAAGGGAAAGTCTGTGGAACATAAAATTAAAATGCTTTTGGAGTCCCGGCTATACTTCAAGGTGTGGCCAAGAGGGGGAAAGAGTTGGACAGACTCCTGGATAATGGAACTTGTAAGCATGTTAATACATTGGGGAACTGTTTCTAAATGTCATCCAGTAATGCAGCCCTTGCCTCCAACTGCCAAGATAGTAAGTACCAGCATCTCCATGTAACTGAATGCAGAGCCAACAACGTACTCCAGTTCTCAACATAACTGCCAAGGACGCCGAATGTGCATGCAAGTGCTTCAGTAAATCCTTCTAGAATAGTCTATCCTCTGATGTCCAAGCCAAAGACAAAACCTGTTCCCAGACCTAGCAGAGGTTTTAGAAACTACATGGCTATTCACTAAGGAGACATTGAGTACATTTGCCGGCATGTGAAATAATTGTGATGGAAAGGAATCAATTACAGACCCATCTGCAGGCCATTAATACGATCTGTTGAAAAGGAGGCCAGATTCACCAAGTCAACCCGAAAGTCTAAAAATAGGACTAACGTGAGCCTGGCCCAGTGCACATGAAGCAATAAAAAGATGCCTACATCTGCTAGACCAGGGTCCCTTGTGCTTCCTCCTGCTTTACTACTTATCCTCAGGGGTCACTGAGAATGGAGCCATTTACTTTCTTTCCAGAAAAAGAGAAAGCATTCCATGATGATCACTATAGCCAAAAATATCATCCTGTGCTGGTGCAGGAGAATAAACAGAGTTTGTTTTCTTATAACATAAACCCTACATGTTCCAAAGATCTCTAAAGAGTTGTATTTTTTTTTTAATTTTTTATTGGAGCATAGTTGCTTTACAATGGTGTGTAAGTTTCTCCTGTGCAGCAAAGTGAATCAGCTATACTTATACATTTTGTTGCTGTTGTTTTCTAATTTATTTTTCTAATTGGGGGAAAATTGCTTTACAATGTTCTGTTGGTTTCTGCTGTACGATAATGCAGATCAGCCATAATTATACATATATCAGGTCCCTCTCAAGCCTCCCTCCCTTCCCCCCATCCCATCCCTCTAGGAGCTCCAAACTGGGCTCCCTGTGTCATATAGCAGCTTCTCACCAGCCATCTATTTTACACATGGTAGTTTATACAGGGGCTTACCCAGTGGCTCAGCGGTAAAGAATCTGCCTACAAGGCAGGAGACACAGGTTTGACCCTTGGGTTAGGAAGAGTCTCTGAAAGAGGGCATGGCAACCCACTCCAGTCTTCTTGCCTGGAGAATCCCATGAAGAGAGAAGCCTGGAAGGCTACAGTTCATGGGATTGCAAAGAGTCGAACACTACCTAGGAAGCACGCATGCAGGCAGTGTATATATGCCGATGCTACTTTTTCCATTTGTCCCACTCTCTCCTTTACCCACTGTGTCCACAAGTCCATTCTCTAAATCTGAGTCTCCATTCCTTCCCTGCAAAAAGACTCATCAATACCATCTTTCTAGATTCCATATGTGTTAATATATGAGATTTGTTTTTCTCTTACAAATCTTACATAGGGTCACTCTTAAATGGTTCAAAGTGATTCATCTCCCTTGAAGAGATGTGGAAGTTACTAGAACAGCAACTGCCAAAGTGTAGTGTAGGCAATGATATTGGGCAGTACATAGATGAATGATTTTTTAATTAAATTTAATTAATTAATTTTGGCTGTGCCCTGCATCATGTGGGATCTTAGTTCCTTGACCAAAAATCAGATCCTCACCACCTGCATTGGAAGCTTGGAGTCTTAACCACTGGACCACCAAGGAAGTCCCAATAATTCTTGAAGAGTTGTATATATTGTGATGTGTGTTAGAAAAAATATAACTTATCAAACCTGTAACTCCAAGATGTTCTGTAGGATTAAGGCAGATCTAAAAATCAGTTGTAAATTGGTAAGTATATAAATACTAAATAAATTGGTAAAGGAGGTATGCAGTGACACACAAAAAAAGGAAATCAGAAGGTAGGACACAGATGGCTAAAATTGGAAAATATTATTCTAGGATTGAAGCCAGATGGGTTCCCATCACTTGGGTCAGTCACATGACACAGAAGATCATTTTCACAGCTTAACAGAACACAGAACCACCAAGATCTCTGAGCTGTCCATGACCTTACTGCCTGTCTGGGACCTCGGCAAAGTTGCAAGAACCACTTAGTTTTCTTGCTACCTTAGGAAGTCTTAATTCAACCAGATTGAGCAATAGGCAAAAATTCGTTTCTGATCTAAAATCTCTGTACCCAAATCCCTGAACTGGAAGCAAGTGTTCCCAGTGCCCTAGAGGTAAAAACAAAGACTGTTTAACTAATTTTTTCAAATTATTCCAATGAGAATTTTATTTTTATCACTGAAGTATAGTTAATTTTAAATGCTGTGTTAGTTTCAAGTGTGCAGCAAAGTGATTAAGTTATATATATATACATATATATATATACATTCTTTTTCAGATTCTTTTCCATTATAGGTTATTACAAGATATTGGGTAAGTTCCCTATGCTATACAGTAGGTCCTTATTTATCTATTTCATATATAGTAGTGTGTATATGATAACCCCAAACCCCTAATTTTTCTACCCCACTGCCAGCCCACTCTATCCCCCTTAGTAACTTTAAGTTTGTTTTCTACGTCTATGAGTCTATTTCTGTTTTGTATAATAAATAAGCTCATTTGTAACATTTTTATAGATTCTACATATAAGTGATATCTTAGGATATTTGTCTTTCTCTGACTTATTTTACTTATTATGATCATCTTTAGGTCCATCCATGTTGCTACAAATGGCATTATTTCATTCTTTTATGGCTGAATAATATTCCATTGTGTACATGTACCACATCTTTATCCATTCATCTGTTGATGGATGTTTTGGTTGCTTCCATGTCTTGGCTATTGTAAACAGTACTGTTGTGAACATTAGAATGCATGCATCACTTCAAATTAGAGTTTTCTCTGGATATATGCCCAGGAGTGGGATTACTGAATCATATGGCAAATCTCTTTTTAGTTTTGGAGGACACTCCATACTGTTTTCCGTAATGGCTGCACCAACTTGGATTCCCACCAACAGTGTATGAGGGTTCTTCTGCTTTGCTATTTAGAACCAGCCTGAGGCTACAGGTTCAGGGAAGGGGTTCCTCCAGGCTTTTGACATGTTATTCCCCCACAGCCTCCTCCCTAACAAAATAAGCAGGAAGTTTCCAAGCAGCTGGTCCATTTCCTGGGATGGTGAGGGTTGCCCTGTAGGAGGCATGAGGATGCATCCATAGGCATTTGCAGAAGGAAGGGGCAAGGGAGACTGCAATTTGATGGCGAGGAAACTTGGGGAGTTAACCAGTTCACACAGAGAAAAGAGTTTGATGGCTTTTTACTTAGCAGTAAAGCTCTCATCTCTGGCTAAATAAACTGGCCATGATGGGAAACCATGTGGTTGTTAAAAGGAATGAGTATGGGCAGAGTTGCAGCATGATTTGGCTTTTATGTAAAAAAAAAAAAAAAAAGCGTTTATACATGCTTGTAAGTAAACATGGAGCATTTCTGAAAGGATTTACCCAAACCATTAACCATGGTTGCTGATCCAAGTCTCCAAGTGAGGCTGGCAGGGGAGGGGGCACCCAACATGTGGCAGAGGCTCCATATTAGAGCTGTCTGTGCACTGGCAATTTTTGCAATGACCTATATTGCTTTGATGACAATAGCTTTTCAGATGGTAGCAGACAATGGGAAAATATTTTAAAGCCCATGTTAGTGCCCCAGGAATATTAGTCCATGAGACACATGCCTAGAGTGAGAGGTTCATTTGTATTTACATAATAATCCCAATAGATAATCCATATTACATAATAATCATGATGACATACTTGTATTTACATAATAATTATCATACAGAATGCAGGTTGCACAATAATCATTATGAAACCTTCAGCAGAAGTACAGGCATGGACAAAGCATTTGTGATCAGGAAGGGACAAGACTGGATTTCCCTTGCTCTCCCCAAAGTGAGTGAGCCCCTCACTCACTGGCTGTAATCACACCACGGCTTGTATCAGGCGTTCAACTAGTCTTATCACAGACATTAGCTCTGATCCTCACAAGAACTCTCCAAGTTGGATTCTGTCTCTGTTTTACAGAGAAGGAAATTGAGGCTTTGGAAGGTCAGCCCATCATTGTGATGGAGAAAGTAAGTGTCCATTAGCACGCACGTTCTCCCATCCCCATTATAGAACCCTCAGTGGGATTATATCTCCCAAGCCTCCAGATCAAGGAAATGGAGTAGAAGCGATTTCAGGCTCACAGGGTGAAATGCACCCTCTCCCTCACCTTCCAGCTTGTGCAGAGGTCTCCAAGGCCCCGGGCAATGGGAGAGGTGTAGCTGGAAGGAGTCTGGCTCCTCAAATCAGCACCTGAGGGGAGTTGTCCACCACCCTGAACAGGATATAAACATCAGGGTTGAGGACCTGAAATCTGAGGTCCTCTGTAAGAATTTGTTACCTCTGTAAGAATTCCCCAAAATAATACAACTGCTGAAACGTAGCATCAGATACCATCCAATTACAGAGGATAGAGGATGGGACCAGGATACCAGAGCCACTGACCTTAAACCTTCTGATGCAGGGGACATGGGTTCCATCCCTGGTCTAGGAACTAAGCTCCTACATGCCTCATGAACTTAAATTGTTGTTGCTATTTAGTCACTAAGTCATGTCTGACTCTTTGTGACTCCAGGATCAGCGGCTCACCAGGCCTCCCTGTCCTTCACTATCTCCCTGAGTTTGCTCAAACTCATGTCCACTGACTCGGTGATGCCATCCAACCATCTTATCCTCGGTTGTCCCCTTCTCCTCCTGCCCTCAATCTTTCCCAGCATCAGGGTCTTTTCCAATGAGTCAGTTCTTCGCATCAGGTGGCCGAAGTATTGGAATTTCAGCTTCAACATCAGTCCTTCCAATGAATGTTCAGGGTTGATTTCCTTTAAGACTGACTGGTTTGATCTCCCTGCAGTCCAAAGTACACTCAAAGAGTCTTCTCCAACACCACAACACCACAACACTCAGCCTTCTTTATGGTCCAACTCTCTCATCCATAACTGGTCATATCTGGTACTACATACAAAGATTAACTCAAAATGGACATAGACCTAAAATGTAAAACATAAAAAGAATTTTTTTTTAAAAAAAAAGGGATATGTATGTATCCTCCAAATAAGAAGAAAGAAGCCAGTGGAGGAGAGAGGATTCAAGTGGTCTCAGGTGACTTTGGGGGCACATTGAGAGCTGTTCACTAACGCCTGCTCTGCTAGGTGGCACAGTGTCAGAGGAAAGAGTGTGCTGGTGATGGACTTCACATCTGTGTGAAGACCAAGCCACCTCCCACTTCTACAGAGACGGCAGGACTGCCTCGTGGTCAGAAAACAGAAGTGAGGCTCAAACCCCAGAGACAAATGAGGAACTGTCAAGTCAAAACCAGTCAGAGTCCACCGGGGAATGAAAGCCGTGTGCTTATGTGGTAAGCCTGCAGAGAGGTGCTTGTCTAATATTTTCCAAGACCTAAGCTTTTTTTTTTTTTTTTCAAAATCCTAGACAAGGAAATGTTACACAGAGGCCCTGTTACAGCAATTGCTTCACAAACGTTGCGTCAGTTTTCCGTGGTAATATTAGCACTTAACTCTACTAGAGAACCGATACAAACATTCTGAAAACTCAAGCAATTAATTTCCTTTTTCAGTTCTACATAATTCATTGATGTAGCAATAAGACCCTATGAAATTTAAGAAGAAAAGTAATCAGTAATATTATTTTAAGATGAAATGACTCAAATTTCTTTAAATGAAAAGAATTTTTTTCCTATTCTACTTTTTGAAAGAGCTAGAATAAGTTGGACTATTTCTTGATTAAGTAGCATGAGTGCATTTATCAATGGTATTTTCTGACTTCTAATGACATTATTCTCTGTACATTGATATCCTGACAAGAGGATGTTTCCCTTCCATTTGTAGGAGAGATTCACACTTTATCCCAGGCTGTCTTCTGGAATGAGAATATAGCAAGAGATCAAACCAGCCCTTATGGAATGTATATTCTGGTGGAAAAAGTAGTGGACCCCATCAGTAGAAGGTTGGGTTTGAGAGTTTGGGATTAGCAGATGCAGTTATATAGGATGGATAAACAACAAGGCCCTACTGTACAGCACAGGGAACTGTATTCAACATCCTGTAATAAACCATAATGGGAAAGAATAGGAAAAAAAAAGAAGTAAACCCGAGAAAATGAGTTCTTTTGCTCATGGCAAAAGTCAGCCCAGAGCTGACTCCTGCTCAGCAGACCACGCCCACGGTAAGTTACACATTTCACTGCATGAACAAGTGCCCCAGAAATACAGCTGGGAAACTTGACCCAGGTCAAGTTTCAACTGACTTCAGGTCTTTCCCTAAGCCCAGTGAGGGCTCCCAGCACACGACAAATCTCAAATAGAACAAGTGACTCAAAAGCAGTTGGTGAGATGGCCCTCTGGCAAGTGTCTGATTGGCCCCAGTGGAAAGCTGTTAGACAGCCCAGCTCAGAGCCCGAGTCTGGAGGGAGTCCATAGGGCCTGGTTTCGGGCAGGCAGCTGGGCTGAAGGAATAGCAGGTCTCTCTACATGAGCACACGTGAAGCCCTGGGAAATGCACAGCCTAGGGACCCAGCAGGCTTTCTGCAGAGCCAAGGCTCAGGCCCACCTGCAAGCCTCTGACCTCACCACGCCACCACCCACCGAAACTCCTCGGTGTTTCCAGGGAGTAGCAGCCTCTTAAGTACTACAATAATGGCAGCAGACTTGAATTGATTAATATCACACACTGTGATGGCCTCTTCCAAAAAAAAAAAAACAGTTCTAAAGCAGTTGAGCAATTGCAGAGCTGAGGGCATTAGGAAAAGTTGACTATCTTATACCAGGCCAGCCAAGTAGTAAATCAGTCAGGGACAAGGCTGAGATGTTCATTTCTGTACAACAGATTTCCTTCAATTAAAAAAGTAATGGGTGAAGCAGACGAAAAAGGACAAATACGGCATAATTCCACTTGTAGGAAGTACCGAAAGGAGTCCAATTCATAGAGACATAAAGTAGAAGGGTTTACCAGTGTGGAAATGGGGAGTTGTTATTTAATGTGTACAGGGTTTCAGTTTGGGGAGATGACAAAGTTGTAGAGATGGATGATGGTGATGGTTATACAACAATGTAAACACACTTGATAACGCTGATAAATGGCTAAAATGGTGAATTTTATGTTATGTCTACTTTATCATGCACACAAAAAGTTGTGGAACTATTCACTGTGATTTTTTTTTGGCTGTTTCAAATGTGGGATCTTAGTTACCAAACCCAGGATCAAACTTGTATCCTCCGTGTTGGAAGCTTGTAGTCTTAACCACTGGACCACCAGGGAAGTTCCTTGTTGTAAGTCTTTAATTAGATCATTTGAAGATTAGTTGGGTCTCATTTAGTACTTTCTTTCTGTATATGTACTGGCCTCCCCACAAGGCATTGTACCTTGGGATTCCTAAGGGCAGGGACTATTTATAATTTACCTTTTTAGACCCACAGAACCTAGCACAAAACCTGAAGGAGCATAAAACTAGATAGATGTTTAAAAAAAGAATGAATAAATGGGCCAGAATTCCCTCATTGACAAAGGCCATAATACTGCATGGTGTTATTTTTCTAAAAAGATGTACATAGAATAGTAAAAACAACAAAACCAATGAATATTATTGAATGTTTTGCATTCAGAGTAAATAAGGCTTTTAATCCAAAACAACCAAAAAATCAGTTGTACTTCAAGAAAATGATTTTTTAGAGAATAGTAGGGAAAAAACACAAGAAAAATGTTAAGTATATATATCTAGTCATATTGAAAGTTTCCTACCTAAATTACCCATGTAGCCCTGACTTTAATGAGAAGTAAAAATGATGAATGCATGGATAAATCAATGACTTTCCTTCTTGATCCACAGGGCTGTATTTTCCCTGTCTCGCTATCAGAGCATTCCATGCCACGAGCCTTGCAGGTCCTTGGAGAGGCACAGGAACCAACTAATGTCCTTCCAGTTTAGATACCCCTTTCCTGGGTAGCTCCCTTCTGCAGGGTAAAACAGGAAATGATCACCAGCTGCCCTCCCAGCGGACTCAGCCATGAAAGCTTTCATAGGACTCTGTCTTCACTTTTCTGGTGCTTCTTTGGGTGAAGACTTTCTCATTTTCTGATAAACCAGATCTTGAAGGGGTAGAAATTTTTCAACAGCTAAAGGAAGAAACAGCAGAGAGAAATCCTGGCATTATTTGAAGCTAGAGAGCATGCATGGCACAGGGAACTGAAATGCCTCTCTCCTCCTGTTTTCCCTTCAGTGCTGAGCAACCCTCTCGGTGTCCTCAAATTCCTAAGATTTTTTTAAACATCTCACATTTTGATACTAAATAAATCCAGCCATTTGTGCACTTCAGTCATTTTTAGTGAAGAGTAAGTACATTAGCTGTTTTCTTTGCAGAACAAAACCAAAGTCTCATCTAAATCAAAGCCACCTATAAAAATAAGGAGCACTTTCTTATAAGTACAAAAGAATCACCATGAATTTGGTCAGGGCTCCTGGCCTGCTACATAAGATGTTTCTAACATCTAGAGAGATGTCAAAATATGTTATCATAGTGAGAATGCTTTTTCCAAGCTCAGAAATTCAGAATGATAGGAACTATCATTTGCGGCAATATCATGAAGGAGAATCTAACAAAACCTCCAGCCACAAAATACCTAGATATGCCTACAGAAATAACAAACATGGCTTTAAGAGCGCAGCTGAGATCAGTAAAGGAAATCCCTGAGACCAGAGCAGGCTGAACAGAAGAGCAGGTGCTGACAGCTTGGCTGCCCAGGCAGTGGGAGCTCTGGCAGGGAAGAAAAGTCGCCTTGAGTTTCATAACCACAGGCCACACTTCACACAGGTTTGCACTTAAATTTACTCACCTGTACAGTCTAGGAATCCCAAACCAATTAACTAATGTAAGAAGAGTCCCAATATCATTCTATCACAGGGGCATTTGCTAAAGCAAATGAAAAACTTCTCTACAGAAACAGATCCTCAACCTCTGCCACACAAAATCCCCAGAGTGAGAATTCTGTGAAATAGAAGCACACAATCAAAAACTACACAATGCTTTAGGAAATATGACCAAGATTCCACTAAGAACCAGAGTTAAGACACACGACAACAGACAGCATAAGATATCCCAGGAACCTCAAAAACATTAGATAATGAAGCTATCGGAAAAAGGCTGTGTATTATGGCCCAAATGTAAAAGAAGTAAAAATGTTCAGAAAATAATCAGACTCCTAAAAAAGAGACCAGACATTTTTGGGAAATGACCAAATATAACTTCTAGAAATGAAATGTATATCATAAAAAACAAAAACTCAATGAATGGTTTTAAAGATCAGATAAGATAGCTGAAGAGAGAATTAGAGAACCAGAAAATGGTTTGGAAGATTACCTAGAGGACAATGCAGAGAGATAAAACAGTTTTAAAAAGAAGTTAAAGACATGAAAATTTCTAGCATGGATCACATTGGACTTTCATAAAGAAAAAAAAATGGGTAAAGAGTCAATATTTTAAAAGCTAGTGGCTGAAAATTTTTTAAAACAGGATGAAAATCAGATTCAGGAAGCAAAATTAGGTCAAAGCAAGACACCCAAAACTAGATACATTGTAAGGCAAAACTGCAAAGGGCAAAATCAATCAGTGGGGAAAATACTTTCAAAGAAACAACAGTTAGTTTAGCAGCAGACTTTTTGATAGCAACAATATAAACCAGAGGTCAATGGAAAATTCTCAAAACACTTGAGAGATATAGACCAATTATATTTAGCTTGGAAGTTAAAAATAGCAAAGAAACAAACCAAGGCTAATTCCTGATCATGCCTAGGCTTAGTCATAAGAAGTTATTTATGTAGGAATAACAGATTTCATGGGGGTGAGCTCTTGATCCAATGATCTACTGTCACCAACTTGAAAGTTTTAATAACTTTTGAGCAAGATCCCCATGGTTCTATTTTTCACTGGGCCCTACAAATTATGTGGTTGGTTGTGTATGCAGGCCCTGAGGACCTAGTACTATTTAGAAGCAAGCAAGCAGCATTCCATATGACATGTGGTCAAGTTCATTAAAACAAAACAAACATGCAGAAAAATCTAGGTCTTGTATCTTGAAAGAAAGAAAGAAGAACTTAGGCAAACATATCTGATGGGATTTATCAACTACAAGTGCTCAAGTCCCTTGCACATGAGGAGGAGAGGAGTAACCAGGCTCTATCAGGGACCAAACTGAAAGGAGTAAGCACATCACCGAAAAGGAAACATTTGTTAAGCCAGGTAACTTGCACAATGCACCAAGGAGCTGAACGACAACAAAACAAGAGTGGATAGAGTTAGAGCTGGTGTCCCTAGAAAGGAAATTATCTTTCTCAAACACATGGATGGAAACACTCATCAGTATCATTGGAAGTCCCTCCTCTAATCCTTCAAGTTACAAGGGTCTTGTGACAGGTGGTGATTAGGAAAAGTTGCTGTAAAAATGCATCTCGAGGGACTTCCTTGGTGGCCCCATGGTAAAGAGGCCATCTAACAGTGCAGGGTATGTGGGTTCAATCCCTGGTCAGGAAACTAAGATCCCACAAGCCTTGGCAATCATGCATGCTGCAAGTAAGACCCGACACAGCCAAATTAATTTTATTATTTTTCTAAAGGGTATCACAATGGATTTCATTGTTTGATTATTTTATTTTGGTAATGTTAGATTAATTAAATTAAGAATCTTAATTCTAAAAATGCAATTCTGTGCTGTATTGATATATGATAGGGCTTCCCAGGTGATGAGGGCAGGAGAAGGGGACAAGAAGATGAGATGGTTGGATGGCATCACTGACTCAATGGCCATGAGACAGAGCAAACTCTGGGAGGACAGTGAAGGTCAGGGAACCCTGGCGTGCTGCAGTCCATGGGGTTGCAAAGAGTCAGACATGACTTAGGGACTGAAAAACAACCTGGGTGGCTCAGTGATAATGCAGGAGCTGCAGGAGACACGGGTTTAATCCCTGGGTCAGGAAGAGCTCCTGGAGGAGGAAATGGCAGCCCACTCCAGTAGCTTTGTTGGGATAATCCCATGGACAGAAGAACCTGGACATCTACAGTCCAAGGGGTAGCAAAGAATCAGACACAACTGAGCAACTGAGTATGCATGCAGAAGATTCTGGTAATAGTAGAAGATGCCTTAAAAAGCAGGAAAAAAGTAGCAGTATTAGTATGAAAATACTTGATTTATTATTTTTTCAAAGATATAGGTTTATGGCCTTACATGATGATGGGTTCAATTCATTAAAATAGTTTTTCAATATTGCCCTGACTTTGGAAGAAACAGTAGTGTTAATTGGTCTATTTGTACTATATTTGCAGCCATCTTGATCCATTAGACAAAAAAAGTATCAAACATCTAGGAGAAAGTGCCATTTTTAGGACTAAAAATTCAGAGTTGCAAAATAGTCTTGTAGTATCAGAATTAAAATGGAAACTTTTCATCTGCAGTTTTTGAGGTTATGTGGGGTAGGATGGAATTAGATGGCAAGCCAAAGCGAAGTGGAAGAAGACAGAAAGAAGCAGAGAGAGAGAAAAGAGACAGAGGCAGAGAGAATGATGGCTCCAGTTCCATACTGGGTCATGGGGACAAATCTGTAGTGGATTCCTAAAAAGGAATTACCTATGACTGTTCCAGTTGAGATAGAAAGTGAAGATTGCCTAGGAAATTAAATTAATGAGCATTTGTAGAGAAACTAATTGGATATAAGTAATGATTTCCTTTAGTGAGTCACTCTCATACTGGGAGAGTACAGAGTCTCCTTTGGAAGTCTTTCAAAATAATTTAACTCTTCAGTAGTTCAAGACACTATTCACAAGCTGAGATGTATATTCTATGTGGCACAGTGGAGAGTGGAAAACGGGGGCAGAAGCGATGAATTCAGAGAGGGCTCTCCAATCTCACTGCACACACACACACACCCTGAGTCTATGTCATCCATCTACTACTCTTTCCCTCCATTCCCCAGAGAACTCCCTGAAGATGGCTTAGTTTCTTTCTCTCCAAGGACAAATTATGATGGAAGATGGAGAAGACATTAGTGCATGGCAGGCTTCAACAGATGTTAAGGGTTAGAACAAGCCTAAAAACATGAAGAGTCTTCTCACTGTGGCCTCTGCCCCCATTCTTAGATTCTTCCTCCTTCAACGATTCCTCCAGATTGGCTTTGATGGTCAGACATCCTCTCCTTTCTCTTTCAGCCTATGTGAGGCATCTTTAGTAAACAATGACGCTTCTCTGAGCATGCGCTTCTCTGTGTGCTTTGGGAATGTATATTTTGAGGAAACTGCAAAAGAGAGAGAGAATGGGCTTTTGCTGGTTTCCCATGTAAGGAAGGCTCAGGTTTGGCAATGACATGCTTGTCGGTTTTTTAGCCAGAAGCCCCCAGATTAACCACACAAATGGGCATGCTTTTGTCAAAACGAGTATCTCACCATCGCTAGTCCAATGAATTGGACTTAAGATCCAAAGTAAGCACACTGAAAAAGGCTAAAAGGAAGAGGAAGAGGGCAAGATGAGGTTAGATGGGTCATGACAACAGTGAAGACAGAGGGAAGAAAAGATAGCAATTTCAGACTCCTAGTGGTTCATTCTAGAAGAGTCACTGGCTAACAGTGACTGGTGAGAACAGTGACCCAGCGGCAAACATGCAGCTTAGGACATAAGAACCAAACTTTCAATGTCAAAATCTTTAAAAGCTGAAAGGGGCATTTTTCAGACATGGTACAAGAGACAGGAAATTTTTAAACACTTCTAGGATGTTGCAGGTAGCACAACTGAGTTCTCACGTTTATTGTTTATTTAGTGTATTTAGTAGATAAGCTTGTTGCCTAAGAGCCCATGGGCATGTTTGTAGGTGGTATGACAATGTTAAAAGGGGGGGGAAGTTCCTGCTCTTAGGACCTGAATCCATCATCTGAAAATGCACACCAGTGCAAGCTATTTCAGGGGGTCATTTCAAATGCCTGACTGCTTTTCCTCTCCTAGAAGTGTCTGGTGATGGCTGCATGACTGTGTCCTTTAAAAGACAAATTCTCAGGTCAAGAATTTGTTAGCCTCTTCCACAAGCTAACACTGGATGGTAAAATCTGGGTAGACCAGTAAAGCTAGTCACCTTTGGGCCAGTCTCTAATCTGCAGAGGAGATGTGTCTAGACAGTCCGAGACACAGCCAGCCAAGGGAAAAATGTGTTGTAAATCTTATTTTTAAGTTAAGAAGAAAAACTTTTAAAAATATACAGTTTGAGGAACTTGGTACAAAGATCCAAAGCCATAGAGTTATATTTTCTTTACAAATGCTTAGCAGGACTTTCCTAGAGGTCCACTGGTTAAGAATCCACTGCCAATGCAGGGGACACGGGTTTGGTCCTTAGTCCGGGAAGATCCCACGTGCTGCAGAGCAACTAAGCCCGTGAGCCACGACTACTGAGGCCTGGGCACCTAGAGCCCGTGCTTTGTAACAGGAGAAGGCACCACAGTGAGAAGCCCGTGCACCGCAACTGGAGAGCAGAGCCCTCCCGACGCAACTAGAAAAAACCTGCACCCAGCAACAAAGACCCAGAGCAGCCATAAATAAATAAATTTTTAAAAAATTTTTTTAAAAGGAGGGGAAACTCTTTTAAAAATGCATGTTGTTGTTCGGTCGACCAGTCATGTCTGACTCTTTGCAACCCCATGGACTGCAGCACACCAGGCCTCCCTATCCCTCATCATCACCCAAAGTTTGCCCAAGTTCATGTCCATTACATTGGTAATGCCATCCAAATCATCTCATCCTCTGATGCCCTCTTCTTTTGCCCTCAATCTTTCCCAGCATCAAGGACTTTTCCAATAAAGAGCAGATGTGAAGTCTGCTCTTCACATCAGGTGACCAAAACACCAGAGCATAGGAGATGGCAAAGTAGAAAAATGTACATATTGAGTGCTTTGTTGGGAAAATATTTGAGGACTGAACACAACAAAGGCTAATAGAGTTTTGCCAAGAGAACACACTGGTCATAGCAAACACTCTCTTCCAACAACACAAGAGAAGACTCTACACATGCAAATCACCATTTGGTCAATACCAAAATCAGATTGATTATATTCTTTGCAGCCAAAGATGGAGAAGCTCTATGATTATATTCTTTACAGCTAAAGATGGAGAAGCTCTATACAGTCAGCAAAAACAAGACCGGGAGATGACTGTGGCTCAGATCATGAACTCCTGATTGCCAAAGTCAGACTTAAATTGAAGAAAGTAGGGAAAACCACTAGACCATTCAGGTACGACCTAAATCAAACCCCTTACAGTTATACAGTGGAAGTGAGAAATAGATTCAAGGGATTAGATCTGATAGAGAGCCTGAAGAACTATAGACAGAGGTTCGTGACACTGTACGGGAGGCAGTGATCAAGACCATCCCCAAGAAAAAGAAATGCAAAAAGGCAAAATGGCTGTCTGAGGAGGCCTTACAAGCTGTGAAAAGAAGAGAAGTGAAAGGCAAAGGAGAAAAGGAAAGATATATCCATTTGAATGCTGAGTTCCAAAGAATAGCAAGGAGAGATAAGAAAGCCTTTCTCAGTGATCAGTGCAAAGAAATAGAGGAAAGCAACAGAATGGGAAAGACTAGAGATCTCTTCAAGAAAATTAGGGATACCAAGGGAACATTTCATGCAAAGATGGGCACAATAAAGGACAGAAATGGTATGTACCTAACAGAAGCAGAAGATATTAAGAAGAGGTGGCAAGAATACACAGAAGAACTATACAAAAAGATCTTCATGACCCAGATAACGACAATGGTCTGATCACTCACCCAGAGCCAGACATAATGGAATGCAAGGTTACGTGGGCCTTAGGAAGCATCACTACCAGCAAAGCTAGTGGAGGTGATGGAATTCCAGTTGAGCTATTTCAAATCCTAAAAGATAATGTTGTAAAAAGTGCTCTCAAAATGCCAGCAAATTTGGAAAACTCAGTGGTGGCCACAGGACTGGAAAAGGTCAGTTTTCATTCCAATCCCAAAGAAAGGCAATGCCAAAGAATGCTCAAACCACCACACAATTGCACTACATGTGAGTGCGATTACTCTCACATGTAGTAAAGTAATGCTTAAAATTCTCCAAACCAGGCTTCAGCAATATGAGAACCGTGAACTTACAGATGTTCAAGCTGGATTTAGAAAAGGCAGAGGAACCAGAAATCAAATTGCCAACATCCATTGGATCATTGAAAAAGCAAGTGAGTTAAAAAAAAAAAAATCTACTTCTGCTTTTTTGACTATGCCAAAGCCTATGACTGTGTGGATCACAACAAACTGGAAAATTCTTAAAGAGATGGGAATACCTGCCCCCTGAGAAGTCTGTATGCAGGACAAGAAGCAACAGTTAGAACCAGACATGGAACAGACTGGTTTTAAGTAGGGAAAGGAGTATGTCAAGGCTGTATATTGTCACCTTGCTTATTTAATTTATATGCAGAGTACATCATGCAAAATGCCAGGCTGGATGAAGCACAAGCTGGAATCAAGATTGCCGGGAGAAATATCAATAACTTCACATATGCAGATGACACCACCCTTATGGCAGAAAGTGAAGAAGAACTAAAGAGCCTCTTGATGAAAGTGAAAGAGGAGAGAGAAAAAGCTGGCTTTAAACTCCACATTCAGAAAACTAAGATCACGGCATTTCGTCCCATGACTTCATGGGAAATAGATGGGGAAACTATGGAAACTGACAGACTTTATTTTTGGGGGCTCCAAAATTACTGCAGATGGTGATTGCAGCCATGAAATTAAAAGATGCTTACTTCCTAAAAGAAAAGCTATTACAAACCTAGACAGCATATTAAAAAGCAGAGACATTATTTTGCCAATAAAGGTCCGCCTAGTCAAGGCCATGGTTTTTCCACTGGTCATGTATGGATGTGAAAGTTGGACCATAAAAAAAGCTGAGCGCTGAAGAACTGATGCTTTTGAACTGTGGTGTTGGAGAAGACTCTTGAGAGTTCCTTAGACTGCAAGGAGATCCAACCAGTCCACCCTAAAGGACATCAGTCCTGAATATTCATTGGAAGGACTGATGCTGAAGCTGAAACTCCAATACTGTGGCCACCTGATGGGAAGAACTGACTCATTGGAAAAGCCCCTGATGCTGGGAAAGACTGAAGGCAGGAGAAGAAGTGGACGACAGAGGATGAGATGGTTGGATGGCATCACTGACTCAATGGACATGAGTTTGAGTAAACTCCGGGAGTTGGTGAGAGACAGGGAGGCCTGGTGTGCTGCAGTCCATGGGATCACAAAGAGTTGGATGCGACTGAGCGACTGAACTGAACACAACAAGTCAAAGCTAATGGGTACAATGACACAGTTCCTACCTGAGCATAGTCGATTTGTGAGGAATTGTTCCGCTAGGAAGGAGAATCACAGCATTCCTAGCAGTTGGAATCATTTATCATTTATTTAATCTTATTTATCATTCTTTCACTTTCCCTTTTTATCCATAATCAGAAGCAATAGGTTAAGAGAAGGACCCATTTTCATGTCAGACATTTCTCCAAAGAAGACATAAAAATGGCTAACAAACACATGAAAAGATGCTCAACATCACTCATTATCAGAGAAATGCAAATCAAAACCACAATGAGGTACCACTTTACACCAGTCAGAATGGCTGCCATCCAAAAGTCTACAAGCAATAAATGCTGGAGAGGATGTGGAGAAAAGGGAACCCTCTTACACTGTTGGTGGGAATGCAAACTAGTACAGCCACTATGGAAAACAGTGTGGAGATTCCTTAAAAAACTGCAAATAGACCTGCCATATGACCGAGCAATCCCACTGCTGGGCATACACACCGAGGAAACCAGAACTGAAAGAGCCACGTGTACCCCAATGTTCATCGCTGCATTGTTTGCAATAGCCAGGACATGGAAGCAACCTAGATGCCCATCAACTGATGAATGGATAAGAAAGCTGTGGTACATATACACAATGGAATATTACTCAGCATTAAAAAGAAATTCATTTGAATCAGTTCTACTCAGATGGATGGAACTGGAGCCTATTATCCAGAGTGAAGTAAGCCAGAAGGAAAAACAACAATACAGTATACTAACGCATATATATGGAATTTAGAAAGATGGTAATGAGAACCCAGCATGCGAGACAGCAAAAGGAACGCAGACGTATAGAACAGATTCGTGGACTCTGTGGATGAGGGCAAGGGTGGGATGATATGGGAGAATGGCACTGAAACATGTTAATTACCATATGTGAAATCAATCGCCAGCCCGGGATTGATGCTCGGGGCTGGTGCACCGAGATTTCCCGGGGGAAGGGAGGAGGGAGGGAGGAGGGAGGGGGGTTCTGGAGGGGGAGCATATGTACACCCATGGCGATATCATGTCATTGTATGGCAAAACCCATTAAAAAAAATTAATACCAGTGGGAAAAAAAAAAAAGAGAAGGACCCAGGACTCCTAGTAGAACTGAAGCCACCATGTGACCTGAACTTGGCCTCAAGAGGTGTGAAGAATTCTGCCCTGAATTTGGATGCTGCCACCCCTTCAAGATACTGGCATTTCCAACCGCCACCCCCTGGCTGCTCTTTTTCAGAGGATTGCCCTAAAGCCCCTAGAGTAGTTCTGCCTGCTTATAAAAGGAACCAGAAAAATTGGGGAATATTTAAGGGGTGCTGGTAGTTGATGACAGAACTATAAAGCTCATGTCCCCTGGCCCTCAGAGGGGGCAACCCTGAGGCACCCACACTCAGGAATTCCCCTGTAGCCAGGACCATATACAGAATTTGCAAGGCTTCCTTGGTGACTCAGATGGTAAAGGATCTACCTGCAAGGTGGGAGACTCAGGTTCTATCGTTGGGTCAGGAAGACTTCCTGGAGAAGGGAATGGCAACCCACTCCAGTATTCTTGCCTGGGAAATCCCATGGACCAAGAGGCTTGGCAGGCTACAGTCCATGGGGTCAAAAAGAGTCAGACACAACTGAGGGACTAACACACATGGTACAAAGTGAAAATGCACGTCCCTTATTCCAAAGTCATTAAGAATTTCAAGAGCATCAGTCCCAGGCCAGGGCCTCCCTGAGCATAGGCCCCAGGACACTGCAAAGCTTGCTCCCAGGAAGGACTGGGTAGGAATCACCCTCTGCTGGGCTCCCTTCCTGGTCCAACTCCTCCATGTCTGCTACCATGTTTCTCCAGGAAGCACTTCCTTGAGCCAGTTGCCTACTCAGGAATTCTCAACTACAGGGTCTGCTGCTAGGAGCCTAACTTCAGACAGGGTCATGGACATACCACCACCATCCAACGTTTGTCAAATAGAAAGAATAAAACTTGTCCCCAGCTACGGACTCCGAATAACATCTCATTGCTCATTTTTGCACTGCTATCCCCAAAAGCTTAAGCCTGTTCCCATCACACCTGATGGAAGGTTCCTGCACTGCCTCATCCATGACAAGACGACAAGGATGCAAAAAGTGGGTTCTGGGTTCTGAACACACCTGCCTGCCCCCACACAGCCCAGGGGCTGATCATGAAACACAGCCATCCTGCCATGGGCTTCTGCACAGGACACAAGGTCCTCCCAAGCTGAAACTGCTCATGAATGCCAGGGGAAGCAGAGCACAGTGTTTTCCTAGAATGTGCCTTCATATTTGCAAGGAATATGGAATAAATGGCCTCCTCTCTCTACAGGGCCATTTTTCCTCTCTTTTTATTTTATTCAAGTATACTTGATTTACAGTGTGTATATATGTATATATAGATATGCTGCTGCTGCTGCTGTTGCTAAGTCACTTCAGTCGTGTCCAACTCTGTGTGACCCCATAGATGGCAGCCCACCAGGCTCCCCCGACCCTGGGATTCTCCAGGCAAGAACACTGGAGTGGGTTGCCATTTCCTTCTCCAGTGCGTGAAAGTGAAGTTGCTCAGTTGGTTCCGACTCTTCATGACCCCATGGACTGCAGCCTACTAGGCTCCTCCGTCCATGGGATTTTCCAGGCAAGAGTACTGGAGTGGGGTGCCATTGCCTTCTCCAATATAAAGATATAGACAGAGGTATAAATATACATCTTTTCCTTATATGCTATAAAAAATATTGAGTATAGTTCCCTGCACTACACAGTAGGTCCTTATTGGTTATTTACTTTATATATAGAAGTGTGTTTATGTTAATCCCAAGCTCCTAATCTATCCCTCCCCACCCTTTCCCCTTTGGTAACCCTAAATTTGTTTTCTATGTCTGTGAGTCTATTTCTACGGATTTGAGTAAACTCTGGGAGATAGTGAACAGAGGAGCCTGGAGCGCTGCAGTCCATGGGATCACAAACAGTCAGACACAATTTAGTGACTGAACAACAATGAGTCCATTTCTGTTTTGTACATAAGTTCTTTTGTATCCTTTTTTAAGTTCCACATATAAGTGATACCATATGGTATTTGTCTTTTTCTATCTCAGTTCACTTATTATTAGAATCTCTAGGTCCAGACATGTTGCTGAAAATGGTGTCATTTCATTCTTTTTTAATGGCTGAGTAGTATGCCATTATATATATGTATCACATCTTTATCCATTCATCTGTTGATGGACTTTTAGAATGTTTCCAAGTGGTTTCCATGGCGGCGGTAAACAGCACTGCTATGAACACTATGGTGCATGCATCTTTTCAAATTAAAATTTTCTCCCAATACAAACCCAGGAGTGGGACTGCAGGATTATGTGATGGCTCTATTTTCAGTTTTTTGAGGGACCTCCATAGTGCTCTCCATAGTGGCTGCACCAATTTACATTCCCATCATTTGCACAGGAGAGTTCCTTCTCCTCCACACTCTCTCCAGTGTTTATTATTTATAGGCTTTTTGATGGTGACCATTCTAACCAGTGTGAGGTGATATCTCATTGTAGTTTTGATTTGCATTCTCTCTCTAAAACTGAGTTTTCTCAAGCTTGGTATCAGGCCTCTGGCATTGAGCTCCTTCTATGAAGGCTGATTGTTTAACCCCATATTATTCTATTAGTAATGGTGATAGGAATGATGCTGCTGACTTAACCATCCATGATAGAGTCCACCTAACTTAGATGCTGAAGGATAATGATAGTGATGATGTTGTTAGAAATGTTTTTATTTCTTAAACACCACCTGTGAAATGATGATAGAAGCATCAAAGCCTATCAGTCCTTAAAAGCAGAAGGAAATTCACTCTGTAAAAAGTTATAATAAGCTCAAATATCAATACCTATAAATGTTCCTCAGCTTGATTTTGAGTAATCTCTTAGTTTCTAATTCTTACTGAAGATATCGCTGAGTAACTGTCAGTATTGGTTGGAGAATCCTTCTGTTGTGGTGTGAGGAGGGAGGGAAAGCAGAGAGGGTGGCTGGCGGCAGTTTTTCCCCATATTTCAGCCCTTGAGGAAAAACATCAGCTCTACTGTACTGGGGGTCTTCCAGCATGAAGCCAGTGGTGGCAGTGGGTTGGAGGAGGCCCAGAGCTGGGCTGAGTCAGTTGAGAAATCATCTTTGCAGCTACCATTGCTAGCTTCCAGCCCTGAGCCCCCTCGGAGCTTTCAACTCCTGGTAATGCCCTCAGTGGACTGGGACACTTCAGATCTACTGGCAAAGAGGGTAACAGTCATGGGCATGGAAGCAGGGACAGAAGTGATGTTGGGTGGCGCTGGCCAATCCGAAACCCATTGCTGAGGATGAGAAGCAGTAAAAAATGGCCCTGTCTGGAGAACACAAACTCTTGCGGTAGATCCATTCTTCAAACCAAAGCTTAATTTGAAACCCATAGCAAACCAAGTAACGGCAGAGCTTCTTTCATTAAAAAAATAAGGGAACGGACTGCCCAGAGACTGTTCTGGACCTGTGGGAGATGATGCTGTGGAATGATCTTAGAACATGGAGAAAGGCATGGAGATCCATCACTCGTCTGTTCCTTTGGAGACAGAAGGCAAAATGAAATTAGCAGGTGTCCCGTGACCCATACTTTGCCTCATCTACTTACTAGCCAAATGAATGGCATTAGGCAAGTCAACCGCCTGCCTGAGCCTCCATCTCTTTTCCTGTAAAATCAGAGGGAATCCTATGGAGGACTGTTTAGAGGACAGAATTAGATGATATATAGATGAAAGCAAGTATAATGCGTAGTGATTGATAACAGCTTCTCCTTCTTATTTGCAGCCAGTAAAGGTGAAAAAGAAACCAAACTTTGTTCCCTGAAAGGTCCCTGAGTCTCAGATGAACCCCCAAGTCCTTGTCTGAGTAAACTATGGGAGACCCCAAGGGCACTGGGGTGATGGTAGGGCCTGCCCAATTCTCCCCAGACCACAACCAAGACAGAGCCCATTGTGGTAACCATCTCTCACTGGGTCATCACAGCTGTGTGCATAAGTGCTCTGTCATATCCAGCTGTTTGTGACCCCATGAACTGTAGCCTGCCAGGTTCCTCTGTCCATGGAATTTTCCAGGCAAGAATACTGTAGTGGATTTCCATTTCCTACCCCATCCAGGAAAGTTTCCCAACCCAGGGATCAAACCCATGTCTCTTGCATCTCCTGCATTGGCAGGCAAATTCTTTACCACTGCGCCACGCGGGAGTCCCTGGGTCATTACAGGACACCTGCTAATTCCATTTTGCCTTCTGTCTCCAAGGGAACAGATGAGTGATGAATATGCCTTTCTCCATATTCTAAGATCATTCCACAGCATCAACTCCCACAGGTATAAACATTTAAAAAATGAAACCATAAAAATACTAGAAAAAAAACATACTCTAGAACCTTGAAGTATGGAAGTTCAGTTCAATTCAGCTCAGTTGTGTCCAACTTCTCCATTGAGTCAGTTCTTTGCATCAGGTGGCCAAAGTATTGGACCTGATTGCTTCAGCATCAGTCCTTCCAATGAATATTCAGGACTGACTTCCTTTAGGACTGACTGGTTTGATTTCCTGGCAGTCCAAGGGACTCTCAAGAGTCTTCTCCAACACTACAGTTCAAAAGCATCAATTCTTTGGTGATCAGCTTTCTTTATGAAGTATGAAAAGCCTTTCTTTTATCCAGAATCCATAACCCTGAAAAAGATTACTATATTCTATCACCTAAGAACTGATTTCACTTAGATACACACACACTGTAAGCAAAATCAAAGACAACATTGCGGGGTAAATATTTACAACTCCTATCACAGAGAACTAATCTTCCCTTAACATATCAAGAGCTCCCAGAAGTTATTAAGGAAAAGGGGTCAAGCCAATAAGACAATTTTTGTTCCAATGGGCAAAGGATATGCAGAGGCAATTCATAGAAGAGGAAAGGCAAATGGCTCTTAAAAGAACTGAATGGTGCTCAATTTCACTTTAGAATAAGAGAAATGCAAATTAAAACTGCAATGAAATGCCACCGTGGCAAGCCTGTGGGGAATGAAGGTCTTTATTTATCACTAGGGGTTGTACATACTACACAGTTCCATTGAAGGTATCTGGAAAACCCTAAAAATACTATAAACACACGTACCCCTTGATTCAACAGCCCTCCTTGCCAAAATTTATCCTACCGATGTACGCACATACAGGAAGTGTCCTGGTTGGTACTGTTTATAGTAACAAAAGACTGGAAGCCACCCAAAGGCCCATCAGTAGGAAACGAGTTAAACAAATTTATGGTGTGTCCATAAATAGGATACTATAAAGCTGTAAAAATGAGTGAAGATACTCTTTATGTACCAATTTGAAAGATCTCCAAGATATACAATTCGGTGAAAAGAGCAAAGTGCAAAACAGTTTGCACAGAATGTTAACTTTTGTCAGCCTTGCCACGCTAGTATTTCATTGTCATTTTAATTTGCATTTCTCTTAAAATAAGTGAGATTGAGGAGCCTTCCATTCTTTTTTGAGCCATTTGCATTTTGTTTTCTGGGAAAGAGGAAAGGAAACGCATATATGTTTTCAAATATATAAATACACAAATACACACATATTTGCTTGTATTTGTTAAAGACACCCAAGAAACTAATGTAAGTATTCGCCTGGGTTGGAGTTGATGAGAACAGGAATAGAAGCCAGGATTTTTATAGCTTTGATTTATGAACCAAGAAAATGAATGATCTGTCCGAAAATAAAAGTAAACTAAATGAAGTTTTCCCAACCATGCCTCAGGCTCCTGTTAAACCTATCCCTTTTGCATTTGTCAAGTATTTTCGAAAGTCTAAAGCTGACTTTGGAGGAGGGCAAGGTCAAACATGGACAACCATGGCTGCCCAAGAGACCAGGAAACCTAGAAGGAGGCCCCACATGGATGCACTCCCTTGCCTATTTGTAAAACCTGAAATCAACAGGGGACGCTCTGAAATCAGCGAGAGTAGCAGCCAATGCCTGCTTTGAAGCCAACGTGGCCACTGAGTTAGGGCATCAATCAACTTCAACAACGGACCTTGGATTCCTGCAAGCAGCTGAAGAAAGAGAAGGCTCCCAAGCCCAGAATATTCCCTCTCTAGCTTTCAGGGCTACAGCTGGACCCAGATCCAACCTGACTTACATCTTGTCAGGATGACACATGAGCAACTGCTCTCATGTTTGGTTTAGTTATCTGCGTTTCTCTCCCAGCGCCAGGGACTGCCGCCTGTTACCCCCACTTTAAACATTTTTCCAGCCAGAGGGGCGCCCTGGCCACAGCTTTGCGGAAGAGTGAGAGCTGGCCCAGAGCTGCAAGATGAGACGGCACATCTGACTCACATGGAAAGAAAAAAGCAAACTGGAGTCTCTAAAGCCGCCTGTCCCTGCGGGCTGAGCACTCACAGCGTCTCTCCTTTGATGCCTCTGATTTTCTGAGCTCTGGAGCACAACATGTTGGAAGTAAGCAGAGCAGCTGCCCCAGGAAAGAATATGCTCGTTCCGCTATTTCGGACTTCAAGGAAAAGCGCTGAGGGGTGTGGGGCTCTGGGAAGGGACAGACGCCAGTGTCTCCACAAAATGTCCTGTTCCCACCAGCCTGAGCTCTGTTCATGTCAACCAGCAGATTCGGCTTGGGGAGGCTCCAGTTCCTGGGCTGGGGACAATGCATTTGGTCTGTTACTGATGGGTGGCATGGATTTATCACCCGCCTGGTGCTGCCCGGGTCAAGTGATGACCTGGCCTGAAGTGGCGGATACAGAGAGTTCTAGAGATAAGACAGGGGAGCTGGACTTCTGCTGCCCTAGGCATCAAGCAGGGCCATGCCCCCCGGCCCCCTCCCCAACTGCGCTGCCAGAGACAAAGTCCAAGATCCCTCCAGATCCAAACTCACAGTGCCAGTTTCTGCAAGGGCACTTTTTCTTCCCCTAATTAAAATCTGCAGAAGAAAGGATGACTCAGGCCGGGTTCACAAGCTCAGTGACTGAGAAAACCATCTTGGGTCCCCTGGAGCCAAAGACTCATCCACTCTTCAGAGGGGACTGCAGTGTGTTTTTTCTGCTTCCCACAAAAGTGTTAAAGGAATAGGGCACCTCATCAGTCAAGGCAAACATGCCACTGCCATCTGGAGAAACCAGACCACACACGGAGAGGTCCTGGGCCAACCAGCAGAGGACAGGACCTTCCTCCATCCAGCCCAGTGATACTGCCTGGCAGAGAAGTAGCAGAACGGCAGCCTCCAAAGGCCTTCTCAGAGCATGGTCCATGGTCCAGAAAACTGCACCTCTCCAGGAGAAGTCCTTGTCCTCCCACCCTCACTCCAGCTCCTGGGATGCACAGCTCAGTTCCACTCCAGGCACCATGACAGATCTTGGGCAGCCATGACGTCCTTCTTCGTGACATCCTTGCCCGGAAGTCCCTCCCACCACCACACACCCTGGACCCTGATAGGGCCCTGGATCCCTCTGGCACAACAGGGCCCGCAGATGTACCATGCACCAGTGAGCCCTTGCCCTTCAGAGTCATAGTCCCAAGCTCCTCTATCCATTCCCCCCTTGACATGATTTTAAAGCCTTTTGTCAACACTGGGGGCTTCCCAGGTGGCTCAGTGGCTAAAGAAGCCACTTGCAATGCAGGAGATGCAGGGATCGAGGATTCGACCCTTGGGTCGGGAAGATCCCCTGGAGGAGCATGGCAACCCACTGCAGTATTCTTGCCTGGAAAATCCTGTGGACAGAAGAGTCCGATGGGCTACAGTCCATAGAGTCGCAAAGAGTTGGACACGACTGAAGTGAGTGAGCAGGTACAATGCACACCAAGCTTGACATTTACCCCATGCTCCTGCTCCAGTTTGCCCATGTCCCTCTGAAAGCATGACCCCCACATTGCAACCCCCTCCCCAGGTTTCTCTGAGCAGAGCAGAGGACACAGAACCACTGTCTCTGAGTTGTTCATTTGTTTAACCTGTATCTATCCAATGCTTCCTACATGCCAAGACTCTTCCAGGAGCCCTTAATAATGTAGTCTACAGTGGGAATCTTATCAGAAGGAAATTCTAGAGCTACAGCTGACATTTGTTTCATCAAAACCATGTGGCCTCTACACATCTCTATCCCCATACCCCTGGGGGTTTGTCTTGTGACAGCACACTGGGTATCCAGTATGTGTTAAGGGATTCACAGCCTGTTCAGCGAAGGTGCAGAGACTTCTGTCTCATTTCCAAATACTGGGGCCAGCACTCAATTCTGCAACGAAGCAAGGAATGCCACAAGGAAGGTGCAAAGGTCACACCCAAGTCAACTCATCTTCATCCCTGTCTTCCCCATCTATTGAAGTGCTTGTGCTGAATAGAGAAACAGAGGGAGAGTTTAGGGTACAATGCTGGGTGCTTTCACATGTATTGTCTTTCAACTGAACTCCTGGGACTCTAAGTTCCTGGGGCACTGGAGACATTGAAAGAATGGAATGAGAGACATTTGAGATTGTAATACTGAAGAAGAAATAAGAATGACCAGGGTTTGGTAGCTGGGTCAGTGTTCTTTGACCTGCAGAAGTGGATTACCCCTCCTTTTCATCAGGAAGCACTGGACCACAGAGAAGATGGTCAACACCAGGAAGACAGACCTCCGGGTGGCAGCAGCTAATCTCAAGGTCACATCAAAGCCAACCCACAACAGCAGGACAGGAACCCAATGGATCAGCAGAGCTGCAGCCAGAATAGGAAAGGACTCCAGAGCTAGCGTGCAAAGCTATGTCCCACCAAGGAAAATCTTTGAGGTCACTCCAGACACTCACCTTCCAGAGAAAGGGAGGGCTTGGGCTCTGGAAGTTGTGCAGGTGGAACTCCAAACCAGAGACTGCTACTGTTGGGATCCACCATCACTCACTGTCCTAGACAGCTGTAAGCTGAGCACCCCTGAGTCACTACGGCCACCACCCAAGTTGGCAGGTCCAGAAGCAGCAGCATAAAGCTGATCTGGAGTGGCTGTGATTTCCTCATCTGCAAACAGGAAAAAAAGGTTAAAACCAACTGTTTCCATGCTGGAAACGTTAAATACCCCCACAACCAGCTCAAATTTGGCCACATCAATTTTACTAAACATTTCAAGGAGTCATACAAAATTCTTCACACTACTCAAACATTTTATTCTAATCCACTTAAATTTTAAAATAGTGTGTCATGATGGAAACTTAAAGTGTAAGTGTCTTGGTTCAAATTCCAGCTCTGCTGTTGCCTAGTTGTGTGAGTATGGTCAAGCTGCTGAACCTTGAATTTTTTGACCACGTAAACAAGACAATAAAACAACAAAGATGTATGCTCGAATTTCACTCATTTTTGAATAATGTGACTTTGCCTTATAAAATAACTTTTTAATATTGGCAGAATTTTCTATCTTAAAAAATTCTTTGTGCCATTCACAATGGAATGGACACCTGCCATACCCTTTTAAATTTAATCTGCATTGTTCACATATTCTCCAGCATATTCTTTTTTAAACCAAAGTATAGTTGACTTACAGTATTGTATTAGTTTCTGTCAAATAGAAAAGTGATTCAGTTACACACTTTTATTCACTCCCTAGTGGCTCAGATGGTAAAGAATCTGCCTGCAATGCAGGAGACTGGGGTTTGATCCCTGGGTGGGGAAGATACCCTGGTAGAGGGGTAAAGGAAATGGCAATCCACTCCAATATCCTTGCCTGAAGAATTCCGTGGACAGAGGAGCCTGGGGGGCTACATTCCATGGGGTCACAAAGAGTCGGACACGACTGAGCAACTAACACACATATATATTCTTTCCCAGTATGATTTATCATAGGATATTGAATATAGTTCTTTGTGCTGTACAATAGGATCTTGTTGTTTATTCACTGTACATGAAGGCTTACTGCTAACCCCAATCTCCCACTCCATCTGCCCCTCAACCCCCACCCCTCACACCCTAGCAACCACCAGTCTCTTCTCTGTATCTGAGATTCTGTTTCTGTTTCGTAGATACGTTCCTTTCTGTGATATTGTAGCTTCCACATATAAGTGGTATCATATGGTGTTTGTCTTTCTCTTTCTGACTTACTTAGTATGATTATCTCTAGTTGCATTCCATCACATTCTTCAGTTCAATCACTGGGAAATACAATAAAGCTTTGCTTTGTAGTGGTTAAAAAAAAGATGATGACACTCAGCTCACATGTGAATACATTCATAAGTAGTCTGCAATCCATAAATGTTTGTGTAGTCATGAGTTATTCTTATCACAGTGAGAGTTCCATGACCCACATGTATTGGGAGACTGCAGTGCCAATGAAAGCTGTCTCTAGTGATTAGAACCTGACCCTCAGAGGTGAGCCTAGCACAGGAACTAGCTATGGGGCTCATGGGCAGAGAGGACAGAAGGAGACCTCAGGCACCGTTCAGTCCATATACCACCCCACCGGGACACTGGGGACCAGAGTGCTCAAAATTACATGGCTTAGAGGCCCAACCTCTCCATGTGTTCACCATTTCCTGCTCTGGTCTTCAGAAGGCAGGCTAATGAATAGACAAATGAGACCTGTTCACTGCCCTGCCTGCTGCTGTTTCTCCCTTGGAGGAAGACAGTGTCTTGTCATTTCTGGCACTTTGCAGAAATTCTTAAAACTAAACCTCACTGCAGACGGCCCAACACCCTGAAAGTGTCCTTCCTGCCTCAGCCTCTCCCTATAACTCTGCACCCAGACTGGTTGCCCAGAGGCTGAGCCAGCAGCACCTGCCCTTCTGCATCACCCCCTTGGCCTTTCTGCAGCACATGACCTTCTCCCTGATTTCACCAGCTCCGATGCTTGTTCCATCCTCTGGTCCTCTTCACACTCTGCTCTTTCCTTTGTCAGCCTTTAACCCCACAAATATTCCCTGTGCATCTCCTCAATGGTTTATGCTTTCCCCCTCTCTCTACCGTTTCCCAAAAGCTAAGAACCCCTCTCATGTCAGCAGCCGACTCCCAAATCCACATCTCCACCCCGACCCAGCTCCGAGGGGCCCTCAGCAACCACGTCCTCCTGTCCAAAAACCCATACACCCTCCTCCCTCCAGTCCAGCCCCTCCCAAGCTGGTGGTGACACCTCAAAGTCACCCTAGACCTCTCCTGCCCCCTCACCCCACATCCTACGAGCCTCCAAGGTCCAGCAGGTCCCTCCTTCCTAACGGCCCTCATATATATTGATTTCTTTCCATTCCCACTGTCAGGAAAGAGCCTCCAAAAATACATCTTGCCCATTGTCTTTGCCTCTTGGGAAACATTTGGAAACTCTCCACTCAAGGGTATATCATTCTGGACTTGGTCAAAACCTGTGAGCCTGCCTTTCTGACACTTCTCTGTTCATCCCTGAGGTGCTTTTCCACACTCACCTACTCCTCCCTGAACCCTTCACCTTAGGTCCACTGTCTGTTCACTTGTGGGTCTGAACGTGTTTTGTAAACGACTGTTTATGCTTTTCCCTTCCCTGGTGGTTCAGATGGTAAAGAATCTGCCTGCAATGGGGGGAGGGGGGAACCTGGGTTTGATCCCTGAGTTGGGAAGATCCCTTGGAGAAGGGAATGGCTACCCACTCCAGTATTCTGCCCTGGAGAATTCCACAGACTATATAGTCGATGGGGTCGCAAAGAATCAGACACGACTGAGTGACTTTCACTTCCCTTTCACTTTCATGGCAATCTCCATGCTTCAGGTACTGTTTGAGCTGTTTTACATCTACCCAAATGTGTAATCTTCACAGTGATCCAGGAAGTGCATACTGTCATCACCTAACCTTAACAGAGGAGGAAACTGAGACACAGAGAGATTAAGTAAGTTTCCCAAGGCCACACAGCCAGCTAGTGGTGGAGTCAACATTGACCTCTGTGCCATCTGGCTCTGGGGTCACTGAACTGAGAGATTCACACTGACAAATCTGTTTATGCAGAACAGTTCCCAGACCCCTCAGTATTTTAGCATTAAGCAAGACTGGCACAGCGTTACATGGATTTTGGAGTGTCATTCCTGCAGGAAAGAAAGTTTTCCCACTGACCTTCAGGCATGGGAGAGGGTGATGAAACAGTAAGTCATTCTGCCATTAACATTAAGCTCAATCACCCCTAATGGAATGTCACCTCCAAGATAGCCATTAAAGCCACTTGCCTCTCGGGCTGATGCGGTTCGGCATATATCACCATTACCTGTCCCTCTCACTGCCACCATGTCCGGGGAGTGGGAAGGCCTGTGGGGACACCGAGGGACACACAGGGCGGCTGCCCTAGCCTGCGATGGAGACGCTTATATTTCAGTGCAGTGGAGACCTGATGGAAGGTGAAACTCGACAAAGCACATGCAGGCTTTGACCTGCTCAAGGTGAAAGGAGGCCCCAGCACAGAGTGCCCTGCCTGGTCACTGAGCAGGATCCCAGACCCCGCACTCAGAGCTCCTGGTCAGCCGTGCTCTGCTGCGGGGCGCATGGCTCTCGGCCAGGGTCTAGCTCCCTCCCGGATCCCGGGGCTCTCAAGGAGCACCCACTCTGCCTCAGACTCAGTGCCTCTAGCATTTTTGGCACCAAAAGCCTTCACAGGCACCATGAGTTGAGACTAGCCGGGACCTGGGACCCTTTGCTGCACTGCTGCTACGCTTGGACCTGGACACACCTCACCTCGAGCAACAAGATACGAAGAAACTATATGGGACTAAGAACAACTGCGAGCAGGTACAGTTGGGGCAAGCTCTGCACCCAAAAGATACAAAGAGACCAAACATCCCAACTGCCAGTTTTGAAGAGCCTGAAGAGCAGGAACAGGTTGTCGGGAGCAAAAGCAGGGTACTGCGCATGGCCCCTGCACACAGCCCCACCTAAGGGGTGGGCAAACCACCGAAGCCAGCCCCACCCCTGGGCACACCCTCATCCCATATACAGAACAAGCTCTCCTGCCTCCCCATAGGAGTGAGCAAGGGAAAATGTTACTTGTTTTCCACTCCCCTTGGCTGTGGTAGAGGCCCCACTAAAGGCTTGCTTGAATTTCCTGTCTGGCCTTTAGTCAATTTCTATTGCTTAGGGAAGGCCAAGAACCCTGGTAGGTATCAGCGTGAGGTTGTTGTTTTTATCTCCCTTTTACAGATTAGATGCCCTTTTACAGAATAAGATTTAGGGAGCTGGCAGGAGTAGGTAGGAATAACTGGGTTGCAGGCAAGGGCTGGGATGGGGCCCGCCCATACCACACCATCCTTTTCCTCGGGCAGCTGCACAAGCATTGTCCTTTCCTTCAATGTCTGTACTTTGCCACATAAAGCAGATAGCATTATCCCCAATAATGGGAAAACTGAGGCTCCGCCAGGCTGAAGGAAGTGGCCCCAAGTGTACATCTAACTAGGTGTAAGCCTGGACTCTGCCCCAGCACAGTGCCTTTGCATGCCCTATCGCTGCAGCGGCAGCCGGCCCCTCTGTCACCTGGACCCCCATCCTCACCCACCAGCACCAGCTTCATCTGACGTGGGCCAAAGGTCGTGGTCCAGACCTATCCTTGTTTGCTCCTCCTTGGCTCTGCCTTGGACTTAACTCCCTAGACCCAGGGGCCTGTCCTCCCTAAGCCCTCACAGTGTTGCTCAGTTCATCCTCCTTCATGCCTAGTGCCACCTGCTTCTCTGCCCAGACCAGCTCCCATGTCACCAACTAAGCACCGCCCTGGACCTTTGCCTGCCCTGCGGACCCTGCCTGGCTCTTTCAGCCAAGCTCAACTCCAGGTTCTGGTGTGTCCTCATTGGGCATCACTGTCCCCTCCAAGCCGCAGCAGATACAATCCCATTTTGCCACCAATTCCTGGGCAAGTCGGCTTTTGATATGAGCCTTGTTTTGCATATTCTGGGGTCAGTTTTGACCTGCCCCAGCAGAGAGAGGTTTGACATGCTCTGAATCCCCTAGATAGCCTTTGGGAAAGTGTGGCATTACTGAATTCAGAAAGATTCGCAACTTTCAATTCTTTTCAGGATCCTTTGTCTCCAAAACCCTATGCTCACCCACCCATGCCTATCAAATGGGTCCAGTCTGGCAGAGGCAGCCCAGCCCCTCAGGGTTTCTAGGACCCCTACACACTGATTAGTCCTTCCTGGCTGGACAAGGAGAAACCCAGTCCTGGCCAGTCCACTGCTCTCCTGGCTGCTCGGTCCAGGCCACCGTGCTGCCCTCCAAGTTGTGCCAACATACTGTTCTATCCCCAAAGAAGACAAATCAAGATGAAAGGTAAGCTTGATTTCAAGCAGCAGTCTCTATAATAGTAGTTAACATTTCAGCGCCAAGCACTATTTCTAGCCTTTCGCTTAGGTTGACTCCAGAGTCCTTCTTATGAAAAAGTTGCATTATTACCCATATTACAACTAGGAAAGTCAAGGCAAAAGGAGCTAAGTAACTTGTCCAGAGCAAGTAATTATTGGAGCCTGGGTTCAAATCCAGAGAGTCTGACGTGAGAACTAAATCTTAGGCACCACCTCTCATGTATGGAAATATAACTATGGTTCTGAGGGGAGAATAGACTTTGGGGTTAGAATTGTAGTTTCACTGCTTATTCTGTGACAAGTTATTTAACCTCTCAGAATATTGGTTCCCTCATGTGTAAAAACTGGCTAGTAATGAATGTATCTGACAGTTAGTGAAAATTACATAGAATGGTGTGTGGAACTTTCTAGAATAATGTCTGATATGTATTAGGTGCTGGGTCATTATGTGTTTCCTTGTTTCCTCTAATTAAGAAAGTCTTCAAAGTAAAGTGCCTACCGCTACAGTGATTACTTGAGTGCCAAATATTCCAGGGTCAAGGGGTTTTAAAAGAGCTCATGCATCTGTTCTAGAGGAATGCTTCTAATTTTTTTTGAGTTTTTTTTTTTAACCATCTGATATAGAGAAGAAAAAGCATGGTCTTCCTTAAGGTTGTGGTTGGATTAACCATATGTATATATAACCAAATATATATATATATATATATCTCATGTATATATAATAAACCATAGTTTTCATGTCCCTGGAGAAGGAAATGGCAACCCACTCTAGTATCTTTGCCTGGGAAATCCCATGGACAGAGGAGCCTAGTGGGCTACACTCCATGGGGTCGTGAAGAGTCAGACACGACTGAGCACAAACAGTTTTCATGTAATGTATAAATCATCAAATAATTTTATCCGGTCAGTAGTCTGGTATATCTAGTTTGTCAGTAAGCCAATATGAAACAATGTGCATCAACTTTAGGAAGAGGAAATTTCCCGTTCCCTAAGATAGGATTTCCAGTCTCTGGGTATGTCATGAGGATTCTGTGAAGGAGCCCTGGGTGATTCTGCCCAAACGTGGACAAGGCCTAACCCTCCTTACCCAAATGCAGCAACTGTGTGCTCCTTGAGCACTCCTGGCCCCGTCTTTCAGTACCGGCACAAGTGGAGGGGGGAGGTTCAGTTACTGAATGGAGGGAGTGGATGCTATATGGGCATGGAATAAAATCAGAGTGCTAAACTGCTTCTTAGAGAATCAAATAACCATAATCCTAACCCTTCTCTGACCCCCACCTTAGCTAAATCATTTAACCTTCCTGAGGTCTTTTTTTTTAATTATTTGTGAAATGTGAATTACAAATGTCTCTGAAAATATGCAGTGAACGCAGTTTCCCATTCCACATGCTCTTCTCTCTCCTTGGAATACATCTACAGAATTCTTCCCTCTTCTCCTTTCCCTTCTCTCAGCAAATTCCTATGTCTTTCAAGACTTAGCTTAGAATCTGCTTCCTCTAGGAAGCCCTCTAGACTGAAATGGTTGCCTTTCTCTGTCTTCCATAGTGCCCTGGCTCCCTTCCACCATGGCACTGATGCTCTATCTCTTTCATTAAATAGTGAACTTCTCAACAAAGTGTATCTTGACCACCTTGAAACCTAGGAAGACAGGACCTAGTACATAATAGATTCTCAGAAAAATCTTGTTGAACAAATAAATCATACACTCCATAATCCAAGCCATATTTTCTCATTCTCTTGCAACATGGCATATAGATTACACCTCTAGAAATAAGTCAGAGGCTATGAGATCAGAGATTGGGCGAGAAAGCAGAGCAAGGGGGCAGGAGGTGCCACCACCCAGACATGCCAAGATCTTGGCTCCAAGCAGCCTCACTAAATGACACAGCAATGCAGGGAGGGGAGGGCACCCTTTCTGCCCCTTGCCAAACTATAAAAAGTGGTGGCAAGAAAGTGTGTCCAAATTTTCTTTCTCATGTCATGCTAGTCTGTAGACTCTAACCACGAGAATATTGATGAATCCCAGAGCAAAATTGGAGGACAAAGTCACACAGCAGCCAGAATTGTAGAGGCATCATGGGTCTTAAAGTTCATCTGGTCTACCTTCTGCTCTGTGCACAAACATCTCTGGACCCAGTCAGTCGTTCCCATTCATGGAGGGGTTTAAAAAATCTCAAGTCCTTAAGTTTTAAGTTGGCAAACAGAAAAACTTTGTGATTCCTCTGATACAGTGATGTTTTGAGAATAAACAACACTTATTATGCACAATGCACTCCCTTGGGAACCACGAGGAATACAAAGCACCTTTCCCCAAGAAAAGCTCATGATGCAGAAGGAGCATAGATGCCAATTCAGCTGTGGACACGACTGAGGGCAGCTATAATAAGGACTGTAAGATGAGCATCAGTGTGGGCAAAAGCCAGGTCTGGGGGTTTCTGTGGAACTAGCCTCATTCCTTTAAAAACTCAACCAATTCAAATGACAGACTTGATTCAAAAGAATCAACTATTAGGAAAAAAATGGGACCATCAGAGAAATTTCCATCTGGATTGGGTATTGGGTGAGAGCAAGGAATTATTTATAATTTTAGGTCTCTAACAGTGATATTATGGCATCTGAAATGTCCATCTTTTTTAGAGATGCAAAATCCAGTATGTATTGAGTTGGCCAAAACGTTCATTCAAGGGAGTGCTGGTGGTAGCTCAGGAACCTGGTTTGTTTGCCCCTGTGTGGATCAGAGCTCCAAACATCAGCCTGGTGGGTAGAGACCCACCTGTGTTGGCCTCTTTCTCAAGGATATGGTAAGTGCTGAGCCAAGAGAGAAAGCAGATGACTACAAATACAGGATCCTGAATGTAGGCAGAGAGGGAGGGTACCAGGACCTACAGTGCTGACTCTTGCCTCAAGGACATCCCCTGAACCCTTCACTGGTGGACCCAGTCTCCATCCAGAGGGACCACCAGCCCCATGTGAGGTACTGTTGTTTCCTTCTTGGGGGACACATGGTCTTCTTGGGAATGTAGTTCCCACTGCTCCTTCTCCTCTGAATTCTCCAGCATCTCCAGAGACAATAGATCAGAGATGACCACACAAGAGTGAGCCTTGGGGTCCCTTACCCCAGGAGCCCATCCACCTGCCTCTCCCCACCACCCCTCCCATGCCCAGACTAAATCCCACCTTGCCTGGCACTGTCTCTTTGAGGGAGTGGGCTACCTGGGGGGCTAAATCTGCTGCTGCTGTCCTGTCAATGCAATTCCACAACTGTCCACCTCCCCAGGGGCCAGGAGGGGCCTCTGCTGGAGTGGGGTGGGTTTTCAGGCCGTGCCAAAACATCCTACCACCTCATCTCAGGCCTGATTTGCCTCTGACTCACCCAATTTTTCTGAAATCACAGAACAATGAACCCTGGTCATATCTCCAGAGTGGACTCTGTGTTCACTGCTGGGGTTAATTGCCCTGAACAGTTTTCCTGAAACCACCATGGTTCACTCGAGTGAAGCAGGAGGTTCCTCTCTCATAAGCTTATCTTCACCATGCAGCCCTGGTAAGTAATTGCTGAGGGCTGCAAAATCAAAGGGAAAATATTTACAATGAGAGTTGACCTAAAAAAGATCTAGACTGGGGTCAGTGTCCCTTCAGCTTGGCCTGACCACTTCCAGACAAAGCGCCTCAGGGGAAGGCAGGGCCTTGGGTACAAAGAGCGTGGGTTCAGAGTAGGCAGAGGCCTGAGTTCAAATCCTGCAACCCCACTTACTAGCTGGGGCAACAGAGTTCATCTCAGATGAGATTTCCTATCTCAGAGGGTTTTGCAAAGGAATTGAGATTCGTGCAAGTGAGATGCTTGGCATGAAATAAACATGCTTGGCCTCCTCCTCCAACTCTACACATCAGATTCCTCACCTTTTTTTTAATATTTACTTATTTATTTATTTGGCTGCATCGGGTCTCATTTGCAGCACCCGGGATCTTTTGTTGCACTAACTCTCTGCTTGCAATGTGCAGGTTTAGTTGCTGTTCAGCAGGTGGGATCTTAGTTCCCTCAACAGGGATAGAACCTAAGTCTCCTGCATTGCAAGGCAGATCCCTAACTACTGGACCACCAGGGAAGTCCCCAAGGTTCCTTACCTTTTAGATAAAAAAGCTGGAGGAGGAGGTTCTCAAGGCCACTTTCAGCTCTCACTTTCTGCTGTTCCCTGAAATCAAAGGGGTTTTAAGTTCCTCTCCTGGAGAGGATGGGATGAGGCTCAATAGTTTGATGCATTCTGCATCCAGCTGCCCACCCCTGGCTTCTAACAGTGACAGACTCTGGGCTCGGCTGCTATTATAAAACCACAGGGACACCAAAAGATCTAGGTGGAAACTTGGTCACACAACCGGACAGGCTCCTAGCCTCCCCTCTCCATCTCAAAGGGCTTCTCTGCTCCAAGCACAGCGAGGGTTTGTCGTTCCTGATTTTGTGCACTCTCTCAAAGATCACCAGTCAAGGACTTCCCTGGCAGCCCAGTGGTTAAGAATCTGCCTGTTCATGTAGGGGACATGGGTTCGATCCCTGGTCCGGGAAGATTCCACATGCCAGGGGACAACTAAGTCCATGCACCACAACTACTGAAGCCTGCCCTGTAGAGCCCGTGCTCTGCAACAAGAAAAGCCACCGCAATGAGAAGGCCAAGCATCACCGCTAGAGAGTCGTCCCCTCTCTCTGCAACTGGAGAAAGCCTGCAAACAACAACAATCCTGCACAGCCGAAAAATAAATAAGAAAAATTAGTAATAATTTTTATAAAAAGGTTACCAGTTGGGTAGAAATGCATTGTAAGGTATTCGGACTTTAGCCATTGTCCTGGTGGGCAGCTTAGTGGAGAGAACCACCCCTCAGGCAGGTACTGGGAAGTGAATTCACTCTTCGCAGGCTGATGGCTTTGGGCTCAAATGCTCCTTTAGTTCCTCACCCCTCCAATGACAAGCCACCATATCCACTTTTGCTCTGTTGGGTGAGATTTTCCTATCAAATGGAGGATCTTATGAAAGTGTTTTTGAAAAGTACAAAACTCTGGGGTAATGGGAGGGATTGTGGTGACTCCAGTTTGGGTCTCTAAACCAGACCTCCCATTCACCCTTCTGTTGTCTTGGGAAAACCCAGGACAAGAACTGGCCAAGCCCTTCACAGGCAGAATCACTGGGACTCTCTCTAACCCATGGGGAGGGGCTGGCTGCCTTTCCATGGGAAAGCCCATGGGGTAAGCTACGTGTCTCTCATGACCTCTAGGTGAGTGACCACATGCTCCCTTTACCCAGACCATTTCAGTTTATTCTCGTTACCCCGAGTAATTATTAACAGCACCTCCTTTTATTCTAAAAATAGCACCTCAACTGTGCAAAAAGGTATACGGTCACCATCCCTCCATGCCAAGTAGTACCTCTATAGCCAAGCTGGATTGCCTTGGCATCGTGTGCTTAGTCATGTCTGACTCTTTGCAACCCAGTGGACTGTAACCTGCCAGGCTCCTCTGCTCATGGAACTTTCTAGGCAAGAATACTGGAATGGGTTGCCATTTCCTATTCCAGGGGATCTTCCTGATCCAGGGATCAAAACTGCATCTTTGTGTCTCCTGCATTGGCAGGCAGATTCTTTACCAACAGCACCACCTGGGAACCTTGGCATTGAGACGTCAGCTGATGCAGATGTTACCCCCATCGTACTTCTGCAAGAGGGGAGACGGTTTCAAGGGGGATCAGAGGGTGCCGGGCCGAGACATGCTCACCAGCCTCCTAAGAGCAGGGGCACAGTGCTGCTCTGTGGCCCTTGGAAACCAGTTCCTTCCTCTCTCCAATGCCTTGCTTATCCAGCTCCATTCAAAGGCCCAGCCCTGCCAGTACCAGATTGGCCTGCCCCTCACCCAGAGCTGCCCCCAGCTGAGCCTCCCAGGTCTCAGAGCTGCTTCCATCTGAGGATCACCCGGCAGCCAAGGACGTTCTGTGCCGATTGGACTGAAGCTCCCCATCCCCAGGGCTGACTGTTCTCAGCTGTTACCACATCATGACAAGAGAAACTTGAAAGAAGACTTGGGATGCCACAGATAGTTGAACTGTTGATGTTTAAACATATTTTTTCCTCTCAGCCAGCAATTCTGTGGTTTCTCTTATTGGGTTGGAAGCCTTCTAGAACACTTCATGTTGACAGCAGTTTATAATTATGTCACTTCCACCCCCTTATGTGCCCAAGAGGGACCGCACAGAACAAGCACTCGTCCCATTTCACAGACGGTGAGACTAAGTGCAGAACAGGCAAAAGATGCTGATCTTTCACTTGATTTAGCCACACGGGCTTCCTTCTAATCAAGCCTTTGACCAAATCGTTCTCACACACACATACACAGGCTTACACAACTCAAACCGTTCCCCAGGGGACCTTGTATGGTTTCCCCTCTCTGGTTTTACTCATGATACTTTCCTACTTCCTGGCTATAAATACACTGAGGTCAAACACATCTCTTGGTTTCACTCCATCAGCCAAAGAAACAGTTACTCAGAAGCAGACGGCAGGGAGCAGCCACAAAGGGAGAGGTGGCAAGTCTGTTCCGTCCAGGACAGAGTGGGTATTTCCTTTGTGTTTTGCTTTTCAGAAGCAGCCACCAGAGTTCTGTCTGGGAAAGTCAAGCCCCATCACATATGCTTGTGCCCCAAGGCTTGGGCTGGATAAGCAAGGGTGGAAAAAGCACTTTCATTTTGAATCCTGCCTAAACCAAGACTGGCGGAGGTGAGGCCTCTGTATGGCCAACCACTGGACTAGCTGTAAAAACCCCCCTCCAGCCTTTGCAGATGGGGGTTCAGGGCCACACCCCCAGGAAGATATTTCTTCTAAATACCACTGTCTTCTCTTCCTCTTTCCTCACTTTCAAGGTAAATTCTTCCTCTATGTTTCATAGACTTTGAGTTAATGTTTCTCTTTTTATAAATGTATTATCATTCATAATATTATTATTTATAATACAATTGTGTTATATATTTAGAACTTCCCTAGTGGCTCAGATGATAAAGCATCTGCCTTCAATGCAGGACCCAGGTTCAACTCTCATTTCTCCTTCTGAACTCAATCTGTTGCCCCATCTTGAAGCCAGTGGGAAACACCACTGTACACTCATGAGAAAATGAGAGTGAAAAAGGCGAATGAGGCCTTAGCTGTGTTTTGAAAATAGTCTTGGCTGTCCAGAGCCCACTGTGAAGAGAAGGGCCTACCCTTCCCTGAGCAAGAGCAGGACAAGCCAGGGCTCCCCTCCACGCAGCATGCCAAGGCCCTGAAGAATACAGTCACACTGGTCCCCGGGCACCCTCTGGATACTGGAATTTGCATAGCCATAGGCACCCAGAGGTCCCAAAGCCAGGAACCTGCACCCATACAGACCTTGCAAGGAGATACTGCTTTGCCCAGCCCCCAAAACTAACATAAGTAATGCCTACACTGACCTGTGACCTCCTGCTGGCCTGCCCTCGTGCCCCAACTACTACCACCACCCCTCCCAGGTCTCACAGTGGTCTGCTCCTGTGGTCATTGCCCGTGTGGTAGTAGATGGCATTATCAGCCTTGTTCTTGCCTTCCTGTGCCCATAGCCCAGCCATGGAAGGATTCTCTTTGCCACCCCTTGGCTTTAGATTTGGCCATGTGACTTGCATTGGCCATAAGTATGTGGACAGAAAGACCAAACAGCAGTCCTGAGCCTGGGCCTTGAGCGTCTTGCATGTTTCCACTTGCCCCTTTGTACTCCCGTCGTCATCAGAGGAAGAGTCTACTGCCAAGTCATTGCTGTCCCTTAGCCTGGGGCCCCAGATGAACAATTATGGAAAGGACTAAGCCCAGCCAGTACCCACAGACCTACAGACTGAAACCGAGCCACCCCAACTGACCCTCAAATCCATGAATATAAATATGTATGGTCATGTGCTGAGATTTTTGCAGTTATTTGTTAACACAGCAAGAGCTAGTCAATACACCTGTTTCCTTGCCTCTAGTCTCTTTAAGACTATGAGTTATACAAAGGCTGCAACCAATATTTATTTTTATATTATTTCCCAAGAGCACACAGCAATTATTTAATAAATGTCTTTTAAACATGGGAAGAAATGCACAGATGAATGCCTAGACTAGTCCAGTTACAAGATCAGACTTCTGGAATCCTCTGACCCAAAGATGATCACAGAACATATCAACAGTTACACACTAGGTATCCCAAGGACAGATCCGCACATACACAAGGCTAGGCCAGCATTAGACCAGCCCTCATAACAGGCAATGAGGGACTTCCCTGGTGGTTCGATGGTTAAGAATCTGACCTGCCAATGCAGGGAACATGGGTTTTTATCCCTGGTCCAGAAATATTCCTCATGCTGCAAGGCAGTTAAGCCCATGCTCTGCAACCACTGAGTCCATGCATCCTAGAGCCCGTCTCTGCAACGAGAAGCTGCTGCAATGAGAAGCCTCAACTAGATCATAGTCCCCACTCACCACAGCTAGAGAAAGCCCAAGCACAATGAAAGTCCAGTGCAGCAACAAAGATCCAGTGCAGACAAAAAAAATAATTAAAAAAAAATTTTTAACCTTAAGAAAACAGGCAATGGAATAGGTAAAGCATCCCTTGGGGATTCTATTTAGCTATCCCTTAACTAAACTAGTATCCTCAGCTGCCCTCTTAAGCTTCAGAGACAAACGGCCTCTCTTGCAGGCAATCCTTGGTGATCTGCTAGCCATTCTATGCCCTAAACTGCCCTCACTCTCTGATGAAGTACCTTCACTCCACAACCCTCCACCTGCCTCATGATGTTATGGACTGAATGTAGGCCTCCTCCCAAAAGTTCATGTTGAAACCCTAACCCCCAATGTGATGTTACTTGGAGGTAGGGCCTTTGGGAGGTGATTAGGTCATGATGATGATGCCCTGATGAATGAGATTAGTGCCCTAATAAGAGACACAGGAATTCACTCCTCTCTCTGCCATAAGAGAAAACAGCAAGAAGACAGTCATCCATGAACCTGCAAATGGGTCTTCATTAGACACTGAATCTACTGGCACCTTGATCTGGGATTTCCCAAACTTCAGAACTGTGAGATATAAATTTCTGTTGTTTAAGGCACACAGTCAACTATAATTTGTTAGCAATTACAGCCTGAAAGGACTGGGACACATGGGCTGGCAAGTATTCTAAGAGGATCACATTGGTTCAAAGCAAAAGGAGACAAGGAGAATGGATGTCACTCTGCTGAGAAACAGAAGGAGGCTGGACCAGCAGACTGTCCCACATTCTCTGCTTTTCCAGACTTGATAGCTCTGGTGTGAGGGGAGGGGCATCAGCATTGCTCAGGGACCTGACCAGATACCCCACAGCCTAGGGGTTTGGGAGGTGGAACATGGGAGCCCCTGAGAGGGACAGGCTAAGTAGGGTATAGGTGGGAAGATAGAACCTGCAGATGACCGGCTACCCTCCCAGCCCCATGGCTGCAGGGAGCCCACGGCCTCACAGCCGAGAGAGAAAGGAGCCCCCCACGGAGGGTGAGCAGCCCAGACTAAGGGCAGGGTGTGTGGGCCCTGACTGGGAAAGGGCTCTTTTCTCTTCCCCACTACCTATGACCTGCCATATGTCCACTTCCAAAGAGGAGCATGAAGGGAGATGGAGAGGCTGTCTTGACCTGGAATGTTCAATGTTATCAATATTCATGGAAACAAGGCTACTTCCAGCCCAGGTCCTGTAGCAGCCTGAGAGGTCCCCAGAGAGCCACAGAAGTTGTAAGATTCCCACCTCTGCAGGGGAAAGTCCCATGTCCTGAACCTCCGTGGACCTTGATGAGGCAACCATGACTGTGAAACAGCCATGCTGTTTTGGGAAACGTGTTTGGGGTGAATGCTTATAAATTATGTCTCTATGACATGAAAAGCAACTCCAGATCTTTTAAAGGAGGTTGCGAAATAACGCTTGGCAGTTTTCTCTTTGTCTGGAACTCGTATCTCTATTTGAAGCAAATGAACAGCCCCATGTCTAATGTGGATCCATAAAGATGGAGTTGGCTGGTCTCAAATTATGAATGAGTCCGGTGGTTGAGGGAAATATGGCTTCCCAGCACTGCTGGGAACCTGGGGACCCAGAGCATCATCTTCTGAGCCAACCCAGAGAGCTGCTGAGCTGAGCTGACCATCTTACACAGACAGCCAAGAAACACGGACCCCATCCCATGTTGGAAGCAGAAGCAAGTCCCTTCACATTCAGTGTCAGTGAAAAGAGGATGCCCCAGCCCTGCTGCTCTACGGAAATGCTTTTGGTTTCGGATTCAACTAATGATCCAGCACAGTGAGTTTCCTGGGCGCGTGACAGGCTCCACATGTTCACCAAGAACCCAGAGGTCACGCTGAACTCAGAAAATGTTCCCTCATGCTTTGGTTATGTTTTGATTCTGAGTTTCCAAAGCTGGGAACCAAATGGCATCATGAAAGGGTAAGATCCAGGCCTCTATTATCCTCGAGGCTGTCAGTGGTACAAGGGATGTTACCCAGGTGAAATCACCCACTAAAGATGTGTTCAGGAAGGATGTTGCCCACTGTAAAATGGCACATTTCATGCCTGGGGGCCAGCACAATAAATAGGAATGAAGAGCAGGTTGACATTTTGATTTAAAGCTTACTTGAAGGTAAAGTTTCCAGAATGTTCGGAGCACAGGAGGCAAAGGAAGAAGCCTGAGGATAGAGGTTAACCCCTTTGCCTTCTCTGCACTTTTGGCCTTAACCTTCTCTGCTATACAAAATGGCAGAAGGTACTACTCAAAAGTCGGGGCTGGAGGGTACCAGGGGTTCCATGCCCTGTGGCCACAGGCTAGGCCTGGTCACAAGTAATTTCTATGCGAGAGCATTCATGATACACCTATTTCTCCAGACTTCCATTAAATGAAACAAATATTTATTAACTGTTCAATCTGATAAAAAAGATTGAGTAGCAGGATTTCCCTGGTGGTCCAGTGGCTAAGCCTCGGAGCTCCCAGTGCAGGGGGCCCAGTTCAATTCCTGGTCAGGGAACTAGATCCCACATGTAACAACTAAAGTTCCTACATGATGCAACTAAGACCTGGTGCAGCCAAATAAATAAATACTACTTTTTTTAAAAAGATTGGGTAGCTGTGTAAGGCTTAGACCAGATTCTCACAACAAGTTTCAAATAAGGAGACTCACATAAACGAGTGTGACAGAGACTGAAAGCTTAAGGAGCTAACGCCAAGTATAGATTGGAGACACACTGTCCGGGGGCCTGAGGCAGGTGGTTTGGCTTGTCTGGATCTCATTGTGAAGAAATCATAGCCCCCATCTAGCCATCATATATGACAGCTCGAAACATCCCAAGCCAGCCAGGAGGGACACAAGCCCAGGCGTACCTGTGACCTGCGGGGCAGCCCCACACGGGCACCAAGAGATGGGCCCAGATCAGATCCCTGGACTGGAGCAGGGTGAATTTCCTGCGAGGGAGTCATAGACACAGGAGGGCGAAGAGAAAAGGGTGCTCATTAGTTTGAAGGCTCCTGCCCGCAGCAGCAGAGGTGAGGGAAAAGGGCGGTGCTCGAGACAAAAGAAGAGCAGAGAAAAAGAAAAGGTGAGGAACAGCAGCTCTGGCGAGGGATTGAAAAAACTCTTGAAAAGCACTAGGCTCTCGGGGAAACAGGAAACAAAAACCAGAATTAATTGATCAACAGGCTGAGCCTTTGACCAAAGCCAAGGTTTATTAATCGACAGTGCATCATGACAGGGCCTTTTCTCTGGGCTTTTCTCTTAGCTGACTCTCAGGACTACCCTACAGGATAAATCAGGGATTGTTTCCCTGTTTTATAGATGGGGAACACAGAGCTGTGGCAGCCAGGGGCTCGCTCCACTGTTGGCCAGTGATGGTCGCATGTTCGTTATACAGTCTGCCTCCTCGCCAGGGGACCCGAGAGCCCCATTTTGAACTGAATCCCAAAATATAGATTCTTCAGAGTCTGAAGATTTTCTAAAACTCCTGGAACTAAGACATCAAAATACTCTCCAAACAGAATTGCCCTTTTATCCATTTCTGGAAACTTCTATAGAGAAGACCACCAGATAGCCCTTTGCCTGTGGGTAGCAGCAAGCACTGGAGGTCAGATGGAATTTAAAAAGCTCCTCATCAATCAGTGCAAGGAGGTAGGCTCTCCCTGCTGTCGAAAGTTTGCTTTTCAAACCCAGGGTATAAAATAAATTAGGTCTACAGCAGTGTTGAACTTCAAGGTGGAATAAACACACATACTCTCAACTGAGACTTTTCACTTGAGAACTATATGTAAGTTCTGGGTGTACCAATGGTTCCGAGCAGGAAGGACTCCGGGCCACAGACTGTGGACCAAAGGAAATTTAAAGGGCACGAGGGACTTCCCTGGTGGTCCAGTGGTGAAGAATATGCCATGCAATGCAGGGGACTTGGGTTTGATTCATGGTTGGGGAACTAAGATCCCACATGCTGCAGAGCAGCTAAGCCTGAGCACCACAGCTAGAGAGTCTGTGTGTCACAAGGAAGATCCCGCAAGCAGCCTAATTATTTTTTTACATTGCCTTGTTTATTGCACCCTAGTAAGCACTTTACTAGTTTAATTTATAGAGGGGTGATCAAATAAGCAAATATATGAGAGGCATGTAGATACTCTGGTGTGTCATTGTTTTACTATAATTTTTTTTAGTTATTTTATTTTTTATTGAAGGATAATTGCTTTACAGAATTTTGCTGTTTTCTGTCAAACCTCAACATGAATCAACCGTAAGTATACATATATCCCCTCCCTTTTGAAACTCCCTCCCATTTCCCTCCCCATCCCACCCTTCTAGGTTGCTACAGAGCCCCTGTTTGAGTTTCCTGAGCCATACAGCAGATTCCCGTTGGCTATCTATCTTACATATGGTAATGTAAGTTTCTGTGTTACTCTTTCTATATACCTCACTCTCTCCTCCCCTCTCCGCATGTCCATATGTCTATTCTCTATGTCTGTTTCTCCATTGTTGCCCTGTAAATAAATTCTTCAGTACCATTTTTCTAGATTCCGTATATATGTGTTAGAATACGGTATTTATCTTTCTCTTGCTGACTCACATCACTCTGTATAATAGGTTCTAGGTTCATCCACCTCATTAGAACTGACTCAAATGTGTTCCTTTTTCTAGCTGAGTAATACTCCATTGTGTATATGTACCACAACTTCTTTATCCATTCATCTGTCCATGGACATCTAGGTTGCTTCCATGTTCTAGCTATTGTAAATAGTGCTGCAGTGAACAATGGGATAGATGTATCTCTTTAAATTTTGGTTTCCACAGGGTATAGGCCTAGGGGTGGGATTGCTGGGTCATATGGTGGTTTTATTCCTAGTTTTTTAAGGACTCTCCACACCATCTTCCATAGTGGCTGTATCAATTTACATTCCCACCAACAGTGCAAGAGTGTTCCCTTTTCTCCACATCCTCTCCAGCATTTAATGTTCGTAGACTTTTTGATGATGGTCATTCTGACCGGTGTGAGGTGATATCTCATTGTAGTTTTCATTTGCATTTCTCTAATAATAAGCGATGTTGAGCATCTTTTCATTTGTTTGTTAACCATCTGTTTGTCTTCTTTGGAGAAATGTCTGTTTAGGTGTCTTTCCCGCTTTTTGATTGGGTTGTTTATTTTTCTGGTGTTGAGTTATATGAGCTGCTTGTATATTTTGGAAATTAATCCTTTGTCAGTTGTTTCATTTGCTATTATTTTCTCCCATTCTGAGGGCTGTCTTTTCACCTTGTTTATGGTCTCCTTTGCTGTGCAAAAGCTTTTAAGTTTAATCAGGTTCCACTTGTTTACATTTGTTTTTATTTCCATTACTCTATGGGGTGAATCATAAAGAATCTTGCTTTGATTTATGTCATCAAGTATTCTGCCTATGTTTTCCTCTAAGAGTTTTATAGTATCTGGTCTTACACTTAGATCTTTAACCATTTTGAGTTTATCTTTGTGTATGGTGTTATGAAGTGTTCTAACTTCATTCTTTTACATGTAGCTGTCCAGTTTTCCCAGCACCATTTATTGAAGAGGCTATCTTTGCCCCATTGTATTTTTATGTCTCCTTTGTCAAAAATAAGGTACCTATAGGTTATGGGTTTATTTCTGGGCTTTCTATCTTGTTCCATTGGTCTATATTTCTGTTTTTGTGACAGGACCATACTGTCTTGATGCCTGTAGCTTTGCAGTATAATTTGAAGTCAGGAAGGTTGATTCCTCCAGCTCTATTCTTTTTTCTCAAGACTTCTTTGGCTATTTAGGGTCTTTTGTGTTTCCAAATGAATTGTGAAATTTTTTGTTCTAGTTCTGTAAAAATGCCATTGGTAATTTGATAGGGATCACACTGAATCTGTAGATTGCATTTGGTAGTATAGTCATTTTCACAATATTGATTCTTCCTACCCAGGAACATGGGATATCTCTCCATCTGTTTATGTTCTCTTTGATTTATTTTATTAGGGCCTTATAATTTTCTATTTACAGTTCTTTTGTCTCCTTAGGTAGGTTTATTGCTAGATATTTAATTATCTTAGTTGCAGTGGTGAATGGGATTGATTCCTTAATTTCTCTTTCTGATTTTTCAGTGTTTGTAAATAGAAATACAAGTGATTTGTGTGTATTGATTTTGTATTCTGCAACTTTGCTAAATGCACTGATTAGCTCTAGTAATTTTCTAATACTATCTTTAGGGTTCTCTATGTACAGTATCATGTCATCTTCAAACAGTGAGAACTTTACTTCTTTTTTTCCAATCTGGATTCCTTTAACTTATTTTTATTCTCTGATTGCTGTAGCTAGGACTTCCAGAACTATGTTGAATAATAGTGGTGAAAGTGGACATCCTTGTCTTGTTTCTAATCTTATGGGGAATGCTTTCAGTTTTTCACCATTGAGAATAATGTTTGCTGTAGGCTTATCATATATGGCCTGTACTATGTTAAGGTAGGTTCCTTCTATGCCCATTTTTTAAAGAGTTTTAACTATAAATGGGTGCTTAATTTTGTCAAAGGCTTTTTCTGCATCTATTGAGATTATCATATGGTTTTTATCTTTCAATTTGTTAATATAGTGCATCACATTGATTGATTTGTGTATACTGACAAATCCTAGCATCCCTGGAATAAACCCAACTTGATCATGGTATATGAGCTTTTAGAAGTGTTGCTGAATTCTGTTTGCTAAAATTTTGTTGAGGAATTTTGCATCTATGTTCATCAGTGATATTGGCCTGTAGTTTTCTTTTTTTGTGTTGTGTTTGCCTGGTTTTGGTATCAGGGTGATGGTGGTCTTGTAGAATGAGTTTGAAAGTGTTCCTTCCTCTGCAATTTTTTGAAAGAGTTTTAGAAGGATGGGCATTAGCTCTTCTCTAAATGTTTAATAGAATTCTCCTGTGAAGACATCTGGTCCTGGGCTTTTGTTTTTTGGGAGATTTTTGATCACAGTTTCAATGTCATTGCTTGTAATTTGGTTGTTCATAATTTCTGTTTCTTCCTCATTCAGTCTTGGAAGATTGAACTTTTCTAAGACTCTGTCCATTTCTTCCAGGTTTTCTATTTTATTGCCATATAGTTGTTCTGCATTATCTGTTGTATTTCTGCATTATCTGTTGTAGCCTCTCCTTTTTCATTTCTAATTTTGTTGATTTGATTCTTCTCTCTTTTTTTCTTGATGAGTCTGACTAAAGGTTTGTCAATTTTGTTTATCTTCTCAAAGAACCAGCTTTTGGTTTTATTAATTTTTACCGTTGTTTCTTTCATTTCTTTTTCATTTATTTCTACTCTGATCTTTATGACTTCTTTCCTTCTACTAATTTTGGGGGGTTTTGTTCTTCTTTTTCCAGTTGCTTTAGGTGTAAAGTTAGGTTGTCTGTTTGATATTTTTCTTGTTTCTTGAGGTAGGATTGTATTGCTATAAACTTCCCTCCTAAAACTGCTTTTGCTATATCCCATAAGTTTTGTGTTGTCACATTTTCATTGTCATTTGTTTAGAAATTTTTTTATTTCCCTTTTGATTTCTTCAGGAACCTATTGGTTATTTAGAAACGTGATGTTTAATCTCCATGTGTTTGTGTTTCTTACAGTTTTTTTCTTGTGATTGATATCTAGCCTCATAGTGTTGTGGTTGGCAAAGAATGCTTGATAGAATTTCAATTTTCTTAAATTTACTGAGGCTTGATTTGTGACCCATGATGTGGTCTATCCTGGAGAATGTTCCATGTGCACTTGAGAAGAAGGTGTATTCTTCTGCATTTGGATGGAATGTCCTGAAGATATCAGTGAGATCCATATCATCTAATGTATCATTTAAGACTTGTGTTTCCTTATTAATTTTCTGTTTTGATGATCAGTCCATTTGTGAGTGGGGTGTTAAAGTCTCCTACTAATATTGTGTCACTCTCAATTTCTCCTTTATTTCTGTTACTGTTTGTCTTATATATTGACTGTCTTATATACAACTGTTATGTCTTCCTCTTAGATTGATCCCTTGTTCATTATGTAGTGTCCTTCCTTATCTCTTGTGATCTTCTTTATTTTAAGGTCTATTTTGTTTGATATGAGGATTGCTACTCCAGCTTCCTTTTGCTTCCCATTTGTATGGAATATATTTTTCCATACTCTCCCTTTCAGTCTATATGTGTCTTGACATCAGAAGTGGGTTTCTTGTAGACAGCATATATACGGGTCTTGTTTTTGCATCCATTCAGCCAGTCTGTCTTTTGATTGGAGCATTTAATCCATTTACATTTGAAGTAATTATTGATATATATGCTCCTATCGCCATTTTCACTCCTTGGAAGGAAAATTATGACCAACCTAGACAGCATATTAAAAGGCAAAGACATTACTTTGCCCTCAAAGGTCCATCTAATCAAGGCTACGGTTTTTCCAGTAGTCATGTATGGATATGAGAATTGGACTATAAAGAAAACTTAGCACCGAAGGATTGATGCTTTTGAAGTGTGGTGATGGAGAAGACTCTTGAGAGTCCCTTGGACTGCAAGGAGATCCAACCAGTCCATCCTAAAGGAGATCAGTCCTGAATATTCATTGGAAGGACTGATGTTGAAGCTGAAACTCCAATACTTTGGCCACCTAATGTGAAGAGCTGACTCATTTGAAAAGCCCCTGATGCTGGGAAAGATTGAAGGCGGGAAGAGAAGGGGACAACAGAGGATGAGATGGTTGGATGGCATCACCGACTCAATGGACACGAATTTGGGTAAACTCCGGGAGTTGGTGATGGACAGGGAGGCCTGGCGTGCTGCAGTCCATGGGGTCTCAAAGAGTCAGACACAACTGAGTGACTGAACTGAACTGAACTGAATTGCCATTTTCTTAATTGTTTGGGGTTGATTTTATAGATCTTTTTTTCTTCTCTTGTATTTCTTGACTATATAAGTCCCTTTAACATTTGTTGTAAAGCTGGTTTGGTGGTACTGAATTCTCTTAACTTTTGCTTTTCTGAAAAGCTCTTTATTTCTCCATCAATTTTGAATGAGATCCTTGCTGGGTACTGTAATCTTGGTTGTAGATTTTTCCCTTTCAGTACTTTAAATATGTCCTGCCATTTTCTTCTGGCCTGCACAGTTTCTGCTGAAAGATCAGCTGTTAAGCATATGGGGTTTCCCTTGCTTCTCCCTTGCTGCTTTTAATATTCTTTCTTTGTGTTTAGTCTTTGTTAGTTTGATTAGTATGTGTTTTGGCATGTTTCTCCTTGGGTTTATCCTGCATGGTATTCTTTGTGCCTCTTGGACTTGACTATCTCCTTTTCCATGTTGGGGAAATTTTTAAGTATGATCTCTTCAAAAATTTTCTCATACCCTTTCTTTTTCTCTTCTTCTTCTGGGACTCCTATAATTCGGATGTTGGTGCATTTGATGTGGTCCTAAGGGTCTCTGAGACTATCCTCAGTTCTTTTCATTCTTTTTACTTTATCCTGCTCTTCAGAAGTTATTGCCACCATTTTATCTTCCAGCTCACTGATTCATTCTTCTTCTTCAGATATTCTGCTATTGACTCCTTCTAGAGTATTTTTAATTTCAGCAATTGTGTTGTTTGTCTCTGTATGTTGATTGTTTAATTCTTCTAGGTCTTTGTTAATTGATTCTTGCATTTTCTGCATTTTGTTTCCAAGGGTTTAGATCATCTTTACTATCATTATTATAAATTCTTTCCAGGTAGTTTGCCTATTTCCTCTTCATTTATTTGGACTTCTGTGTTTCTAGTTAGTTACTTCATTTGTGCAGTATTTCTCTGCCTGTTCTTTTTCTTTTTTTAATTATTGTGTTTGAGGTCTCCTTTCCCAGGCTTCAAGGAAAGTTGAATTTTTTTCTTTGAAGAAGGTTGAATTCTTTCTTCCTTTTGGTTTCTGCCCTCCTAAGATTGATCCAGTGGTTTGTGTGAGCTTTGTATAGGGTGAGATTTATGCTAAGTTTTTGTTTGTTTGTTTTTCCTCTCATGGGCAAGGCTGAGTGAGGTGGTAATCCTGTCTACTGATGATTGGGTTTGTATTTTTCTTTTGTTTGTTGTTTAGATGAGGCATTCTGCACACAGTGCTACTGGTAGTTGGGTGATGCAGGGTCTTGTATTCAAGTGGTTTCCTTTGTGTGAGTTCTCACTATTCAGTACTCCCTAGGGTTAGTTAGTCTATGGTCTTGGAGTCAGGGCTCCTACTGCAAAGGCTCAGGGCTTGATCTCTGGTCAGGAGCAAAGATTTTACAAGTGGTTTGTTATGGCATTAAGTAAGATTAAAACAAATATCCAAAAATGAGAGACCAAAGATAAACCCCAGAACAAATGGCAGTTACAAAATCAGGCAAATAATAATTAAAGTAATAGAATATAAACATATACATATACACCCACTAGCAAAGTCAAAACAGTCCAACTAAAATATATTAGATTGACCCCATGAACAAAGGAAATCAGAAATTATATTTAGCAGTTAAGAACAAAACTAACTTAGGCACAAACTGGCAAACAAATCTAAAGCAAGGTGCCAAGTGGGGACTAAAGCAGTGAAAGGAAAGAAAGAAGAGATATGGAAAGTTACATAGAGGTAGATGAAGAAGATTTATATACATTGAAGATTAACTGCAAGGGGAAAAGAACAGTAGGAAAGGCAAACAAAGGAATAAATGTAGAAAAAATATAATAGGTTTTTTAAAAATTAAAATTATAAAAAAGAAAAGAAGAAGAAATAAAAAAGGAAAACTCCACATAACTGCAAAAGCCCAACACAGAGGCAGAGGTTTATAACAACAATAGAAAGTGTGACTGAATATACACACATACATATACACCCATACTCATAATCAAAATAATCCAACAAAAATAAAGTACAATAGATTGACCTGGAAAACAAAGGAAACCAAAAATTATATCTACCAGAGCAAAACTAACTAAAGCACAAACTGGAAAACAAAACTAAAGCAAGGTGCCAATTGGGGAATAAAGTGATGAAAATAAAACTAACAAATATGTTGAGAGGAAAGGAGAGAAAGAAAAGAAAGAAAGTATAGATATGCAAAGTTAAGTAGATTTATATTGTTGAAGATTAACTGCAAGGGGAAAAGAACAGTAGGAAAAGCAAACAAAGGAATAAATATAGAAAAAAATAATAATAGGTTTAAAAAAAATTTTTAAAAGAAAAATGAGGAAAACCCCACAGAACTGCAAAAGTTCAAAGTAGAGGCAGAGGTTTATGACAATAAAAATTGTGGCTGAGAAAAAAATAGCTCAAAAGCTTAATTGGATTTCTTAGTACCAATAAAATCAACAACTACAACAGAAAAGGGAAAAGGGGGAAAAAATCCAAAAGAATCTACAGAACAAGTCAAAACAAAAGAATAGTAAATGTTTTTCCGTAGTGACTGTTGTCAGAGTCCTTTCTCTCACTGGGAGTCACAGTCCACCTTACCTCCCCAGGATGTCCTCCAACACTGTGCTGATCTCTGGACCTGCTGTGGCGGCAGCTCGGATTCTAATCTGTTCCTACTCCTATGTGTTCTTGCCTCCAATGTCCACAGCTATCAGAGCTAGTGTGTTTTATTTTGTGGGAGCTCTCAATGGCCTTTTATATATTCCATAGACAGAGTCTGCCTAGTTGATCATGTGGATTTAATCTGCAGCTTGTACAGCTGGTGGGGAGGTTTGGGTCTTCTTCCTCAGCCACACTGCCCCTGGGTTTCAATTGTGATTTTATTTCCCCTCTACATATGGGTCATCCACTGGGGTTTGCCCCTGAGGCTGCCCTGGAGGACTCGGGTTTGCCCCTGTGAGGCCAGATGTGGAGGTGGTGCAGCTGCTTGGGTCGCAGGGGTTCTGGCAGCAGCAGGAACTCAGGAGGGTTGGCAGCTAGGGCAGCAGGAAATATAATGCTCTAGAAGGTACGGCAACCAGTATTGGCCAATGCACTCCAGTATTCTTGCCTGGAGAACCCGTTCTCTGATAGAGAAGCCTGGCAGGCCACAGTCTACAGGGACGCAAAGAGTTGGACATGACCAAATCGACCCTGCGGGCATAGACACAATCCTTTTTTCGCCTGTGGCAGCTCTGCCCCAGTGAGAGGTGAGCGTGAAGGTGAGCTGCTTGGCTTGTGGGGACGTTGGTGGCGCCAAGCGCGCAGGGCCACAGACTGCCTCCGTGGCAGGAGCTATGGCCCTCTCAGAGGTTTTCTTCAAGTCACTTGTACCTGGCCCTCAGAAGGCCTCTTTGTCCAGTCTTTCTCTGTAGCTCTGCTGGTTCGGGCACTTAGAGGGCTCCCTTGCCTGGGGTCCTTCTCTATAGTTCGGCACATCAGGCACATAGAGGGACACCCTGGAGGGGTCCTACTCTGTAGATCAGTACATCAGGCATTTGATGGGCAGCCTCCCTATTGTTCAGCTGCCGGTGCTGGCATGTGGGGAGAGAGGCCATGGTGATGGCTCCACCCCCTACATATGACTCAGCAGTATCGCCTTGCTTCCATGGCTGCCTGGCTTTCCTCCACTGGCATTTCCCACCACAGTCTCCTCCCTCACATCCCCTCAATCCGTCTCTCTGCGGTCAACAGCAGCCCTCACCCTGGGACTGAATTAATTAATTTTTTTAAAGAGCATCTAAACCAAACCCCCCCTTTATTTTGGGAAGGAGGAAACCGGAAGGTCAAATGACTTTCTCAAGATCATGAGCTAGTATTCAAGTTCATCACCAGCTTGCTTCTTCCAAACTCCAGGCCATGGCCTTCCCCTTCTGGAGGTTAAGAAAAGTCAGTTTTTCTCGCTCTTGGCACTTTCTCTGAGGACAGTTGGAGACACGCTTATCAGCGGAGCCCTGGCACTGTGGCCGCCACATTCCGCCCTCTGATGACAAGGGGTGCAGCGGAAAGTAGGGCTGCGGGAGGGGTGCCTGGGAGGAGACTCTCTGGGAAGTGAGCTAAGATGTGGGTGGTACCCACATGAGGAGGCTCAATGCAGTGAAGAGCTGTTTCCTCCTAGGAGATGCAAGTGCTGAACACAAAAGAGTAAAGATTGTGTCATTCCGTTTCTTTTGTTTAATTTTATTGTTTAGTCACTACGTCATGTCCGATTCTTTGCAACCCCATGGACTGTAGCCTGCCAGGTTCCTCTGTCCATGGCATTTCCCAGGCAAGAATGCCGGAGTGGGTTGCCATTTCCTTCTCCAAGGGATCTTCCTGACCAGGGATGGAACTCAAGTCTCCTGCATTTCAGTCAGATTCTTTACCACCTAAGCCTCCATGGAAGCCCATTCCATTTATACAGATCTCAAAAATAGGTGTAACTAATCAAAGGTGATCAAAATCAGGAACGCGGGGGCCTTAGGGCTGATCGGGGGCTGCTCCCTGGAAAGGAGTAGGAAGAAACTTGCTGGGACCTGGGAAATGTTCTCTGCCCGGATCTGGGAGGTGGGTACTTGGGTGGATGTGAAGGTTGGGCCATTGTAAAAGGGAGTTAGGCCAACAGGTCAGTCCTGAATGATCACTGGAAGGACTGACGTTGAAAATGAAACTCCAATACTTTGGCCACCTAATTCAAAGAACTGACTCATCTGAAAAGACACTGATGTTAGGAAAGACTGAAGGTGGGAGAAGGGGACGACAGAGGATGAGATGGTGGGAGGGCATCACTGACTCAGTGACATGAGTCTGAGTAAACTCCAGGAGTTGGTGATGGACAGGGAGGCCTGGCGTGCTGCAGTCCATGGGGTCGCAAAGAGTCAGACATCTGCCCAGGTAAGACGACTGAACTGAATTGGGACAACGAGGCAGATCCTTGCACCCACTGGTGGATTTCCTAGTATCAAGAACTATCTGAGCAGTCCCAGGATAAGGGAGAGGCATGCACTGGGAGTTTGAGACTGACATCTACACACTACTGTATATAAAATAGATAACTACTAAGGACCTACTGTATAGCACAGGGAACATTACTTAATACTCTGTGATGACCTATATGAGAAAACAATCTAAAAAAGAGTGGATACATATATGTGTATAACTAATTCACTTTCCTGTGCAGCAGAAGGTATCACAACATCGAAAATCAATGATATTCCATTAACTTTTTTTAAAAAACCTTAAATAAGCAAATGGGATTCAGGCATCAGAAGAGTGCTAACAGCTTTCAGGGACCCGGAAAGCTGGGACACCCTCATGGCTCCTGATGACATCTGCCCAGGTAAGGGTTACCATGTGGCCTCCTAGGGACTGTGGTTTGGCCCCTGCCCACCTCTGATCTCTCACACACCATGGCTCTAAGTGATGCCTCCATACCCCTTCCCTATTCCTTGTCAGGCTTGTTCCCAAACCTTCCCTAGATCCACGATCTGTCCCAAGCCTCCTCTCAGTGCTCCAGAATTTCCCTTGTTCTGTGGCCCTCTCTTTGGCCAGGAGAGGGACGGTGGTTCCCAGCTTCAGATCCTCACCCAGGCAGCAGCCCCTCTCCTCCCTCTGTCCTGGACTCTTAAGCCCCAGCTTGGTCCTGAAGTCCCTATGCCCTCTGAGATTAAGCCGCTTAAGCCTGGCCTGACACTTTCTCATGTGGACCCTCAGGGGTGCCCTGATAGGAATCCATAAATCCAGTCTTACATCTGCATTAGGAAAGTCTCTGTATAGACACACTTACTCAAACTTAACCTTACATACGGCTCACACATCCCAAATTCTGCTGGTCACACGTCCTTGTCCCAGGAAAGAAAGCCATAAACCCTATGCTCAATTTGGTGACATAAATGAACACGGGTTCAAAGAATTCAGCCCCAAGTTTGCGTTGTTTGAGCACCCAATTATCAAGGATTTATGTGTTGAAGCTATAGTGAAAAGGCTGGTGAAGAACAAATATGGTGTCAGGAATAAGAATCTGAGAAGGAACACCAACACAGTGACCTCAGTCTCTCCAGGCAGCCACCTCCAGGACCTGGATAAGAAAGGACCCCTATCAGAGCACTTCTCAGGAGGCGTGCCTTTGTGCCACTGGCTCTGTCGGTCCTCATTCCGGTCTCATGAGAGTGATTTCAATTCCCATTCACTAGATCAGAAAACTGAAGTCACACAGCTAGGGAGAGGCTGAGTGGCGATATCAGAGAACTATCAGTATTCGAGGAACTACTGTTACAGTTGAGATAGATGGAATCCATGGTCCCACCTTCATGGAATCTATGAACTGTAAGGGAGACTGGAAACCAGCAATCCCTATGCAGTGTTGGTCAGGCCAGGTACCTAGAGCTCAGGGAAGGCTTCCTGGAGGAAGTGACATTTGAACAAGGATAAGTCAAGTGAGTGTGTTATGGGAGCCCTGGCCCAGGACCCATCTCAGCTCTTCTTAATGCCAGTAGGCCTTCTCCACCTGGCCTCCCAGACAGCATTTCCCCAGTCACTTTTGTCATTTGTGTCATTTGTCACAGCCCTCTCAGGAAATGATAGTATTTACAGGAGATGAGTCACAGCCGAGGCCTTGGGGGTTCAGCACCTCCATACACACCTCTGACAGCTGGGCACCCCATTGGGTGGCTCTGCCCCAACTGGCTGGCACAAGGCTCACCGCAAAGCTGGCCGCCTTTCACTGGGAAAGCAGTTATGATTTCACACCACTTTCACATGTTTCCACGTTAGAGTCTTACAACCAGGGCAGGCATTATTAGCCCATTATTGGTGGAGGAAAATGAGCCGTGAAATGACTCAGTGGGGCACACGGTGAGTCAGCAGCCAGGCCAGGTGAGCAGGTTGGTGACATGGCATCGAAGGCTCAGAACAAGCCGACTGCACACTGCCAGATTTTTTTTTAATTGAAATATCACAATTGAAATAACACAAAATTGATTTACAATGTTGTGTTAACTTCTGCTGGACTATCCAGAGAAAACCATAACTCAAAAAGGTATATGCATCCCAACGTTCATTGCAGCACTATTTATATGAAGGCAGCCTAAATGTGCATCAACAGATGAATAGATAGAGAAGATATGGTACATAGATACAGTGGAATACTACTTAGTCATAAAAAAAGAACCAGAAATGCCATTTTCAGCAATATGGATAGACCTAGATGTTCAAGCCGGTTTTAGAAAAGGCAGAAGAAGCAGAGATCAAATTGCCAACATCTGATGGCATTGAAAAAGCAAGAGAGTTCCAGAAAAACTTCTATTTCTGCTTTATTGACTATGCCAAAGCTTTTGACTGTGTGGATCACAATAAACTGTGGAAAATTCTGAAAGAGATGAGAATACCAGACCATCTGACTTGTCTCTTGAGAAACTTGTATGCAGGTCAGGAAGCAACAGTTAGAACCGGACATGGAACAACAGACTGGTTCCAAACAGGAAAAGGAGTACGTCAAGGCTGTATATTGTCACCCTGCTTATTTAACTTATATGCAAAGTATATCATGAGAAACGCTGGGCTGGAAGAAGCACAAGCTGGAATCAAGATTGCTGGGGGAAATATCAATAACCTCAGATATGCAGATGACACCACCCTTATGGCAGAAAGGTGAAGAAGAACTAAAAAGCCTCTTGATGAACGTGAAAGAGGAGAGTAAAAAAATTGGCTTAAAGCTCAACATTCAGAAAAGTAAGATCATGGCATGTGGTCCCATCACTTCATGGGAAATAGATGGGGAAACAGTGCAAACAGTGTCAGACTTTATTTTGGGGGGCTTCAAAATCACTGCAGATGGTTACTGCAGCCGTGAAATTAAAAGACGCTTACTCCTTGGAAGGAAAGTTATGACTAACCTAGATAGCCTATTGAAAAGCAGAGACATTACTTTGCCAACAAAGGTCCATCTGGTCAAGGCTATGGTTTTTCCAGTGGTCATGTATGGATGTGAGAGTTGGACGGTAAAGAAAGCTGAGTGCCGAAGAATTGATTCTTTTGAACTGTGGTGTTGGAGAAGACTGTTGAGAGTCCCTTGGACAGCAAGAAGATCCAACCAGTCCATCCTAAAAGAGATCAGTCCTGGGTGTTCATTGGAAGGACTAATGTTGAAGCTGAAACTCCAATACTTTGGCCACCTCATGGCAAAGACCCTAATGCTGGGAAGGATTGGGGGCAGGAGGAGAAGGGGACTGCAGAGGATGAGATGGCTGGATGGCATCACCGACTCAATGGACATGGGTTTGGGTGGTCTCCAGGAGTTGGTGATGGACAGGGAGGCCTGGCATGCTGCAGTTCATGGGGTCACAAAGAGTCAGACACAACTGAGAGGCTGAACTGAACTGAACTGAGAGATCATTACCAACTTTTTCTAAAACATGGAAACTGATGATGTAGAGGTACACCCCTTCTTGGGGGGAACCTTTTTCAGTTTCTCTTAAGTGCCTCTAGATTCTTCCTATCTTCATATCTCAGTGGTTTTTCACTAAATTCAAGGTGTTGGCCAACCCTGCTGCTAGGATTCTGAGAAAGCCTAAAGAATCTTCTCAACAGGGAAAAAAATCGCTTTTCCTCGACACAGAAAACGTAGAAATAGAGCAGGCACCGCCTCAGGAAGACACAGTGACAGCACCTAGAAACATCTGACTCCAAGCAAAGGAAGCAATTGCAGATTCAGGATACACACCAGACCCTTCCACAGCTGCATCAACAATCGCCATGGGGAAAAAGTCAAGACAGCACAGGAGGCTCTGGCCGCCGATCCAGGTACCTAAACCAGCCAAGCTCTGGAAGGAAGCCACTTCCAATGTTCGTGTTAAAACAATGCTGCAGTCTTTCTTTGTTTCCATTGAGGGTTCCACTGAATAGCAGCTGTCAACAACTCAGGAAGACGGTGGTTGGTTCCAAGTCTTTCTTCTTTGCGAGTGTTCTTTTCTAAACATTATATTATTGCTCTTTTCAGCAAGGGCAAAAATAAAGGCACGCAGGGTGACTCCAGAGAGGCAAAATATTTCCGCCTGTGTTGGAGCCTTTGTTTCGTTGCTCCATGTGAGGGGGTCAAAGGTCCTGTATTAAGAAGACAGAGTTCTTCCATGTCTTGTTGAAGGGGAGGATTATTGGTGGCACACTCTACTGTCTTCTAGAAGCCCCCTTTGGTCTTTACAAAAAAAAGTTTTGATAGAATAAACAGTGTCAGTTTATCCAAGGTTTGGGAGGAGGGGCAAAGGGAGTTAGCATTTCACGGGGACGGACTTTCGGTTTGGGAAGATGATCAAGTTCTGTGTATGGATGGTGGTGAGTATAATGTGATTGTACTTAGGGCTGCTGAGAGGTACGCTTTAAAATGGTTAAAAGAGTCGATTTATGTTCAGTATATTTTACGACAATAAAAATCAGGCCCCCAAAAAAGTGTCAAGGAAATAAAAAACAGTTGCTGTACTACAAAGAATCTAAACTATTTTACAGGTTTAGTCTGCCATTGTGTTTAATATTTAAGCAGAGCCCATTCAGTTTTTACTTGATTCCTAACATCCAGAGCACCTAGTTTGCTGAGCACTCTCAGAAATAGCAAACATCCACTCTGGGCCAGTCCCGTGTCTGAGCCATCAGCCTTGAGGGAGTCGCTCTGTTCCCATGCCTTTCTCCTGCAAAGCCCATGGAACTTGAAAAGTTCGAATGACCTGGCCTATGAGATCCCAGTGAAAAGTCAAGAACAAGTTCTTAGAACTCTTGGCTCAGCCAGCCGAGGCTCCTGGCTTTGTCAGTCAGTGTTCCAGGCAAACGTTTCCTACAGGAAAACAGCGGCCAAGCTCAGCATCTTGAGTCAGTTCCACGGTTGGATGAGAGGCTGGACCACGGCTCACGGGCTTAGTTGCGGGCACACGTCCCTCACCTGGTGTCCAGAAAGAGTGCCCTATGGAACATACCAGTGGGATATGTTGGGATGGATGATGAAACAAAGAGCCCAAACGTTACTGGAGGGACCGCTGCTTTCTAGTTCTGAAAGCTTTTCCATCTTTCTTCCCTTAAAATTTTCCAACAGTTACTTCAAAGTTATTTTTCTGTGGGATGAGGTATATTATCTTTCTAATGCTTTGCCCAGAGGCAAACTTCAAAAGAACAACCACAGCTTATGGATCACCTACCCTAAGTATGTGCTAGGTATCATACTATAGATCTCTCATAATCTCCCCATCAGTTCTGCAAAAATTCTTTGCTCCATTGGACAGATAAGGGAACTGAGGCTCAGAGACGTTAAGTAACTTTCCCCAGGTCACATAGCTAGTGAGTGGCAGAACCAAAATCCAACAAACCCAAGTCTCCCTCATCTCCAAAATCACACTACCTCCGAAAAGAGGAGTGAAACATTAAAGATCGACACTCGGGCCAGATTCATTTATGATGCTAAATATTTGGATATTTGAAAAACTCAGGATAGCTGTTTGAAATATTTTGTTCTTAGAAACAGAGGCCGTCCCAGACTCTAAGTACTTCACACTCCTTGTGGAGTGACTGGCACCTAGTAGATCCTCAGGAAGGGCAGTTGGTCATAGACCTCAAAATCAAGTGCTGTTTATGCCAGTTGCCTGAAAATGCCCTCATCCAGCAATTCTGCGAGCAGGATGATAACAAGCCACATGAAAGAAATCAGCACATCCTTGGGAAGACAGCTTGACAGAACATGGCAACACCAAGGCATCAGGTTTCTCCTACAATTACAGCCTCCATATGGTACTAATAACATTGTCTGTGCTCAGGCAGAGTGCTGGTCCAGCCTCACTGGTGGTATCTATCTATGCTCATAATACACCCTACGGAAGACCTAGCTGATCACCTATTCATCAAGCTCTGGCTGTCCCTTCCATGGAAGAAAAGAACCAAGATAAATGGAAGAAGCTTTGCTCTGGCTGGAAGAGAAAAGATCAGCACAGAATTTACACACTTCTGCTACCCAGGGATGGAAGAGCAGCCCTCCCAGAGTGTGTGTGTATGTTGGGGAATGAAAAGCAAAGCCAGGACGTTGATCCCTTAATCAAAGACCCTTGTCTACACCCAGAGGAGGATATGGCTCAAGGATTTTGGAGCCCTCCTGTTGCATCCAGGCAGGTGTTAACCTTCTCAGCTTACAGGTATCAGTCCAGCCGTGATGACCCTTGAGTTATAATCCTTCCCAAATCACAAGCAGGAGCCAGTGAGCATAATCAGGCAGGGCAAAGAAATGACCTTGAAAGACATTCTAATTCAGAGGCTCTCTAACTCTGCCACACATCAGAATCCCCTGGAGGGCTTGTGAAAACAGATTGTGTGCCCCGCCACCTCCACCCCCACCACCCCCCAGCGGGTCCCGAGAATGCATATCTCTGACAAGATCCAGGTGATGCTGATGCTAGTGGTCTGGGGCCACAGTTTGAGAACCGATTTTCAAATTATTTCAAGAAAATGATTTCAGGGCATGAGAACATGGCTCTGAATAACAAGGATATCATTATCAAATACCTCCCAAGTGCCAGATACGTCACTGCCTTTGATATTTACAACACTCCTGCCAAGAAGGAATTAGTATTCCTGCTGTACAGACTAGGATATGCTGGGACTTGGGAGTTCAGGGACATGCCTACCCCTGCACAGCTTATAACTAACAGAGCTGAGATTTTAGTTGAGGTCAAGAAGACTGGAGGCTCTCTTGCTTTCCACCCTCTTTCCCATCTCCTCTGGTGACTCTAGCCAGGCAGGGGGGCTGGGGAGCATGCAGGAGGAGGAGGATCCACACAGAGCAGGAGCATCAGACAAGATGACACATACTGACAAAGTCAAGTGCCGTGGATATGAGGATGTGAGGTCACCAGCACTCCGGGTCCCCAAGCTCGAACAGAAGCTATGGACTTTGAGCTGGCCTGGCAGAGAATCAGGTGACAGGCTCTTGAGCCACACCTGTCCTCAAAGAGAGAGGCAGGGCTGTCTATGTGAATCACACTGGAGCCAAAGGTCTTTGAGTCTGTGATGGACAGGAACACACTTCAGAGGTGGAGAGAATGTGTTGTCTGTGGGCTTTGGCCAGCTCAAAGATGGAGAAGCAGGAAAAGCAACTACCTTTTACTCAGCTCTTACTGTGAGCCAAATTCCTACTTCTTTCTGCTGTCCATTTGAAGAGTAAGGGATCTGAGGCTCAGAGAGGTTAAGGAATTTACCTCAAGCTGCACAGCAAGCAAACAACTGAGATATGAGACTTAACCTCGGGTCTCCCAGAACACCAAGACTGCACTCACCCTCTGACTGACCCTACAGAGCTCCTACCTAATCTGTGTAATTGGGAGGTGAGTGCGGCCAGGCCACAGGAGAGGGTCTCCTTCTCTTCCTCTCTCACTTCCCAGGCTGGGGCAGGAGGAAGGGCTGTCTTCCAGCCAGAGAAAGGGTCTGCCTCTCTCACCTGTGCCACAGGGTAACCTGAGCTAAAAACTTAGCTCCACCGAACTTGTATCGGGAGAGAGTCCCTCAGAGTCACAGAGAAATGACTCAGGTAGAGCAACAAAGCTAAGTGACACCCACTCCCCAACCCTACATGACTGTGCATCTGGGGTTATCAGGACCCTCCCAGCCACCCACCCACCCACCCAGGAAAGCAGGCCATCAGGCACCCCTGGGCTCCAGGTTGGCCTCTGCTGCAGTGTCTCAGACACATCTTCTTATAGCAGGATCCCAAAACTGCACCCCAGGATTTCTGCTTTGTAAGATGCTTAACCAGAGAAGCCCTTGAAGCTAACCTGGGCTTGGCCTGAAAGGCCCCACCAGTTCCTAGAGGAAAAATCTAGCTGGGCAGGAGAAGTCCAAATATTTTTCTGCTTCAGAGTGCAAAGAGAGCCTCCTTACCTTCTGAAACACCCATGACACAAGACATTGTCGTGTTTCCCAAAAATGACCTTCTGGTCTGAGCTTCTGCCAGACTAAACACCCAGTCAACATCAGGTAGATGGTGGAAACTCTGGAGTTCACTGGGGCCTCTTATCTCCCACCGTCCAGTGTTGTGTCTTGCCATGTTTGATAACAAGAGGCCGGGTATGCAATGCAAACACAGTCTTAGGCAGCATATGGCTTGCAAAGCACCATTTACAACAATTTGAAGGCACCGCTTCCTGCTCTTCCACTGGCCGTGGGGGGTCTGCCTTTCCCTTGACCTCCATCTGTCTGCCAAGGCTCCCTCAAATGCTAATGAGTGAGAAGCATATGAGTCCCAGGGAGCCTGCATTCCAATACGGGGTGCTAAATGGAGTCCAGCAATTGTCTAAAGTGAAATATTGAATTGAAATGAACCTGCTGTTTTTGTGAGAAGATGCTTTTGGCTGAGGTAGCTTAAAAAGAAAATCCAATCAAAACATCAGTGAAACCAGAGAAATTGGGGTCTCCTCAAGAATCATTGTATTACAGTACAACTTAAATAGAATCTGAACCTGCTGTTAGACACACCCAGTTTCACCAAGCACAAAGCTCAGTTTAGGAGCAGACAGATGAACAGCAGAAGGTATCACGGTCACGCGTTTTCACTGTAAGAGACTTCTTGAACTGTTCAGTTGCTGAGTCATGTCTGACTCTTTGTGGCCACCACTGCATGGTAGCACGCCAGGCTTCCCTGTCCTTCTCTCAAACTCAGGTCCGTTGAGTCGGTGATGCCATCCAGCCATCTCATCCTCTGTCGTCCCCTTCTCCTCCTGCCCTCAATCTTTCCCAGCATCAGGGTCTTTTCCAGTGAGTCAGGTCTACACAGTAGGTGGCCAAGAAACAGCACAGATCCCAAGTGACTGAAGGGAGTCTTTTCAAATTGTAAGACTTTGCCAAGGTGATCAGAGAGGCCTGAAGTCAGCCCTTATCCTACAAAGCTAGACATGGAATTGTAGCACCCTTGGTTATGTAAACACAGCCCCCAAATGTTATGTGGGCCTTACAATGGACTCATGCATTCACTTTGCATTTTCTTTTATTTTAAATAAATATTTATTTTGCTGCGCTGGGTCTCAGGCACACAGGATCTTTAATCTTCATTGTAGCATGTGAAATATTTAGCTGCAGCATGTGGGATCTAGTTCCCTGACTAAGGATTGAACCTGGGCCCCCCTGCATTGGGAGCATGGAGTCTTTGCCACTGGACCACCAGGGACGTCCCTCATGCAGTCACTCTATTTTTCAGTTTTTATTTATGTGCTCATTCTAAGCAGGAAATTCTGTCTCCATTTGTCAGACTCTTATAAAGAAGTTTTTGTTTTTGAATTTACTTAGTTTGGGTTTCTGCCATACATCAACATGAATCAGCCACAGGTATACATATGTCCCTTCCCTCTTGAATCTCCTTCCCACCTCCTAGCCCATCCCACCCCACCCCTTCCCAGGACAGAAATGAACTGTTCCTGGTTCATGGCCCATGAACATCACCTGGAAGCAGGACACCTGTCCAGAGCCCACCCTGAAAGTGGGCTGAGCAGGGCTGGGATGGGGCAGCAAGCAGGAGGTAAGAAGAGTCACTCTCAAGTGGGAAAGCATCACTAGGTCTTGCTCCATATGAATGATTGACACTACCAGGAAACTCAGGGACTCTGCTCTGAGCCCTGTGACCTAGATGGCTCCTCACTCATAAATACAAAAAAAAGAGAGAGATTTTATTAACGCTCACATGGACACTGCAGTCACTTTGGATCTGTACTCTTTGTTGCCAAAGCCTCATTCATAACCCTAAACATCCTCTCTGTAACTAACATGGCTCAGGCCCCAGGAAACTGCTTCTCCATCACATCTCTGTGTCTCTGGGAAAAAAGAGAGAAACTCACTGCTTCCAAATGCCGTGAAGGCCTTTAAGTTTTACCGTGGCTGCTGATCAGAGACAGGACAGGATTTCAGAGCACGGAGAAGGTTTAAGCAGCAGATGCAGGCAGGTGAGAGCAAAGACAAATTAACATGTCAACTCCTTCCCCTCGGCCAGTGTGACTGAACAGATTCTTGCATCAGAAATTATAATTTCCCCGTAGACACACTCATCTGTTTCCAGTGCTTCTCTTCCTGTTCCAATTCCTGTTCCCGGAGACGCTCAAAAATTAACATGGTATTTGCAACACTCACACATGACAGCTGGGGAGCCTGGTGCAAAATCTCACAATTTCCATCACCTTAAAATTGGTGTCTTTGTGTGGTGTCTTTGTAGGTCTAACTGTAATGTGTCTGATGCAGAACATCGATCCTTTATATTAGCAACTAGATGAGAGCTGAAGACTAGAAATCGGAAGTATAGTTTACATTGATTTGGTTAGATTTAATTTTCAGAAAATTTAAGAAATTTTAAGAAAATTTCACATTTTTTGCATTTGCTAATTACAATTTGCATATTTCCTTTCAAATTTTAACTTTGTATTTTATGAGAAAAGTGACTGGTTGGCCAAAAAGTTCATGCAGGTGTTTTTGTAGCATCTTATGGAAATACTCGAACAAAATTTTTGGCCAACCCAGTATACGTAAAAATATTGTTTTTTTAGTATTTTATATGCACTCTCACATTTTTGATGAAAATACACTCAAGATTTGCATATTTTAAATATACTTACACTCAAAGAACTCCTTTAGCCCTTTGCTGTGCACAGAACAAAATGATGTGAAAATGCTCACTTATAATGACAGGATTTGTGATCATGTTAAAATGAAGGCAAAAATTAATTTAAAGAAATAAATATAAAATAATGATAAATTAAGTGTGTCTTCATTTTGTTAGTCATTCAAATGAAATGAAAGAACATTTTAACATGTGCAATAATAATTAATTCGGTCATCTCTAGTACTGCCAACTTTTGGTCATGGAAACATAGCTCTGGACAGTTTTCAATTTTGTCTTTATGAATGTATATGTTTTTTAAAGGAAGAAGAAAGAGAAGACATTATTTAACCATTTATAGGCTTATTTGTATCCCCACCCTGGACTCTGCAAATGTTAGAGGTGGACCCATGAATTTAGAGAAAATTAAGCCAGATGTATCTATGAATCTGGAAGACAGACACTGTTACATATTTTCATTTCAATAACCACTTTCAGATAAGCAGAACACCTTCAGCTTTTATTTACAGGCATTCCTTCCACCTTGATAATTGTTTTTCTGTCTTACCAAGTAAAGCATGTTCAGCACATAGTCCTGTGCCTGATACAGAAGACATTCAATAAATATTTGTTGGCTAAATGCAGTTCATTCGTTACACATGGAAAGAGGATATGAAATCTCAACCGATTGTGAATAAAGTCAAGATGGTTTAATCAACAGTTGCAAATCCCCAGAAAAGAAATTCATTCATGACTTGAGTTTCATTCATGTTATAATTTGACAAGTACTTATAAACTGTCACCATCATCCTCAGACACAGGTGGTGCCATCTTTCCAGAAACAAGGATCCAAACCAGCTTATTATGCTAAGTCTTAGATGGCATGCATCACAGGGCACCGAAGCCACAGCGCCTTCTCTTTGTTTCAGGAAGAAGAACTGGCATGTGTACAGCACCGCTGTATCTCTGAGCACTTCACAATGTCTTAATAGGCTGTGGGTGGAAACAGAAAAAAATACAGCAACCCAGGCTGGAAAACAGTTGCTGAGCTTCCAAACACCAGGGTGATGTGTGTTCAGTGTGTCTGGGTGTTCCCCACAGGATACTGAATTGCAAAACACTCCAATTAATCTGGAAGCAACAGACCACCAGGTAATTTTCACCAGTAATGAAACAGGTCAAACCACCCTTCTCTTATCTGCACCTGACAGATCCATTTCTCCCCTCAAGAGCCAGGAAGAGCATTGTCTTTGCCCTGGAGGCAGTGTTTCTTGGCCTTTTGCACATGACAGCACACAGCACATATGCAGAATGCATCCGTGGGGCGCGCGAGGTGCGGGTGGGGGATGGGAAGCCGCTGTTCAAAGCTGGGCTCACAGCCCAGGACCCTGGGCTGCTCAAGTTGGTGGCTGAGTCACACTCCATCAGCCCAGCTAAAATCCATTTCGTCAGGCCTAAGTCCATCAGCTGGGAAGCTTTGCTGCAGGAGAATGCCTCCCTGATGAAGTCCCAAGTAGAAGTGCGGAGAGGTCCTCGGTAATTCGAAGATGCATGGCTAACCAAGGGGCGAGGTAAAACAGGACCTGCGGTGAATTGCGCTGCTTTCCTGTGGAACAGCGCAGCCAAGCAGAGCCCTGCCCACTTGCAGGGAAACCAGATTCATCACAGAAATCTCAGAGGCAAGAACACTGGAGTGGGTAGCCACTCCCTTCCCCAGGAAATCTTCCCCACCTAGGGATGGAACCCTGGTCTCCTGCATTGCAGGCAGATTTTTTTACCATCTGAACCACCAGAACCACCAGGGAAGCCCAAGAATACTGGAATGGGTAGTCATTCCCTTCTCCAGAGGATCTTCCCGAACCAAGGATCAAACCAGAGTCTCCTGCATTGCAGGCCGATTCTTTACCATCTGAGCCACCAGAAAAAGCCCAAAGATTCCAAGTCTTCTCTTTTGACTCCCGTTTCCCACCAAGAAGGAGCTCCAGGTCCTACTTCCGGTTCTGAAATTACCCTCTGAATTCTTGCAAATTCTCCCCTTACCAAAATAGGGAGGGCTCCCATCCGCTTTCTCCTTCCCCATTCTGAGATGCTGTCTCTATCCCACATTATGTTTATCCTTTCATCTCTAGAACTAAAGGACAGGGACTGAGTAGGAGGTCGATAGGATTGATAACCTGGGTGCTTCTGTTGGAATGGCCTCAAAGTTGACTGATTTACAAATGTTGATTAAATTGCTTCTCTGAGTAACTCTTGTGAGGGTCAAATAAAAATAAAGCCCGAAGAGCATTTGTAAGTTCTGATTAAAAATAGGTGGCACACAATGTATCAGACACCCAGAGCATATTATTTTTTAAAATCTCCTTCTCTATGCCACAAAATTATTCATCTAAGAATCACATAATCATCAGTAACAGTCATTACCCTCTTGATGTCTTTCTTTAGCTTTCAAATGAACAAAACAAAGAAAAGGAAATGCCAGTATTCAAAATATTGTTCAGATTCAGTAAAATATTTCACATATGAACTAAACTTTGCACTTACCAAACAAAAATATTACACCTCGAAATTCACACTCTGCTTCATTGTGTTCAATTTTTAACATAAACAAAACCTTCAAGCAGTCACATGGTGTAACAGAATTGAAGTAGTTCAAGTATGTGTCCTTATTTTTACAATCTACTGTACTACCATTCTTCACACATGCATAAACATACACATCACTTTTAACATATTTGTAAATGTTCTGTATATTGCTTACTTTATTTAACACTATAGATTGGAGATTGTTTCATATCAATGTCTAGAGATCTACCTTTTTCTTGTTGATAATTGCTTACCATTCCATTAAATTGATACACCATTTTTTAAAGGAATATATTATATCACAGGGACTGGAGGCATGAACTGCATCCCAAAAGAACATGGATGGTTCTAGATCACTATGCACTGACTCTTGAAATGAACTGTGTAGCTGGATAAGCATGTGTTGGAGGCCAGTGACATACCTCTGTGTGTGTATGTATGTGTGTGCTCAGTTGTGTGTGTGTGTGTGTTTGCGTGTGCTCAGTTGTGTCTTGATGCTTTTCGATCCCATAGACTGTAGCCCACCAGGCTTGCCTGGGATTTCCCAGGCAAGGATACTGGAGTGAGTTGCCATTTTCTTCTCTAGGGGATCTTCCTGATACAAGGATCCAACTCATATCTCTTGCATCTCTTGCATCGGCAGGCAGATTCTTTACCACTGCTCCATGACATACCTAGGAGGTTTTCAAAGTACTTTCCACAGAGAATACAGTGTTTATTAAAGGATAAGCAGTAAAAAAAATATATGCTAAAAAATGAACATATATTTTATTAAAACTCAACAGTAATTGTACCAGTTATTTAGAACTTAGAAAAACAAAATTATTTTTTGTAGGGAGGACTGTTTGGTTATAGATACTGATTTTTTGTCAATGTAAGAAATTTTATTTTTTACTTTTATTGAAGCACAGCTGATTTACAATACTGTGTCCATTTGTGCTGTATAACAAAGTGACTCGGTTCTTATATACATATATATACACAGTCTTTTTCATTATGGTTTATCACAGGATATTGGGCATAGTCCTCTGTGCTCTACAGTAGGACCTTGTTATTTATCCATCCTATATATAACAATTTGCCTCTGCTAATGGCAGACTCCCCGTCCTTCACTTCCCAAACACCCTTCCCCTTGGCAACCACAGGTCTGTTCTCTATATTTGTGAGTATGCTTCTGTCTCATACCTATGTTGATTTGAGTCCTATTTTAGATTCCATATATAAGGGATATCATATGATATTTGTCTTTCTCTGTTTGACTTACTTCACTTAGTATGATAATCTCTAGGTCCACCCATATTGCTGCAAATAGCATTATTTTAGTATATATCACATCTTCTTTATCACAGAAAGTGTTTAAAATTGCCTATGACAATAAAAAATAGACTTGCTTGGGTTCATTCTATTCTTTTATTTACTTATTTATTTTTGGCTGTGTTGAGTCTTCGTTGCTGCGCGCGGGCCTTCCCTAGTTGTGCCACTCTTCACTGGGGCGTGCAGGCTTCTGATCGTGGTGACTTCTCTTGCTGTGGAGCACGGGCCCCAGGAGCATGGGCTGAGTCACTCTGCAGCAAGCAGGATCTTCCTGGACCAAGGCTGGAACTGGTATCCTTTGCATTGCCAGGTGGATTCTTAACCACTGTACCACCAGGGAAGCCCCAGTTTTATCCTCATTTTAAAATTCCCTACAGACGGTAAATCTTGTTTTGCCTGCTCTAGAGGGAGGGGAGCCCTACTCTCACTACTCTGCCCTAATACAACATTCCTAACGCCTTTGTCCCTGGATCACACTCAACTTCTTATCTAAGATGCAGAGTTCTGGCCCTGAGCTCATGCAAGCTGTCCAGTCAACTCCCAGTTTCTAGGTGAGGTCACCAAAATGAATGATGGAGAGTTTTTTTTGTGATAAATCACAATCTCCCCTCTGCTTCCTCTACTCTAGCACCACCCAATTAGCATACAGGTTATATATTCTGGAAGACAAAAGAGAAAATTAAGTCTCTATGTTTCAAAATCTTACCCCACTATCCGGCACTGGGGTGCTTACAGCGTGTCTACCACTATGCTAAGAGCTTACTGTCCATCATCTCATTTAATCCTACAAACCCTGGAAAGTAGGTATAAAAATCATTAGCATTTTTGAAAACCTTTTAAGTAGAAATTTTATTGTATATCATTTACAGCTGTCATCCCTAACCCAGTGGCACTATTTCAGGGGAGAGGTGGGCAAGTGTCAAATGCCATTTTAAGAATCTGATGAAAGTTACAAGTCATCTCTGAAGGAAAATTCACATATGCAAAGAGAAAAAAACTTACCAGGCATATTGGAATGTTTATGGACTTCTTAAAGCTCATCTCTGGACTCAGGTTAAGAACCTCTACTTCTTTTTCTTTATGGCCACTCCGCATGGGGCCTTCAAAGATTTTAGCTTCTCAACTACGGATTGAACCCTGCAGTGGAAGCTCAGAGTCTTAAACAGTGGACTACCAAGGAAGTCCCAAGAACTTCTACTTTAAACAGTGAACACAAGGAACACAAGGAACGCACTTCTGTTTTTAAGGTGAAAGAGAAAACTAAGGCTCAGAGAGGCAAAGAAAATAATTGCCCAGAGCCTCACAGCTAGTAAGGGGCAAAATCCTGATTGGCAACCAGCTGGTCAAGCTCTGAATCTTTATCCTAGGCCACTCAGGACCAGGATGAAGGGTTAAATTCCTAATGAATATGTTTATCAGGTCTGTTGGATTTTTCTCTCTTATGTAACAAAAACAGTGCTAAGCGAAACAGTACTAAGACTGGCAAAAATAAAAAAGGGTGGGCTTCCAGTGCCCTCTGGACACACCAGACCTGGGCAGGAGGAAGTGGGAGGAGTCAAATGCCTCCTCCTGATTGTTCAGAAGCTGAGTCTCATGAATGCCTCCTCTTCACACACATTTGTGGAGCACCAGATGTGCAGTAGAAACTTCTTCCTTCATCCCCAGTGGGGCCACCCAAGGAAAGCATCACCACCAGGGAACACTGAGATACACATGGCCAAGGCTGGGTCTTAAAGGACCAGCATTCTATGCAGAAAATTTTACAAGTCCAGCTGTTTCTACAAGCTGGGGAGGCAAGAAGGAACTCTATCCAATGACATACTTCCTTCTTGAGAATTCATTAGTTTTCCATCAAGAATACACTTGGCCTGGGGGTTGGCCGACCTCTCATTTGCAACGCTGGCCTGGGGATTTTACATCAGGCTGTTGGTCCTGACCTAACACTTTTTTATTTCCTCAGCTGCTTTCATCCCAAAGCACAGCCACTTCCAGAAAGACTGGCAGCATCCCAAGAACAAAGTCATAAGTTTCTAAGATTCTCTGGTGAATCAAGCACGCAAATGTTCTCAGACCATCACCGTGACCACGGTTTCCGTTATTCCCTGGAATACTCCAGTGACTGGAACTTTGAGCTTCGAGACATCAGACCTCCCCCTCCTAAAATCAATTCCAAGTTGGCCTCCTCCCACATCCTTTATGACCAGATCTATGTGTGGAAAGAAAGTGTGTTAGTCACTCATTCGTGTCTGACTCTTTACAACCCCATGGACTATAGCCCACCAGGCTCCTCTCTCTGTCCATGGAATTCTCCAGGCAAAAATACTGGAGTGAGTTTCCTCCTCCAGGGGATCTTCCTGAATCGGGAATTGAATCTGAGTCTCCTGCACTGCTGACGGATTCTTTACTGTTTGAGCAACCAGGGAAGCCCAAGTTATATAGAAAACCAAGACTATTACCTGGATAAATGAAGCCCAAGATACTGGAAGGCTGAGATCTTAAAGGAATTCTTGGGGGTGTTTTTTGCTTCTCCCTCAAATGATTCATGTGAGTGCCATGAGTCTCCATTTCTCCTTTGTACAGGCCCAAGCTGGACTTCTGAGAGGTATTTCATGCCCCATCTCCTCAGAATTCCTCACAGACCCCTGAGCCCCATGAAGGAAATTCCAGGAACAGGAGAAAAGACATTTATCCTGCCTTCCGTGTTCCACAACTTGCCTCCCCCTCCCCACTGTGTGGGGACTGCCCCTCCCTTTTTCAATCTCTGAGGTTTCCCTTCCTGTAGAATCAACTCTTCCTTGGCCAGATCCTTCAGTTGGAAACTACCTGTTGCTTCCATGAGCCAAGAAACAGAGCCTTCCTCAATCCTTCCTCTGGGACGTCCATGGAGCCTGCTGTGTCCAGTGGCCCTCGAGCTTGTCAGAGATGGCCCATGGAATGTCTCCTTACCGTGCTGCTGGGCATCTTGATCCTTTGAAGAGATTGCTCTCCACCCACAGGCTATTGGTACCAGGGGGCTTCCTGAGGAAACTGAAGCTCAGAGTTAAAATGGCTCAGCTGGGGTCGCTCAGGCAACTGTGGTGGAAAATCCAGCCTCGTGCCATGATGTCTCTTGGGCTAGGTTGGTCCTCATTTTAATCCACCATTAAATATGGCAGAGCTCAGCTTCTACCTGAAGCCTTTGATGTCCCCCAGAGTTCCTCTCAAAGTCCCCCTACTCCTGATTCCTGACTCTATCTCTTCTTTCATTTCGTCAGAGGTTCCTTCTCTTCCCACAGTATTCTTTCCATATTGAAATCACTTAACAGTTGCTAAGACTCACTGAGTTTTAGTGTATCACAGCCAAGTAAAGCTCTTTGAAGCCTCGTTTCTGCCTCTCAGTATCTCCTTTGCCCTTCCAGCTTCTTCACGTCTCCCCCATGCATCCAAGATGGCTCAGGGACTCCAGAACAGAGTACAGAAGCCACTCACTACAAGTGGCCATGGAGCACTTAAAACACAGCTGGTACCAAGTGAGATGGGCTGAAAATGCAAAAACCACACCACATACCAAAGCTTAGCATGAAAAACAAGACTGTAAAAACTCTCTTGGCAATAAGTTTTATAATGATTACTTGTGAAAATGACAACGTTTGAATATATAGGGTTCAATGAAATGTATAACTAAAATGAATGTCACCAAATTGCTTTGGCATTTTCTTTATAGGTGGCTACTAGGAAATTTGAAGTGACTTATATGGTTTGCACTCTATTTCTATTGGACAGAGATGCTTTAGAAAAAGGGTATTTTTAGTTTAGGAGAAGCATAGAATCATTCTTCATTCACCAAAAATTCATTAAGCATACATTCATTAAGTAAATGAAGAATAAAGGCTAACTGTGTTTATGGGTATTGGGAGAGGTACACATTTAATAGGACAGGTTCCCACTCACCTAGGGTCTTGTTGCCAGGGAACTGTAAGCTCCTACAAATCTCTGGGTTCCAAAACAGGGCCAAAGGATGGTTTTATTGAAGGCCAAAGCACACATGTTCAGGATATATAGGAAGAGGCAGGAAGGGACTCAGCTTTCTCACAGAGGAGGATGAGTCTTTAAGAGATTAGATTTGGTTCTCTTAAGAAAACCAAAATAACTAGCTTTTTTAACACAATGAAAACAAGTATATTTTCCAAAACAAAACCTTGTATTGAAAAGACTTGCATTATTTTATGTTTTTTTCCCCCAAATTTCTTCAATTTCTAGTGTGATAAAGGTCAGCTTGAGTCTCATATCTACTTCTTTTTTTTTCCTCTTCATTTGGACTTAGACGACAAACTTATGGTTTCCAAACAGGATATGTGGTAGTTGTTGTTGTTATTTAGTCACTCAGTTGTATCCGACTGCTTGTGACCCCATGGGCTGCACTCACAAAGTTCTTCTGTCCATGGGATTCTCCAGGCAAGAATACTGGAGTTGGTTACCATTTCCTTCTCCAGGGGATCTTCCCAACGCAGGGATCAAACCTGCATCTCCATGTTGGCAGGCAGATTCTTTACTACTGAGCCACGGGGTAGTGTTGGGGGAAAAGGGAGGAGGGGGTAAATTAGGAGTTTGAGACTAACATATATACACTCTACTTTATATAAAATAGATAAGCAACAGCGACCTGCTGATTAGCACAGGGAAATCTACTCAATATTCTGTAATAACCTACATGGGTAAAGAATCTGATAAAGATCTATATATATACATACATAGATCTGAATCACTTTGCTGGACACCTGAAGCTAACACAACATTGTAAATCAACCATACTCCAATATAAAAAAAATTAAATTTGAAAAAAACAAAATAACTCACTTTTAAAAAAGAGAGACTGGTTTTCTCTCAGATTACTGCTTGAACATCCATGTCCCAGGGCTGATGGGGCAGCTTCACCATGTCAAGGACCCAGGCACCTTCCATCTTGTTGCTCTGCCAGGATATCGAGTCCTAATACCAAGTTTACATTCCTGCCAGCAAGAAGGGTGGAAAGGAGCCCGTTCCTGCTCCTGTGGTCACATTGAGCTTCAGGAAGTCTGGAGAGTGTTGCACGCCTCACCGTGTGCCCATTTCAACTCCAGAGACTTTGTGACCGCCAGAATCAAAGGAGAATGGATACTGGGGGATAGCTTGCATTCTCTGAAACAGGGATTATCTGAGCGGCACTTGGGCAGATGGACAGAACTGAGAGGCGGAGAAGGGAGATGCTAGGCTGACAGAATAGTGCTAACCAAGACACCACAGTGTGAAGGCAGCTAAGTTTCAGGGGTGCTTGAGTGAGACATGAAGGCAGTTCTGGGTCCTGGGATGGAGAATCAGAGCTCTCTTCTATGTCCTCTCCACAGCCAGAAGCACTATTTAGTTTCCTGAGTTAATTTTCTAGAGAAGCTAGATGTTCTCATAAAAACTCCAGGAACATCCTTCATCCAGATGGGGAGCTAAGCAGAAGTTAGGGAACCACAGAGCAACAGACCTTGTTGAGCCCGGGAGGCAAGGGCCCCACGGGACACACAGGACGGGAGGAAGGACCTCAACTGTAAGCACCAGCAAAGTCAACCCAGTTAGGAGAAGCCGGATAGGCATAACGGTCATGGATTCCTAGGTCCCTGAGCTTGGTGACGTCAGACCCTGAATCTCCCTGATAAACCCGACACTGACCATTTGCGCAGGTATCACACGTACCTCCCATATGTTTTGGTTTATGTGACTGTGTCCTCTCACCAGGAAATTACATCATAAGGGCAACTGCTGTATTTCTAGCATGTAGAACATGGAAGGTACTCGACAAGCATTTGTTAGGTGAATGAATGAATTGATGAATGAACATATGAACAAATGAATGAGTGGTCATCACCTACACTAAAGCAATTCTGTAACACCCAAGAAGATATCTGAGAATGTGATGCTCTCCTGACAACTTGCTACAAAAAGCAAGGGAGGGGACTTCCCTGGAGGCCCAGTAGTTAAGACTCCACGCTCCCAATGCAGGCGGTCCAGGTTCAATCTCTGGTCAGGAACTAGATCCCACATTCTGCAACTAAGATCCGGTGCAGCCAAATAAATAAATCAATGTTTTTTTTAAAAAAAAAAAAAAAAAAGCAAGAGAGATCACAGTAATCATAATTGCTGCTTGATAACTTACCGTTAGTCCATGTTTTTCTTGGTCATTCCAGCAGCCCTCTGAGAAAGGCATTCTTTCCATTGACAAATGAAAACACTGAGACTCAGCAAAACCCAGGGTAGCAGATACAAAGCTAGGATTCAAAGTTAGATCTTCCTCAGCTGCTGTTCTTCCTACCTGTTTCTTTCCTGACATGGCATCCTGGAGACTCTGGATTGGTGTCTCAACTTGTGACAAACCCACCCCAGAAGCCCCAGCTGATGTGGTCGTTCGTAGAACCTCCTAAGGAAAAGAGCTGACCTTTACTGAGACCTCCCTAGGTGCCAGGCACATACATACCATAAATGCTTTCTACACATCATCTCCTTTTACCTTCAAACAATACCCTGAAGTCAGGACTATTATTTAGTTCCATTTGGGGAGTTAGTCGATTTCTGAAACTGCCTTTGCTTTTTCTCTGGGAGCCAAGTCACTGAACCACTGAACAGGAATGGAGTAATCCTGGTATTTGGAGCTAGAGAGTGACTGTGCCAAAGTATGTTTGAGCAGCTGGAAAAAAGTGCTAGTAGGATCACATGCCCCAGCCAAGGAAAAGCTCTTGCGGTTGGTAAATAATGCAGGATCTTCACAGAGGTTTCCAGACTGAGAGGGAGATTTAATTTCACCTTATGCATTTTGCTTATCTGAAGAAAAAAAAAACCCTTTTTTTCAGCACAGAGTGCTCCAATCACAGCATCATGGCATACATGTTATACTGACATCTGGAACTATTTAGTAACACTACAAACAAACAGTTAAGGAGTTTGCCCAGATCATCAAATACAGATTTGACTCTAACCCAGATTCCCAGCAGCACCCATCAAGAGTGAACAAACGTGAAGTTCCTTCCCGGCCTTCTGCTTCTTCTGTAGCAGAAATAAACATGGTTGTTTCTGGTTCCCAGGCCTGGAAGAGACTGGAGGATCCTGGTCTCTGGTTTATTGTCCACTGGCAGGCTCACTGGAATTCAGCTGAAACCAGGCCACAGGACTGAATGAGACAGGACAGTGGTCCAGACATACTGGCAGAAGTTCAGGCCAGGGTTCAAGGGCAAATGGTAGACGGATGTGGTGGAGATCAGCAGAGGTCAGGACTGAGTGGGCATTCTTGGGCACCAGGCTTGAGGGTTCAGTGCCAAGCCATGAAAGGACCGAGCAGAAGCTTAGGAGTTGCCAGATCAGAAGCAGACCAGAGACACAGCAGAACACAATCAGGACATGGGCTAGAAACAGGCAGTAATAGTGTCAGGGCGCTTCTTCCTCACACGTGCTGATGGCGTGGAACTGGGCAGACCCACCAATTCAGGTTTCTGGTAGAGTGGACATTGCCCACACACACACACACACACATACCTGGGCTTCCCAGGTCGCATTAAAGGTAAAGAACCCTCCTGCCAGTGCAGGAAATGGAAGAGATGCAGGTTCGATCCTGGCTTCCCTGGTGGCTCAGACAGTAAAGAATCTGCCTGCAATGCAGAAGATCTAGGTTTGATCCCTGGGTCAGGAAGATTCCCTGGAGGAGGAAACGGCAATCCACTCCAGTATTCTTGCCTGGAGAACTCCATGGACAGAGGAGCCTGGCAGGCTACAGTCCACGGGGTCGAAAACGACTAAGCGACTAATGCACACACATCCCTGGGTGGGGAAGGTCCCCTGGAGGAGAGCAGAGCGACTCAGTCTAGTATCCTTGCCACAGTCCATAGGGCCTTCTTCCCCACTGAACAGGACCAGCACCTCCCCCCTTTATTTCTAAAATCAGTCCCTCTTGCCTCTAGAGCCCCAAGCTTTATTCCAAGCACTGTTTTGCCCCCCTCACCAGTTCACCTGCTATGCCTTTCCAGTTATTTCCACAGTGAGTGGGGATTTCAGAATCTTTAGAACACTCCTGTTGTCCCAGGATCGCTAAACTGTTCCACCAAACAACACAGCCCATGCAAACGAAGTACAAAGCCCCCTCTTCCTCCATTCTGCCGGTCCTCAGCCCCACCCTAAGGCAGCCTTCACTGGTACTTGCTCTTTATGTTCATAGAAAGCATGTTGGGATCTCCAGATATATACCTGTGCATGTCCATTAACCACAAAACCAAACTCATACTCTCCCCCAGACTTACTTTTCCCCCCTATTTATTTCTGACACTGTGATGAGCATCATTGTCCATTTAAAACTAGAAACCCAGGGGCCACCCTAGACTCTTTCCTCATTTTCCACTCTATCCAAACAAATACTAGGTCCAGTGATTTCCTTTTTAATTCTAAAAACTTCTCGGGCTATGCCTTCCTACCTATCTGCCTCTCCCATCTCTCAAATAATTATTACAAAGCCTCCGAGTTGGATTTCTGCCCTCTAAAGCTTCCAGAACAATCTTCCTGAAATGTGGATTAGCTCGTCAGCTGCTTCTCCTTGGAAGCCTTTATTGACTCCCCGTGAGTAATGAATGATCTTCTTTCCTCAACAGAAATTCAGGGCTCTGAAAACATAGACCCCACCACCTCCCCCAGCCTCTCCCCGCCTCCCACCTCCTGGCTTTAATCTCAGATCAAAGGCATCTAACCCAGATCTGTGAACGGGTTGTAAAGTCCATGAACTACTGAGATCATAGGCAAAATGTCAGCCATATGTATGCTTTCTAGAGGGACTTGCAATCATTCTCAAACGGTCCTCAGGGTCCATGACTCAAACACAAGTTAGGAATGGTTGCCCCTCCCTTGGCATTCTTTCATACACCAGACCATACTCACCTCACACCTGGCTTGTCAGAAGGTGTTCAAACACATGTGACCAGGACCTATGGTAAGAAACATGATATTTCTATGTAAAACAGAACCAAACTTTTACTAAAAGTCTGCTCACTTGTACTATATCATAAACACTCTAAGCTTCGCTGTTTGCATTATTTCCTTTTTTTTTTTTTAATGCTGAGTATGATCCCTTAAACTCATTTTACAGCCAATCCACCAATGGATTTCAAACTTTAGTCTGAAACTTAGGTCTTGAAGCTGTGCCACCTTTGTGGTTCTCCATCATTTTTTTTGGTTTCAATTCCCAACTGTCTGGTAAGTTCCCTGAGGGCAGGGATTGTGACATATGCATTTTCAATATTGCCCACAGCACAGAGTCAGCACCATAGAAACATAAGAAAACAGCTGAAAGACATTTGGGGAGAAACAAAGGATGACCTGGTATAAAAGTATACACCTTGAGGGTGTGACAGTCGTTATTTGGGGGAGGAGAACTTTCTGGATTGCATTTGGGGGAAAAGGGGGGTCTCTGCAGTGCTGCTTTGGTGGAAACTCTATGCTTGAGTCTGTCCCCTAAAAGGGGAGATGCACGAACTTGTGCAGGAGAAAACACGTTGGCCCATGCAAAGCTCAGCAGAACAATAAATAAGAAACTCTTTGAGGTCTCTCTCCCATGGGACTTAGGGGGAAAAAATGAATTATTGGACTTGTCTGGTGGTCCAGTGGTTAAGAATCCATCTGCCAATGCAGGGGACATGGGTTTCATCCTTGGTCCAGGGACGATTCCTTATGCCTCAGCAACTAAGCCCCAGCGCCACAACTACTGAAGCCCATGAACCCTAGAGCCTGTGCTCCCAAACAAGAGAAACTATGCAGTGAGAAGCCCGTAAATGCAACTAGAAAGGAGTTCCCTGCTCTCCACAACTAGAGTAAGTCTGTGCACAGCAACAAACACCCAGCGGAGACAAAAATGAATAAATAAAAAGATTTTTAAAAATGAACTACTAACGGAGTACAGATCTGCTTTGCTAAAGATACCAACAAAGCGTGGAAGTCACTTTTTTATTATTTAAATCTCTAGATCGGTCTTTCTGAATTTGTTTTCTGCTGGACCAGGGAGAGGATTTTAAATCCAAGGCGCCTGCCCTCCGGGGCTTGATAAACCAGCAGATATATGGAAAACAACAGATTGAAAGGATCAAAGGGTTAAACGGTTGGTGTGGAAAAGTTCAGGAGGGCAGATCTCACAGTTGAAGAAGGTAAATTCTTCATTCTAACCCACAGTGAAAGCGTTGGTATTGTCTCGGTGTAAACATTAATATCACAGGAAACCAAGGGCCAGATAAGCTGGAGGACCTTTGTCAAACCTCAGAGGCCGCTGCTAATGGCAAAAAGTCTGCCCGGCTGGTCCCTTAGTGGAGGGAGGGGCCTGTCCCTGTGAGACACTGCTCTGCAGCAGAGTCTGTGCAGTCCCCACGGGAGAAAGCCTGCTCTCTCCTGCACAGATGCCCCTGGGCAGCCTTAAAGGGCTGAGCTGCCTCCCTGCTTGAGTGTCCCACCTCCAAACCCCAGCAAAGGCAGACCTGGAGGCAAATTCCTCAGTTGCTACAACCTCCTTGACTTCAGCTCCAAAATGAGAAGTCAGTCATTCTGTCCTCAAAGGATGTCTTGAGATGGTGTCCATTCAGGACCTAGCACAGAGTACACACTCAATAAATGCAGGCCTCCCTGTTTTTGTGCTTCTCTTTACTCCGTTGATTGACACATACACATTCCTGCATTTGCCCCTCTGACCTGCCAGATAGCACCAGGGCTTAGAGGGACAGTGATGGAGCTAAATACGTAAACCCTAGCCTGGTGATGCCCAGTGGTGGTGGGTTAGTCACTCAGTCGTGTCCAACTCTTTGCAACCCCACCAACTGTAGCCCGCCAGGTTCCTCTGTCCATGGGATTTCCAGGCAAGAAGATTGGAGGGGGGTGCCATTTCCTCCTCCAACAACAGTACAATCCCCGTTCAGGTCAGATCCCACAGACTAGAAGCGACAGCTATGATAGGATAGTCCAGGTCCCAGCGTGGAGGACCTGATGGGGAAACTGATCTGCATAAACACAGGCAGTTCTTGCTCAAGCGCCCTGGGGCTAAAACAAGCACACACTGCCTTTCCCTTACCAGAGGCACTCACTTTTCCCTCCCCTACCCCTCCCCACCCATAAGGACCGCTGGGAGTCAGGGTGTCTCACCCGCTGAACACAGTGAGGAGCCATCCCTGGTTCACACACCACCCGCTGTACTGTTCAGGGGCCAATTTGCTTTCTGCCTTCTGCCTCCCAAGGCATGAGAACAGGAGGAAACCATCAGCCTGGCATACTTTAATGAAACAAAATAAACTCAGCTACAAGTTGTTATGAAACTGCTCTCCGGGGAGCAGTTTCCCTGCCTCTGACACAATCCCAGGAGAATCCTGTTTTTAAAAGGAGATTTAAAATTCCCACCCTACAGTAAACGGGCTCTTTCTATCATACTGCAGCAAAAACGGCCGGTGAGCCCGCCATGAGAAACCATGGCTCTGATATACAAACACACACAGCCCTCCTCTCTTCTCCCTTGGGCTTTGAATGGTTTTTGTTTGTTGTTGTTTCATGGGGGGTGTTCCCAATGCATTTAAGGACAGCCTACTCTCTGAATTTTTGTTATTTCCATCAGGGACGGCCTTACACCATTCAACGCAAACAGTCTAATCACGACACACAGCCTCCAGCTTGCCCCGCTCCTAGAAGCTAATGATGAGCAACCTCACTGTCCTGGCAGAGATGGGGCCTGGGCCCTCTGCCCCCTGCCCCCTGCCCATCTTGCATGTTGTTGGTTTTCAGTTGCTCAGTTGTGTCCGACTCTTTGCAACCCCATTTACTGCAGCACGCCAGACCTCCCTGCCTTTTACTGTCTCCCAGAGTTTGCTCAAACTCATGTCCTGCCTGTGAAACTATGAAAACCAAGACATGCGGCCTTCCCCCAAACACAACTGTAATGAAGACAGCTGAGACCCTGACACAACCAAGCCTTTTTTCTCCGTGGCAGCAGCATTTTAACCCAGGAAGGAGGCTGCCCAGGATAAAGATCACACTGCACCTCCCTTGCCATCCATACGGCCCACGCAAGTGCTAAGTAGTGGGGTGTAAGCAGAGGTGCCCCATGGCTTTGGTTTCTTCTTTGTTTTGTTATTCTTCCTGTAGCCTGAAAGTAGATAATAGTCACTAGGGACAAGAAAGAAGGCCACGCCCTGGGGAGGGTGGAGCCTGGGACCCCGAGGATGCCTTGGCCACTTCCCTCAGGATGCAGTTCATGTGAGAGAGAAATAAATGCCTATCTTGTTTAAGCCAACCAATATACTGAATTTTCCAGGCCTTGGAATTGAATCCTGCCCTAATGCCTCCTGGCTCAGATGGTAAAAGCATCCCTGGTTCATCCCTGGATCAATCCCTGGGTGGGGAAGATCCTATGGAGAAGTAAATGGCACCCACTCCAGTACTCTTGCCTGGAAAATTCCATGGATGGAGGAGCCTCGTGGGCTAAAGTCTATGGGTCACAAAGAGTCAGACCTGACTGAGCGACTTCACTTTCACTTTCTAATCATAGCAGTTCTATTCTAGGACAGTTACCACTGGAAACAGCAGCAGATCCAATCCACTACAGCCCACCAACTAAGCCATTGCTCATAGTGAGACCCAAACCCTACAAATCAGGCTTCCCAGGTGGCTCAGCAGTAAAGAATCTGCCTGCATTGCAGGAGACCTGGGTTCGATCCCTGGGTCAGAAGATACCTTGGAGAAGGAAATGGCAACCCACTCCAGTAATCTTGCCTGGAGAATCCCATGGATAGAAGAGCCTGGCAGGCTACAGTCCATAGGGTCACAAAAGTGTCGGACATGATTTAGTGACTAAACAACAACAAGCAACCATACGTCTTCATTTAGGCAGTCTGGATTCCAGAAAAGCAGTTCATCCAGTTCATCTGTCATGATGAACCAGTTCATCCCTTCTTCTGTCCAGCTATTTTGTGAGTCAAGATTCTGCCAGGTCCTGGGCTGGCTCCATGAGATGGACCTGTAAATAGGATGGACTGGGTTCTGTCCTCCCAGGGAGGTCTCCCATCTCACAAGGAAGAGAAGCTGAGATGAGGGGACACGAGGAGGAAGTAAATACATAAAGGGTAGTGTGGATGTGAAGTGGCACAGGATAAGGACTTAACCTGGTAAGCGGGCTGACACTGAAGGACAGCTGACAGGTATGGTCATCTGCCTTACATTTATCAGATGCTCTTTTACAGGAGGAGAGAGAAGTTTGTGGGAACGAGAGGTGGCTGGGCAGGTGGGTAGAGAATGTGTGCAAAATAGAATGTGTGCAAAATCCGGGTGGTAGACACGGAGTGGGGCTTCCCTGGTGGCTCAGTCAGTAAAGAACCTGCCTACAATGCAGGAGACCCAGGTGTGACCCCTGGGTCAGGAAGATCCCCTGGAGGAGGGCATGACAACCCACTTCAGTATTCTTGCCTGGAGAATTCCACGGACAGAGGAAGAAGTCTGGTGGTCTATAGACCATAGATTCGCACAGAGTCAGACACGACTAAAGTGACTTGGCACACATACACACACACAGGCACACATGGAGTGGCTGCCCCAGTGCTTGGAGGGCTCACACAGGCTTCTGAGATTTGGCGCCTGGCCACCTTCAAGCCCTGAGTGACGGCGAAGTCTCCTTTCAGCTTCCCTAAATCTGGACCAGGCATGGGCATGGCTCCGTGTGGAGGTACCAGCTTCTCCTGCGGGTGCAGTGGGGACAGACACTTCATCCTTGTTCCCCCTGCTCAGCGTCTCCTTCCCTCCCCAGCTCCCTGCCCTGCTCACCCACAGAGGCCTCATGACCCAAAACCCACCAGAGGACAGCCTCCATCCACATGGTCCCAGCTCCCTTGAGTGGCCTCAAGGTAGCACCTTCTTCTGATCCCCCAAATGCCCTCTTCCACAATTGTACCTCCTGGCTTCTCCCATGATGCTGCCATAAACAAATCCTCTGATAAATCTCTTATTCCTTTATACCTGTGGTCATGCTGCTTCCCTTTTCAGATCCTAACTGGCTAAATGTTAGGGCTGTGCAGTTCAAAGAAAGACTATAGAATTCTAGGGGATTAAAGGAAACTAAAGAGACAGAATAAGGAAATGTGACCAACGCTTCTAAATAGGATTGTGTATATGGGAGAAAGGGGGATGTTATGACAACATAATGGGGACAACGGTAAGATGTGAATATGGACTTCATTTTAGATCTTAGTAGTGAAACTCACCATATTGTAGTTACATTAAAAAAAAAAAATCCTTCTCAGGAGATACCAGCTTCCTGAAGAACCCCTTTGTCTTCATTAATCCCAAATAGCTCAGCAAAACTTACAAATAACATGTATTCATAGAGAGAGTGGACGCACAGTGTGATCTTATAAATCGGTGCAAAAGGCATACAGGTACTCCTTGAGTATTCTCGCAACTTTTTAAAATTGAGGTAGAGTTGATTTACAAGTTATGTAGTTTCAGTTATATAGCAAAGTGATTCAGTATGTTATATATATATATATATATATATATACACACACACACTTTTCCAGGTTCTTTTCCTTTATAGGTTATTACAAAATATTGAGTGTGGTTTCTTTTGCTATATAGTAGGTCAGTGTTGTTTATCTATTTTATGTATAGCAGTGTGTATATGTCAATCTCGAAGTTCTAGTTTATCTCCCTTCTCTTCCCCTTTGGCAACCATAAATTTGTTTTCTGTGTCTCTGAGTCTATTTCTGCTTTGTAAATCAGTTATTTGTATCATTTTTTTTTTTTTTAGAATCCACACATAAGTGAATCATATGATATTTGTCTTTCTCTGTCTGATTTACTTCACACGATAAACTTGCAACTTTTCTGAGGGATAAATGTTTTCAAAATACAAAGTGAAGAAAAATATTTTAAAAGTTTAAAAAGAAAGAAAGAAGAAGCCCAGAGGCAGACAGAAAGGAAAAGAATTTGGAATTCCTGAAACATCAGCAAGGAGGGAGGTGTCCACCCTGGGAAGCCCCTGAGAGTTGGGTGACAGGGTCTCAAGGTTACTTGGGGCTCCTGGCCCCAGCCTCCCCACACAGTGACAGCCACCTCCCCAAATGTGTTTGCCCTGCTATTTATAGAGGGATCGCTTCCCTACATAAAGCCCTGAAATAGAAATGTTGAAAGAGCAGCTGGTGCCTCACGGGAGCCTCATAAAACGTCTGTTTCCAAACAGTCCCTCTTCTCCCTGTCATAAATATCCTGTAGTTCTCGCTCCCTTTTTCTTTGTCAGCAGGCATATTTGCATAAAAACGGGACTTGGTTTATTAAGAATTTATCTCTCCCTGCTGTTTACCGCCTGCCTGAGATTCACAGGTGCCATGTGACGTGGCCTGTGATGGGCACACCAGCCTTCACCCAAAGATGAGGCATATACAACCAACAGACACAGTGAAGACTGAAAGAAGGGTCTACTCTTCTTGGGTTCTGCTTTTCTGCTTCAGTAATTGAAGTCACTCAGTCATGACCAACTCTTTGTGACCCCATGGACTGTAGCCTGCCAGGCTCCTCTGTCCATGGGATTTTCCAGGCAAGAATACTGGAGTGGGTTGCCATTTCCTTCTCCAGGGGATCCTCCTGAACCAAGGATCAAACCCAGGTCTCTCGCACTGCAGGCAGACTCTTTGCCATCTGAGCCACCAGGGAGGCCCTAACATAAAAGCTGACAGACATGCATACTAGGCTTGGTGGGGTCTTGAGAGGCAGCCCTCATCAGCTGTATGGGCAGATGCCTGAGATGGCCTGTAGGATCCATTTGCCCGCAGACTTCTTCATCCCTTTTTCCTTCAGGTTTGTTGCTGAATGATGTCTTGGTCAGTGTGAGCTGTCATAACAAAGTACCGCAGACCAGGTGGCTTAAACACACTTATTTCTCACAGTTCCAAGGCTGAAAGTCCAAGACCAGGTTCCTGGTGAGGACTCAATTCCTGGCTTGCAGATGGCCACCTTTCCACTGTGTCCCCACATGGGGAGACTGGGAGTGAAAGAGAGACAGGAAGAGCTCTCTCTGATGGCGCCTCTCCAGGGACACTAATCCTATGGGATCAGGGCCCCACCCTTAATATCTCCATAAAATCCCTGTCTCCAGATATAGTCACACCAGGAGTTGGAGCTTCAACATACGAATTTGAGAATACACAATTCAGCCCATAAGAGAAGAGAAGACTGTTGTCCCTAAGATTTCCCAAACCCTTCTTTTGGTGACAAATTAAGATTCCCCAACCTCTAATGCTGTGTGATGATATACAAATGATGAATTTTTATTATAGCATAGGTAGTAGGTCCCTGTATGGAAATCAAAATAAATAATCACTTAGTTTTATTTTGTGAAATATTATCCACATGATCTTGGAAAATCTCTTTCACCTACAATTTCTTAGTTTATAAAAAGACAACAATGATATTTGCTTATCTCACAGAGATAGTGTAAAATGTTTTTAACTGTCAAATGCAAGCATGTGTAACATGTTTTAAGCAGAGGGCTCTTTTAATGTTTTAAATTTATTTATTTAATTTTGGTTGCGCTGGGTCTTCATCGAGGCATGTGGGCTTCTCATTGCAGGGATTTCTCTTGTGGAGCACAGGTTCTAGGTGCATGGGCTTCAGTAGTTGCAGTTCAAAGGCTCAGTAGTTGTGCATGGGCTTTGTTGCTCCAAATGTGGGATCTTCCCAGACCAGGGATGGAATCCGTGTCCAGTGCATTGGCAGGCAGATTTTTAAGCACTGGACCACCAGTGTGTGAGCCATTCAGTCATGTCCGACTCTTTGTGACTCCTTGGACTGTAGCCAGTGAGGTTCCTTTGATTATGGATTTTTTTCAGGCAAGAATACTGGAGTCGGTTGTCATTTCCTTCTCCAGGGGATCTTCCCAACCCAGGGATCAAACCTGAGTCTCCTGCATTGCAGATAGATTCTTTACTGTCTGGGCCACCAGGGAAGCCCAGACCCCCAGGGAAGCCCATAAGTATGGGGTTTTTTGTTTGTTTTCACTATGTACATCATCGGTAAATATAGTCCTTGATCAAGTAATAAAATGTGACATTTGGGGGGAATAAAAAGAAAGGCTCCCCCCTCTCCGCTGCCTCTGGCCCCTGACAACTGTCTCCTCCTGTCACCAGGTGAAGTCTCCTGTGCCACCAGCCACTGGGGAGAGAGGGCCTGCCTCCCATTGAGGGGCCTGGGGGCTGACACCAGAGGCAGATATGGCTCAAATGTCAAGTTACCGAGTGTAGGCAGCAGGCAGGTGAGGACTTGGCTGTGATGAGTGCTAAGCCCAGCCAGGTTCTATCCCTTCTGGACACAATGTGGGGAAGGGACAACCTCCCTGGGGGCGCCGACTGTGGGAGAGCCACCAGGTGACCCCCAGACGGGAGACTCAACAGGAGACTCAAGTGCTCTTAAGGGTTTGCCCCAGTGCCGAGGGTCCTCCCATGGAAATGCCATTCAGCTTTTTTTGTCCATTGTTGCATGCCTAACAATCGGGAATGTTTTCCTTGGAACCAGTTTGTAATCCCATCATGCTGTACTTCCTTTGTACTGAACAAGTGTTATTTAATGGGGCCGTTTTGATTGTTTTGGAGATAGGCGCATATTTGGAAAGAGGAGGGGTTTGTGTGAGTTGATTACATTGGCCAGCTTCCTTTATTTTTTCTGGGAAATCCTTCTTCCTGTGTGTATAGATGGTGAGTCTCACAGAACCTCACGACACAGCACGTGAGACCCTCGCCGTGGGCAGCTTGGCAGCAACCCATTCAGACCTCCAGCTCTGGGCCCTAGGAGGCCACAGAGGTGGGCAGGTGGGTGGGGGCTGAGTCAGTGGTGCCTTGTGAAGTCGTAAAGTCACACTCAGGTGAAGCCATCAGCAGGAGCTGGCCAGGTTCTTTCGTGCCGGAGATGGGGCATATCGGATTCCAAGTCAGCTCCCACGTCCTCTTGCTCACCTGGGTCAGCGCAGGCGTCTGGGGCCCCTGTCTTCCCTTTCCTTAATCCTCCCCCTGCCCTCTTGCCCTGGAGGCCTTTCCTCTCTTCTTTGGGAAGGTCAGCCTCCAGTGGAAGAATGAGCATTGTTCCTTCTCAGGGGAAAAGGGACCTTGTCCCTTCTGTCCTTTCTTGCATCCTGTTGCTGGCTCCTAAGTCCCCCTGCAGGGCAGCTAAAGCTCCCCCCCAACCTGGGAGCCTGCCTGCCCATCCCCACTAGCCCCACTGTGCCCTTCTACCCTCTCCGTTTCCCCCGGGAGCCAGCTGGCTCTGGCTGCACTCATCTCCCACCTCGCCAGGTTGCAGATACCCTACGGGGAAGCTTCCTCTATGCCCTCCTGTCCTGTGAAATCTCCGTCTGATTTACCTGGACGGCTCTGCCTGCTCTCCCCTCACCTTCACGCCTTGTCAATCAAGGGACATATTTTGCTCTAGACCTAGTGTGAAAAGACACACTGTGAATTCCCTTGCCTGCAGCTTTTGCGCTTCTCAATGGCATCACCTGGGATACAGACCGCAGAGAGCTTGTGGATGAGCCTTCCTTCCAGTCCTGGCAAATAAATTCTCACAAATTTATTATGCGGTCACCTGCTGGCTCATAGCCTCCTTCCTGAGAAGCCAGTTTGTCCCTAGGCACTGGCCCAAGGGACATCTAGGCTGTATCCTGCCCCACCCTGGATTCCTGAGCAAGGAGCAGGACCAGAAGCTGGAATCCAGAGCATCCCTTACTCCTCTAGCAGCCACAGTTTCTGTTCACCAACAAGAAGCTCAGTTCCTTCTGATCCCTGAAAAAAACTAATCAGACCATTTCCCTATATAGGAAAGTTTATGAAGGTGGGAGTTGAACCAAGAATCTTAAACTGAAAAAGACCAGTACCCCAAGATGCCCCTGAGAACCTCCCTCGCTCCCCCCTGATCTTCCTGCTTGTCCAGCTTCTCTCATCCTTTGGGGCTGAGTGAGGTCAGGAGGGATGATTAGAACATAGCTTTTTGCGTGGCGGTCCTGTTCTGCCTCTCTTATCCCCATCAAATTCTCCAGGAGAGAGAGAGAAATGTGCTTCACAGATTCTGTAACTGAGTGTTCCTGGACCTAGGAATTATTCTAATGAACCCACATTGGACCCAACTTCGAAGGGAAAATCTGTAGGATTTCTTTACCAGGTTGTAAAGTGTCCCTGCCTGGGGAGGTGGGAGCTCCTCTGCTTGAGGTCCTGAGGGACCGCAGCAGCCTGGGTTCCCTCCAAGCTGTTCTGCTTTATGCTGGGCTCTGTCCCAGCCTGTGTTCCTGGTGGGTCCCTCTCCTGGCATCTGAAGCTCTTCCCTGCTCTGCCCTCACTGGGCTGCTTGCCGCTGCCAGAGTCACCGTCTCTCCATCTCCTCCCACCCACCCAGAGCTCACCCAGGATCAGTGCCTGTCTGGGGCTTAAACCAGAACCTACAGCATGGTGGTGCTGCTGTTTAGTCACTCAGTCATGTACGACTTTTCTGTGACTCCCATGGACTGTACCCTGCCAGGCTCCTCTGTCCATGGGACTTTCCAGGCACGAATACTGGAGTGGGTCACCATTTCCTTCCCCAGGGAATCTTTGTGACCCAGGGATCGAACCCAAGTCTCCTACATTGGCAGGAAGATTCTTTACCACTGAGCCACCTGGAAAGCCCATAACATGATGAGCCCACACCAAAGAAATCAACGCTCACCATTGCTTTTATCCGGCCTCTCCTCTCAAGGGCATTGTGAGAACGAAATGAGATGGGGCACCGAATGTGCTAGAATGCAGCCCAGCGTGCCCCGAGTGCCTGCAGGTGCCTACCGGCCCTGCTGACCCTCCGAGACAAGGTAGGGATGGATCTGAGCTTTGGACAGGTGCCCTTAGGTGCCCGGTGAGTGCCTGCTGTTGACAGGAGGAGGCTGTGACCGCTGCAGAGCTAGCCGAGGGGACTCCGAGTGGCTCAGCCAGACTTCAACCTCTGAACCAATGTCCTCATCTCGCTGAGTTCCTGAATCCACCTTACTCAGTTAAAGAGCAAATTGCAAAGCAGAACGGTCAGTGGTCACAGGCCTGTGTCAGGTTTATGGACATGAATTACATTTGCCCTTTGTGTGCTGAACACCCAGGCTCTCGAAGCCTCTCAGGGTTCACTGCTCAGCAGTTCCTCCAGGTCTGGGCCCCGGGGGCCCCACTCCCCATCCACCTCTGTCCTCTTTTCCTCACACCCAAGGAAGCGTGTGGATGTACAGCCTCAGGCCCCAAGAGGACCGGGCACCATTCACATGCAGACCATGCACGTGCCTCTGGGTTTCTTTCCCCTCAAAGCGCAGAGCTGATTGCCCCCTTCAGACATAAGATGTCAGTTCCACTCAAGCCAGAAGCCTTGGGACCAAGCCCCGGGTGAAAACCTCCATGGGCTGGAATATTTTTGGGAAACACAAGAGCCAGTGGCCTCCCTGTGACAGAAGGACCAAACAGGAACTGCTTGCAGATGAACAGGCTGTGAGTCAGGTCTTCCCGATGGAGAGAGGTGCGTGGCTACCTGGGAGACACTGCCCAGTGAGTGCTGGGTAAATTTAGCAGGACAGACACAGACCATGCTCTGAGAGTGAAGCCTGGGGAGCAGGAGGTGGTGGGCAAAGGGGATGAGACACCTACAGGGGTGGGCCCCAAGGCCCCCAGCAGCTCAGCACTGACCCCTGTTAGTTATTGGGTCCCTGATGCATGCTAAGTTGCTTCAGTCGTGTCTGACTCTCTGTGGCCCCATGGACTATAGCCTGCCAGGCTCCTCTGTCCTTGGGATTCTCTAGGCAAGAACACTGGAGTGGGTTGCCGTTTCCTCCTTCAGGGGATCTTCCCAACCCAGGGATCGAACCTATGTCTCTTACCTCTCCTGCATTGGCAGGCAGGTTCTTTACCACTAGCACCACCTGGGAAGGCCTATCTGGTCCCTTGGTAAGATTTATTTAAACAAAGGTTGCCTCTGTGTTATATTTTTCCAAAGTTGTCTTATCCAGTCTCCTTGGGTACTTTCCTTCCATTTTTAAATTGTCCATTTAGTTTTCTGTCCCCTAGATGAGAACTTGCTTCCTCTTTGCCTTCAAAATATCTGCGACCAACCCCATAGACTTTGATCATAAAGCTCATCAAAACAATAGACACACATTCCTGCCTCTATGCTGTAAAACAAAAATCATGCAGGACTGCACATGTGCAGAATGGTTTTCAAACCGAATCTGTGGCTTTGAGGCTGAGATAACTCTCAAAACTGTCAAGTTACTCCTTAGTTGAAGGAAAGGAGCCCCCAGGAGCAGTGCCATTCCCAGACAAGACAAGCCATTCTAAAGCTTCTCATTCCTTATGGGGCTGATAATATTTTTTTAAAAAGCAAGCTTTGTTTCAACATCCAGAACCAATGGCCCTAATTCCTTATTGTTTAAGGAAGCAAAAACCCTGGAGGGAGGCAAGTGTTAATGGAGACCAGGAGTTGCTGCTGGAAGGAGGCAGCATCTAAGGGCCTGTTTTCCTTGGGTCCCCCATCTGGGGGGTCCCCATTCCACTGGAGCCCTCCCTCAGCCCGTGTGACAACTTCTGCCCCAGCGTATTCAGACAACCTCAAAGGAAGGCTCTGCGCTTTCTTTGCAGTAGAAACCTTCCCACCACAGCCCATGACTGTCAGATATGTGGGTGCTGGCCAAAGAGTTCGCCCTCTACTCCCATCACCTTTTTAAAAAATTTTATTTATTTTCGGTTGTGCTGGGTCTTCACTGCTACACACAGGCTTTCTCTAATTGCAGCAAGCAGGGGCTACTCTTCCTTGGATGCACAAGCCTCTCTTGTTGCAGAGCACAGGCTCTAGAGCACTGCCTCAGTAGCTATGGCGCGTGGGCTGAGTTGCCCCACAACATTTGGAATCTTCCTGGACCAGAGAAGTGTATCTCCTGCACTAGCAGCGAATTTTTAACCGCAGGACTACAAGGGAAGCCTCCCATAACCTTTTGACAGCCGCTATGTTGGTGATGGACAGGGAAGCCTGGCGTGCTGCAGTCTATGGGGTCGCAGAGTCAGACACAACTGAGTGACTGAACTGATGTCCAGCGCAGTTTTGCCTCTGAGCCCTGCATCCAAATGCCCAACTTCCTACTGGATTCTCCGGCTTAATACACCTCTAACCTAATTCTTCCTATTCCAGACCTCTTCCCCAGAGGATGGGATTTTTGGCCACCTGTCCACCCAAATGCAACCTGAGGACTGTTCTGGACTCCTCTCTCTCCCCCTCGCCCCTGAATGTGCTCCCTGCCCAAGTCGTATGGATTCAGTCCAGCAGTGCTTTGTTTTCCACTCCCTCCTCTCCACCCTCTGCGGCAATGGCACCTTCCCCTGCTTCACCCCCTCTTATCTGACCTTGTGCCTCTCTCCGATACTCCCTCCGGGTTTCCATTCAGCCTTCAGAGTAAAGCCTCCAGAGTACCCCTCTAAAACAGGTAGCTCTGGTTCTATTATTTCTCAGCTTAAACCCCTCAATGGCTCTCCCTGGCCCACCGGGAATCACCTCCAGCCCTTCCCGCTTGCTCCTAATCTCCAGCTCGATAAGTGCCTGTCCTTCCCAAACATACAGGGTATGTTGCTCCCTCCCCACCCTCCTAACAAATTCACCAGCAGGAATCCGCTCTTTCTTTCTTTCAAGCCTCCAGATAGGAGCACTTCTCCCTTGAAAATCTTTTCCAGCACCACGGAGCAACCATCTGCACATGCTGCTTCAGGGCAAGCGCCCCAATACTTTGTGGCTTTGATTTTTCCTCATCTGTTCTGCTCCTGATGGACATTTGCATTGTTCCCTCTTTAGTGCTCGTGCAAACAGTGTTGCTGCCATCATTTTATACATGTACTTGCACCCATTCATTTCTAAAAGTATTACCTCTGAGCCTGGGGTTTTCTTTGTGGGAAGGTTTTATTTTTAATTGAGAATTTAATATTTTTAATAGATATTGGAATAGTTAAGATTCATATTCTTTATCAGTTTTGCTAAATTATATTTTTTATTTTTTATTTAATTTAATTAATTTATTTATTTTTTCTTTACATTATCATGTTGGTTTTGCCATATATTGACATGAATCTGCCATGGGTATACATGTGTTCCCCTTCCAGAACCTCCCCTCCCACCTCCCTAAATTATATTTTTTAGGAATATACCCATTTATCTAAATTTTCAAATGTATGGACATAAGATTGTTCATAATAACTTCTTATGATCTTTAATGAAGGTGGGTTCTGTTGTGATGTCTCCTTATCATGCCTGACATTGATTATTTTTATCTTCTTTTTCCCTCTTGCTCAGTCTTGCTAAAATTATTGAATTTTAAAATAAATTTTATTACTTTTCCAAAGAATCCAACTTTGGGTTTTATTGATAATCCCTATTTTATATTTATGTCTTAGTTTATTAAATTCTGCCTTTATTTTTCCTTTCTTTGGGTTCAGCTTTTGTTGTTGCTATTCAGTTGCTAAGTTGTGTCCAACTCTTTGGGACCCCATGGGCTGCAGCACGCCAGGCTTTCCTGTCCTTCATCTCCTGGAGTTTGCTCAAACTCATGTCCATTGAGTTGGTGATGCCATCCAACCGTCTCATCCTCTGCTGTCCCCTTCTCCTACCCTTAATCTTTCCCAGCATCAGGGTCTTTTCCAATGAGTCAGCTCTTCAAATCAGGGGGTCAAAGTATTGGAGCTTTGGCATCAGTCCTTCAAATGAATATTCAGTGTTGATTTCCTTGGGTTAAGCTATTGGACTATAATTTCCCTGCAGGCAGATGTTATATCTTTGTTGCTCTATGTTATCTATTGCCTGGTACATAGACGATGAATAATAAATACTTAATAAAAGAGGTGAGAAAAGGAGAAGAGGAAAAGGGGGAGAAAGAGAGAGGAATAAGGAAAGGAGGGAGTTGGAAGGACAACAGAACTGGAATATAAGCTATCCATATACCTGAAAGGTTAACTGTAAGATAACTGCCTCTGTGTGTGTGTGTGTGTGTGTGTGTGTGTCTGTGTGTGTGTGTGTGTGATATGCTGAGTCTTTTATTTTAAATAGTCTAGTATCATGACTCCAAGGCAGCTCAAGGTGGGAATCATAAATATACCTAGAGATCTACAGCATTTTCCTTGGAAGATCTTCATGGTGTATTACTCAGTATACGCCCCTGAGGGTCTCATCTGTTCTGCTCATGATGGACATTGGGCTGTTCCCAGTTTAGGGCTAATGGAAACAGTGCCGCTGCCATCGGTCTTATACATGTGTGTGTGTGCATTCGTTTCTGAAAGTAGTAACTCTCAGTCTGAAAATCAGGCTCTACACCAGGCTCTAGCTAGACAAACATGAATAAGAACTTGTTCCTTGGACTTGTGGTTGCCAAGGGTGGGGGATGGGGAGGGGAGGATTGGGAGTTTGGGATTAGTAGATGCAAATTATTATATATAGAATGGAAAAACAGCAAGGTCCTACTGGATAGCAAAGGAAACTATAGTCAATATCCTATGACAAACCATCATGAAAACGTATATATAGCTGAATCACTTTGCTGTACAGCAGAAATTTACACAACATTGTAAATCAACTATACTTCAATAACATTAAAATAGAAGAAGTTGTTCCTGCACTTCAGAAACTCAGAGGAAAAATCTAGACAGTTAACAAATGGGCCAAACCAAGCCAGTACCTGTTTTGTAAATAAAGTCTTATTGAGACACAACCATGCCACTCACCTGTAGCCACCTTCACCCAAAAGTGACCAAGTAGTTGCCTCAGAGACACATGGTCCTCACAGCAGGAAATATTTGCCCTTTGCAGAAATGTCCACAGCCCTGCCCTAAGCAGTAGGCCCCTTGTCTCCCAGGGACAACAGATTCCCAGCCCACTGCTGAACATTGAACATATGTGGTCTCAAAGTGCAGAAGTTCTGTGGAACTGGTCTCACCAGTGGGTAAGAATCACAGCTCATTATCTAACAAGTTTGCACTTTTTCCTCCAAGCAAACGCAGCACAAAATCCAATGGGTACCAGTGATCTCTTTATACACCTGGCAGCTCATTCTTGGCATCAGCACCTTATAGCATGATCTCAACCACAGCTCTAATGGCGTTCAGGCTAGTTAAGCAGATCCTGAGGCTCAGAAGCAGAAACCAGGGTTCTCGTCGAGAAGTGAGGCTGGCTAGATGGGGACCCCACCTCGTCACCAACTTTAGACCACACTTGTATGTGTGCATGCTGAGTTGCTTCAGTCATGTCCAACTCTTTGAGACCCCATGGACTGTAGCCCACCAGTCTCCTCTGTCCATGGGATTCTCCAGGCAAGAATACTGGAGTGGGTTGCCATGCCCTCCTCCAGGGGATCTTCCCAACCCAGGAATTGAACCTGTGGCTCCCACGGCTTCTGCATTGCAGGCAGATTCTTTGCCTCTGAGCCACCCGGGAAGCCCTTAGGCAGCACTGCTTCATCTCAAATAAAATATCCCACCAGGAGAAAACTTCACACTTCTGCCAGGATGGTGCTAACAGTAGTCTTGGGATGTGCACCCGAGATGACCACAAAGATGCTTTGTTCTCCTGCTCTGAGCATTTAGTGACTATCAGGGTAGACAAAAAGGGGAGCTTAAAGGCTCAAGATGATCCACTCCAGCCATCCAAAGCTGTGCCCAGATGCCTGGCTCTGTGCTGTCCGATTTGGGTACCAACCCACTTGGCCACTTGACCCATCTTTCCTGCAAACGAGTGTTGGCTTTTCTCTCAAATGGCGGTGGTGTGTCTTAATGGAAGAACCATATGAAGTATCCATCCTCTAGACAACAAAGCACTAACAGCTTTCCTTGAGTTGTGAACTACTAAAAATTCAAGCTGTGTAAGTCAGCTAAGCTGAGAGTTTTTGTCATGGCCCCTTACTCTTCAAGGGCCAGCCTTAGTGCTTAGTCAGCTCTTAAAGAGGGTTTGTTGTTTTGTATTTTTTTTTCCCCTGTGAGTATGTGTATCTGTACGTGTTTAACTTTTCAAATCTGTGGTTTAAAAAAAAAAAAAAAGTCAATCCATAAGTGTCAGAAGTGTCTAAGTGAGAGTAGGCCCTAACAGGAAAGCAGGAAACACAGTCTGTAAATTTAGAGGGGGGAGGAAACAGAATTTCCATTCAACACCAAGGCGGTAGTAACACACTGGTGACAGAGCCCAGACAAAGCCAAATGTCATTTTCTTTAGCCTAATTTATTGATTTTTGCTGGCTGTCGGAAGCAGTCAGGGAAGGAAGCCTGGTTCAATCTCTGGCTGATGTGTTTCATTGTTCTCACAATTAGCGTTGGGGGCAGATCCCGGGGTCGGGGGAACAGATCTGGGAGAGGGGGCTGCTGAGGGGAAACACAAGTGCATGAAGATGGTGGTGGTAAGGATGCAGTGCCCGGAGCAGACACTTGTGCACCCATTGCTCCCACTGCAGTGTTTTTCCAAGTAGCCTATTCATTTACTTGGAAGACCTCTCATGCCAAAAAAAGGACATCATCTCATCCGCCACCCACCCAGTCATCTTGACTCATCAGCCCAGAAGGACAGCCATTGCCGGGGGGAGGGGGCACAGCCCCCAAAATCACCGTCTCCAGATGGCTTGTTCAAAAGTCTATGATACCAAAAATGTAAATCACCAGAGCTGCGTGGAAAGTCTGCAGCCGGGGTGTGAGGCCCCCCTAGAGGTCAGAGGGGCCCCAGTGCGGGTGTCAGGGCGGGGGAGGCGGAGACACTGAATTCAAGGTCAATCGGCAACCCTGAAAGAGAGATTGGGCCCCTGGAATGTTCACTGTGCCAGTTTTTCTTTTTTCTTTTTCGTGAACACTCATTGCAAAACTGACAGCAGCATCACAGAACAATGATAAATCAGCAGCCCCTTCCACAAGCTCCAAGTTGTGCTTGAAAAATGTTATGTGTGTGTGTGAGGTGACCGCCCACCGTGGGCTTTCCCAGATGGCTCTGGTCTCCTGCCGAGGTCCCCTCCTCCCCCAGCCTCACCCCAGGGCAGGGCCACATCTGTACAGGTGCCCCTTGGACATGTCCTGACCACTCAGCCGTCCTCCAAAGGCCAGATACCACTGCCCACTGGGTGCCCCCACCTTCAGGTCCCACCGACGGCTCCCCTCTGGCCTCCACATTCCTGTCACAGTCAGCTTAGCCTCTCCCACAGCCCTAGACTCCTTCCCATCCTACCTCAGAGAGTCCCTGTGGTCAGACCTTCCCGTTCCACCATGCGAGGCCTTGTGTTGACCCGAGTTCATCCCAGAAGGACCTCCTGTCTGAAGGCTGCCCTCCTGCACTACCCACTCCAATAACCTTGTCTCTAGCCTGGCCTTCAGGGACTCCCCAGCCCCACCCTCCCCACCCCAAACCACCTTCCCAAGCTTCGCTTGTGTCCTCCCAACACCAAAGCCTCAGCATCCTCACTTGCTCTGGGAGCATCTCGCCCCTCACCCTTTTGTATATGTCATAATCTCACCTAGATGTTCCTCTGCCTCTAATCTGCCTACTCAGCTCCTCTTTTTTTTTTTTTTTTTTTTTTTTGAGATTTGTTTGTTTAAATAGTTATTTATTTGGCTGTGCTAAGTCTTAATGGCAATTTGCAGAATCTTTTAGTTGTGTCATGTAGGATCTGGTTTTCTGACCAAGGATTGAACTGGGTCCCCGGCATTGGGGCGCAGAGTCTTAGCCACTGGACCAGCAGGGAAGTCCCTTGGTCCCTCTTCAAACCCCAGTTGAAGTGCCTCACCCTCTGTATCCCTCCTCTCAGTGAACCCCCATGGCTCTCACTGCCAGTATGTCTCACACTTCGCCTGAGGACGTTGGGGTCATATTCTAAGGCATTAAGATATTACTGCTTCCGGTTCTTTCCTCCACCAGCTCATTTTCAAATTTAGAAAAATTTTCCCTTCCTCAAAACGCTACCTTTAGATCACTGTCACAGTCGAAACAGCACATCTGTCAAGTCTGTGATGAGTGGTGGGTCCTAGGACCACTCGAGCTGACCTTCCCTGCCCTGGGGGGTGGCCTGCTGGCTCCTCCCCCACACAGGGGCAGGATGGCTTTCTTGACACTCTCCGCTTCAAGTTCAAGTTCAAGTTCTTAATTCTCAAGGTTCTTAGTTGTCCACCTTTGGCTGAAACAAGACTCTGAAAACCAAAGTGCTTTTGACTAGCAAAAGTCAAGCTGTATTAAGAACTAGGAGGTTTCTCTTAGAATCCCAAAGGGTGGCCTTCACATATATTAAATGGATTTTTGGAGCAGGGAGTGTATATTACCATTTGTGAAACAGATCACCATTCCAAGTTCAATGCATGAGACAGGGCACTCAAAGCAGGTGCACTGGGACAATCCAGAGGGATGGGATAGGGAGGGAGGTGGGAGGGGGGTTCAGGATGGTGGAAACATGTACACCCATGGCTGATTCATGTCACTGTATGGCAAAAAGCACTACAATATGGTAAAGCAATTAGCCTCCAATTAAAATAAATAAATAATTTTTTTTTAAAAAAAGAACTGAAAGACGTTCAGGGAGCACGGGTGTGGGGGAGGGGGGCAGGGAATGTTGGGTGGTGACAGAGAATCGTTATTTATCTACCCAAAAGGAAACTGTGGGTTAACAGTAGGCAGAAGAGAATCCACAAGAATACAGCTTAGACACTTGGGAAATAAAGCTGGGAATATTCCCTCCTAGGTCTCCCCTCTGCCCTCTCCCCTCACCCACCCAGTGAAGATGCCAGCCAGGAGGCAATGGGATCTTTCAGAAACCCCTAGATGGGTTTGGGAGGAATAAGAAGAGAAGGGTTCATCTCTCCAAATGTCATTTACCATACTATGAATTTTTCTTTCATGAGGCTATACCTCCTCAAGTAATAAGTCAACTCCTTGGGGCAAGACTGCAAGAGCGCAGCAACGTCCGTGCCCTCCATATCTGTGTGCAGGCTCAGGGACCGTGCCAGGGCCCGAGGACACACAGGAGCACCGACCCTGGCTGATGGAGGGTCGCTTCGGTCACTGGCTCTGGTCAGTCAATCACTCTTTGATAGGGAAGGCAGAGGAAGAGGGGCTGTGTGATTCCCAAGGGCTTAGGGGGCAGGCAGCTGTGTTGCTAGGAGTTGGAGAGTCTGGGTGACTTCAAGGCTAGAACTAGGACTGAGCTGTTTAGAGTGAGGAGGGTGTGAAATTATTTCTTCACTCCCCAACTTCCTGTGTCCAAGGGGGACAGGAGAGAGAAATCTTAACGGACAAACAAAGTCCTTTCTAGGGACCGCTGCCCCAGCAGCCATACACAACAGCGCGAAGCCTCCCAACTGGTGGCTCCCTCTCACTCTTTCTTTCCCTGATGGGGTGTGGAAGATAAAAGCTTGAGATCCAAGGTGTTCTAAATCTTTGAGAGGCTCCATATTCTGGTGCTGAGTGTGGGCTCCCCACAGACCCTCAGAGCCTCAGTTGGTGACTCCCAGCCAGGGTCTTGCCAGCCAGCTGTGGCACATGTGACCTCGTAGCTTGAACAGCCGGTTCTTCCAGGGGGCTGGGGATAGGCCTTCAGCTTCCCCCTCCCCAAGCCATCCTGGCTAGGCTGGTGTCCAACCTGGCTCCTCTGTGTTAGATTCAATTTTGATTTTGGAGGTATTTTGTTTTTTGAGCAGTTCTATTTTTTGGTAAGGATTGATGTTACTATTCTTTATTAGGGGTTCTCCAAAGGGAAAAAAGAAATAATTACTATTTTTTTAAAAAGATTAAGATGAATTCTTGGACTTCCCTGGTGGTCCAGCAATTAAGAATCTGCCTGCCAATGCAGGGGACATGGATTCAATCCTTGGTCCTGGAAGATTCCATGTGCCTCGGAGCAACTAAAGCTGCACACCACGACTGTTGAGCCCACAGTCTGCAACTACGGAAGCCCACACACCAGAGCCCATGCTCTGCAACAAGAGAAGTCACTGCAACAAGAAGCCCAAGCACTGTAAGTAGAGAGCGGTCATCACTCACTGCAAGTAGAGAAAAGGATGACCATACCATCCCTAAGACCCATTTATATACCTAAGTTACTTTTGCAGATCTTAGGTTGCTTATTTTTCTCATAATTATTCTGAACAATGTAGGGGGAAAAAGAGTAGAAGAAAAATGATGGAATGACCTAGATTAAGAGGATAATGCAATTGTGAAATAAATCATCATACTTACATCATTCTTGGTTTTCCTATTGCGTTGCCAAAAGCATGGCATCATCTTAAGAATTATAAAAGAAGAGTAGACACATCATTTCTAGAGCTTGCATTGAACACACTTGAAAACTGAGCATGTTTTTTACTTTCTATTTATAATGGCATAGAGAAAAAACTAAAGGATGATGTTTCACAATTCTTAGATGAATCAAAAGATGAAGACAGAGGCGGCAGCTCTCCGTGCTCTAATGACAATGATGAAATTGATAATATGCATGAAACCTCAGATAATAAGTCTTCAGATAACAATATCCTTGATGGATTTTCTCAAACTCAGAATTTGATGGGTGAATTACATATTCTTATGGACAAGAAGGAAATATGGCTTTCTCATTCAATCGGCTATTCAAACAAGAAAGACTTCATCATGCAACGTTTTGTCACAGGAACCTGGACCATCACATTGCTAAAAGGATGTTTGGAAGTGCTCTTTCATCCTTTATGATGTCTATGCACTGAGAATTTACTTGAGTGGGCAAATGTTGAAAGCAGATGTATATACAGAGGTGATGGGGAGGAAATAGAGAAACTTGTTAGACTGATCATCTTAATCTGTTTATAAATCTAAAAATGAAAAGTCTGTGCAATTATGAAACAAAGAAAATGGCCATCATCTCTTCCTCAAAATCATGTGCTATCAAAGGTCCCATTTTTTTTTCTCTCATATTTTGATGATGCGAGTGCAAGAAGATGCAGAAACAATGAGAAGCCAGAACTTCCTAGAGATGTGTTTGAAGTCTGAGTCAGTACTTACAGGACCATGTTCCACAATGATGCACAGCAGCTGACAGGCAATGAGCTGCATTCAAAGGGTATTACATTCAAAAATCAGGAAAACATGGAAGAAAGATGTGGACTTTTTATGTTCAATTCTAGTGTCCAAATATCTAATAAAGTTGTTTTCTGTTCTTACTTCAACAGATTATTTATACAACGACTGAAAAATATTTTTTAAAGATTCCATTGGATCCAGATGTTGGACAGGGATGATTGTCTTTTCCAGTACGCTGAAGGCTGCATAGAGCCCCTGGTGGCTCAGAGGGTTAAAGCATCTGCCTGCAGTGCAGGAGACCTGGGTTTGATCCCTGGGTTGGAAAGATCCCCTGGAGAAGGAAATGGCAGCCCACTCCAGTACTCTTGCCTGGAAAATTCCATGGACGGAGAAGCCTAGTAGGCTATAGTCCATGGGGTCCCAAAGAGCTGGACACAAATGAGTGACTTTACTTTGAAGGCTGCATAGGTAGAAGTTTCTCAATATGTGTTCTGCAAAACACATGCCAAATATGTTTGAGAAATGTTGGATGAAGCAGAATTATGTAAATTTTTAACTGCAGGATTTCTCTGAACCTTTAATATGCAAGATGTCCAAAATCGGACCATCAAAAAAGCTGGATCATCGAAAAAGCAAGAGAGTTCCAGAAAAACTTCTATTTCTGCTTTATTGACTATGCCAATGCCTTTTCACTACAAACTGTGGAAAATTCTGAAAGAGATGGGAATACCAGACCATCTGACCTGCCTCTTGAGAAACTTGTATGCAGGTCAGGAAGCAACAGTTAGAACTGGACATGGAACAACAGACTGGTTCCAAACAGGAAAAGGAGTACGTCAAGGCTGTATATTGTCACCCTGCTTATTTAACTTATATGAAAAGTACATCATGAGGAACACTGGGCTGGAAGAAGCACAAGCTGGAATCAAGATTGCCGGGGGAAATATCAATAACTTCAGATATACAGATGACACCACCCTTATGGCAGAAAGTGAAGAGGAACTAAAGAGCCTCTTGAAAGTGAAAGAAGAGAGTGAAAAAATTGTCTTAAAGCTCAACATTCAGAAAACTAAGATCATAGCATGTGGTCCCATCACTTCATGGGAAATAGATGGGGAAACAGTGCAAACAGTGTCAGACTTTATTTTGGGGGGCTCCAAAATCACCACAGATGGTGATTGCAGCCATGAAATTAAAAGACGCTTACTCTTTGGAAGGAAAGTTATGGCCAACCTGGATAGCATGTTTAAAACAGAGACATTACTTTGCCAACAAAGGTCCGTCTAGTCAAGGCTATGGTTTTTCCAGTGGTCATGTATGGATGTGACAGTTGGATGGTGAAGAAAGCTGAGCACCGAAGAATTGATGTTTTTGGACTGTGGTGTTGGAGAAGACTCTGGAGAGTCCCCTGGACTGCAAGGAGATCCAACCAGTCCATCCTAAAGGAAATCAGTCCTGGGTGTTCGTTGGAAGGACTGATATTGAAGCTGAAACTCCAATATTTTGGCCACCTCATGTGAAGTTGACTCATTGGAAAAGACCCTAATGCTGGGGAGGATTGGGGGTAGGAGGAGAAGGGAATGACAGAGGATGAGATGGCTGGATGGCATCACTGACTCTATAAACATGGGTTTAGGTAGACTCCGGGAGTTGGTGATGGACAGGGAGGCCTGGCGTGCTACAATTCATGGGATTGCAAAGAGTCAGACACGACTGAGCAACTGAAGTGAACTGAACTGAACTGTCCAAAATTGGTTTAACCAAGAAATTCTTGGAGGGGCAGAATATTTCCCAGGACTAGTCGTCTACAGAAGACTGAAAAAAACTGCCCTAGCAGATGAAAGGAAAACCAGTCAAGCCATATTATTAGTTTGTTAATGAGTAATGTATGAAGGCTTTTCCCTTTTTTTAGGGAAAAATTGAAGATCCAGTTCCACGAGAGAAGCCCCCAAAGAAGGCTGGGACAAGAAAAAAGAGAATGGATGTCAGAGAGAACTCTAGTTAAAAAAAAAAAAAAAAAAGACAGGAGCAGAATGAAGGTCCCATGGTCTCAGGCAAAGAAAATAAAAAGAGAAATAACTTCATCAGCTTTACTTTGAAAGGGAGGAGCAAGATTATTCTAGAGACAGGGAATATAATCAGACTCTTGGGACAGAGAAACTGCTCCTGCAGAATTCCCTGGGGTGGGGGACAAGGGCTGATGGGAAGAAAGGAAAGCAACAGTTCTAGATCCTCAAGGGAAAAGGGATACTTTGAGTTTAATTCTTTAACACAGAGCCCTGGGCTCCTGCCACCTGGACATCGCTGATGTGAAGTAAGCAAGCCGCCTTCGAGACAGGGATGACTTCCCACAAGAGTCCTGATGGCAGAGACTCCAGCGGTCAACCCTGGCCTCTAAGCCCAATTTCCACTACCCCTTCTGCCAACCATCAGCTCTCTGCACCAGCCGGCGCAGCCCTGCTGGCCCTGCACACACGCTCCACCTTACCTTCTGAAATCCAGCAGAGAGCGTGTCCCTAACCATCAGTGGCCAACATCATCACTCACCCTCTGAATCTTCCCCATCTCCTCAAGAACACTTCTCCTGCCATGACCCCAAGTCTCCCTGATTCCACCTCCCCGATCAGTACCTAACCACTTCCATGCTTCCTTTCAGAAGGTTAACTTCTCTGAAGAGTTGTATAGACTCACCATCACCACCTCCTTGACCTCTTCTACCCCTACTTCTCTCTTCCAGCTGCCCTGGTCAAGCTCTCATCTCCACCTCCTGCCTAAAATAGGGCACCAGAGACCCCCATCACACCATGGGCTTGCTCAGTGCTGTCTTCCTCTTTCCCAAACCCTCTACAGCATTCGTAGTCAATAACTCCCTCCTAGAAGCGCTTTTTCAGGTGACGTCTACAATCCCACCTACATCTAATGTTTCTCCTAGGCACTCCTCACACGTCTCACTCTCCTTCGTCTCTGCTCCATCTCTATATAGTCTTTGACTGTCCCAATCTGCTCTTCTGTCTTCTGCCTAGTCTCAACACTTTGAATATCATCTATACTTTGATGATTTTTCAGTTTTATCCCTGTGCCCATTTCTCCCTAACACCCTAGACTGGTAAATCGCCTAGCTCAGCATCAATGCTTAGATTTCAAATAGTCATCCAAGCTTAGCATGACTAAGCCTCGATCCTAACTCAGATCCCCAAACTTTCTCATCTCAATAAACTATTCTGGACTTCCCTGGTAATCCAGTAGTTAAGAATCTGCCTGCCAATTCAGTGTATACAGGTTCGATCCCTGGTCAAAGAACTAAGATCCCACCTGCCTCAGGACGACTACTGAGTCCACGCTCTAGACCCTGTGCTGCACAAGAGAGTAGCTCCGGCTCACTGCAACTAGAGAAAGCCCATGCACAGCAATGAAGGTCTAGTTCAGTCAAAAAATAAATAAATAAAATAAATGAATTTTAAAAATAAAAATAAACCATGCTGGTTGTATGGGTCATGAACCTAAGACCCACATTAACTCTTCTTTTTGTCTCCCAGTCATCCCCCAACAGCCAATCAAAGAGCAAAGCCCACAGGAGTTCTCTAAAATATGCTGAAACTGAAAGCTTCTCACCATCTACCCAGACACTACCCTAGACCAAGCTACATCATCTTTGACCTGGACCACTGAAACACCCAGACAGTCAGCTGTGAGAGTGATCTTTCATAGCAGTAATTAGAGTACACTTCTCCTCTATTAGTTTCTATGAGCTGCCATGAAAAAATTACCATAAACTAGGTGGCTCAGAATGACAGAAATATATTCTCTCATAGCTGAGAAGACCAGAAGTCCAAAATTAAGATATTGGCAGGGCTGGTTCCTTCTAAAGACCCTGAGGGAGAAACTGTCCCATGTCCTCCCGTGTGCCATGTGTCTCTCCCCTGGTAAGCTTCCAGTGCTTACCAGCAGTCCCCTGAGTTCTTGGCTTGTAGATATATCACTCCAGTCTCTGCCTCCATCTTCCCATTGTCTTTGCTCTGAGTCACCCGGTTTCTGTCTCCCATACAGATACTCTCATTGGATTTAGGGCCTACCTTAACCCAAGATGAGTTCATCTTAATCCTTACCTTTGTTATATCTGCAAAGACTCAATTCTCAAAGAAGGTCACATTCTGAGGTTCCTAGCAGACATGAACTGTTTCTTGGCTGCACAGCATGACATGTGGGATCTTAGTTCCCTGACCAAGGATTGAACTTTCGCCCCCTGCATTGGAAGCACAGAGTCTTAATTATTGGACTGCCAGGGAAGTCCCAGCAGACATGAATTTTTGAGGGCAGTCTTCAACTTACTACAACTTCCCTTAAAGCTTTCCAGTGACTTCCTGTTGTAACCAAAATAAAATCCAAATTCCTGTAAGGTCTTCAACACCTCATGCTTGTCCAGTTTATAACCCTTTTTCCCTCTTTTCTTCTTCCATACACCCTAGTCCAGCTACAAGTGCCTTCTTTCTCTCCCTTGAAGCCGCCAAGGGATTCCTCTCTCCAGGCCTTTGCACATCCTGTTCCCTCCTCTTGAAACACTATTCCCAGGCTTTTGCATGGCTGCCTCTTTATTATTCAGAACTTAACAAAAACATCGTACCAATAGACCCTTTCTGACCATTCTAAATCAAGCCTCCAACACTCCACCCCAACCATTACCTCGTTACTCCACTTAATCTTCTATATAGCACGTACCTGTAGGTGAAATTATTTGGTCTCTTAGTGAACTTGCTATCTATAATCATGAGAAAATTAACTTCTTGAGTGCGACAACTCTGTCCTATTTGCTTAAGCAGTGCTTAGCACATAGCAGGTGCTTGCATTAGAAACCATGGATTCAGGGGAACAGCAGGGACGGATAAATTGGGAGTTTGGGATTAACAAACACACTACTATATATAAGATAGGTAACCAACAAGGACTTGCTGTATAACACAGGGAACTATACTCAATATTTTGTAATAACCTATTAGGGAAAAGAATTAAAAAAAGAATATACATATATGAATGTATATTTAAGGGGAAAGAATCTGGAAAATAACACATATATGGAAATATATAAAGGGAAAAGAACATATATGATTGAAGGTGTATATATATATATATACTTATATATATATATAACTTAATCACTTTGATGTATATCTGAAGCCAACACAACATTGTAAATCAACTATATACTTCAATTTTTCTTTTTTAAAAAACCATTAATGGTTCATGGAATTTAAATTGATGGGGTGACTTAAAATGACAAACATGGGTTTATATTAACGTCTTTGAAGAAAATATTCCAATATGACATCCCATATATGTGGAATCTAAAAAGAAATGATATAAACAAACTTACTTACAAAACAGAAAAAGATGCAGACTTAGAAAACAAACTTATGGCTGCTGGAGAAGGGACAGTTAGGGAGTTTGCAATTGCTATCTCTAAAATGGACAATCAACAAGGACCTACTGTACAGCAAATGGAACTCTGCTCGATGTTATGTAGCAGCCTGGGTGGGAGGGGGGCTGGGGGGGGAATGGATGCATGTATATTTATGGTTGAGTCTTTCTGCTGTGCACCTAAAACTATCACAACATTGTTAATCAGCTATACTCCAACACAAAGTAAAAAAAATTAAATATTGCTGTTTAGTTGCTAAGTCATGTCCAACTCTTGGCAACCCCATGGACTGTAGCACACCAGGCTTCCCTGTCTTTCACTGTCTCCCAGAGTTTGCTCAAACTCATGTCCATTGAGTTAGTGATACCATCCAATCATCTCATCCTCTGTTGCCCTCTTCTCCTCCTGCCCTCAATCTTTCCCAGCATCAGGGTCTTTTCAAATGAATCAGTTCTTCACATCAGGTGGCAAAAATATATATATTCTAGACACAATAAAATTAATTTAACAAAGAAAAAAACCATAGGTTGGTTCACTCAATATCCATGGCATCAGGATTACAAATTTAATCACCATAGGAATGTCTTTCTGTAAAGCAAAACCTGGAAAGCTAAAAACCACATTTCTCAGACTCCCTTGCAGCTAAAGTTCTGGTTGTAGTTTAAATTCCTTAAGGAACAGGCAGTCATGCAAGCCCAAAATTTGGAACTGGGTCCAGTGGGGAGAGAAGTGTGGCACAGGGCATTCATTTTGGGAGCACAGATGATGCAGCAGCTGTAGGGCAGCTTTGCAGGTGAGCAGCCAGCTTCCTGGTGGTGGCAAGAGCAGCATCTTTAAATGGACTCATCCCGGGGAGCTTAGCCTAGAACCTGTTCTCCCACCTTTTCTCCTAGCCATTTAATGCTTTGTAATAAATTTCTTTAGACTTGAACTACTAGAATAACATCCATGCTCTGCTGCTGAACATTGATCAAAACATTTTCAGTACATGTTTGTTGACTAAGCATGACATGGCATTTCAAGTACTCCAGATGTGGGTTTGAGGGTTGGGGGTGTGCAGCTTAGAAGTGATCTTACAGTGATTAACCTCTGCCATCATGATTACAGGTGACATTAGATTCCTGTGGCTGTTGTAACACATTGCCACACACTTGGGTAGCTTCAAACAATTAAATTTATTCTCTTACAGAGTCCAGAGGTCCAACAGCAATATCACTGGACCAAAATCAAGATGTCAATAGGATTATGCTCCCTGTGGATTCTAGACTAGAATTCATTCCTTGCCTTTTCCAGCTTCCAATGGATGTGGGCATTCTTTGACTTATCACTCAACCCTGGAAGAGGAAATGGCAATCCACTTCAGTATTCTTGCTGGGATAATCCAATGGACAGAGAAGCCTGGAGGGCTACAGTCCACGGGGGTTGAAAAGAGTAGGAAGCGCCTGAGCACGCATGCACGCACATCGCTCCAATCTTTGCTTCCAGTTTTACAATGCCTTTGAGTGTGTGTATGTGTGTGTGTGTGTGAGTAATAGAGAGAGAAAGAGAGAAACTTCCTTCTGCATTTGTTTTATAAGAACAACTGTGATAGCATTCAGGAGTCACTGCTATAATCCAGAATAACCTCTCCATCTGAAGATTCTTAACTTAATCACATCTGCAAAGCCCTTTTTTCCAAAGAAAGTAGCGTTTACAGGCTACATTTACAGATTAAGGACTTTATGTCTTATGGGCTAATAGGCAGCCTACTACACTGCTCATGACCAGAAAACTTTGTTCTCAGATGGTTTCTCATTATTCGATGGGAATTCTATTGTGTGTGCCCATACTTCACTTCATCTCTGTTTATTCTTTCCCTGAAGAACTTACCTAATGGAGAAGAGTGGGGAAGGAGAAAAGGTACCACTAGCTCAGGGAACTAAGACACAGGTGAGCCCATTTCTGACCACGCAGCCACACTCAACGGAAAGCAGAAGATAAATAACCAACTTGAAGGAGCTTCCCCCACATATATTCAATTGTATCTGATAGGCCAAGAGGCAAACCAGTGCTTGATACGTGTCTGTCTGTCCATCCTGGCAGACACGTGTGTTAGACCTGATGCACTCTCAGAAAAGGGCCACTTCCCAGTTGAGGGCTGGTTTTCCAGGGCAACTACAGCCAGCCTTCCCCACCTATAAGGCCAAGGAGGAAAAGAGAAGGTCAAAGAGAGAAATAAGAGTAGGGGAGTAGGAACAGAGGACTGCCTGGACCCAACAGGTGATTCGACAAAGATCTAGAGAAGTCATGAGCTGAAGCAATTATCTGGACAAATTGAGCAAAAATAAAAAGAAGTAATGGCATTTGGGGACCTTTCCAGCCAAAGTGAGTTCTACCATATAAGCCACTAGATAATTACTTAAATTTCACTACACTGAGAGCAAAAACAGATAGAGGCTATGATGGTTCTAAAGGCCCATGACTATTTCACCCATCTTAGCAGAATTGTGACATTAAATCAAGCCATCAATCAAGATGGGAATACATGTAAACTATTATATATAGGATAGATAAACAAGGTCCTACTGTAAAGCCCAGGGAACTGTATTCAATAACCTGTGATAAACCATGATGGAAAAGAATATTTAAAAAAGAGTGTCTATATGTGTATAACTGAGTCTCTTCACTTTACAGGAGAGATTGGCACAGCATTGTAAATCAACTATACTTCAAGAAAAAATTAAATTAGGAACTTCCCTGGTGGTCCAATGGTTAAGACTCTACACTCTCAATGCACAGGGGACCAGTTTAATCCCTGGTTGGGAAATTAAGATTCTACATGGACAAAAAAATAATAAATTTAAGAAGAAAAGAAAAGACTATTCTACCAAAAGGGGAAAAAATGGGAACAGTAACTGCGAGCAAATTGTCAATGTTATTACATGAGAAAAAATGAGTTGATGAACTGTTCTAGCAAGAATTGTCACCAAAATAGTACTACATAGGCTGGTGGTTGGAAAGAACTGCAGTTCATGTTTTTCACAGTTTTGTTTGTGTAGAGATCAGCTGACCATGTTTGTAGGGAAAGGCCTAGTATGAGGGGAGAGAGTGAAGATGCTTGTCATTCTAGACAAGTACGGAGAGAAAGATCACACAAGTAAGGGCTTGCTTTTGAGAAGGTGTGAAAAAAAGAAAAAAAAGTCTGACAATGAAGAGAAATTAAAGGTGGAGGACCATGGCAGACCAGGCAATTCTCTCCCAATCTTCCCAAAGAGGACAAACATACTAGTTCCACAAAATATAAAAATCATCTTTCTAGAGGCATCGGATAGTCTTCACCACAATGAAGAATTAGCAAGCCAGAAACTGGGGGAAATGAGGGCAAAGGAGACCTGCAGCTGAAATCTGAAGCTGCTCTTCCTCTGGACTGTTCTTCAGCACCAGATCAAGCAGGAAAGAGGCTGAGAGGCCAAGTGGCTGGATGATCAGGAATGGCATCCAGGGCCCACCCAGTTGGGTTGTTGTTGTTCAGTCACTCAGTTGTGTCTGACTCTTTGTGACCCCATGGACAGCAGCACGCCAGCCTTCCCCATCCTGCACTATCTCCTGGAGTTTGCTCAAACTCATGTCCATTGAGTCAGTGATGCCATCCAACCATCTCATCCTCTGTCATCCCCTTCTCTTCCTGCTTGCAATCTTTCCCAGCATCAGGGTCTTTTTCAATGAGTCAGCTCTTTGCATTAGGTGGCCAAAAAATTGGCGCTTCAGCATCAGTCCTTCCAATGAATATTCAGGGTTGATTTCCTTTAGGATTGACTGTGGCTTGATCTCCTTGCTGTCCAAGGAACTCTCAAGCGTCTTCTCCAACACTACAACTTGAAAGCATCAATTCTTCGGAGCTCAGCCTTCTTTAGGGTCCAACTTTCACAACTGTACATGACTACTGGAAAAACCATAGCTTTGACTAGACAGACCTTTGCCAGCAAAGTGATGTCTCTGCTTTTTAATACATGGTCTAGGTTTGTCATTGTTTTTCATCCAAGGAGCAAGTGTCTTTTAATTTCATGGAAATTGCATCCCTAATTTAAAACCTCTCCACAAAGAAAACCCCAGGTTTGGAGGTAATACCTTCAGAAGGGCATGCACTCATGCACCAGTGTACAAACATAAGAATGATCCCAGCAGCACTATTTGCACTAGCCCTGGGAACATTTGGGAACAACCCAAATGTACAGGAGTAGACAGATAAACATAGCATGTAACATTTATAAAATGTAATACTATCCAGTGATGAAACATACAGACTAAAGCTGAACACAACAACACAGATGAATTTCACAAGTATAATGAACGAAGAGCATCATGTGTGATAGACTACGTACTCTGTAGTTATGTTTATATGAAGTTATAAACACAGGCAAAACGAAACTTTAGCTTTTAAGGACTGCATTGTATTTTGATGGTAAAACGATAAAGAAAAAATCAAGGATGTTTCACCATGAAAGTCAGAACAGAGGTTACCTGTAGCCGGGGGGGGGGGGGGGGGAGGCAGGCAGGAAGAGGCAGTGGGGAGGGACTTACCTGGTGTTCCAATGGTTAAGACTTTGCTTTCCAATGCAGGAGGCACAGGTTTGATCCCCCTGGGAGCTAAGATCCCACAACCTCAAAGCCATAAAACCAAAACATAAAACAGAAGCAATATTGTAACAACTTCAATGAAAACCTTAAAAAGAAATGGTCAACATCCAAAAAAATCTTAAAAAAACAACTAAAAAAGAGGGAGTGCTAGAGCTTCCAGAGTATGGCATGGTTATATTTGTTGTCCTGACTGGTAGGGACATTGATGTTGATTGTGATAAATCATTGATCTATTGATCTTGGATTTGAACACTTTTGAAGGCACATTTTATTTTACAGTTTTTAAAGTGTTAAAAGAGAGAGAAAGAAAGGATGAAAGAAAGAGGGAGGGAGTGATCAGGAAGATTCCAAGGTCTGGAAGAACCAGGCCCTCCATGAATGAGATACATTGGCAGGGAGGAGGCAGAGAGAAGCCCATTGACCATGAGCATCTCATACTCAGTATGTGTGTCCAGAAAGATCCTCACTGTCGTTGCAGAGATGGTGACAAAGTAGAGCGTATGTGCCATGTGTGGAAGCCACTGCCTCTCAGTGCCAGAGTCAGCAAAGATCCAGGCCTGCCAGCTCACCAGCTTTTCAAGAATAGCAAAATATCTGGATTTCCTTATAATCCCGTCTTAATTGTTGATAATGAAATCAAACTATTGTAAATATTGTTCAGGTCAAACAAAACCCATTTTCTCTTCCAGATGAGGTCCTTGGCGTTTAAGGCCTCTGGGTGAAGCACTCAGAGTTCGGGGGACCAGTCACCCCAGGGGCGTGGCTTTCTCCAGCATGGTTCAGTAGCCACCCATCAGCCAGTGGCAGACTTGGCAACTAAGAATGCCAGAAAGCAGAACAAAACTGGGACAGGAAATCAAGGGAGGACCTCGTTGACAGGGACCAAGATCCAGGGTGCCAGAAGGGCCTCTGCACTCAGCCTCTCCAGAGAGATCAGAGACTTGAAGCCCCCAGGAGAACAAAGAGCTGAGTTAGAAGAAGTGAGAGAGATGGTTTTGGACTGCAAGAGCTCCAAAAATAAACCTTTGCCTTTTCTCTTTTTACTTGCTCTCGACTTGCCTTAAAAAAAAAAAAATTAACAATTCTACAAGCAAGCAGAAATAGGGGAAAAAATAAAATAAAGCAACCGTAGGTTTTTGTGAAGCTGCTTTGTTCATCCTGGCTTAAGCCTACTGGTTTCCAAGGGAGGCACACACCCGCTCTTTCCCAATGACCCAGCGGTGGATTCCGACCACAAGCCAAGGCCACAGGCAACAGCGGCGCGCTGCATCTGCCTCAGCCCTGGTGGCTGGCTTCCAGGAAGTGCTGGAACATCGGAAGCAGCTAGCAGGGCGCGTAAGAAGTGGTCAGCAGTTGGGAACAGCTGGAGGGAGGCGGGCCAGCAAGCAAATATCAGAATTTGGGAAATACGGCTTCGACTGAACAAAGTTCATTGTTGTTTTCCAAGAAAGCAGGACCTGGTTGAGCCACCCCAGAGAACAGGGCAAGGAGCCCAGGAACTGAAGGCTGGCTCTCCGAGGCCTGGGATGCTTGGCCACCCAACAGTGACCAGGGCCATTGTTGTTCCCCTCTGGGCAGAGGACAGGCTCAGCATAAAAGGGGAAAGATGGACAGGCAGTCAAAGCAAGACCAATCTACAGAGACAGAGGGCAAGATAAAAGGAAAAACAGCAAGGCCATCGGCGCTTTTCATGTCCTCTATGCAAATTCACTTTGGTGTATCTCCATTAATTAATGCACCTTGAACATTTAGAGTTATTCAACCCCACGAGTACCTACCTTTTGTAGTGAGCTTTCTACTCCTAGTAGAGTTGGAGCAGAAGCCCAGGTATTATCTATCAGAAACTCTGCTACAAGGATGAGAGATTGGACTAGCTAACTTCTCATTCTTCCAACTGTAATTTAACAGAACTGGATAATGATGTTTTTATGACAAATGATATTTTTTCTGAGTATCCACATGTCACAAATCTGAAAGGCACTTAGACCAACCGAATTTTTGCCAATAGGTCTGATTATCTGCAAATCAGCTGATTGAAGTTCTCAGATCTGAAGTATGGCTTATTGTAAGAAATTAAGTTAATTTAGATAATAGTTTTATTGAAAAGCAATGAATTCAAAATTAATTAGAATTAAGACAGTTCCCTTGTTTAAAATTTTTTACGTTTTTCAAATCATTTCTAATAGAACTTCTGCTAAGAAAAGCACTTTTTAAATTAATGAACTATTCTTGGGAGTCATTATTCTACTCAAAGGAGCATTTCTATTTATCTAATAGCAGGAGTTTCTATGCTTTATATGTTTCTATCCCTGCCTCACCCAGCCCTGCACCAGGAACATAATAGATGTTCATTAGATGTTTGTTGAATGAATCAGTTGTAAAGGCAAAATACGTACATAAATGGTCCACTTCTGCCCACTGGCCAAAATAAGAGCATTTTGAAGACGTACTGTGTACTAGAAACCTGGCCAAACAAACTTAACACATGCTAGTAATTGCTCTCGATTCTAAGACATGATAATCCCCATTTTACAGAGGACTCAACTGAGGCTGGTGAGGGGCAGAGCCAAGATTCAAGGTCAGGCCTGTCCCACTGCTGAGCCGAAGTTCTCAGCCACCATTTGAAGCTGAATCTCAATCCTCCGCTCCATGGACAGAGTTTTAAGTGCCATGTGTGGAGAGTTCAGCAGATGGAAACCACAGCGTCACCCCATGGAGACAGACTGCCGGGCTGAGAAGGCTGACCCCTCCACCCCAGTAGGCACACAACCTGCCCCCCAACTGCTTCTGCAACTGACCATGCAACCTCCCCTCCCCCAGCCCCTAAATCACTTCCTGGCCCTTTGTTCTTCCCACAGCTGCTCAGCAAATTCCTTGATTTAAAATTATGATCACAGGTTGGAGTGCTACTTAAAATAATTTTGCCAAATGTTCCATCTCTCTGCGTTGATGAATATAATGGATGAAAATTTAAAGAGAAAAAAAAAATTTTTTAATTCACTTTGCGGAAGACAAAAAAAAAAAAATCATGGCTGCATCTATGGCATTGCTTTGGGCCGAAAGGATTCTCTCCCACAGGAAGTGGCCCAGAGGCTGGGCGTTCAAGATGGGGAGAGTGAGCTGCTGGCAGGTCGACTGCCCCAGATGCAGGGAGCAAAGGTCAGGGCGGGTGTTGGGTTTGTTTAAGCATGAGTCAGAGGTGGGGTGGGGGTAGACCCTCAGGTTTCCAATTTCCAATTTCCTGTGCAAGTTACTGCTTCCCACCCGGCCAGCCTTTCATGCTCACCTCTCTATAGAACAAAGGCAGATCCAGGGACACATAAATAACCTGGACAAGCCAGGTCTTCCTTCTCTAATTCCAGATTTCTCTCTCTCCAATTCAGAAGAGTTCAAATCCTGAGGGAGGCAGGGCAGGAAGGCAGACCTCTGCCAGCTCCTGAATCCCTTGAGGCCTAGGGCATGTGGGCTCTTGGTTTCTGCCTCTTGGCCCAGCCCTGAGCTCTGGTTGCAGCCTCCAGCTGACCCACCCTTCAGACTGGCCCACTGCTGCCCGGGATCCCAAGAACAAGGTGGCCCCTCAGGTGCCTGTGGCTCAAGGGACCTGGCAGATATGGGTCATGATGGGTCATAACAAGGGGTCTTGTGTTACACCAGGTTATGTCACATTAGCTGGACTCCACTTAAGATTTTTTCCCCATTTCTTTTTTTTTTTTTTCAAGATTTTTTAATATGGACCATTTTTTTAAAGTCTTCATTGAATTTGTTACAATATCGCTTCTGTTTTCATGTTTTCTGTTTTGGTTTTTTGGCCTCAAGGCAGATGGGATCTTAGCGCCCCAGCCTGGGATTGAATCCGCAACCCCAGCATCGGTAGGCGAAGTCTTAACCACAGCAACACCAGAGAAGTCCCTTTGTATCCCATATTCTGAGGTTTCCTCTTTGCTTGATAGGTTGGTGGGCAGAGAGGAGCCAACCTTGAGCTTTAGGGTGGAGGTGAAAGGCTCTTTTAAATTCTCTGGACCAAAAAAGCCCAAGGAAGCACTTCAACCCGTGGGTCCCCATCAGCAGGCTGCCTCTGAGCGAGGCAGGATTCCAGGATCCCACAGAAAACATGTGCCCCAGGCCACCTTCGAAGCAAACTGGTCTCTAAAAATCACAGGTCTGCCATTGATGGAAAACCAGTCACTCTGGAAACAGCTTATGCTCAAGGCGGGGCTGCTTGTTTGGTGCTGCGCCCATCAAGGACTCTCAGAAGTGATGCCTTTTGTGGCATTGCAGTAAGTTCGGCCCACTGAGCTTAAGGGGAGCGCTGTGTATTTCCCCCTAAAAGATCTTCCGCATGACACAAGGCCCTGGGAAGAGATGACTGCTCTCAGCCTTTGGGAGCAGGAGGCGGAGTCAGGGTCCTGTCCCTTCCTGAGCCTCAGTTTCCTCATCTTTAAAAAGGACATGGTTACATGCACTTCACCAGGTGGTTACAGTGGTTCAATGAGCCCACACGCTGGGGGTAAGCAGGAGTCTTTAGAGCTATTTCCACCAGACAAGGCAGAAGGGCAGAAGTGCCTGCTTCCAGATGGGGACAGAAGGGAAGGGGTCTCTACATGCTGGAATGCTGCCGTTCTCTGTCACACCCTCACTCTCCAGGGGCATCTGCTTTGCTGGGAGGCCCGTTACCAGATTCTCTCTAAAGTGTTCCCCCTACGCCCACTCCCCCAGCTCAGCATGGCCCCATCATGGGCTCCACTCCCAGGCCTTGCCTCTGGATGTCAGGGAGAGAGGAGAACCAGCTGGACACGTCTGTCCCAGCTAGGGTCACCTCTCTCTCCCGCTCTTTCATTATTCTTTGGATGCCCAGCATTGCCTGAGCTGTTGGCTCCTCCAGCCCATTTTAGGGGAAAGAAACATCTCAGGTTCCTCTGAGTTCTGGTAACACTGTCTACTTTCTATGTGCTCACCCAGGGCACACAGAGCAGCAGCAGCTGCCTGAGGAAGGGAATATTTTATCATTGTTTGTGTAGAATGACTAGTGCCCAGCAATCAAAAAATTTTAAAGCAGAAAACTCTAGAGACAGCGCACCCCTCGTGACCACACTTGAGGTCTGCCCACCCAGCACTCTCATCTCCTGAATGACACCCTTCTCTCTTTCTCTGCTGATGCTTTTATCACGTATATACATGCTAAGTCGCTTCAGTCGTGTCCAACTCTTTGTGACCCCGTGGACTGTAGCCCGCCAGGCTCCTCTGTCCATTGACTTCTCCAGGCAAAAATACTGGAGTGGGTTGCCATTTCCTCCTCCAGGGGATCTTCCCAACCCAGGGATCAAACCCACATCTCTTCTGCCTCCTGCATTGGCAGGCAGGTTCTTTACCACTAGCAGCACCACTAGCACCACCTGGGAAGCCCTGCTTTTGTTACAAAAGGTGCTAAGTCTCCACTCTTGGAGCCATGGGGAGAGAGAATTCCAGAAAAGAAGTTATGCCAGGCTCTTTGGGCAAACAAAGAAACAATTCCTCCCCAGAGATCACCAGAGACGCCTGAGAAGGGGGCTTGGTGCCGCCTTTCCCTTCTTGTTTTTTTTCTTCTTCTTCTTTCCTTTTTTGCAGATGGCTGCATTAATGAGGAAGCTCTGTCAGCAAAAATAGGAAACCTTCACCCTGGCTACTCTCAGAGTCTGCATCCCCTATCAGCAGGGAGGCAAGAGCATCACTGCTCTGCAGGGTGGCTCCATCCACTCGAGTAGAAACAAGTGGGAAAAGCATAGGGGAAGCAACCACGTTTTTTACCTTGTACAGGTGACTTCCTGCAGAAACTTATGGAAGGAGAAAACAGATGTTTTCTCCCACCTAATAAAGCGACTAAAGACCTAACCCTGACATCTTGTAGACTAAGTGAAACACTGCCTTCCAGTCTCCCATGTGGCCTTTCACATTTCTTCTTTAAATCCCTTCTGAGGGAGATAGGATTTTCCCCTACCCCCATTTTACAGATGAGGCGATTGAGGCCAAAAAAATGAATCGATTTTCCCCAGTGGAACTGGAAGTGACAGAGTCAAGAATTCAACCTGAAGTCAAGGTCAGTCTTCATTTGGTCACACAGCCCCTCTAGGGTTTCCACAGCACCCTGGTTATCATACCTTTCAGCTAAAGATGCCAAAATCCCTCATCAGTAGAGAATTAACACCTTCTTGAAAACTTGGAAACTGACACTTCTAAACGCAAATAGATTTCCAAACTTTGGGTTAATGATAAAGCCAGGAAAACGCAAAAGACTCCCAGTTCCCTCTCCTCCTTTATCAATATATGACTAGATTTAGGTGCCAAGTCAAATTTCTCCAGCACCATATCCTTCGTGGTAACTTATTAAAGAGTAAATCAAAGTTTGCTTTGAGAGAAAAGTAAATACACCCAATTTTCCATACCACGATGGACCTGGAGTCCACTTCCCGGTTCCCCTGCTGACTCAAGCTGTATTTGGAGATAAGTGCCTGGGGTGAGTGTTCCAGCATCCGTGTGCCCCCAGGGATGCTGGAGATGGAACTGTTGTCCCCACAGGAGCCTGCTCTCTTGTCGAGGAAAATCAGACCAAAGGTGATGCTGTGGGTGCAAAGCTCTGCATGCAGGTAGCATCTGTTTGTCTTTGGGTCTCATGGAGAGAAAAGAAGTCAACCCTTTGTCACATCACCAATGAAACCCTGCTGTTCTTTGACTCTGAACTCACCCATAATTGCTGGGAGTGAGGTGGGAAGGGCTGCACTTTTGGACTCAGATGGCAGGGAGGATAAGAACAAAGTTGGCAAAGAGTCAACTCTAATCGCACAGGGAGGATTTTCAAGGAAACAAATAAAAATAGCCAGAAATGGGTCAGACTCGGAGGTTAGAGACAGGAAACTGGGGCAGAGTCCTGGGTAGAAGGATAGAAATTTTACTTTACAGATCCAAAATCAGACAATCTTTCCCATCTGATTCCCTGTCCCCCGGCCCCACCGCCTCCGCCTTTTTTTCCCCTTCTCCTGGCCTTTTGGATGTACAGGAAACATACACTCAAAACACAATGAAAAAGACCAGCGTGCTATTGAATCCTTGCTCCCTCTTCTCAATTCTAAAACTCTCTCCTTTTTCCTTAGGCTGAAGAAAACAGGGGTTTAAGCAGAACTCATTTGAGAGGCAGGCAGACGGGAGAAATGTCACAGCTCCTTTGCTTGCCTTTAAGGTTTCTGCAATCTCCATACGAATGCTGACAGGAGAAAGGGGAGCAAATTAGAAGCACAGCACTTTGTACTGAAGTGATTGGCCTCTTCCCCAGTAGGCTCACAGACAGCAGCATCCCTCCCGTAACTGCCCCAGAGGTCTGTGATATTCCAGGCGTCACACGCAGTGGACATGCACACGTGTGCAGGTACACACGGAGACAATACACACACCCACTCACACATATGCCCAGCGCTCCTGCAGTTCCACAGAACACAAATGCACACACAATACACATACACACAACACCCACGCACACGTACATAACCCAGAAAGTGGCTCTTGCTCTCACTGTAACCTTCGGATCTTGGCAGTTCTCCTGAGCTCCCACTCTTGGCAGGAACACTTTTCCCTGTGACCTCAATGATGTGACTGGGGCAGACTTATTGGGCTTACCAGAGAGAGAGAAAGAGAGAGGAATTGTTATGTGCAATAATGCCAGGCAGATCATCGGGCCCACCACAGAGCAATCAACGAGATGGGTTCATTTGGTAAGGATTGGCATACTTGACTGGTAATTGGCTGAAACAATGGTGCATAACCTTCCAAATGTTATGTCCTCTGAATTCATCGAAAAATCAAAGGAATTTGCGGGCTGCATCCAACAACACAGGTAATACACATACAGGCATGTACACACACAGACATATATACCTACATACAAGCATACCAAGTATTCACAAGGACTCTGGGAGGAATGGAGTGTGAAGGTGGCTTCCCCAGGTTGCCCTGTCTCCCCACTGCAGGCAAAGTACAGAAGCAGCCTTCTAAAAGTAGGTTCAGCCTACCAAACTGTCACACCCGAACCCCTCCCAGGCAGTCAGGGGAGCAGAAGCCCGGTTCTGAAGTTTATCTCTATAGAATGTCTTTCACGCCAAGATAGCCCCACACGTCCAGCCAACAGAATTGTCTGTGCGGCGGTCAGTTAGCTGTGTGACGCAGGAATGGCACCTGTTTACATTTATTTCAGGACATAAGCAGGGGTCCTGGGAGCATCTGTCTCTCCAAGCCTCCCACTGGCTGTGAGAGGCTTTGGTTTCCAGAACAACATAGCATTTGCTCGAGGCTTGAAATTCCCAGAAGACTCAGGATATAGAGATGTTCCTGATGGTCTTTTTTCCAAATCATAAAATGTATTTGAAATCTGCTTGTTACCAATCTGGCCTCAAAGCTAACTGATCAAACACAGACTCACTGAAAAATCTGCAAGAACATACAATTTTTCTTTTTTTTTTAGCTTGGGGTTTTCAGGGAGGGATTTTGGGGAAGTGGGAGAGAAGTCACCCAGTTAAACTCCTGAAGAGCTGGGGCAAAATTCCCTTGTCAAGTACCAGGTTTTTTTTTGTTTTCTGTTTTTTTTAAATGACAAAGTCACACAAGAGAGGAAATGAAAAGGGAAATTTTTAGACTTCTCATCCGTCCAGAAAGCCCCGGGCCTGTTCAGAACCCTGTCAGGCTAACTGTCACCCGCGGTCACAGCGCTGCAGTCCCAGGAGGCCTTGCGTCACTGGCCATTATATCAATAAGGAACTACAATCACCAAACCACAAGCCAGCTTCTTTTCTGAGCCCACGTGTTGCTTTAGAGGGTTTTTGAACAAGAGACTTTCCTGTTTTTGAAACCCTTGAATCCACAGGTCTTACAGGTTGCTCAAATGATCTTATCACTTGCAGCAACCACTGGCTTGGATTTCAAAACCACCTCCTCCAGCCCTGCCCTCCCCTCCCTCCACAGACATCCACTTATTCCCCAGCATCCGCACTTACAGGATCATGCTGCCAACTGCTGACACAGAGGAAAAACATAGTAGTTATACATTAAGCTGAACGGTTAGAGTATCTGTGCCAGGTCCTATCCAAACACCATTTATCCACTGACCAGAAGGACGATAACCACCCTGAAGAAAACCCCACAGCGACTGCTCTGCAGTCAGATCACTGATCCACAGTACAGACATACTGGTTTTCAGGCGAACACATACACACGGGGGAAAAAGTAGCGTCAGAAATCATCATGGTTCATGGAAAACAATTATACTCATCCCAGGATGTGCGGCACGTCTACTGGAAAATGTTAACTACGTCCCAAACCACCAAATGAGGCTGCCGTCCAGATTGCTAGGAAATAAATGGAGAAAAGCGTGGGGAGCGGGCTCCGAGGAACCTGGGTGAAAGACATAAACTGGCCAATCTAAATCCTCCATGGTATGCAAGTCAGACTTGTTTTTCTCTGGAGCAAAGAGAAAGACTCAGATTACAGAGTGCACTATAGCACGATGAGCTAAATCCACAAACAAACGTCTCTCTTTCCTGCTCAGCACGGCAGCTCAAGAGACAAGTGCCAAACCTAACAACTGCCCTTGATAGCCATCTCCTGGTTTAACTCCTACCCTGGCTGGGGGCCACTTGGCGTTGCTCAAGCAATGCCTGCAGAATCCAGCCTGCACTACCTTGCTAGAGGTGTCCACCCTCCGGGCGCAGACATGAAGTTACCAGAGAGCTTCCGGAAGGTATTACAGGTCCCTGCTCTCAGTAACTGTCCAATCAGAGCGAAGGTAAACCAGAAAAACTTTTATTCTGCAGCTACACCCAGTGACTCTAAGCTGACTCCACAGAATCCACATGGCAATAATGAATCTAGCAGACACTTATCTAACCTCACACTTTTCAGTCTTTTTGGGTTAGAATCAACACTTAGCTCATCAAAAAAACACACACTGTCCAAAAAGAACCCGCTCTCAGTTTGAGCACACTGGTGTTTTGTTGATCTTCTTTTTCTTTTGTTTTTCTGCATTCTAATCAATCTGCTCACACTAAAATGTTGAGATAGACTCTGGAAAGCCAGAATGTTGTGATTTATATGTTTGAGAGAGGATTCCTTCAAAATACTAAAAATCCTCTCTTGTGCAATGCTGAGTGTGAACAAGGAGATGTAGAAAAGTGTCAGAAACAAACTTCTCAACAATGATGATAGGTCTACTGTGGCCTAGCATGATGTATCCTCAGGGGGAAAAAACAGTAAAAATCAACAAATTCTGGAGACTTTCCACCCAGACCTAGGAGATATTTTTAATTATAATCCTCGTTGGCAAGTAGTCTACTTCATTTTATGGAAAGCATCCTATTCTTCAAAAATGTTTTTAAAATAATCACTTTTTCTTTCCTCCTCTGGAAAACCCATTGCTATAAAACAAACATAAACGTTGAACAGTTTTCCAATCCCTTCTGACAGTGGTAGTTTAGGACTCTTAGGCCTAAATGGGCTTCCCTGGTAGTTCAGTCGGTAAATAATCTGCCTGCAATGCAGGAGACCTAGGTTCGATCCCTGGGTTGGAAAGATGCCCTGGAGAAGGAAATGGCTACCTGGTCCAGTATTCTTACCTGGAGAATCCCATGGACAGAGGAGCCTGGCGGGCTACAGTCCATGGGGTTGAAAAGAGCCAGAAAGGATTGAGTGAGCAGGCACAGGCCTAAACAATCTTGCCTGACTTGGAACATGCTGGACAATTACTCAACCACTCTCTCACTTTGGCTATGTAGACCCAAGCTCTGTGCCCTCTCCCCAGGGGATAAACATTGCCCAACGAGGAAAATGTTGCCTCTCTCCTTTTACATCACCACTGACACCCCATCCCCAGGCAGGTGCCACCAGGCCCGCCTCCAGGACTGTATGTTCCCTACTATCCTGGGCTTTCGAGCTCAGATGCCAATGAGGGCACTAGGTAATGGGTATTTTTGACAAAGGACACTGCAGGAGGCCTTTCCACATCACTTATGGGAGTTCTCTATTTAGGGTCATTACCAATCCCCGTTCACTCAGGTCAACAAGGAAAATAACTCATACGAGGGAATGTAAAATGTCACCTTATATGTGTGTCTATCCAAAGTTCCTCAGGTTATAGAGGGCTCCTGCAGTTTCTTTATTTTTGAATAACAAAATGCCCTGAAAGGCATTCAATTGATACAAGTTTAAGATGTTCATAGAGGTTGCCTAGAAAGGTTGTCGGTGTTTTTGCTTTTTAAATTAAAAAAAAAAAATTTATTGGAGTATAATCGCTTTACAATGTTGTATTACTTTCTGCTGTATGACAGTATGAATCAGCTCTAAGTATATATTTATCCCCTCCCTCGTGAGCCTCCCTCCCAACTTCCCTTCATCCCACCACTCTAGGTCATTACAGAGCACCAAGCTGAACTCCCTGCGCTACACAGCAGCTTTCCACTAGCTAGCTATTTTACACATGGTAATGTATATATGTCAAGGCTACTTTCTCACTTCGTCCCACCCTCTCCTTCCCCCAAATCCTGTGTCCACAGGTCCGAAGAACAGTTGTATTTTTTTAATCAAAGTAAGGTAGCAGTTTTTGGAGTTATTCTTGAAGGTATGGCCTCTAGCTGCAAGTAACAGATAATGTAAGCATGTCTTCTAAAGCTCATTTTTAATAAACTTATGAAAATATGTAAATATATCGAAAGAAGAGCATATAGTATGATGAAGCTCCATATACCCATTCTCCAGATTACTAATTACCCAGATTTTTTCCACATTTGCTTCACTGGTCCTTTCTTTTTTTTTTTTTGTCTTTTATCTTTTTCTCTTTGCTGAATTGTCTCAAGGAAAATCCCAAACCTCACATCATTTCACGCTTTGGTACCTGAATGAGTACCAAAGATCTCTTCTTAAGCAGGACAAGAAGAAGTTACTAGGGATATCATAAATAGCGTGTGGATATTAAGCTTGAGATAACATTTCCAGTGACTGCAAGTACAAACTCAAAAATCTGTGGACAGAAGCAAGTTCTGGAAGACGGAGTGAGATCACTCCAAAGGGGGCTCAAGTGATGACAAAGAAAGGTGATAATGAAGAGTCTGGATAATGAGTCCAAAAGGGCAAGATTCTAAATATGTACATTTACACCTATAATTTTAAATAGGCATGTAATGAAACCAATAAATTGAATTTTATAACTAGAATTTTGGCTATTGCACTTGCATCATTAGAAGTGCACATATTCAACCCAGCCAAGAGAAGAAAAACACGCACGGGTACACACACACACAGAAGACTTTTGTAACTTGCTCGTTGGGAAACAGGGTATTGCCTCATATTTGGAGTTGCATATATGGTGTCCTCAACCCATTGCCTGCCAGCTGTGCCAAGACTACTCTTCCTAAGGAAAGGATTCCTACTAGCCTCTACTAGACTCCAAGCACAGTGCCAAGCCCTGAATACATACATTCCTTATGTACATGCTAGCCCTCCAAGGGCATCCTGCCAGCCCCATGTTTTCACTGGGAAGAAAACTGAAGCTTCAAGAAAGTGAGTTATTCTCCCAAGGAGAAAAAGATGGAACATAGGCGTAGGTCTGACTTGGTTCGTTCTACACCACTACCTCATCAATTCTTTCTTCTCTCCCTTTCTTTAGATCTCAGTTGAACCATGTGGTCATATCAAGATTTCTATTATATGCTCAATGAAGGACAACTGGTTAGCTGAGAGACGGTTTCCCTGCCTGTGTGAGTCACAGTATAGCCATCACTCCATCTTGTCATCACTGAAATTGTTTCCGACTATAATAGTTGGTGGATAAACAACCAACCAACCAACCAACCACCAAATGGGCTTGTGAATTCCTCTAAGACAACAAAACCAGTCACGGCATTTGCAGAAAGGCTTGGCTTGTGGGTGACAGGATGCTCACAAGTATTTATCATGGTCTCTCTGAGTTCTCCTTGCTTTTTGCCCATTTAATAAAACATCTTCCCAACCAGGGCATCCTTACCTGGCACCACTGCTCAACTGTGGGGTGATCCCCAGCAAGTCATTTAACCTTTCTCTACTGAAGTTTACCATTAAAACTCGGTATTGGAGGACCATGGCTGAAACAGCCAAATAACATTAACCAATTAAGGTGAAAATCACCATACAAACGCTGTAGGGGCTAGGACTTAACTAGTCACATATGGTTTCATGTAAAGCACTCCAGTACATCAGCTAACAGTAAAAGCATGCAAGAGTGAAATAGACTGGCTGGAAATGAACTGCAAATTGATAAACATTTAGTTGCTAATGCCCTGTTTATTATTTTTACTAGGATAAAAATTAACTTGCCCGGCCTTGGCCAGAAAACAGATTGAACTCTACCATCTGGGTAGTGGAAACAGTATTTCTTTAGCCTCAGGTTTCATGCAGGTTACCGCTGCCAGCTCCGATTTTATTTGTCAATAGGCCCTGACTGTCCAGACACCAGAAATGGGGGAGGCTTCTGGGAAGCACAGTCAATGGAGCCAAAGGGGTGACTGTCTGGGGAAGCTTAGGACGTAGGGCCGCCCCTCACCATCCTTGGCGTCTCGCATTTCCCAAGAAAGAGGTTGCCACATGGCCCAGGAAACTGCCTTCCTCCGGCGAGGCCAGCGCGGGCTGCAAGGCGGGGTCTAGGCGCAGAGAGGCGAGCTCACTTAGGGCGCGGGCGCGCGGGGGGGCGGGCGCGCGCGGGGCGGGCGCGCGCGGGGGCGGAGTTTGCCGGCGGCGCGGGGGCGAGCCCGAGTCGGCTCCGCGGACGCCCGCCCGGCCACGTGACCGCGCCCGCGGCGGCCCCAGCTGCAGATGCCGCCCCTCCCCCGGGCACTTTGCCACCAGCCTGTGAGCAGCTGGATCAGTTTACTCCAGCTCCGGCGCCTCGCACCAGCACCGGCTGAATTATTACTCGTGGAAATCCCCTCTGTTTCAGGAAATCAGGTAGCTTTCAAACTCCCAACAATGAATGGCCCTTTGGGTCCAGGGAGAATAGCAAAAGATATAAACCAAAAGAAAAAAAGACTGTAGGCTACAGGTTTCCAAACAGGCTGTTTGGTTTCTAGTAAATTAGAGAGTGGGCGGTTGAGGTACCAAGTAATGTTATGCCGGGGCGTGTGGTCTCCTTTGACGTCACCAACATGCTTCTCCACTGACCACCCCCCGCCCCGCCGCCTTTCCCTCGCTTTTCCCTCCTCTTCCCTCCTTGGCCCGTTTGCACCCTGGGCTTTTTCCTCCCTCCTCCTTCCCTTTTGCTGTCACGGAGACAGATGACATAGGGAAGCTCTGGAAAATCGCTCAGAGTTGTGCAACGGAGCTCGCAGGCTCAGAAAATTCCCATATTTTCAAAAGCAAAGGCCATGAGGTTGAGGGGCGGGCGGCAGGGTGGGGAGGGGTAGAGATCTTCAGCCACTGTCTCAGCGGGCCAAAAATCCATGTGACTCAGGCCAGGAGGGGAAAGGCTGCTAAAAAAACCAGCAGCCGCCACCACTGGCTGTACGTTCCTCCCATCCTCTCGCCTGATTAGCAGTTCTGTCTGAGGGAACATTCTTCCTGTGGCAAAGAACACATTCTTGCCTCCAGCCGGCTGGAAATAGAATCCTGGAGAGCATGCGCCCGCCGCCCTGCTGCTGCATCCGGGAGAGGGGGGAGGCAGCCCCCTCTGCTGTGCATTGACTTCTCCAGCACCCCCCCCCCAGTTGTTCTTCCTATCCTCACGCAAGGGAGCAACAGCTGCCCCCATGTTGACAGAGAAAGATCTCGAATCAGCCTTCCACGGCTACACACGTAAGCATTTGTAGCCTGACCCTGCTATCTTTTGATTTCCCCTTTAAGTTGATTTTGGGGCCCAGTTGTTTCATCAGGGACCGCTGTGGTCACCCCCATGGCGTCGTCCCGCCCACAGTCACATGATGAGTATTGGTGGGGCCGGCAATTCTGTGTGGCTAGTAATTGTCATGTAGCTCGGTGAGACTGCTTGGTTTCCACAACGTCGGAAATCAACCCAACTTCCATTTTTAAAACATAAAATGAAAAAAGTAAAATGCAGATTCTGATGCAAAAAAAAAAAAGACTACTTAGTTTCTAAAGTAACCGGATTCAAACATAGTCTTTACTCAGGGGGCTCTTGAAAAGCAGACATCTGTCCAGATGTCACGTTAGAGAGCGTGGTTCCAGGCAGGGTAGGCTAAGAAGCAGCCCAGGGTACACATGGGCCTGGATTTTTCCATCAGTCACTGATGGCTCCTCCCTCCTCCCTCATCCCTTCTCTGATCTAGACAGCAAGAGCCTCAGAGGACCTTGGAACAGGGAGCGCTTTCTAAATCAGAGCCTCCAGATGCTCTTTGCAGGCAGAGTTCCCCTGAAAAGTCTACTGGCGTTGAAAAAATACACTCACAAAAATGGAGGTCACATGCATCTATTCAGAAATTAGACCTGGAACCAGAAAGACTAAAGAATTCATCATATGTATTTGCAGAGGGTGGGGTGGTGCGAGGGAGTGTCATAAGTGGGTTGGGCGACACCACTTAAGCAAGGGAATGACCACGATCTCTTTAGCATAAATGTTAGGAGGACCAATGAATGAGCAAGGGGATGAACATAAGAAATAAACCTGGAACACAAAGGGAGCACAAAGGAGCCCAAAGTTTCTGGGGCATATGGGCTGGGGCATGTCTGCCAGAAAGAACCATTTGGTTTGAAGGAGAACAGACTTCTAAAGTGTAAACGCAGGGACTTCCCTGGCCCTCCAGTGGTTAAGAGTCCACCCTTCCAATGCAGTGGGCACGGGTTCAATCCCTGGTCGGGAAACTTAAGATTCAATCCCACATTCCACACGGCATGGCCAAAAAAATTTAAAAATAAAGTTTTTTTTAAAAGTGTAAACACAAAACCGAGTCTGACGTAATGCCGAGTGACAGTAACATCAGACGACTTGAATTCAACACATCCTATGTACCAGAAGTTGCAAGTGTCTTATCTGGCACCACTGGCTTAGGCTTTGTGGCACCCTCCAGAGGCAGAAACCAACTGGAGGATCTGTCAGCTCTCTGGGGCACCAAGGAAGAGATTCCCAGACCTGAAAGATTTAGGAGGACTGGAAGCAGATCCAGTCAATAGAGAGCAACCCATGTGTATCTTTAAAGCCTGTGCAACCTGCCTGCCTAGTCTTGCCTCCACTGTAGTTTCTGCCTCCCCCGGCCATCACTGAGAGAGGGTCCCTGCTCCCCTGCTGACTTACGGAGCAGAGACCCATCAGGGAGAAATGAGATCTGATCTCCAGGCAGCCAAAGCCAGCCTCCCTGCCTCCACTCTACTGCTCCTGCCTGCTCTCAGAAACACCAGACTTTCCATAGATGCATCTGGGACTCACTGATGCTTCCTCCAGGAACACCCCTTCAATGCCCCTTCATCAAGGCCCTGACTTTGCTGGGTGACTTCTGGGCCCTGAGGGAAGCACCCTCCCACCTCCTGGGACCTGTAGGGACCCAGGGAAGCAGAAATGAGGCCAAGGGCCCTCTCCTCGGGGGCCTCAGGAGACCTTTCACCTTTGAGAGAGGAACAAGAAACATAGGTTTCATCCAGTTGCAGTGATCATGCCTAGTTCTTGTTTATGACTTAGAAGCAGGCTCTCCATTCAAGTTATCACAAGGATCCTTTACCTCACATTTCTGCTCAAAAAACACACCTTCATTTGGGGCCACTTCAGGGGAAGTCTCCTTTGTTCATGGTCTGTACATTGCCCTACTGATCGCTTCTCTTTTCTTCCAAACATGCCATATAGTCCTGGTACCAGAGAGACTGCCCTGCGTACGTGTGGGCTCAGTTGCTTCGGTCGTGTCCGGCTCTTGGCGACCTCATGGACTGTAGCCTCCCAGGCTCCTCTGTCCATGGGATTCTCCAGGCAAGACTACTGGAGTGGGTTGCCATGCCCTCCTCCAGAAAGCAGCCCTGAGAGGGCATAATTTGAAATCTCATCATTTCAGGTAAAATGTTTCCCTGAGGGAGGGGGTTTGGAGGAGGAACTTGAGCCATCTGTTTCCTTCTGGTCACCGAGACAAGGTGACTGTCACTCTGAGTTTCCATCTCCTCCAGCATCCTAGAACCCACCCCCACCCCCCCCAGCCGAAGGCGAGGATGCCTGTCACCCACCCATTGACATTCCATTAAAAACTGGGACTAGCAACAGGTTCCAAAACACTGCGTCACACTCAACAGGTGTGGGATCGACCTGAACAAAAGGACAGAGCACTCGGCCACTGCCAGGTGGTTAAGCAAGGGCTTTGCAAAGCTGTTTGACCGATCTGTGCTCGTGTAATGGGGCAAAGATGAAGCAGATGCCCTAGTGTCCTCCTGACACAGCAAGTTGCCAGCCTCTGATAAATACACACACCCACACACTCATGACCTCCAGTGCCCCTGAAAAGATGGCACAGCTCACAATCAGTGCAGGCTCCCCACAGCCAGACATGCATGCATGCGTGCTACATTGTTTTAGTCAGTTCCAACTCTTTGCAACCCTATGAACCATAACCTGCCAGGCTCCTCTGTCCATGGGATTCTCCAGGCAAGAATACTGGAGTGGGTTGCTGTGCCCTCTGCCAGGGGATCTTCCCTACCCAGGGATTGAACCCACGTTTCTTATGTCTCCTATATTAGCAGGCGGGCTCTTAACCACTAGCTCCACCTAGGAAGCCCCGCAGCCAGAGATGCCTGGCTCCAATTCCAGCTAGCTGTACTCACTCCTGAGCCTCAAGCTCCTCTTCTATAAAGTGAAGCTAGTAATACCTTCTTGAGGGGCTGAGCCAATGCATATAAAACTTCAGATTCAGAGTAAGCGCTTCATAACTTGAACCCAGAACAATCCCAAATTGTCAGCAGCAGCAATTTTCACACTGGGTTGGTGCTAAAGACAATCACATAGCCACCGTGGACAAAGCAGTTTTTATGAACCAGGTGTGTTCCATGCATTATCTCATCTCGATTCACACTAGGCCTGCGAGTTGAGTAGGCGTTAGGATCCTCATTTTACAAATAAGGATTCTGAGGCTCAGAGAAGCTAAGACGCTTGCCCGAAGTCACACGGGCAGCGGTAAAGAGATATCTAACGTCGAGGTAATCCATGCTTTAGTGCCGGCCTCGAAGCGTGCTCCCTTCCTAGGGCTGCGCTGCCTCTTGATGCAGTGAGCACAAGCCGAGCTCTGCTCTCTTTACAAGACAACACACAGAGCGAGTGCCGGGTGATTATGCAGAGGGCTGCAGCCTTGCACGCGCGCGCGCGCGTGTGTGTGTGTGTGTGTGTGTGTGTGTGTGTGTGTGCGCGCGTGCATGCACGTGCCCTTGGCCAAAGGCCACACTTTTAGCCCGCATACTGGTCTGCCAAAAGCCCACATTCAAATCCCACCTGTTGAAAAGCTCATCTCCTCTTTGGCAGGACAGGCCCTGAAAAACTGTAGGAAATAAACAAGGGCAAAAGAACTGAACTTCATTCAAATGGGAAATTCCTTCACAGGAATAAAACTTCAGAAACCAAACAACCAAAGCCCTCAGAAAACATCGGTAACGATCCATTGATTTTAAGTCGTTAGAAAGCGAGAGCAAGAGGTAAACCCAGTTTCTGCATGGGCATCCTTGCCCCTTCTCTGAGGACAGTGCTCACAAGCCTGAAAGGGTTGGCTTGAATAGAGAGGTCACCCCTTGGGGAGCCAGTGGGTGAAATACACTGGAAATGTTCCCAAGGGACAAGCATGTTTTAACACACAGGCTCAGAATGATGAAAAGCACCTTTCTGGGGACTTCCCTCCTGCTCCAGTGGTTGAGATGCTGCGCTTCCACTACAGGGGGCACAGGTTTGATCCCTGGTGGGGGAACTAAGATCACACATGCCTCGAGTTGAGCCAAAATACTTTTTAAAATAAGTAAATTTTATTTTTTTTTTTAAGCACTCTTCTGTTCTTTATCCCTCCACACCCACTTCAGTTTCTCAAGTATGGAGACTCCTTCTGAGCTTTTCCTTCTTGGCAATGCCACACTTGTTAAGAAACCAGTATCCTGGAAACCGAAGTGGCCTTGGATGTTGTTCTCTGCTGTGGCAGACCAAACTTTCCTTGCTGAATCAGACCCCATAATGTATCAACTCTGAGTCACACATCAGCAGAGGAGCCACTCTTAGGAAGAGAGAGAGCGCAGTGATATTTATCAGTGACTAAATCAGATCAAATGACAAGTGTTGCCTAATCATGGGGCATTTTCATATACATTACCTTCCTACGAAGCAAGGTCATTGCTTCGTAGCTCTCAGAATGGTTTCTAACTGTCAATATTTACAGAACCAGGCACTTAACAACACACGCCAGGCGAGCGGGATGTCTCCAAGGATGAGTCATGCCGAATGAAGTCTTCTGCCTCGGGGTCACTGCTCCATCCTCACTGACTAGTCATGGGATTATTGAATAGCACATGCAAGATTGCAGGCCCTGTTCAGTTCTCTGGAAGAACCAACATTTATGAAATTGAAGCCTGGGAGGAGAGGGTGTGGGTTTAAAAGCATATTCTGCGCTCAATCATGTCCGACTCTTTGAGACCCTATGGACGGTAGCCCACCAGGCTCCTCTGTCCACGGGATTCTCCAGGTAAGAATACTGAAGTGGGTTGACATGCCCTCCTCCAGGAGATCTTCCACCTAGAAATCAAACCTGCATCTCCTGCTTTGTAGGCAGATTGTTTACCACTGAGCCACTGGGGAAGCCCTAAAAACGTAAAGGGCTGTCTCTCTTTTTTTTTAATCTGCTAGCTAATAAATACAGCTCTGAGTCTAGGGGGAAGTGGTAGAGAGATGGCAGCAAGACTCGAGTCAGCCTCTGCTTGCAGCAAGGTATGTAATAAATAGCCTGAGTGGTGTCAAAGCTATGGCTGGAAAAGTCACCTGCGTCATGCGAGACATACATCAAGGAAGGTGGTGCCACTCAGCTTAGAGGGAAACTGGCCGCAGGCTTGGATATTTGGGGGTTTTTTTAAGGTTATTTATTTATTCATCATTGTTGCTGTGTGCAGGCTTTCTCTAGTTGCAATAAGCAAGGGCTACTCTTCATTTTGGTACGCAGGCTTCTCATTGCGGTAGCTTCTCCTGTTGCAGAGCACAGACTCTTGAGCATCAGCTCAGTAGCTGTGGTGCACAGGCTTAGTTGCCCTGCAACCTGTGGGATCCTTCCAGACCAGGGATCAAACCCAGGTCCCCTGCATCTTAGCCACTGGACCACCAAGCCCCAGCCTGGATATTTGAATAAGCCAAGTAGACCTGTCTGCACAACCAGTCCAGATAGAAACCCTTAGCTCTGTTCAAGCAATGGAAGATTATTTCTTTGGGTTTTGAAAGCTCAGATGTTCATGAATCACTCATTTAAAATGCTGGTAACCTCTGGGACTTTCCTGGCGGTCCAGTGGTAAAGACTTTGCCTTCCAATGCAGAGGGTGAGGGTTCAATTTCCTGGTCAGGGAGCTAAGATCCTACATACCTCTCAGCCAAAAATAAAAACCAAAACATAAAAGAGAAACAATATTGTAACAACAATAGAGACTTTAAAAAAGACATCAAAAAAATCTAAAATGCAGATAACCTCTGGAGTTGCCTCTTGATAAAACCTAAGGGGGATTATGCTTGGTGAGAAGCAGGAAGCAAGAAAAAGAGGGAAAAGATGGAGGGCAAGCCAAGGAAAGAGGGCACTGCAAGAGGAAGTGGGATGGGGAGAGCCCAGCACAAGCGGGACGTGACTATTCTGGAAGATGTTCATTTGTCTGTACGCAGAAAAGCAAGGCAGCTTCAACCTAAAGGTCCATCGACAGAAGAATGGATCAAGATGTGGTACATATATACAATGGAATATTACCCAGCCATAAAAAGAATGAAATAATGCCATTTGCAGCAACATGGATGGACCTAGAGAGTGTCATATTGAGTCATACTAAGTCTGACAGAGAAGGAGAAATATTGTATGGAATTCCTTATTTGTGGAATCTAAAAAGAAATTATACAAATGGATTTAAATAACAGAAAGAGACCCACAGACTTAGAAAACGAGCTTCTGGTTGCCAGCAGGGAAGGGATAGTTAGGGAGTTTGGGAAGGTCATATACACACTGCTGTATTCAAAATGAATCGTCAACAAGGACATACTGTATAGCACATGGAACTCTACTCAATATTATGTGCCAGCCTGGATGGGAAGGGGGTTGAGGGAGAATGGATACATGTACATGTATGGCTGAGTCCCTTTGCTGTGTACCTGAGGCTGCCAAAACACTGTTAATCAGCTATACCCCAATACAAAATAAAAAGCTTAAAAGTTTGAAAAAAAGAAACGGAGCTTCTTTCGCATCAATGTCAAATGAAGAAATTGGCACCACGATCAGTACAAGTGACCGTGTTGCAGACTTCACCCCCAACATGCACGCAGAAGCTGATTGCAACCACAGGGGCGGTAACATCTGCCAAAGTCCACTGGGGACCCAGCGCTACGCAACACGGGACAGGTTGGTCAACATGAGCTCCTGGAATTCCAGTTCCCTTTAAAATCGATGAGCTCAGCTAGGATTGCAAAGGAGACCCATGAGGGGACAGGATTATTACTGAGCTGTGTGGTGCAAAATGTCTTGGACTGAAAAGTGGTGGACACCGTGGAAGAACCAGAAGTATCAAGACTTATATCTCAGGCACATTTGCAAATGGACTTGGTTTCTTAGTAGGCTAGGTCTAAAGGCTCAGAGAGGTTGCCAGAGATCACAGGATTATTGCATGATGACATGAGCTCCTGATTCCTGGAGACGAGGAGGTCACAGCCGCACGACCGCTGGCCAGGGCCATAAACCAAAGGACATTTCTCCTGTAGCAGGTGCATGGAGACACAACGTTGGCATCATCTTTGGTCAAAACACGCAGCAAGAGATGTACTTCATGATCCCAAGAAAGTTTGACTGTGGCCCTTTCCAGCCACCATGTACCATAAAACTGGGGCTGGCAAGCACCCTGGGGAAGGCCCTGCCAGCTGAATGCTCACAATGTGTCCACAACAGCTGTGGACCCTTTCCCAGGCCTTCCTCGGACGCACACACACATTCAGGCTGGCCATGCGCATAGACATACATGCACCAAATAAGGACGGTGGAGAGAGAGATAGCCAGGAAACAAAACAAAAGGCACTTCTGCAAATACACATGGAAAATACTTTTTGGTTGAGTGCTTAAAGGGAGTTGACCAGGCAAAGATGACTTATTTACCTGCTTTATCCTTTGTGCCTTGGAATGAGGATACGATGACTAGAGCTAAAGCAGCCACTTTGGACCATGAGGTGTTCTTTGCCATAGATGCCAAATTCTAAGAACAGAAAAAAAGGAACATGGAATACTGATGAATGTAGAACCACTAAAGCAGTCCTAGGCTATCTCCTGCTAGACTTCTTTGATATGAGACTGAAGTAAACTTCTTTATTGTGTAAAAAACAAAGAGACAAAAGTGCTTCTGAGTCTGTATGAAAAGGTTTCATTCTACTACAGAGCTTCTGTAGGATGCCAGTCATTTTGGTGGGGAGCCCTCTGCTTCATTTCCCCCCGTGTTTCCTCTTTCTGTTGGAGATAGAGGGAAGGAGAGGCAGAGTAGAGAGGGGTTTGGGAGGAGAAAATGTATAGATAGGATGGGCCCCTAGCTGTTCCTCTTTCTCTGCTTTGTCTCCAGACCTCCTAGAACACCTTGCCTGTGGTCCTGTGCTCAGTAAATGTGTTGAAAGCTTGTACCAGTTTGCTGGGCCTGCCATGACAAAGTACCACAGCCGGGTAGCTTAAGCAGAAAACATGTCTGTCCTCCCAGGGCTGGATGCTGGAAGTCCAAGATCTAGGAGTCAGCAAGGTTGGTTCCTTCTAGAGGCCATGTAGGAAGGATCTGTGTCAGGCCTCTCTCCTGGGCTTGTAGACGGCTGTATTCTGTGTCTTCACACAGTCTTTCTGCTGTGTGTGTCTGGGTCTTAATTTCTTCTTCTAAAAAGAAATTCCTTTATGTTTGGCTGTGTCAGGTCTTAGTTTCAGTGCATGCGCGCTTGGGGATCCTCCCTAGTTGTGGCACATGGGCTTAGCTGCCCTGCAGCGTGTGGGATCTTACTTTCCTGATCGGGAACCAACGTGCCCCCCCTGCAGTAGAAGGCAGAGTCTTAACCACTAGACCACCAGGTTGTTGCAGTTGTTCAGTCACTCAGTCATGTCCAGCTCTTTGCAATCCCATGCACTGCAGCACAGCAGGCTTCCCTGTCCTTCGTGGTCTCCTAGAGTTTGCTCAAACTCATGTCCGTTGAGTCAGTGATGCCATCCAACCACCAGGGAGTCCCTTAATCTCTTCTTTGTATACAGACACCAACCAGATTGAATCAGAGCCTCATTTTTAACTGAAAACGGTCTCATTTTAACTTAATCACCTCTTTAAAGAGCCTGCATCCAAATACAGCCACATTCTGAGGTCCCAGAAGTTAGAATTTCCACAGAAGTGAGGCCAGAAAGGAAGTTAGCAAATGCAAAGAGCTGCTATCATGGGCTTGGAGCCATGCCAGACTGCAGGGACCAAAGATAAGAAGATACAGTCTCATTGTGGCTGAATGACTAAATGACAGTCCTAGCGAGTGAGTCAGTGGATGGATCAATGATGAATGAATGGGATGAACAAACATCAAAAGTGCTGCTGGAGCCCAGAGGGCTGATTAGACATAATCGAACTGAGTCCAGAGGGATAGCTGAGCCCAGAGCCAGCAGCCTACTCCCACCTCCATCTACAAAGGGGTCTCAGAGATCATTAGAGAAGCAAAGTGGCAAAAGGGCTTCTATTCCCTGTCCAGGGGAGTCTGACCAGCTCTTGGCTAAAACTAAACAGGATCAGTGTGCTCAGAGATGCTTGCAGATGAAAACCAGACTTTTCTCCATACTTAGCCTACCGCTCCGGGGGAGACCTGGGGAGACACTCCTGCTATGATTCCAGTGGCCCCAGCACCACAGATCAGATGGAAAGCCCCCAGGAGCAGCATCTCAGGTTAGCCAGGGCAGGAAGGAGGGCCGCCTGCCCACCAGCTGCCATGCAGTGACAGATAGGGTACCATCCCTGGGATGTTGACACCCATGAAATGAGAGTGAAAGTCTCCACACCCTCAACTCTATCCCCTGCAAATGCTCTCTGAGCCCAGAACTGAGACTAGGAGCCAGGAAGTCAATGTAGAGGAACAGAAAGGCAAGACTCCTGTCCCAGTCATTAGTAACACGTGTTTCTGACTGCAGGCACACCAGCCACGTCACACAGTTATTATCATCTGCTATTATCTGCACTGTGGCTGTTTACTTAATTGGTCTTCAACTCAGTCTTCAAAGAGATTTCTAAACAGGGCTTTCTGTGGCCGAGTGGAGGTCAGAGTTCGCAGGACCATCGGTCAGAGCCTGCAGGGGGCAGGCCAGCTGTCCATCATCTGACCGAGGCCACTGCAAGCAGACTTTGAACCGGGTCCTGTGGCCTGTGTCTCCCCGTGAACCCTGGTCATTAGTCAGTTCCTGAACTACAGCACACAGACACACACCCCGGCAGTCCTCCCCTGCTCGGATGATTCCCTTTTATTGTGTTCCAGTACATTCTCCCTCTGGCCCCATTGGGATCGCCTCCGAGTGGCCTGTCCTTCAATTTTTACTACCGAATCTGTGGCTCAGAAGCCTTGGGTTGGTATTTCCTCTGCCCTTGGAGGGATTTTTATGGGGTTTTTATTTGGTTTCATTTTTGCCATGCTTCTCAGAATATTTCCTTTGTTCCTCTCACTCTGCGCTGAGCCTCCAAGGCCATCCCCTCAGAAGATCACACACAGCTGTGGCCCCAAACATATATCTACCCCCCAAAAAATGTGGTTGAGGAAACCCCCATCTTTTATGGATTTTCAAGAAGTAAAATGATGGTTTCTGAGGGCACAAAAGGCACCACCTCCACCTGGCCAGGCCACTCACTGCAGCCCCCACAAGCAGAGGTGAGGCAGCCCAGAACCCCAGCCTACAGTGCTCAGGGTTAGTGGCCCTAGTGTTTGTCTACCTAGGTTGGGTGCCCCCTTCTTTGAAAAATACTGCCACTGCGGAACTGATCATAGCAGCCAAATGTGGGCAGCCTCCTGCTCAGAGATCCTCCTCTGGCCACAGAGATGGAACTGGGGACTATCATCTAACCCCTGCAAAGGCCATCAGGTGGAACTTTTGAACTCTCGGCCCCTCTCTAGCAGTGAAGCTGGGAGGCGTGATAAGCAGAAGCTGCTGCCGTGTACATTCCCTGCCATGTAGAGAAAGCTTATCAAAGAGATTGAAATCCATATTGGGTAGAAGATGAGATCAAGATTGGGTAAGCGATGAGAGCGCCTGGCAGGGTCGGGTCCCATTTCAGGCATCCTTAGAGTCCCTTTTTGAAGCCCCGAGTGATCTGGGTCGCATTTCTCTTTCATGTGGCTAATAATAGCTTCCCCATGAAACTCACCAGGGAGTGGACCCTGGCCATCCTGCAAGACCAGCTGTCCTCAGCTTTGGCCATGGGAACAGGACGGGATGGAGAGGAGAGGAAGGGACCGTCGTCCAAGATTGTTTAGGACATTGAAATACAGAGCCCTGCTGCAACTCTGAGAGGGTCTCCACGTCTTTATCAAGTCAGTACTTTCAGGATTGGACACTCTCAGGCAGAGGTCATGATCTGGATAGTTAACGTGTTTCTTAGAAAAGGATTCAGTGATGATGGTGATGGCGTGTAGGCAGCACCCAGAGGATCGAGGTGATTATGACTCTGCTCATGGGAAGGGAGCCTCAGGGCCTCTGTGTGTCACTGATGGACAGATGGACTCCGTGAAAGCTAGTTCAACACGTCTGACACCTGCCAAAGCCGAGCCCCTCAGAACCCAAATGTTCCTCCAAATATGACCCCCAAATCAAGGAAGCCCCCTACATGGCCACAGACCCAGAGAGGCTTCTGCTCCCCACCTCACTGGTCTCTCTCAGCTGGAAGCACAGGAAGGCCTCAAGTCAGAAGGGCTTACCCAGTGGGGAGGGAGGCACAGAGTTAGCCTAATCCCCTTACCCATCCCAAAGGGTCGGAGAAAAGCCAGCAACCATAGCGGTCAGCGCCTCCGTTCTGACTCCAACTTCAAAGATTCTAGCTCAAGCGGCCTAGGGCCCCTGGCACCACCCTGAAAAACGGATCCAATCCTGAGTCAGAGAGGAAGCCAACAGTCACTGAATCACCCATCCACTTCCTTCTACCCACAGCCGCGGGGCCAAGACCAGCAGCCGCTTCCGAGGGTCAGCTCGGAGACCAATGCTCGGAAAAGCTGAGGCTCTGCAGAAGGGCTAGCAGAGCCGAACCACCAAGACCCACTTCCCTGGGGTGCCCCGCCCCCTGCATTTTCCAAAGTAAAGCTTCGTGTCTTGTGACAGCCCCGTTCCTGTCCTGTGCTGCCCTTGGCTGGGTTATTTTTCACTTCCCTGTTCAGAACACAGCCACACTTTCCAAATGCCATGAATCATCACCACGAAGCAACGGCCATTCAGCCAGGCAGGAAACCACGGAGCAGCAGACCTAGAAGGAACAGCAATCCTGCAGCTGACTCTGGCACGGCTGGGCATCCTGAGGCCACCACAGAGACTAGGGGACGGAGCTGCCACTCTGGGGATTCAGTCTCCTCCATCGTCTGCCGTGGCTGTCCTCCACTTTCTGATCCACCCTTGCACTGAGTTCCAGGCAGCATTTCTGACTTTGTTCTTACAGCTTTCTTGGTTTCATTGGCTAACATGAAGCTGTCATCTTCCAGTCCTGGGAGGGAGGGAAATGGGAAGATCCATTCAAGACCCAGGGAGCTGGGACGTCCCTGGTGGCCCAGTAGTTAAGAATCCACCTTCCAGTGCAGAGGACCTAGATTCAATCCTTGGCCTGGAAACTAAAATCCCACATGCTGCAGGGCAACTAAGCCTGCGCACTGCAACTGACAAAGTCCTTGGGCTGAAACAAAGTGCCGGAGCAGCCAAACAAGTGAGGGAAGCTGAAATAGAGATGCCACATAGAGTGGAATCACTAACGGAACACGGGAGTCAGCTCTCTGCCTGCAAGCAGTCTTGCAAGGATGTTACAAAGGTCATCCCTGTCATCCAAGCCTCTTGATGACCGAAACCACGTGGCCTTCCAGATGCCATTCAGTAAGCACCCGAAAGTAGTCACCAGTGATCCTATGAATAAATCAATCAATGAAAGGGTATCATCCTCAAAGAGCATCAAACTGTCCTGTGCTGGACAACTGGCTCCTCTGAATAGTAAGTCTGCTTTCGTGCCAGTGTTAGGTTCTTGTGTAATAAGGAGAACCTAATTTGAAGTCATTATTTTTGCCTCTATTCAATCATAGACAACGCCATTTGAAAGTAAAGCAATCTAAGGACTTCCCTGGAGGTCCAGTGGTTAAGATTCCGAGCTTCCACTGCAGGGAGTACAGGTTCGGTCCCTGGTCAGGGAACTAAAATCCCGAGTGCCAGGAGGCATGGCCAAAAAAAATGTAAAACAACTAGGAAACGCCAATCGACATGACAATATTGTGTCAGTTTTAACCTATCAAATTGACTAAAACCTTAAATATTAACAGTGGCCGGAGAGTAAGAAATGAGCACTGCCGTGTACCGTGGGTGGATGTGAAGTGTTACACATTTTCTAGAGGCAGTTTGATCCTGTGTGTTATGATTATTAATGAGCAAGATTGGCTCCTTCATTTCAAGACTAGACATTTAGCCTCAGCTGAACAACCAAGAAAATGCACAAAAATGTAAGTACAAAGAAAGTCACACCACTATGGGGTAAATAAATACAAAACAAGACCGAAAAAAAGGAAACAACCTAAATGTGACTGAGCCAGTGAATTATACCACACTTAATAAACTATCAATGCTATGTAATCGTTGGGACCTCCCAACAGAAGACTAAGATGCTAAGACTCTGTGCTCCCAAAGCAGGGAGCCTGGATTCAATCCCTGGTCAGAGAACTAGATCCCACATGCCACAACTGAGAGATTCTTTGTGCCTCAACTAAGACCCAGCAAAGCCAAATAAATAAATATTTATTTTAAAAAATAAAAGTACTATGCAACTTTGGCCTTGGAAATGTACACGCAATGCCATAGAACAACATTCATATGGATCATCCGTCTTGTCCAACTCTATGTGACCCTGTGGACTCCCCAGCCTCCTCTATCATAGGATAGGCAAGAATACCGGAGTGGGTTGCCATGCCCTCCTCCAGGGGATCTTCCTGACCCAGGGATCGAACCCAGGTCTCTACCTGGGTCTCTTAAGTCTACCTGCATTGGCAGGCAGGTCCTTTGCCACTAGCATCACCTGGGAAGTCCCTAATAATAATAATATTCGCCTGGGTGATTTTGATAGAAGTAGGAGACAGAATATGTGCAGGCCATCTATGGATTTGTTGATGGCAGGCGTGTAGGCCTAAAAGAGACACCTGAAAGGTTTATCAAGTTGCTGCTGCTGCTGCTGCTAAGTCGATTCAGCCGTGTCCGACTCTGTGCGACCCCACAGACGGCAGCCCACCGGGCTCCGCCATCCCTGGGATTTTCCAGGCAAGAGTCCTGGAGTGGGCTGCCATCGCCTTCTCTGATCAAGCTGTTAGCACTGCTCATCTCTGTGGAGGTGGATTTCAAGGTAATTTTTACCTTCTCCATACTTTCTGTACTTCTTAAAATTGTTGAAAAGAAACACGAAACATTTTTATGATCAGAGAAAATTATGTATCTGTTTTCATTTTAAAACTGAAAGTAAGACAGAAGTAAGTAAGCCCAAAAGTAAGCCTGTGTCCCTGACAGGCTGTATCTGGCCAAGATAAATTGCGTGTCCTCTTTCTGGTAGAAGGTGTTACTGTGGACCATTCTGCCAGGAGGCTTTGGGCTCTGAATTATTTCTCCTGAGTTCTGATGAGCTGAACTGGGTCCCTCATGTTCCTTTTTTTTGGCCATGCCATGCAGTATGAGGGATCTGAGTTCCCCACCAGGGATCGAACCTGTGCCCTCTGCAGCGGAAGCACAGAGTCCCGACCACTGACCACCAGAGAAGTCCCACATCTAGGTATTTTTAACCAAGAGATTATGTATTAATATTTTTCTAAAATGGGATTATAGAACTTTCATATATTTCCAAAGGGACCCATTGCAGATCAGAAATTAAGAGCCAGTGAATGAGGGAGAGGGGGTGGCCGGAAGAACCAGTGTACTAGAACATGGGTTGTAAACTAGCTTTACAGAAAGTAAGTATTTTGACTCTGCAGACTGTATGGTCTCTGTCCCTGCTACTCAACTCTGCCCTTGTACTATGAAACCAATCACAGATCCTCTACCAACAAAGAGGTGATGCTGAGTTCCAATAAAACTTTATTGACAAAAGCAGACTGTGGGACAGATTTGGCCCAAGCAGTAGGGTGCCAACCCCTCACCCCCACCCCACCCCGCTCCCAACAGAAGCCAAGGACAGAAGCCAAGTCATCAATGACCTTTCCTTCCTTTCAGATTCTGCTTCCTGCAGCGGGATCCAGCTTTTCGACAGGGACCACCAAGGAAGTTGAGAAACACATAAAAGGAATTTGCTTCACTTTTTCATTAAAGAACAAGTCCTTTGAATTCCTAATTGGAAACTTTCACACATGAATTGAGGTAGTTGCAACTCATTTCCTGCAGCCCTGCTCCCCTCCTTCATTTGAAGCAGAATAATTGTTGAATTGTGGAGCGTGACCTTTGACCTCTGATGGCTGCCTGCAATCTACTTTCCTGGCTCATTTGCATAAAGGGTGTCAGAAACCCTCTGGCACCTTCTCTTCTCACATAAAATTATGAGTTCCTTGATCTACTAGGGAGTAAAACAAGATCTCAAGATAAAACAAGCCCAGGCAGGAACCGAAGATTCCCCTCCTGTCTTGGCAAAAAAAACCCCTCTTCAACTCAAATAAACAGCTCCCTAGTGGTGCTAAGTGGGGCCCTTCAAGGAACACTGCCCAGAAGTCTGGAGTCTGGATCCAGGACATCCCTGCTCTTGTACAAAAGATGAGATTTACTGACAGCGACAGAGACATTCTCGCTATTGGCCCCTCCCCCAGGGTGGATCATTCCCCTGCCCCACAGACCCTTGCCCATTGGCTTCTGAGAAGGCAGAGGTGGAGGGGGAGCCAGAAGGTCTAAGAAGCCTGCTTCTGCCCTGATTCGGGGAAAAAGGAAAGGGCAGAATTCAAGATGAAAAGGACAACAGCCAGCACCTCCCCTCCCCCCACATCACACAGCCTCTTCTAGATCTGGTAGCAAAAGGACTGAGTCATTTAGTCCTAATAGCAACAGGCAGGCAACATGCATGTTTTCCCATCTGTGTGCCAAATATCCTTTGGGAATGCTTGCTTGGAGGTGAGGATGTGCTTGTGGGTTACTCTAGACCATTTTCAAACTTCGTTAGGACACACAGGAACAGATCTAAGGAACTCAAGAGGTGAAGAAGTCTCCTTAGGGGAGAAGAACAAAGGCAGTCAGAGACCTGCTGACTTGCCAAGGATGAGCAGAGCTGAGTCTAGGGCTCTGGCTTCCCATCTGGTGTCTTGATCGCTAGCCGTGCCTCCATCAAGCTGGGGTCTGCTGAGAACCCAATTTCCCAACATCTCAAGTGGCTTCCAGAAGATTCAGAGGTGCCTTTTTTCTTCCTTTTTCTCTTTATATCCGGATATGCTTCCTAGCCTTCCATGGAAAATCCCTGAGTCCGCCACTTCCTGTTTTTGTTTTGTTCTCTAACCACTCCCCTCCCCGTTTGACCTTTTGTCCTTTGTCTTGATCTTCATCTCAAACTGAGAAAGAATCTCCAGCTCCAAGCAGTTCCCTGGTAACTGAAGTTTTTTTATCTCAGCCCCTACTCCCTCCCTGTAGGTGCTTCATTAAATCCTCATTCTTACTGGTCCTCACCCAAAAAGGGGGTGCTAAAAAGATTCAGAGATCTGTTTGGGGAGATGCTTGCCCAATATAATTATGCAAACTGTACTAAAAGTTGTTTTTCAGTTCCAATATACTTTTATTTGGGGTGAGGTGCATCCTTTTGCTTTGTTTGGACAGCTAGACAAGGAGCTGGAAGGGTGCCCTTGGGGATGGGCTGTCCTTTTTCCTTCTTTCCACTGTTTTGTCCCCTTCCTCCGGGCCCTGCATTCCTGGCATATTTGGAGAGAGTATGAGCTGGCCTGAAGCCACTTTTCTAAGTATCTTCTCAGCTCTACAGTCCAGTTTCCAAGGCAGTCTCTTTGCCTTGTTTATTCTTTGTGTCCCACTTCTGGGCAAGTACCAGATGCTACCAGATACAACTCCGGCCGTGGACGGCATGGCTGGCCAACGGCGCCAGTTCAGGCTGGTTGGAAACTCCCAGCCACCAGCTCCAGAGGGGGAACGTGTGAAACAGTCAAAGGATGTGTGAACCATGCGCCAGTCTTGGGGGGAGTTTCCCCAAACACATCTAACACATACAAAGAATAAAGGAAGAAAGAACCGAACAGTAAACCACGACTGCCTTCAAGAATTTGCTGTGGGAGCAGGTGTCCACTGTAGCCTCCGGAAGGGCTCTGGGCTAAGATATCTCCCTGTGTGACCTTTGCTAACAAAGTAACAGTCTCTGGCTGCGCTCTCCCTGGGGATGCTATAGGAGGCTGTACCAGTGTTGAGAGTCAGGCAGTTCCAGTTGAAAAGAACGATCCAGTTGGAATGTGACATGGTAACACCTGGTTCCATCACTGCCTGTAAAGCCCAGCTAGGTCCGCCTTAAATCTTGCTTCGAGGAAAGGTCCACCCAATTCATATCACAGGAAATCTAAAGTTTACTCTCTTCTCCAAATTGTTTTCAATTTCCCAGGAGGGAAAGAGATTGATTCATTCTGTTAACAAGCAAAGGTCTTCTTTTTCCACCTTTGGTCATATAAACGTCAAAGGAAAAAGAAAGAAAGAAAAGCTTCATGTTCATTCAAAAAACTGTTCCAGCATTTTAAAAAAGTCAAGTGGAGATAAAACAGATGATTCTTCAGGAAAAAAAAAAAAAAGTAACCTTGTCTCCCAAACCATAAAACCATAAGTTATCTAATGTTTAACTCCCTCAACAAAAACCTCATGGAATTGTTTTTTAAAAAGAAATAGTTAAAAACATAGACTGTGCAGGAACAACAGCTCAGATGATTTCAGGTTTCTTATAGCTTTAAATGAATCAACCATTGGACCAAGAAAACCAAGGATTCTGAGAGAATGAATGTGAGTCAAGCTATAATTACAATTCAGAGTTCTGATAATACACCCATATTCATAGCAGCTTATTCTTATTAGCCAAGGAGTAGAAGCAACTCATGGAGGAGGGTGTGGCAACCCACTCCAGTATTCTTGCCTGGAGAATCCCATGGACAGAGGAGCCTGGAGGGCTACAGTCCAAAGGGTCACAAACAGTGGGACATGACTGAAGCAACTTAGCACACACACACGCAGAAGCAACCCAAGTGTCCATCAGTAGGTGAAAAGATAAAATGACTGTCGCATGTCCATACAATGGAATATTATTTAACCTTTAAAACGGGGAACATTCTGACACAGCCTACAACATGGATGAATTTTGAGGACATTATGTAGATGAGGGCTTCCCTGGTGACTCAGATGGTATAGAATCTGCCTGTAGTGCAAGAGACCTGAGTTCGATCCCTGGGTCAGGAGAGATCCCCTGGAGAAGGGAATGGCAACCCACTCCAGTATTCTTGCCTGGAGAATCCCACGGACGGAGGAGCCTGGTGGGCTACAAACGATCGGGTCACAAAGAGTCAGGCAGGACTTAGCAAGTAAACAACAACAAATGCGACATGAACTAAGCCAGTCAACAGAAGAACAAGTACTGTCTGAGACCTCGAGGTCCCAGAGGAGTCAGCTACACAGAGAGAGAAAGCAGAATGGTGGTCCCAGGGACTGAGGGGTAAGGAGGGAGGAATACCAAGTTAATAAGACAGGGTTTCATTTGGGGATGATGAAAACGTCCTGGAGATGGATGATGATAATGGTTGCACAGCAATGTGGGTAGACTTAAAGCCACCAGACTGTACACTTAGAAGAGGCTAAGATGGAGAACAAAATCATACCATCTTCAGCCGCACAGACGCAACCAGAGATTATCATCGTGAGTCAAGTCAGAGCACAACAAATACCATGTGATAGCACTATATGTAGAAATCTAAAATAGGACAAAAATGAAACAGAAACAGACTCACAGACATAGAGAACAGGCTGCTGAGGCAGAGGGGGACGGGGGAGAAATGGAATAGGAGGTTGGGATTAGCAGATGCAAACTGGTATATATAGGATGGATTAACAAGGTCCTACTGTACAGTACAGGGAGCCATATTCAATACCCTGAGATAAACCATGATGGAAAAAATATAAAAAGTATATATAAATACTTTTTTATATATAAAAAATATATAAATACTTTTTATATATAAAATATAAAAAGTATATATATATATAAAGCTGGATCACTTTGCTGATCAACAGAAATTAATACAATATTGTAAATCGACTATATTTCAATTTAAAAAGTCAGCAAACCCACCCAAAAAAGAGAAATGGCTAAGATGGTAAATTTTATGTTATGTGTATTTTGCCACAACCTAAGCATGTAAAAGTTTCTCAGTCATTTCTGACTCTTTGCAACCCCATAGACCTGCCAGGCTTCACTGTCCATGGGAATTCCGAGGCAAGAATACTGAAGTGGGTTGCCATTTCCTCCTCCAGAAGATCCTCCCAACCCAGGGATTGAACCTCAGAGGCAGATTCTTTACCCTCTGACCACAACTTAAGCATACTTTTCATTAAATTTTTTTTTAATTCACAACTCTGAATAAAGACTATTGATAGACTAAAGCTGCCCCCTCCATATACACATGCTAACCAGCTCTTCACTGGGAAACTCATTGATTATGCCTTTAATTTGGAGCCCATATAGAATCATGAATCCACACACCTATGTTTCTGCTTCAGAACTGAGCAGGAGATACCACATATCCATGAGGCAGAAAAAGAGAAGCTCTTTGACTGATGGAAAAATCAAGGGTCATGGAGGTTCCATAGCTTGCTTGAGGCTACACAGCTCATAGGGTCTGCCCTTGATTAAAACCCTGGTGACACATCTCCAGATTACAGTGTTGAATAAACAAGAGACAAAACCAACATTGGTCTGTGGAGAGATGGGAGCATGCCAGGACTGATTTTCTAAAATGGGTTCTGAAACCAGTGCCATGTCAGACAAAAACAAGCCAGGAGGACTTGGCATTCATTTATTCAAAGCATGTTCACAGAGCCCCTTCATGACTGTGCTCCCTTCTGGTTCATCATCCCGAATCCTGATCCCGCCCCAGTGCCCTGGGCAGTGGGGGATGCAAGATGCAGACATGCCAGGAGCAGTCCAAAAACGGTGAAAAGTGCAGAGAGGGCAGAAGTTGTGAGCATGGGTGGGGCAGGGAGGGCAGCCCCAGGGCCCCCACCCCCAGAGAGGCCGTGCATCCAGCTGAGTCCTGGGCAGGTAGGTGGGGTCTGAGCCTGGGAGAAAGCATTTCTTTGCTTTCCCTTTTCTTTCAATTAAAGTATGGTTAATTAACAATATTAGATTAGTTTCAGGTATACAACATAGTGATTCAATATTTTTACAGATTATACTCCATTTAAAGTTGTTGTTCAATTGCCCAGTTGTGTCCAACTCTTTGCAATGCCATGGACTGCAGCACACCAGGCTTCTTTGTCCTTCACCATCTCCATTTAAAGTTATTACAAATTAATGGCTATATTTCCCTGTGCTGTACATTATATCCTTGATGCTTATTTAATACATAGTAATTTGTAAATCTCAATCCCTTATCCCTTTTTGTCCCTCCCATTTTCTCTCTCCCCACTGGTAACCACTAGCTCATTCTCTATATCTGTGAGTCTGTTTCTGTTTTATTCATTCATTTTATTTTTTAGATTCCATATATAAGTGATAAAATAGAGTATTTATCTTTCTCTAACTTATTTCTCCAAGCATAATATTCTCTGGATCCACATTGCCGCAGGTGGTGGCATTTCATTCTTTTTCGGGGCTGAGTAATATTCCATTGTGTATCTCTACCATATCTTCTTAATTCACTTGTCTGTTGATGGGTACTTGGTTGCTTACATGTCTTGCCCACTATGAATAATGCATGCTATGACACATGAGGTCCATGTATCTTTTCAAATCTTTTTTCTTTTATATATCCCCAGCAGTGGAATTGCTGCATCCTATGGTAGTTCTATTTTTTTAGTTTTTTGAGCACTGTCCATATGGTTCTTTACAGTGGCTACACCAATTTACATTCACATCAGCTGCCTACAAGGGTTCCCATTTCTCCTGCTCCTTGACAACATTTGTTATTTGCAGTCTTTTTTGATGATAGCCATTCTGACAGGTGTGAGGTAATATCTCATTGTGGGTTTGATTTGCATTTCCCTGATGATTAGCAATGTTGAATCAGCTTGCCTTTGTAGCAAAAGCCCTCAAATGAGCCTTGGGAGCAATCTTGGGGCCAAATGCTTTCACTCTGAATTCTTCAATGTCACGTCTCCCTGATGATCCTCAAGTTTGTCTCTCCAGCCTCAACCTCACCCCCAGAGCTTCAGACTCAGACAGCCCCATTCCTCACTTGAGTAAATGAGTCTCCTCTTCAGGGAAAAGCACACCCATCATCATGGACCAGCTTCCTCCCCTTCATGCCTGATGTCACCTAGGATGGCTCCAGCAGCTTCAGCAGCTTCTACCCATGCACCCCATCACCTCTCCCCTGAGCATGGGAGGACCCTCCTAACCCCTCTCTCCTACACCCATGTCCACATTTCCCACATGGAAGCCTGGACTGATGGGCACAGCTGTGAATTCATGCCATCAAAATTGTCCATGATGTGAGCAAGAGGGCACCCATTGGATCCACTCTCCAAAGGGCTGCTTCCCTTCAGAGTATGGCCCTGTGTCAGCATACTCTGTGTTTCTCTGAACAGCCCCTGCAGATGCTGAGATTAGCTCCAGACTAAGTCGCTGCCCCTTCGTCTTACTGCCCCATTTGGAGGGCTCTTCAGGAACTGTGCCACCGGCCTGTCTCTGGCAGCCCTTCCAGAGGCCCAGAATATGGACTGAGACAGGCCCTTGATCAGACACCTTCCTGAGACATGCGCCCACTGCTTCGGCCCTGCCTCTCTGTAGTCCCACCCCCCAGCACTTCCCCCCACCCAGAGTGAGCCGGGGGTGGGTCCAAGGCCATCAGCTCCTCTGTCTGCGTGTCTGTCCCCGGTCCGCCTTTCGCCCTCCTGGCACCACGAGTTTTATCTGGAATGGGCCCTGGAAGCCTTCAAAGCTGGGCCCACCAGTTCCCAAGGTGAACCGAACCACAGGCAAAGACCCCTTCAGCCCTACGTCCCCTTTCTGGTTCAGCCCCACACCTGCCCATGTCCCAGGCCATCACAGGGCTCTTGGGCAGAGACAGATGCACAGGGACTGGTGTGCATGTCTCATGCCTGTTGATCATAAATCTAGAGAACGATGGTTTTTTATTAGTTTTCAGTTGGAGGATAATGTCTTTACACTGTTGTTTAGGTTTCTGCAGTACAACTATGTGATTCAGCTATAGGGGTATATATGTGTGTGTCCCTTCCCTCTTGAGCTTCCCTCGCACCCGTACCCCATCCCACCCCTCTAGGTCAGAACAGAGCACCTGGTTGGGTGCCCTGTGGTACCCAGAATCTTCCCACTAGCTAGCTATTGTATCTATGGTAATGCGTATGTTTCAGTGCTGCGCTCTCGATTTGTCCCAACTTCTCCTTCCCCTGCTGTGTCCTCAAGTCTGTTCTCTATGTCTCTGTCTCTGTTCCTGCCCCGCATGGCCACAGTCACATGTGCACATGCACACACGTGTGTATGTGTGCGCACACGCACGCAGGCATATACATACACACTTTTACATGCACGTGCACACATATGCACATGTACATGCACACACAGGCGTGTATGTGTGTATATTGCCGTTTAGTCACCCGGTCATGTCCGACTCTTTGTGACCTCATGGACTGCAGCGTGCCGGGCCTGCCTATCCCTCACTGTCTCCCTAAGTTTGCCCAAGTTCATGTCTGTTGCATCAAGCATTAGGGACTTTTCCAATGAATCTGCTGTTTGCATCAGATGACCAGAATACTGGAGTTTTAGCATCAGTCTTCCAATGAGTATTCAGGGTTGATTTCCCTTAAGATGGACTGGTTTGATCTCCTTGCTATCCAAGGGACTTTCAGGAGTCTTCGCCAGCACCGCAATTCAAAGACATCGATTCTTTTGCGTTCTGCCTTCTTTACAGTCCAGCTCTCACACCACTGGGAAGACCACATAGCCTTGCCTATAGGGACCTTTGTTCGCAGAGTAATGTCTCCGCTTTTCAACACACTGTCTAGGTTTATGTGTGCATATATGTGTGTGCATGCATGCACATGCCAAACCCAGCCCAGGACCTGACTGTTTTTGTCAATAAAGTTTTATTGGAACCATTTCATTTACATATTTTACATATTATCTTTGACCACTTGGGAGCCCTAATTGCAGACTTGAGTAGTTGCAACAGAGCCAATCTGGTCCACATGACCAAAAATATTTATTGTCCAGTCCTTTCCAGAAAGTTTGCTGACCCCTAGGTTAAATTATGATTCTTCTATATGCAGTTATATGCAACTATTAAAATGACTACATAAATCTATAATTATGGTTCTGGAAAATTGCTATGATATATGACTAAGTAAGAAAATCAGTTGGCAAAGGTTGATTTCACCCCATTCTTATAAAAGGAAAATATATTCAACTAAATGTGCATATTTGTATATAAAAATACATACATTTCCTCTTGAAACTTATGGAAAGAGGGAGATAATAGGTGATGTCTTCATTTCTTCTTTCTATTTTTATTTTTATGCTTGATTTTTTAAAAAAAAATAATGACTACACCTTACTTTTTCATTTAAAAACTAACAATAGTGTTTTTTCATCTTGAGTAAAGCCGGTTGCCTCCCCCAACCCTGCTGATAGCTGAAAAGGAGCATCAGTGTTTGGTGGGGCCCATGCTATGGGTCAGCCTGGCTTCTGGGGGTGGGGGGCTAGGAGAAGCCCAGAGAGACAGCCCCTGGGGAGAACAGACCCCACTGATAACCGTGGAAGGGCTCAGGCCTGAGCACATTCCATGGGTTCCATCCATCACACCCAACTCGGCAGAAAAAGAGAGCAGAGAACCTCCTTCCCAACTCAGTCCTGGCCTCGACTGGCACAGGGCATCACAAGGCATGTAGCCTGGCGCTACATGCCTGGTGGCTGTGGAAACAGAAGCACGGCGTCCAAACATGAATGGTTTATTTTTAGAAAAGTGCCCCTCGTGCCCTGGCCACACTTCAGGGTGAGCAATGCCATTCCCTCTGACTCAGCTCCCCGAATTGACTCAGTTCAGAGGATCATGGGGGTACCCCCTCACCACAGGAGCTGCAGGCAGTCCTTCTGCAAAAGCTCTAGAGAAAGCCCAAACCCTTAGGAGCCCTGCTCCTGGAAAGAGCCCAACCATCCCCTTCACAGTCTGCTCTGTGGAACAGACCTCAGAACCCTCTGCACCAAATCTCTTGGGTGCCCAGGTTCCCAGCAAATGCGTAAACGACGTTCGTGCCTCCTGGAGCCCTGGTCTCCCCTGCCACCCCGTCACAGGCATTTCTCCCATCTTTCTGCACCAGGCCCATGCTATATCCAGTGGACGAGAGAAACAAAGAAACGCTTTTCTCCCAGTGAAAGCAGTAGAACCCCTGCCCTGCTGTCATTTATTCTGTAGGCTTCACCACTTCATCAGTGTCAAGGAAAAGAGAGCGAGTACAGACTTCTTGCTAGAGTGGATCATGAGCCTGGCAGGATTTGCAGGAAGGGGGAGTTGGAGAACAGGAGAAGGTGGGAGACTATTTCACTTCCCCAGGCAGTGTTTCCAACATTCCAGAGGTAGCAAGGACACAGCTGTCCCTCCTCCATTGTCCCTGTGGGATTGGAGTGGCAGAAGTTGGTTGTCTCAAAGCAAAGATTGCCCTGGGCTCCGCCTGTATGCAAATCTCTGGAAAGAAGAGGGCTGTGTTCTCCTGGACCGGCGCCTGGGTTTCTCCTTTGCTCCCATGCTCTGCCTTCCCCATTTTGAGTGAACCAGCGGTCGTGGCCCCAGAGAGCAAGTCAAGGCCTCTCTGGGTGCGGTCCAGAGCTTACATGGCCCCTTATTTTGTTAGTCGGCATCATGCATCAACCTTTATTCATGCCCTATAAAGCTGTAGCCTTTAACGTTACTCTCATCCACACCTACGATTCTCCATCAGAGCAATTTGCTGTGGAGAAAGAGCCCTCGAGGAAGCAGCCGTGAGTCACAGCTTCTCCTGGCCCTGCCCACCCAAGAGGGACCTCAGTGAACAGGCGTGTTTGACTCTGTGGGATGCGGAAGAGGTGACTGAGCTTACCCGTGTTCCTAAGGTCAAGGGACTTTTCACAATGAATGGGAGCAGTAGAACTTCCTGTCAGTGGGAATGGATAGAGAAGATGTAGTCCAGAAATACAATGGAATATTACTCGGCCATAGAAAAGAATGAAATAAGGCCATTTGCAGCAACATAGATGGAGCCAGAGATGATCATACTAGTGAAGTAAGTCAGAGAGAGAAACACATATCATATGACATCACTCATCGGTGGAATCCAATTTTTATAAGGATACAGAGGAACTTATTTACAAAACGGAAAAGACTTACTGTTAGCAAATTTATGGCTACCAAAGGAGAAACATAGAGGGGAAGGGAAAAATCAGGAGCTTCAATTTAACAGAGACACACTACTAAATATAAGACAGAAAGCCAACAAGGACCTACTGTATAGCACAGAGAACACTACTCAATATTCTGTGATAATCTAAATACGAGGAAAGAATCTGAAAAAGAATGAATATATGTGCAACTTAATCACTTTGCTGTACACCTGAAAATAACACGACATTGTAAATCACTTCAATAAACCTATGCTTCAGTAAAATTGTTTCAAGAAAATATTTAAAAATTTTAAAAAAACCCTCTGGTTCTTGCCTTGATCATGCCCTTGGCCTGTTTTCATCATGTAGGGTTAGTCCTACGTTTGTCTTTCAGATCATCAGTTCTACTATTTGAATAGGCAAGACTCTCCATGGCCTTGGCCTGGTGAGGTGCTCCTCATCTAGGAATTAAGGCTCCCTGGGACTCTGGAAGCATCTCACTGGGTGGGATGTGGTACAGCTACAGAGTACAGAGTCTCTCCAGGGACCTCTGAGGCTATTCAAATGTCCCAAGAAAACCCTTCCAGTGATTCTCTATCTCTAAGATGCAGTTTTCTTATCTGTCCAGTGGAAGAGCTAGAGGAAATATTTGCTCCATTCCCATCCAGCTCTAACTTCCTCATAGTCTCTGATTAGCTAGACCTGCACATTTCCAGACCAGGCCTGGTCCTACCCAACTCTTCACACCACAGCCTCAAAACCAACCTCACACTTAATGTGGAGGGTCTTCAGTTACCAGTCACCATCCTCACTCAACCAGGGCTCAGATGGTAAAGAATCTGCCTGCAATGCAGGAGGCCTGGGTTTGATCCCTGGGTCAGGAAGATCCCCTGGAGAAGGGAATGGCTACCCACTCAAATATTCTTGTCTGGAGGGTCCCATGGGCAGAGGAGCCTAGTAGGCTATAGTTTGTGGGGTCACAAAGAGTTGGACACAACTGAGCAACTAATGCTTTCACTTTCACTTTCATCCTCACTGAAACCTCTCCACATCTCCCCACCTCGATGACAGGTCCCCATGTGAGAATCAGCCCTAGAAGAGAAGAAACAGCTTTCTAGAGGCCATATGACTAAAGTAGCTGAACTGGATCCAGTCTCCTGATACTAAGCACAGGGGTCCATTCAGCAGCTCCACCCCTCTCCCAGGGTGCAGCTCCAGGGCTGTGCATAACAGCGGCCATGGGCAGAATTTCAACCTGCGGTGTCACTGAGTCCTAACATACATGCTACTGTATATAAAATAGGTAACCAACAAGGACCTGCAGTAGGATATAGCACAGGGAACTCTACTCAATACCCTGTAATGACCTATATGGGAAAAGAATCTAAACAAGTGGATGCAAGTATATGCATAACTGAATCACTTTGTCATACACCTGAAATGATCACAACATTGTAAATTAACTGTACTTCCAAAAAGAGAGAGAAAGAAAGGCAGCAAGCTCTTTTTTCTCTCTTTTCCTTTTTTCATTGAAATATAGTTGCTTTAAATGTTGTGTTCATTTCAGGTGTACAGCACAGTGATTTGGTTATAAAGAAGTACTGTTTCTCCTCCATTTTGTTGAACAGGGGTTCAGCCAGATTGCATTAACATCCAACACCAGGGAGCCCGTTACGCTCAGTTCTTTCCATTCTTTTCTCCCTTCTTAGTCTCAGGCATCTGATAGCCACAGGGCTCTCTCTTGAGGAAACTTCCAGGCTGCCCACTGGGGTCAGATACAGAGTTTAAAATTCACAAAGCAGCCTGGATCAGCTATAATGCTCCCCATCTCCACTTGGAAAGACTAAAGGAATAATCATGGTATAAACCATGGTTTGGGTTCAAACTGGGGATCTCCTTAGCCCTCATCCTCTTGTCATAACGGGCTCAAATCTGAGAGGTGGGACCATTCTCTCCACAGTCCTGAACCCTGGAGTCTACTGAAGGTGACAGGAGATGTGGGGGCAGGGGAGTGAGAGAGGGACCTGTGTCTTGTCAGAGATAGAAATTGCCCAGAACACCAGCCTACATCATCCATCCTTCATCCACGGGTCCCTCAGCATCTGCAGTGGCTCAAACTTGCAAAGACTCAGCCTTCTCAAAACATTTACATTTCTGCCAGGCAAAGATTCATGGGACTTTGAATCTCAAAGTACACAGGTTTTCATGGGAAGCTTAAAAAGGGATCCTGGTCATTTTGCGACAAATGAACCAGGCTTGCCAAAGTGTCACTTCAAGAATCTTTGCTTTACCCACATGGATTTTCTTTCTGGAATCCTACCTGTATCAGTTTTACAACCTCAATGACAACTTTTGATTGGTGCTGAATTGAAAGGAAATAGAGAGCAAGGTCAACTGTGGTCCTGTGTTTCCGCAGAGTGCAGAAAGAGATCACCCGGGACTTGAAACTGACCTGCAGAACTTCACAGTGGGACCCAGACAGGTGAAAGGGTGTTGTGAAGACAAATCAACCCAACGTCATCTGAAGATACCAAGAAAGAGGCTCATTGGCATGATTTCAGCTTCAGAAGTACTCTCTAATCATCTAGAAAACACACACACACACACTCCAATACCCTGCCCCCAAGGGGATTACTTATTCTGTCCTTCACGTGCTGAAAGAACAATCCTTAGTGTTTCTTTAAATATTTTGCCAGAAGCCTGAATTTATGAAAAGCATATTTATCTATTCACAGTTTTACCCGTTTTGTTAAATTTGAAAGTTAGAACAAAGCATGTACATTCAATACATGCATACACATTAATGAATATAGTACTTTTGTACTACTATTAGCCCTGACCTTGAAATATCATTAAAGTTTTTTGTTTTGTTTTTTAACCAGAGGGAAGATCTGAGAAATTCTATTTTGGTTTTGATTGTTGTTCATCACAGATGTGATAATGATAATGACCCACAATAAGATGGGTCTCATCTGACTGTTGGGTAAGGGATGCGGAGAAGAGGCTGGGATGGGAGCAGAGGGTGGGAGTGGGATGGAGGCGATGAGATGCTGTGAACCAATCACACCGCATGGCAACTCAAGACCCCATCGCCCTATAGCTGGAGTCAATATATAGTGAAGATTTTATGTGATAATATGTCAATTCAGGGGCTTCCCAGGTGGCACTAGTGGTAAAGAACATACCTGCCAATGCAGGAGATATAAGAAATGCTGGTTTGATCTCTGAGTCGGGGAGATCCCCTGGAGGAGGGCATAGCAACCCACTCCAGTATTCTGGCCTGGAAAAGTCCACGGACAGAGGAGCCTGGTGGGCTACAGTCCATAGAGTTGCAATAGACTGTATTGACATGTGTCTGTGCTAATTCGCTTCCGACACAACTGAAGTGAATTAGCACAGACACACACATGTCAATTCAGAGTTGCAAAATGTTGTTTAATCCTGAAATTAGAATAGGCTACCGTTACTTCTCAAGACCTACCAGGAACTGGTGTTCCATCTGCTAATGTGAATAATGACTATCTGCATGGTCCCTGGGAAGAGGAGAGAGGTGTCTCTAAATAGATCGAAGAGGGTTCAAGACACAGCTCACACTACAGTCCTACTCCACGGATGGAGCCATCATCCCACCAGTTTTTTTTAATAACCTCAATGGCATTTTGAGGGCATTTTTAAAAATATCCTCAATGATGGACTGAAGAATAAATACTTATTCTTTAATGATGGATATGATGAATAGAGGCAACCAAGAGAAGGCGATAGAGTATAGAGGTTAAGGACGGGTCTCTTTCTGAGTGGAGGCTGGCTTCACTGGAATAAAGTACACTCTGTACATGGCACTATCACTCCCTCCACTTAATGGAGGGACAGGCCACGAACCAGAGGAGAAGAGGGGAACAGATACTCACAAGCACCACCAAAGGAGGGGACCACTCCTGCCCTGGCTGGAGTCCACTCCCCAGATGGGACCAAGAGTCGAGGGAGTGATGCAGGGAAACACATGATCCTTCCAAAGCCAGAATATCCACACTGTCAACTGATTGATAACCACAGTACCCCAGATGCCCAAATACGCATTCTTGAATTTATGTATTTGTTCAAATACCATCCCTCCCATCATCTTCACTCTCTCTATTGAGTCTGCCCCAGCATCCTACTCAAGATCTCCTTTTGGAGTCCTGGACCACTCCCACCCGCACACAGTACCGTGGCCCTACCTGGGTGATGGCTCTGATGCAAACTGCTTTCCTTCCAGCCTACCTTGTGCATCTGTGACCCAAATCATGCAAAGAGCCAGCTTTTTGCTTTACATTGTATCTCATGAGCTCAGCTGGCATTAAGCAAACCTATCTGATTGTTCCCTGTGTACTTTCAGTTCTGTTTTTGGTGCCAACCTGTTATTACTTTTATATTTCATGCTTCACTTTACCTCTCATCAATTTGCTCTCCTATATTATGTATATAAAATTTCTCCAAATATATATTCCAAGAAGTAACACATGAGTGGTCTCTGGATGAAATGGAACTGGGTGGCTATGGGACTGTCTGGAAGAGAGAGTTTTGAATGTTTTAATGTTGAACCACATAAGGAAATACCTAATCAAGAAGCACGGAGGAATTTTAGGGTCGTGAAAATACTCTGTGTGACATTATAATGATGGATACGTGTCATTTTATATTTGTTCAAATCCAGAAGAAGGAAATGACAACCCACTCCAGTATTTTTGCCTGGAGAATCCCATGGACAGAGGAGCCTGGCAGGCTACAGACCATGGGGTCACAAAGAATTGGACGTGACTAAAGCAACTTAGCATGAGCATAGCATGATAAAATTGGAAAAGGAAATGGCAACCCAGTATTCTTGCCTAGAGAATCCTGTGGACAGAGGAGCCTGGTGGGCTGTGGTCCATAGAGTCACACAGAGTCGGACATGACTGAAGCGACTTAGCATGCGTGCATGCATTGGAGAAGGAAATGGCAACCCACTCCAGTACTCTTGCCTGGAGAATCCCAGGGATGGAGGAGCCTGGTGGGCTGCCGTCTATGGGGTGGCGCAGAGTCAGACATGCCTAAAGTGACTTGGCAGCAGCAGCAGCATCATGATAAAATACATACAACACCATGAGTGAATCCCAGTGTCAACTATGAACTCTGGGGTTCATCCCTTGTAACAAATGTACCATCTGGCAGGGCGTGTTGATAATGAGGCAGGCTGTGGTCGGGGGGAGGCGGTGGGCAGGAGAATCTGTACATTCTTCACAATTTTGCCATGAACCTCAAATTGCTCTAAAAAAAAGAGTCTTTTTTAAGTCAGAAGAAAATACTTGGAAAAGTAAACAATGAAAAGAATGATAAGATTTCAGGAGGCAGTTCCAACTGGAGAGGAAGAGAGCAGTGGAAGAGGAGCCATCTGCCACCAGGAGGAGAATCCCAGGGAAAGAGGGAGAAGCTTAAAAAGCATTTTTAGACTACTGTATATAAAATAGATAACTAATAGGAACCTACTGTATAGTACCAAGAATTCTACTCAATACTCTGTAATGATCTATATGAGAAAGAAAAGGTATATGTATACGTGTAACTGATTCATTTTGTTGTAGAGCAGAAACCAACACAACCTTGTAAATCAATCTTACTCTGATAAAAATTAACTTTAAAAGAGAGAATTTTTAGAAACACTTGTGGTATAATATGGAATGCAACCACCTTCCTCCAACCTCCAATACTGACATAGGTCAGTAAAGGTCTACAAAATGTATCAAAATGTGGGGAAACTGGGAATCCTTGTTCACTTGTGATGGGAATATACAGTGGTATTGCTGCTATGGAAAACAATATGACAACTTTTCAAAAAATGGAACGAGGAATTACCTTATGATCCGGCAATTCCACTGGTACATACCTAACAGGACTGAAAGCAGAGGCAAAAGGAGATATTTGCACACCCGCATTCATAGCACACGGCCAAAAGGTGGAGGCAACATGAATGTCCGTCCATCCAAGGGTGAGCAGATAAACAAAATGTGGTCTATCCATATGTTGGGATATTATTCAGTCTTAAAAAAGACTGAACACGCCACAACATGGATGAAGCTTAAGGATGTCATGGTAAGTTAAATGAGGCAGTCACAGCAAGACAAATATTGTATGATTCTACTTACATGCGGTACCTAGAATATTCAAATCCATAGAAACAGAAAGTAGATTGGTGGTTGCCAGGTGTTAAAGTGGAGGTGGGGGAAGAATGGGGAGTCATTGGTTAAAGGGTACACAGAGTTTCAGTTTCACAAGACAAAAAAAAGAGTTCTGGAGATGGAACAATGAAGTAGAGTTCTTGTTCTTAACATCACTGACTTGGACACTATTATGCTAAGTTTTACATTACGTGTATTTTACCACTATTTAAAAAATCTTTTAATTTCTTTTTAAATGCTTTGTAAGTCAAGGTTGTGTGTGTGTTTGTGTATCGTGTTGCATGGGGGATGGGAGAGGCAAGGGTGGGTGGCAGTGTGCAAAGCCTAGATTCAAGGCAAGTGCAAGATGGCCCAGCAGCCTCTATGCGACATCTCTAGGGCAGACTCCTCGCCAGTGATGAACAATGTTCAGGTGGTTCCTTTTGCCCTAGCTTGTATCCCAATCCTCCTCCAACAGTGGTGCCAGGATCTGAACCAAGCACTCTGACTCCAGATTCTGCACTCATAGGTAATACTCTGTGCTGCCTCTGTTTTCTTAACAAAGCATCCTCCCCAAACCAGCTCCAAAGCCAACAGCAAAGCCCCCAATAATTCATTCCGCTGAAAAAAGTTTTTTACTGAAAATGGGTCAGGTGACAGGTAATGGCCTGGGTGATGCTTCGGATACGCACTGAGATAGAGTCTCAGGGATCAAGACCCTCTCCTTATCTGTGACCGTTTGCCTCAAGATGCACATGACTGATGAGCAGAGGTGAGTGAGGATAAGGAAATGGCAGGTGATTGATCAGATTCCTGCCTAAGCCACCAAAGTTCCATTCCGCAGTCTCATTAGCTTCCAGGGAGAGGAGGAAGCCCAGAAGGAATGGCAGCCAGTCGACAGGCACTAGGAAACTTCCTAGAAAGTCTCTTGGTGAAGAAGCAGATGGAGCAAGTGGCTTGACTTGACACCCATCCTCATCACTTCTTCCTCTGATGGGTCTCATCTCCAAGGGCTTCTGGTACCCAGGCTCTCTTAACAATGGAAATAGGTGTGGGATTGGGAGTAATGCTCAGGGTAGCTTCCAGAGAAGTGGGGTGAATCGTGATAAAGGAGGGAAGCTGGGGACAAATGAGTTCAGGTCTCAGGCCAGAGCAGGCAAGGGAAGCTGCTGACACAGGGCTCAGGCATAGGATGGGGAGAGGGACAATGAGAGAAGATGAGGCGAAGAGGTGAAGACTGTGGTGGTGCTCCCATAAGGAGCTGGGCATTTGCACCACCTAGAATGGGAGGACCAGGAGGAAGGGACTGGGGGACCAGGCCAAACCATAAATGCTGAATAACAATGCTCATCCCTGACGATGGCCAAGCCATCTGGGATGAAACATCCACCTTCCCACTCCAAGCCACCTTGAGCCTTACTCCCCGTCTCACCCCGATTTCCATCATTAAGAGAGCCTGGGTACCAGAAGCCCTCCATCAGAGGAGGAAGTGATGGGGATGGTGAACACAATGTCAAGTCATTCTTCCCCTGGAATTGGAAGGGAAAGTCTTCATGAAACAAAATTTCAGAATGACAACAACAAAAACTGATGAAGAAAGACACAAATGGCTGAGAAAAAAGGGCAATTTCCAAGAGCAGCTGAGACCTTCAGTGTTGGGGATGGGGTTCTCTAGACTGTCGCCCAGGTCAGACTCAACTGTACCTTATCAGGGTCTTTCCCGCTGAAGTTTCCAGCATCACTGAGGTGCACAGAATGCTCACTAAACCATTTGGGGGTTTTGTTTTTTTTCACCAAGGAAATAGGGGATGCCCAAGTTTGGGTCCCCAAACCAGAAAGATTGTGGGTGCCTCAAATAAAGCAGGGGGTTTCAGGGTAGCCCCCACAGGGACTCTGGGGGCCCACTTCATCCTTCACCCTCGGTGCTGCCTCTCCTACCTCCACCCCCTCCCCACCCTGGCCTTTTCCTCTCTCCCTTCACTCCCCCATTCACAGAGAGGGCTGCCCACAGGGAGTTCTCATCTCTGTCACCCATCGCTCTCAATTTTACTTAACTTTAAAGTCTCTGGAGGAATCTGTAGAGCCCCACCCCCCACCCCCTGCTCAGAGGTGGAGGATGAAGCCCAGGAATCTGCATTTTTAATGAGCATCCCATGCAGTCCTGATACTCTGGAGTAGAACCTGCTGGAGAGCAGACAACCCTGTCTTTCACGGATCACCTGTGCCCTCAGCACACACACTCCCACCCACGCCCACACTGGCCCACGCCGACACACACACCACACTCAGGGCTGCAGGATACACAGCAGATATCTGACACTCTGTCAGTCAATTCCCGAGCAGCTGGAGCCTGGGAAGGCATGTGTCATGGTGTCTTGTCCCTCTGAACCCCTCACCGGCTATCTGACAGCCTCCCTTCCAGAAACCACCCAGTACAGTAAAAAGCAGAAAAAAGAAAGCCGTTAGACCCCAGTGAATGTTATTTTTAATGAAAGTGGTGCATTTTGAGTCACTCTGTTGAAACCAGATTATAAATGAGTCATCAGGGAATCAACCACAAAGAGCGTCTGTGAAGGTGATCTACCGGAGTGCTCTGACGCCTGCTGTCCCTTCACACGCTTCGCAGAGATGCTGTCGCCTTGGAGCTGGTCTGGAGCATCTGCTGCCGAGTCAGCTCAAAAGGTTGCTATGTTGTCACCAACGGGATTCCCCCTCCAGCCGGCAGCGTGGTCCCCCCCACAGAGCAAAGGCGGCCATCACTGAAGGATGCTGGGGTTACATCATAGCTGTTGGCTTTCAGGTAGTGCCTGGAGACAGTCACAGGCCATCTGCTCCTCCCATGCTCCCAGACTCCATCCTCCCACTTGGTCCTTGAAAGGTAGCCTGGTCCTAGGGCAGAAAAGCGGGACTTAAAGTGCCCAGTCTAATGGGGTGGCCGCTTAGAGGCAGGTAACAGCCTCCTGCTTCTCGTGTCTGAAGTGTAAATGGTATCACTCGCCTGCCTCCCTCACAGGAAGGTTGCAAGGTTCTCGTGGGGCTGTGTTTGACACAACCATGGGCCATTCCAAGTCATCGGTGAAAGATGTAAAACCTGCTGTCTGGAATAAGCTTTCACCCACCAGCAACCTCCACCCCGAGCAGAACCAGATGCACAGATCTGTGGAGACTGGCAGAGCAGTGTGAGGTTAAATGCCCCTTCATCTCCTACCCGGAAAGGAGACACCACTGTTCACCCCGCCCCTTAGAGAACAGGAAGCAGAGCCCAGCCAGCAGGGAGACTGTCCCAGGGTCTCCAGACACTACCTGGGGAAGGACTCCCAGACCATCTGGGGAGCGCCGCCAGGCTCCTGGGCTAAACTATGATCCATGTACAGCAGCCACTCAGGAAAACTGTCAACTGTTGAGCATGTGACCAGACTTTTTTTTTTAATCTTCAAAGAAGGTGAGGAATTCATTAAATCTGCTCAAAAGAGAGGGAGGGCAGAGGAGGAAAAAAACAAAGCTGTTTGGCAGAGCCAACTGAATCCCTCTTCCATACCTTGCAGACTGATGACTAGAATCAGCATTAAAGTGGAAAGAGAGGGAGGAAAAAAGAGGTTTTTAGGGACAGGCAGATCTATACTAGCACCCTAGCTTCCTTCTGGTTCTGGGTCCCTGTGGAGGCTATATATTGTCGCTGGGCCAGCATCCTTCCTCCGGGATGGCTGTGAGAATTAAGCAGAATCATGTATGTGTTGTCCTACAAAGTGCCTGGGACATAATTAACAATGCACTTTGGTTTCTTTCTGTGGACAATTGCAAAATACAGCCTCACTTTCTTCCTATCTGGGCAAACATGCCTCTTGGCAATGACTTGGCTTCTCTTCCCATCAAGAGTTAAAGTCTATTTCCCTTCTCCCTTGAATATGAGTTCGCTTCAGCCAAAAGAATTTAGCAGAAGTAACATCGTGTGGCTTCCAAGGCAGGTCCTTACAGCATTCACATTTGCCCTCTGGAAATGCTGCCCTGAGAGCACCATGTCAAGGAATCTGGTTTAGCCTACAGATGAGAAGAGGCCATATGGAGAAGTGAGGGCCCCCGTCCTGACTGCCAGCACCAGCTGCCAGAGCGGTGACTGACGCCATCCTGAGATGACCTTCCAGCCCAGCTGAGCCTCTGGCTACTGAAGCCACATAAGTGAGCCCAGACAAAATCAGCAGAGAAACTGTCTAACTCACCCAAAAAAATCGTGAAAAATAATAAATCCTTGTTGTGTGAAGTCCTTGAGCCTTAGGCTGATCTATTATGCTGCACATTTTACTGAAACACATTTCCTCTCCTCCACCTCCAAAACCTCTTCTCCTTTGGCTACTCTTGAATTTCCCCAAGCCACGCCTGGCAGATTATTCAATGAAATACTGACAAAGAATTTACCGGGAGCAGAAGCTGCGATCATGAAGTCATTTTCACAGATACATGTTAGGATAATTCATCAATCAAACAATTAAACAGCATCTACCAAGCTAAGTTGATAGTCAGCAAGTAAGCCTGTTCTACACTGAAAATAGATCACAAATTCAGCTCTGCATGCCCACCTCTACCACAGTCCCCATGGACTGTAGCCCACCAGGCTCTCTGTCCATGGGGTTCTCCAGGCAAGAATACTGGAATGGGTTGCCATGCCCTCTGCAGGGGATCTTCCCAACCCAGGGATCAAACCCAAGCCTCTCCTGCACTGGCATATGGGTTCTTTACCACTAGCGCCACCTGGGAAGTCCAACAGTGATATCCCCATAATTGGTATCTCCCTTTGAATTCTGTCACCCCACTCATTCTCCGCAGAGGGGTTTTTGAAATATATTCAGTGATTCAACACAAATTTAGTTTTGAGCACAAATATCAACCTCCATAGGGTTTAACAATCCTAGTTGACATTTTGTATTTAATAAGTAAATTAATAAATAAAATATGTGGTGATAAGTAAATTAATAAATAAACTACGTGGGGTTAAGTGTCAAGAAAAAATTAAGTGGGAAAGGTGAAGGGGGTTAGGTAATGTTGGAAAGGGCTGCGATTTTAGATAGGGTAGCCAGGGAAGGTTTCGATGAGACAGTGACATTTGAATAAAGCCAATGGGAATACCAAGAGTAAGGACCCAAAAGCATAACCATTCCTGGTGAACTTCAGGAATAGTAAGGTCAGTGCAACTACAGAATAATAAGCAAGGGTGTGAGTAGTATGAGATGAGTTCAGAGAGGTAACATGAAAGAAAAGTCAAGAAAAATCAGACTATGTAGCACCTTGTAAGTCAATGTAAGAACTTAGGCTTCTGCTCTAGAGACACAGAGAGCCACAAAAGCTTTGTTCTTTCTTTCTTTTTTTGGGCACACTCTGCCATATGTAGGATATCAGTTCCCTGACCAGGGATCAAACCTGGGCCCCCTGCTTTGGAAAGTGGAGTCTTAACCACTGGACTGCCAAGGAATTTCCAAGAAAGCATTTTTATCAACGATCATAGTGACATGGTCTGATGTACCTTTTTTTTTTTTTTTTTTGCTGCACTGGGTTTTCATCGGGTCATTTTTGTGCAGGCTTTCTCTAGCTGCGGTGAGTGGAGGCTACTCTTGTGATACACAGGCTTCTCATTGCAGTGGCTTCTCTTGTTGCAGGGCTTAGTGGCCCCATGGCACATAGAATCTTTCCAGACCAGGGATCAAATCCATGTCCCCTGCACTGGTAGGTGGATAGTCCTTCCATTGCATGCCATCTTAATAGTAGTATTCTGAATAATGCATTGACTATAGACTGAAGAAGATTCTGGAATGATCCCTATAGCATAATTTTTTAATCTTTCTAAATTTCACTATGAAGAAAAAGTATAGGTAGTACAGGATAGCAAAAACAAAAATTTACAGATAATATGTACCACAAAACTAACTGACAAAGCATCTCCCTGATCCCCAAAAGGAAGTGGATAGGGACAAACAACCAACAGCTACAAGACCCAAGTAGGACTAACATCTGTACAAGAGAAAACAAAGAAGAAAAAAATAAATTAATTAATTTTAAAAAAGAGAGAGAGAAAACAAAGGAGAGAATCAAGGATCTGACAAACCTGCAAATCCCAAAATACTCATGTACTCCCAGGTACCTGAAGAAATACTAAGGAAATCCCAGGTACTCAGCGGGGAGCTGAGAAAGCCAAGTTGAAACCGGAAGAGTTTTCCCCACTCAGTTAATGGGTGAGTTCAAAGCTCCTGCAACAGGAAAGATCTGAAAGGGCTAGAGGTGTCTGGGAAAAAGAAAGGGAATAAGTGAAAGGCTATCTAAAAAGGGGGAGGGGGTTTCCCTGGTGGTCTAGTGGTTAAGATTCCGGGCTTTCACTGCCATAACCCAGGTTCAGTCCCTTGTTGGGGAGCCAAGATCCTGCAAGCCAAGTGGTGCTACTGAATAAATGAATAAAGAATAAGGGGAACAGAGCCTGGAGACTTCTAAAAGTAAACCAACAGATTCCTGAACACTACACACAAACAGAAGAGGAAACTCTATAGCAATGAATTTAGAGAAGCCAAGGGGAGCCATGTCTATGAGAGATTCAGAAAAACTAATTTCACATAAAATTTTTCAACAACAACAAAAATTCAAATTTATTTTAGGAAAAATGTAAAAGTCACAGAATCACACCCTTATAGAATATAGAAATGCCAGAAAGACAAGACACAAAATAAGGGAAATCTACAACATATTTCCAAAAAGGCTAAAAGAGCAACCTAAATTAGAGCTATAACAACTCAGAAGTAAAATGACAGAATGCAGGAAAGTATTAGATATATTTTATTTTTCCACCCAGGAAAATCTTTTTTTTAATTATTTTTAATTGGAGGATGATTGTTGTACAATATTATGTTATTTTCTGCCATACATCAACATAAATCAGGCACAGGTATACATATATCCCCTCGATCTTTTTTTTCAAATCATTTTTAATTGAAGGGTAATTGCTTTAAAATATTGTGTTGGTTTCTGCCATGCATCAACATTAATCAGCCATAAGTATGCATATGCCCACTCCCCCTTAGGAATGTTTTAAGTCCTATCAGAAGTCAGATTAAATTTAACAGAAGACAAATGTAGTTATGTTGTGATATAATAAGAAATACATATTTGGTCTTGGTCCCCAGTTCTGCACAAAGAGCTCCTAAAATCTTTGTAAGTTCCTGAGTGACGGGGTGAGAAGAGATGTTATTCATAATGAGACTCTTTCAACCATACTCAAATTTATGCTAATGGGTGACTCTTTGTGGACCCCTAGATAACTTCAGGATGGGGCTGGTTGCCAGAGGAAACAACCACGTAATAAGAACATTAAAACTTTCAGCCCCACTCCTTGACCTCAGCGGAAGAAAGAGAGACTGGGGACTGAGTTAACCACCAGTGGCTGCTGATTTAATCACTCAAGCTTATGCTGTGGAATCTCGACAAAAACCTAAACAAGTGAACATCTAGATTTGTGAAAACATTCATGCTCCACGAGGATGATACACCACAAACTCGTCAAAGACAGAAGCTCCTATACTTGGGACCCTTCCAGATCTTACCTTATGTAACTCTTCATCTGGCTGTTCAGTGTTTCCCATGGTTCCATAAACCATTACAGAAAATAATTGAATCTGAGGAGATACTTAGAGAAATCCTCAATTTGTAGCCAAATCAGATAGAGGTGTGGATAATCTGGAGACCCACAACTTGTGATTGACAGTGGAAGTGGGAAGCAGTCTTGTGGGACTGAGCCATTAACTTGTGGGGTCTGCACTAGCTCCAAGCAGTTAGTGTCAAAATGAATTAAATTATAAGACACTCAGTTGATGTCCATGGAGAAATGGAGAATTTTTTGATATAGAAAACCCATGCGTGTGGTCAGAAGTCTTGTGAGTAGTAACAGATTATAATAGTATAAAGAGTGCATAAATCAAGCAGATAATGCCATAATGGAAACAGAAATTTTAAAGGAAAAAATTATATCAAAAGAAATGAAGAAAGAATGAAAAGGGATTCGAGAGAAAGTAACCAGTATAGAAGACAGGCAAAGAAGATCCAACATAATATAACAGAATTCCCTAATTCAGACAACCAAAGCAAGGAACAGAACCAAAACTAAAAACTATAATTCAAGAACAATTTTAAGTATCAAAAATTAAATATGCAAAGCTTGCAGCTACATATATAAAGTCAAAATGAACCCAGAACAAGTAATACCAAAACATATTCTGGTAAAATTTCTAGACTTTAAAAATCTGGGTCCTGAGATTATTTTATGCATATAAGAGAAAAAAAAACCCCAAACTACTAACAAGGGAAGGAGAATCAGATTGTTTCAGATTTTTCAACAGCCCCACATTATGCCAGCAGAATATATGGAAAGAAGGTGAGGATGGAAGAAGGGAGAACTGACTGGAAACAGAACCAGCAGAGTTTACTGATGGATCAGACAGGAATGTGAGAGCAAGAACAGAGTCAATGATGACCTGAGCAACTAGAAGATGGAGTTGCCATTTGATGATGTTGGCTGCGGGAGGAAGAGGTTTGGGGCAGGAAATAGGTTCAATAGTTTGTACATATGACATTTTAACTATCTATTAATAATCTATGTGGAAAGAGCTGAGCAGGCAGCCATATAAAGAATCTGGAGTTCAAAACTGAGGTCTGGGTGAGAAATAAATATTTCAAAATCATTAGCATACAGAAGCTATTTGAAGTCACGAGACTGGACACAATCAATGAGGGTGTGAGCATAGAGAAAATTCCCCTGTTCAAAACCTCACACTGGCTTACCATAAAACCCAAACCCTTCATTATGGCCAGCAAAGCCCTATGTGTGGCTCCCTCTCATTTCCTATGGCTCACCTCATTCTCTCAGCTCTCTGAGGCCATGGTGATGTCCCTAGTGAAACCTCATTCCCAACCAGGGCCTTTGCACTGGCTGTTCCCTAGGACCAGGATCTGTTCCCCCAGCTGTGGACCTGCACAGCCACATCATTCCACTCTCTGCTTAAACGTCAGCATCTCAGAGACGTGTTCTGACACCCTATCCAAAATATCTGCCTCCCATAGGCCTTCCTTGGTGGTCCAGTGGTTAAGAATCCACCTTCAAATGCGGGAGACGCAGGTTGGATCTCCGGTCAGGGAACTAAGATCCCACATGCCAGGGGGCAACTAAGTCTGTGCACCACAGCTACTGAGCCCTTGTACTCTAGAGCCTGCATCCTTTAGTCTGCTTTATTTTTCTTCCATTTAGAGGTCGCCTATTATAGTTTCTATTACTGCATTAACAAGTTTCCCCAAAACTTAGTGGGTTTGTGTAACTATCTTATTAGGCACATGGATTCTGTGGGTTGGAATTTGGATGGCACACAGAGGAGATGGCTTGTCTATGCTCTACAATGTCTGGGGCCTCAGGGGGGAAGATTCCAAGGCTGATGGTGACTTAACAACCAGGCTTTAAAATCAACTGCGTGCTTCACTAATACATCTGGCAGCTGGGCTCGGTCCATCTCAAAGACTGGGACTGTGGACCAGAAGGTCTGTGTGTTGTGTGTGTGTTCAGTGACTAAGTCATGTCCGACTCTGCAACCGCATGGACAGCAGCATGCCAGCCCACACAGGGCCGATGGGCCAGCGTTACTGGCCGCACTAGGCGGGGTCCTGTGGCTCGCCGCCCGGCGGTTCGTGGGGTCCGGCGTCCAGCGGCTGCACCAAGGCGGGGACGCCAGCCTCATGCGCGGAAGACCGTGCCGATGACGGGGGCGAACAGCGGCCGGAGCGGCTGAGCCTGGGGGCTCGAGTGATCACGGGCGGCCGGGGCCGCGAGCGCCGCGGTGGGGCAGCTCCGCCCGAGGTCTGCCCGGCGGGAGGCCCCGACTCGGGGCCCAACTCCAGCGGGGCCGGGGAGCTCGTTGTCAAGGAGCTGGAGCTCGCCTCGCTGAGTTGCGTGCGCTCCTTCTGTCAGGAGATGCTCCAGGAAGAGCCTAGACTGGATGTTTTGATCAATAACGCCGGGTGCCCGTATGTGAAGACTGAAGATGGACTGGCGAGGCAGCTCGGCGTGAACCGTCTGGGACACTTCTTACCAGCCTTCTCCTTGGACTCCTCGAAAGTTCAGCTCCCAGCAGAATTGCGGTCGTTTCCTCTAAACTTTACAAATACAGAGACATCAACGTTGAAGACCTGAACAGTGAACAGAGCTATAATAAAAGCTTCTGTTATGGTCGGAGCAAACTGGCTAACACTCCTTTCACCAGAGAACTAGCCCGCCGCTTACAAGGCACCAACGTCACTGTGAATGTGTTACCCCCTGGCACGGTGCGGACTGACCTTGGGAGGCACATACACATCCCACTGTTAGTCAAACCACTTTTCAATTTAGTGTCATGGGCTTTCTTCAAAAGCCCAGAAGAGGGGGCCCAGACTTCAATTTATTTAGCCTCTTCACCTGAGGTAGAAGGTGTTTCAGAGAGCGACTGTAAAGAGGAAAACCTGTTGCCCAAAGCCGTGGATGAATCTGTTGCAAGAAAACTTTGGAATATCAGTGAAGTAATGGTTGGCATATTAAAATAGGGACAAGGAATGGACTAGAGCTGTTTGTAAAACTGGATGTCAGCTCTGTCTTTAATCAGGAATGGTGTGTCTTGAATCCTTGCTACTTGAAAATACAACTTTGGTTTTACAGTAGTGCTGCTAAGAGGTTCCTAGAGGTACTCTGAAGTTACTAAGAAGTTATTATTTGGAAAGCATAAAATTTCCCAAAAGATGTTTTAAATATATATAATAAGCATATCAATAATTATGAATGATATGTTTATGCATGGATTACAAATATTAAAGAATGTAATGACTTGAAATAGATACCTTGAGAAGTTTTTCACATACCTATGAGTTTTATGGTATATTTAGTGTTAAATGTTTTAATGATGATACTGGCTTTTGTGGGGAAATAATATGCCTAATGTGAATGCACAATTCTTACTTGGAATACATTTATTGATACAGAAAAAAAAAAAAGCATGCCAGGCTCCCCTGTTCTCCACTGTTTCCCGGAATTTGCTCAAATTCATGTCCATTGAGTCAGTGATGCTATATAACCACCTCCTCCTCTGCCACCCCTTACCCCTTTTGCCTTCAATCTTTGCCAGCATCAGGATCTTTTCCAAAGAGTTGGCTCTTCACATCAGGTGGGCAAAAAATTAGAGCTTCAGTTTCAGCATCAGTCCTTCCAAAGAATATTCAGGATTGATTTCCTTTAGGATTGACTGGTTTAATCTCCTTGAAGTCCAAGGAACTCTTGAGAGTCTTCTCCAGCACCACAGTTCAAAAACATCGATTCTTTGACCCTCGGCCTTCTTTATGGTCTACATGTGTCCACATGGAAGCCATCTCTGTGTGGCTTGGCTTCCTCACATCATGGCAGCCATGGGAGAGTCAGACTTCTTACTTGGTTACAGAGATGCAAAAACATTGTCCCGGCAAACAAAACAGAGCTCCATCACATTTTGTGACACAGCTTCAGAAGTCATACAGCGTCACTTACCCCATACCTTCCTGGTTAAAGTAGTCTCAAGTCTGTCAAGAAGAGGGACATAGACTTCATCTCTTAATGGGAAAAGAATCAAAAGAATTTTGAGCCTGGGTACTGCCATATTGTCCGAGATGTATTCTCAGAGCTGAGCTATTCTTCCCAAGCTTGCTACCAGCTGCCTGTTGAAACAATTGTCTCCTGACTGTTTCTCTGTTGACCTGTGAATATCTTGCTCTCTCTCTGCCTACCCCTAGCTATCTGAATTCTCAGCTGCTCCACTATTTATCAAGAAGTCTTTACCGGATATAAGACCCTGACTCCACAAAAAAGAGCACCCAGTGTTTCCCTCTTTACAAGAGGGCTTCTAAATCTGTCAACAGCCCCTCCTCCATGATGGATGTTCCATCTCCAATTTACAACCTGGTCCCTGTTAATCCTCTGAAAATTCTTGTCGGGACTCCTTACAGGGATGAAATGCTTCTCTGAACATTGAAAACAACACAAAGACACAACAGAAGAGTTATTAAACAAGTTTACAGTGGTTTCTTCACAAGGCCATTTGATTGAAAATAACTGGACAGGGAAAATTAATTCCAGACTGAACTGAGTAGTTATTTTCCAAAATGGAAAGAAATGCTTCTCCTTCCATCATCAAAGCCCCTAAAAATGCCACCAAGATTGTTGAATACCACTGACTTGAAACAGGAAGCCAAATGACTGGAAATCCAGCTGCCCCTGGTTTATTCCTATTTACACCCACAGATTCACCCTTTGGCCTGAGCACACTTGACTCAGAGAAGGGTTACATGTGCCTGAACACCTAGCACTGGATTTGAAACGCTTTGCATGGCAATGACCAACAAGAATTTTAGTTGGTGTAAACCTGAGGCTGGGCATAGAATTATGTGAAATAATGGAACAGAATGAGACAAGGGACCACATCCCAGAGGGGGATGGAATGAAGCAAAACAAAGGAGGAGAAGGACCAGACCCAAACCCAGACCCCACACATAGGCTAGGACATGGCTTGGGTTGTCTGGAAGCAGTTCCCAGACAGAAACCTCAGTGTGATGAATCAGTTTCCTTGGACATTGAGGGGATAAAGAGTCCGCTGTAGAGACAGAGCATATTTATCCAAGGAATGGCTGTGAGAATTGGGTATGGGCAGGGGGCGGGGCATGGAGTGTGGAGTATGCGGTGGGGAAAAGCCACCATGAATCCTCAGTCTAGACACTGAGCCCATAACGCCCAGGGAGAAGCAAACTATTTAAAAAAAAAAAAAGGGGGGGGTGTTTGGGAGAAGCCAGTTGAGATCTGCTCTGAAATGGCTCGTGGTGATACCAGAATCAGATTTTGCAGACAAGTCTTTAAAAATCACAAAGTGGAGAAAATAGAGATGAATTTAAGACAGATATTAACAGGAGCACAAGTCTTCTTTTCTAGCCTGTAAATCACATTCCATTGTAAACAATGCCATAAAAAATGTCTACAACTCTAAATAGCAAAACTTTCCAAGTATTAGAAAAAGGCTCCCTTATGTGAAGCAACACAATTCCGTTAAGCACAAAAGCCATGCTTAGACAACCTTTCATAACTCAGAACTGTTGTCAGTCACAAGGGTGTTGAGACCGATGATGTGCATTCCACACCCAGATAAATCCCACCACGAGAGCAGCAGAGACCTACGTTATACACTTTGGAAAACATGGCACTTTTCCTCTTTTACCCAGTTCTTTTGTGACCAGCCCTACAAATGCCTGATAAATTCCAGACTACTTTTAGCTGCAGGACCCGGGGCTTTAGGCTACTTTTAAACGTCTCTGTACTGAAGAAATAACAGCAACTCATATTTGTGTCATTTTTTGTGTGTGTGCTTAAGAGGCATTTTTACATATATTCTCTCAGCTGAGTCTCACAAAAACCATGTGAGGTCAGTGTGGCATACACATGCCCTTAGCCCAAAGTCCTTCTGATTCTCCCTGGAGACAGGGAGGCATTCTGAAGGAGTGAAAGCAGTCTGCCCCGCAACCTTACTGTACACCAGGGCCTTCTCATCCTCCAGGAAAATAAACAAACTTTTATAGTCCCAGGGTGTAGGTGCCACTTTGGTGGGCAGTAGGAACAATACAACATACTTTTGTTGTGGGAGACATGGAAAAGGGAGGGAGCTAGGATGGAGAAACGGGAGTCAGTCACCAGGTCTGGGGGACCAGAGATAATTGAGGATCCTGGAAGTTCTGAAGGCAGTGCCAGGGGACAAGGAGCAGCATGAGGTCAAGTGTCTGAGGCATGTTCCAGTGGCCATCCTAAAGGAAATCAGTCCTGAATAGTCATTGGAAGGACTGATGCTAAAGCTGAAGCTCCAATACTCTGGCCACCTGATATGAAGAACTGACTCATTAGAAAAGACCCTGGTGCTGGGAAAGGTTGAAGGCAAGAGAAGAAGGAGACAATAGAAGACGAGACGGTTGGATGGCATGCCTGACTCAATGGACAAGAGTTTGAGCAAGCTCTGAGAGTTGGTGATGGAAAGGGAAGCCTGGTGTGCTGCATCCATGGAGTCATAAAGAGTTTGACACAACTAAGTGACTGGACTGAACTGAACTGAACCCAGTGGCCAGGCAAGACCCGAGAGCCAAGCTCAGCTCTGAGAAGGGAAGGCAGTCGGCTCTAGTAGGAACCCTACCAGGATGAAGTGTGAGACCCCTTGCCTTCCCCTGAGCTGGATCAACGTCCTCCTCGGACTTCCAGTCCCCCCACCTCAGTACCAAATTGCTCAGCTATCCAAAACTTCCCATAGACATTTGTTAGCCCTAGTGGGACCTGGGAACCCCAGCAAGGATGGAGAAGGAACACTCAGGCTTGTTCTTCGGGGCCAGATGGGCACACTTGAGACCACTACAAGCCAAGGAGAGATGGGAATGGATATCATGTTTCCACTGGATTTACTGATATTACCATCATCACTACCATCATCACCAATATTTGCCCATCCTTTCTGGTAAGTCATCAAGGCCCAGTGAAGCCAAAGGACTTGCCAGGATCTCATAGCTAGTGAGTAACACCACATTACTCTCACTCTAAGGCCCTGATTGCTTTATTAAACCTGCTCTAAGGGTAAATAACCCCAACCACTGTGTGCACTTGTCAAACGAGGGGAAGCCCTGGGAATTCCCTGGTGGTACAGTGGTTAGGACTCGGCATCGTTACTGCTGGGGCACAAGTTTGATTCCTGGTAGGTGGTACTGAGGGGCTTCCCGGGTGGTGCTAATGGTAAAGAACACACCTGCCGATGCAGGCAATGTAAGAGATGCGGGTTTGATCTCTGGGCAGGAAGATCTCGTGGAGGAGGACACAAAAATCCACTCCAGCATTCTTGCCTGGAGAATCCCATGGACTCAGGAGCCTGTTGGGCCACAGTCCTTAGGATCTCAAAGAGGTGGACATGACTGAGCGACTTAGCACACACGCAGGGGAACTAAGATCCTACAAGCCAGATTGCATAACCACAGCAACAACAAAAATGAGAGTGGCCCTATGTTCTCCCTATCCCTGGCTGCCCTGGCCCCACCGTTCTAGCCCTGGGGCCCTGACTTGGAGGAGATTTCTCTTGCAGAATGATCGCTATCACACCCTTGGCTTTCTCTCTACAGTATTTCCTTTGTCCCTGTCCTGGGCCTGCTTTATAAGGTGCGCGCTCAGTAGCTCAGTCATGCCCAACTCTTTGTGACCCCATGGACCTTAGCCCAGCAGGCTCCTTTATCCATGGAATCTTCCAGGCAAGAATATACTGGAGTGGGTTACCATTTCCTCCTCCAGTAATCGAACCCGCACCTCTTGTGTCTCCTGCAGATACTTTAACAGGCAGATACTTTACCACTGAGCCACCTTTGCATAATGAAGCCCTTTTTAATACTGGGGGGGAAAAAATGTAAAACCTTGGCTTGGAAAGAATCCCAGACAGACCCAGCAGACACAGTTCCCCGGAAGCTGGGAGCATTTCCGCTCAGTCCCAGGTGCAGTCAACCAGGACGTGCTCCAGAGGGGCTATTTTGTGACCAGACAGAAGAGCCCTCTTCTCTACTATGCCTGTGAAAGTAACAGCTGTGCTGTGTTCTTCTGTCCAGGAAACTAGCAAACGACTCAGAGAAAATTCCCAAGAAAAGCAACAAAGATGATTAATGAGCTAGACGAGCAAGTGAGGGCCTTGGCTGGTCCTACTGGCAGAGCCGGGTGAATACCGCTCATGGGAGAAGGAGCCGGCCCCAAAGAGAGAGGAAATAGTCAGCGATGGCCCCAGGGAATAGTAGTTCTATAAGCGTCATGGGAATGAAATGGAAAGAAAAGGAGGATGTCAGCAGAATATCAGGAACAAATTCCTCACACGGGGCAGCCCTGGGGTGGGATGGAAAGCACATTGCTTTGGTTGCGTCATCGAAGGCCAAGATGGAGATTTGGGCCAGGCTGGCAAAGCCCCAGAGAAATGGAGAGCCCCAGAAGAGCAGCAGCTGGATACTCCAGGTGGGGAGCCGGCTGAGAGGCCCCGCAGCAGCTCCCTGGCTCCAGGCCCCTCCCCTGCTCCTGAGTCAGCTCCCCTCAGGGGCCAGCGCTCCTGCAGCTCACACCCCTGGACGGTCCCTGAGATTTATGTGACCATGGCCTCCCCGACGAAGCCCGGGGATCTTGGGAGCAAGTCTTCCTTTCCTGATGCACTGAAGTCACTGGAACCCATTAGTGAAGTTTTATCCCCGTCGGTAAATCATCGCCTTAGTCATGCAACGTAACTCTCCAACAACTGGGGAGGTTTGTTCTTAATTCTCTTAGACGATGAAGCAGAGATGCAAACCCTGGCCTGAAAGCCGCCTTTGTTCCTATTGTCCTTGTGCACAAGCACCTCCCAACCTCTGCTCTCCTGTGGGAGGCGAGACCAGAGGGCTCTCTGGGGCATTGCAGTCAAAGGGGAAGAAGGGGTGCTGAGGGACCTGGAGCCGTCACTCACCTGGGTCCAGCTGCAGAGTATTTTTGCAGCAGCCTCTGACCCCAGACTGGAGGAGGAAATGGCAACCCACTCCAGTATTCTGGCCTGGAGGGAGGAACATGGACAGAGGAACCTGGTGGGCCACAGTCTATGGGGTAGCAAAGAGTCAGACACAACCGAGTGACTAAGTACGCACACAGGCTGACCCCGGATACCCTGCTCCCTCCTCTTACACACACATTTCCACTTACACACTCATTTCCGCAGCCACAGCTTCCAACTGTGGCCTTTTCTCACCATCAGCCTGGGAAATGTCTGCTCTGCAGGACCCAACCTCAGGCAGGTGATTTCACCTGTGACTTCACATTCTCCCTGAGCAGCCCAGAGGAAAGACACTTCAGTAAGAGCCTTGGGCTGGGTCTCATTGAACCAGCTTGTGTCAACATGCTCAGCCCTTCCTGGGTTCAGGGGATCAGAATATGCTGAGTGGCCAGTTCTGGACACCCAGGTTGCCCTAGCACCTGAAGAAAGGTGATACTGTTAGAGGTGATACAGAAGAATGGGTAGGACACAGAGGAGATCAAAACAGTCAAGGACTAACCCATGGCCCTGGTAAAAAGCTGCCAGGTACAATGTTGGACTCAGGCTGGCCCGTGCTGGAGAGGTGGTGGTAAAGGGGAACCCTTTTAACTGGTAATGGTCACTAGACAGAATAGAATGGAGATGGCTTTAAAAGGTAAAAATCATACTGAGCTACCATATGATCCTGCAATCCTGCAGCTGGGCATATGTCTGAAGAAAACCAGAATTCAAAAAGACACAGACACCCAAATGTGTAGTGCGGCAACATTTACAATAGCCAAGACATGGGGAGCAACCAAAAAGTCCATCAACAGATGAATGGGTAAAGAAGTGGTACATGTACATATGGACCATTACTCAGCCATGGGGAAAAAATGAAATAATGTCACTTTGAGTAATGTAGATGGGTCCAGAGATAACTTCTCCTGACTTTTCCTCAGCCCCTTCCCCCAAAACCATACCCTCTCCCATCCTCCTATTATCTTCCAGTCCTTTTCCACCTGTCCTTCTCCACCAAACCATCTCTGACCTCCATGGTAGGAAAGAGACCCTCCTTTGCATTCTGGCTGTGTCCTGGGATGTCCAGGACTTGTCTCATCACCAGCTTACTTGTCTGTCTGCCCCATGAGACTGACTTTCTTGAAGGTAAGACCATGTCACAGTATTTATTGCATAATAAGTGCTCGATACACAAGTATAAAGGAAAATAGGCCCTTTGGGAAATGAAAGAAATAATCTCATATGAATTATGTCTCATTTTCCATGAATTATAGGAAAATGAATATGCTAATACCTGCCTAACTTGAGTTTCAAAATAAGATTTTCAGTAGAGATCTGTTTATGATAACCAACTGCAAAGAAGGACTATTCCAGAGTCTATTTGATTGCAGCTCTGATATACTATTCCTTTAACTTCTTACTCAACTGGTACATTTTTTAAAATAACAGTGAAAGGAGACTTCCGTAGTGATCCAGTGGCTAAGACCCTGCACTCCCAAAGCAGGGGGCCTGGATTCAATCCCTGGTTAGGGAAAGAGACCCCACATGCCACAAGCAAAGATTCTGCATACTGCAGTGAAGATCAAGATCCCATGTGCCACAACTAAGACCCAGTGCAATCAAATAAATAAATATTTTAAATTAAAATAACAGTAATAAATAGTTTGGGATTGGTGTGATGATTAAATCAATCACAGCAGGTTTTATCCTATTTGGATGCTAATATTTTTAGCAATTATTTGAAAAGGAAATATTAAGCAAATGAAAGTATGTTTTAAGATGTGTCTCCAAATAACAGACCTCAAGGGGGTCTCTCACATGCTGGGTGCCAACTCAATTCTATCATATTAGTTTGGAAGGAACCCCTGAACACACACGCACACACATAGGCACACACTTGCATGCACACACACACACACACTGCTGCCTAATCCACCACCATCCCTTTATTCTCATGCTTTCAATCCAACAAATATTGTTTACAAGCTTCTTAGACATCAAGACCTGTGTCTTGGTTTCTCCATTCAGCGTTTAAGGAAAATGGTTGGGCTGAATCATGTTCCCCCAAACTTCATGTGTTGAAGTCCTAAGCCAAAGCACCTCAAAATATGATTATATTTGGAGTAGGGTCTTCAGAGACATAATTAAGTTATAAGGTCTTGAGAGCTGGCCCTAATATACTATGAGCCATGTCCTTAAAAGAAGAGGAGGACACAACGTCACGGAAGGAAAGTGATGTGAGGACACAGAGAGAAGCCGGCCATCGGCCAGCCAAGGAGAGAGGCCCCAGAAGAAACCCAACCTGCAGACACCCTGATTTTGGACTTCTGACCTCCTGAACTGGGAGACAATTAATTTCTGTTGTCTAAGCCACTATCTGGTATTCTGTTCAGGCAGTGAGCAGACTGACGCAGTTGTGCTCACGAAGACAAGGATTCGCCTATGTGTACCTGGGGTCAATGGCCACAGGGAAGTCTTCCTCCAGCTCAAAATGCCCAGCCTCAATCAGCATGGCTGTAACAGAAGGCTACACACCAAGGGGCTTTCATATTTATTTCTCATAGTTCCAGAAGCTGGACCTTTCCAAGATCATGATACCAGCATGGTCAGGTCCTGGTGAGGGCTCTCCTCCTGGCTTACAGACAGCCACCTTCCTCTGTGTCTTTACATGGCAAAATGAACTATCTCTCTCGCGACACTAGAACATTTCTTATATGGACACTAATCCCATCATGGTGACTCTACCCTCAAGACCAAATCAGCTCCCCAAAGCCCCATTTCCTAATACAATCACACTGGGAGGTAGAGTTTCATTGCATGAATTTGGTTGGGGGAGGGTACAAGCATTCAGTCCATAACACTAACTGACATCTAAAGCTTGAAATTCTTTTAAAGGGAAGCCAGCCTTTAATGTCACAGTTAAACATAGGACTTAAATACAAATAAACCTACACAAGGTAATGACTGTCTCTGAATATCAAGGAGCAAAAGTCCAGCAGGATGGCTTGCTTGTGAAGAGGAGCTTGTAGAAGGAAGGGGAGGCAGGAGGCCCAGAGTGCCGAACTGCACGACCCCTGGGGACAAGTGAAGTTCTTCTCGCTTCAGAGATGTCTCCAACCCCATCTAAGGATGCAGACTCAATGACATGTAATCAGTAAAGACATTTTTCAGATAGAGGGAAATGATATTGGAAGGCAACTTGGAATATCAAAAATGAAGGAAGAGCAACAGAAATAGTAAATATCTGGATAAACAGACTTTTATTCTTCTTAAAATTATGCTGATGGTTGAAAGCAAATATTTAATATTTTTGCATCCCAATGTACATCAGTTGTTTGACTCCACTTATACAAGATACCTAGAACAGTCAAAGTCGTAGAGTCAGAAGGGGCATTGGTAGATGCCAGGGGATGGGGGTGAGTGGGGTGCAGGGAGAGATGTGGAGCTAGTGTTAAATGGGGACAGAGTTTTAATTTAGGAAGGTGAAAAGTTGGGGAGACAGATGATGGTAAAAGTTGCACAACAGTACTTGGTGCCACTAAACTGTACAGTTAACTATGGCTAAAACAGCATGTTTTCTATTACGTGACTTTTACCACAGTAAAAGCACGTTTGAAAAATTATAATATTTTTATTCATTGTTTCCTGGTTGTTTTGTAGTTCTTTTTCATTCCTTTCTTCTTCTTTTGCTCTTTTGTCTCATAATTTGATAACTATCTTTTGTGTTACATTGGATTCCTTTGTCTTTTCCGTGTGTGTGTATATATATGTATATGTATATGTGTATATATATAGTTTTTAGTTTGGGGTTACTATGAGGTGTATATATATATATATATACATATATATATATATATATCTCAACATGTTTGTGATTATCTTGATTTTAACAGGTGCTAGTGGTAAAGAACCAACCTGCCAAAGCAGGAAATGCAAGGGACGTGGGTTCAATCCCTGAGTCAGGAAGATCCCCTGGAAGGGCAAACCACTTCAGTGTTCCTGCCTGGAGAATCCCATGGACAGAGGATCCTGGCAGGGCTACAGTCCATGGGGTCTCAAAGAGTTGGACACGACTGAGCACACACACATTATATAAATATTTTAAGTTGATAATCTCTTAAATTTGAATGCATTCCAATAACCGGCATTTTTACTCCCCACCCCATGTTTAATGTTTCTGACATCACACTTGTGTACCCCTTAACTACTTATTGTAAGTAGGGGTGATTTTGACTGCTTTTGTCTTTTAACCTGGCTTTATGAGTGGTTGATCTACCACTCTTACTGTATATTTGCCTTTACCAATGAAATTTTTTCCTTTCATAATTTTCACATTTCTAGTTGTGTCTTTTCTGCTTAGAGAAATCTCTTAAACATTTCTTGAAAAGCCAAATTAGAGGTGCTGAACTCTTTTAGCTTTTGCTTGTCTGTAGAACTCTTTATTGCTCCTTCGAATCTGAATAGTAGGCTTGCCAGGTAGGGTATTCTTGGTTGTAGCTTTTTCCTTCTCATCATTTTTAATATTGTGCCACTTCTTTCTGGCCTGCAAGGTTTCTGCTGAAATGTCAGCTTGCAGTCTTACGGAAGTCCCCTTGTATGTAACTAGTTGCTTTTTCCTTGAAAGAAAAGAGTCTCTATTTTTAATTGTTGCCTTTTTTTTTTTTTTGGCCACACTGCATGGCCTGACAGGGCTTCCCTAGCAGCTCAGACAGTAAAGAATCCGTCTGCAATGTGGGAGACCCAGGTTCGATCCCTGGGTTGGGAAGATTCCCTGAAGGAGAGCATGGCAACCCCCTCCATTATTCTTGCCTGGAGAATCCCCATGGACAGAGGAGCCTGACAGGCTACAGCCCATGGGGTTGCAAAAAGCAACTAAGCACAGCATGGCATGCAGGATCTTAAGTTCCCCAACCAGGGATCAAACTCATGCCCCCTGCAGTGGAAGCACAGAGTCTTAACCACTGCACCTGCAGGGAAGTCCCAACTGTTGCCATTTTAAATTATTAATTTTCTTGATATGGACCTCTTGATCAGGACTCTTTCTGCTTCCTGTGCCTCAATGTCTCTTTCCTTTCCCAGATTAGGGACATTTTCAGCTATTATTCTTCAAACAATCTCCCTGTCCGTTTCTCTCTCTTCTCCTGGGACCCTTATAATGTGAATGTTAGTATGTTTGATGTGGTCCCAGAGGTCTCTTAAATTCTTTTTCATTTTTCTGTTGAGCTTGGGTGATTTCCACCACTCTGCTGAGTGTGACCAGGTCCCAGTGAAGCTGGCTGTGTAGCTCACTGCTGATGCCAGCTCACTGGTGGGCAGGGCTAAGTCCCAGAGCAACTGGCTATGGGGTCCTGGTGGCAGAAGGGGGGTGTCTGAGACTGGTTTCATCCTGCTGGTGGATGGGGTTGGGTCCCAGGATGGCTGGCAGTGGAGCCTGGGGATCTCAGTACTAGAACCAGCTCATTGGTGAGCAGGCTCACATCCTGGGCCTGCTGGTGGGTAGGGCTGGGTCCCCACACAGCTGGCCTCTTGACCTAAGAGGTTCCAGAATTGGTAACTGGTGCTACTCAACTGGAGGAAAGATAAGCTTCTGGTGCTGATAGGCTAGAGGGAAGTGTGTGTGTGTGTTAAGATAAAGCTGTGTCCAACTGTTTGCAAACCCATGGACTGTAGCCCGACAGCCTCCTCTGTCCATGGGAGTCTCCAGCAAGAATACTGGAGTGGGTTGCCGTTTCCTTCTCCAGGGGATCTTCCCAACCTGGGGATCAAACCCGGGCCTCCTGCATTGCAGGTGGACCCTTTACCATCGGAGTCACCAGGGAAGCCCAGTGGACTCGTGGGAGGACTCCAAAATGGTGTTTGCCAGCGCCAGTTCCTTGTGGTAGAACTAGCCCCCCAGAGAGGCTGCCGCCAGCACTTGTCCCCCAGGGAGTCCTAGTTGCCTCCTGAGTCTCCAGGAGGTTCTCCAAGGTGGTGTGACCTAGGCTCATCTCAAATTACTGTCTCTGTGTTGGGTTTTGGGTCATGAGAGATTTTGCATGTGCCCTTTAAGAGTGAGTTTCTGTTTCCCACAGCCCTCCACCCCTCCTGTACTCATGCTCCACTGGCCTTCAAAGCCAGATGTTCTGGGGGCTTGTCTGCTCAGTGCAAGACCCCTGGGCTGGGGATGCTGATGTGGGGCTCAGACCCCTTGCTCCTCAGGGAGGACCTCTGCAATTGTGATGATCCTCCCACTTGTGGGTCACCCACCCAGGACGTGGGTCTTAACTATATTGCATCTCCTACCCCTCTTGTTGTAGTTCCTTCTTTATATTTTTAGTTGTGGAAAATATTTTCTGCTAGCCCTCAGGTCATTCTCATCAATAGGCGCTCCGTAAACAGTTGTAATTTCGGTTCGCACGTGGGAGGAGATGAGCTCAGGCTCTGCTATCTTGGTCACTCCCTTCTAAAATCACTAACTTCTGCTCACACATTTTTAAGATGGAAATAAGCTACACACAGGGAAGGTGAATAAAGCCTTGTCAGTGTGATAAGCAGGGTCTAAAAAAATTCAACTGCATAAAGTGCAGGATTGCATTTTTGCAGCAATTGTGAAAAAATATTTGTGAAAAAAATTTTCAATCAGTATTTCAGTTATTGTTTGGAAAAAAATGAGGAAAATGTATTTATGAGTTGTGTAGGAAATAGATGTTTAAATGCTGACCTAGAAAATCCCAAACGATAAAGAACAGTTGTTTTCAAATGCCATTCCTCTCTCAACAGAGGGAAAGAAATTTAACCCACTCCTGTTTGTATGCCCAACCAAAATGGGAAATATTTTTCAAGAAGAAGAAGGAAAAAGAGCATTTTTAGACAATTCAAATCAAGCAGACTCTCAGTCACTTCAGAAAGAAGTAAAGTGATCCCAGAAGAGGAAGATCCGAATGCAAGAATAAATGAACAACAAAAATATACATGTGTAAATCTAAATAAAAAGGGATGGTGTAAAACGATGTTAATTATGTTCAATTTGTGCAATTGAAATAAAACAAGTCAGAACTAAAATACCTGACAATAATACCACATACATCTGGAGAGAATGATGGGAATTTAGGTGTTCTAAGGTTTCACATTATTCCAGAGGAAGGAAAAGATAATAATTAACTTTGCATGTTAAATATGTAAGGTTAACTACTAACACAATAGAAATAAGAAATATAGCATCCAAACCTGTATGGGAAAATAAATGGAATAAGAAAAAATATTCATTCAATCAAAAAAAAGTTCAAGAAATACAGAAAAATCAAAGAAAAATGCAAGACAAACATGAATCACAAAAGGATGCTAAAAAATAATTCTAAAATTATAATTACAATAAACAAAAACAACTAAATGCTCCCATTAAATGACAAAGATCATCAGATTGAGTAGCAGTATCTGAATTCAGCCTTATGATGTTTAAGAGAAATACAATTGAAATATAATAATACAGAAAGAGTGAAAATAGTTAGAATGCAATATTCCAGGCATGCCTAATAAAGGCTAACGTATCAATAATTAATATGAATTAAAATAGACTTTAAGGCCAACAAATAATTGCTAGAGATAGATTCAGTACATCAAGATAAAAGGTGCAGATCTGAATTTATTAGTTAACAACTAGTTAACAACAGAGACTCAAAATGTATAAAGGAAAAATGGAATGAACTATAACAAGAAAGAGATAGAACCACCAACACAGTAGGAAGGTTTAGCACATCCTTTCATAGAATAAAAAAGTGAGAAGTCAGAAAACATAACATGTATTTTAACAGCACAATTAACAAGCTTGATCTAAAGGATCTATAAAAAAAACCTATACATAACAACTATGTATTACACAATTTTTCAAGCATGTATGACATTTATGAAAATCTATGACATACTCAGCCATACAGTTTCAACAAATTATAAAAGTTTAATATTTTACAAACTATATTCTTTAACTAGAATGCAATAAAGTTAAAAATCAATAATAAAAAGATAAATAGAAAACTTAAAATATTTAGAAGTTCTTCTAAATAACTCATAGTTCAAAAAAGAAATCAAAACTGAGATTAGGAGATATTTCCAGTCAAACTATAATATAAACACCATATAGAAATATAAGGCATTTTGCAAGACATAGCTAAAATGCTACTTAAATAGAAATTTATAGTCTTAAATGCTTACAATTAGGAAAGAAGGCAGAAAAGCTAAGTTTGCAACTTAGGGGAAAAAAAGAGTTAAAAATAAACCCTAAGAAATAAAAAAGAAAAAGATAACAAAGAGAAATTAATGAAATAAAAAACAAATTACAATAGGATTTTAAAAGCTGATAGTTGGGTTTTATAAAGATTAATAAAATTGACAAACTTAAGAAAGAAAGGATACAAATAAAAAGATTAAGAATGAAAAGTGATGAAGTTGCTAAGAGCTTGGGCAGGGGAGAGGTGTGGTAATAAATAGGCAGAATATAGAGGATTTGTAGAGCAGTGAAAATACTCTGTGGATTACTGTAATGGTGGATACATGTAATTATACATTTGTCAAAACACATAGAAGGGACAACATCAAGAGTGAATTGTAATGTAAACTACAGACTTCAGGTGGCAATGATGCCATGCAGGTTCATCAACTATAGCAAACCTACCACTGTGGTGAGGGAAGTTGATACAAGAAGGGAGGTTGTGCATATGTGGGGAGAGTGGGTATATAGGAACCCTTTGTACTTGTGGCTCAATTTTGCTGTGAACCTAAAACTGCTCTAAAAGAATAATAAAGTCTATTATCTTTAAAGTGACAATTAAAATGTTGTATAGGGGGGAAAAGTTAATAAGAAGATAGTATAAAAAATAAATGCCAGTAAGTTTGCAAATGAATGCATTTCCAACTTACCAAACTGACCCTAGAGGGGAAAAGGCATTAATAGTTCAATGACCACTAATGACATGAACTGAGTAGGTAAAACTCTTCTCCCAATTGAAAGGACTAGGCCCAGATGGTTTCACCAGCAAGTTCTACCAAAGTTTTAACTTTTTCTACCAAGGAACCAGTTCTATTCCACAGTATAGATAAAGAAGGAAGAGCCCTCACCTTCTTTTATTAAGCTATCATAAGTTTGATTGTAAAACTTGATTATAAAACTGTATCAGTGAAAGCCCCAGCAGGAAATAAGATGATTTGGGGAGGACTTATTTACAACGTGTGGTCGAAGGGAAACAAGGCATTTGTACCTGGGACAGGAAACAGGGAAGAGAGATGTTACCAGAACCCCAAAAGATAGAGTGATGTAGAGCAGGCCGCTTTGAAGGGCGCTTCTATCGAAGGACACAGCCAGTCCGTAGAGACCTCACTTTCCTCCCCCGCTCCTGCCAGGGCTCCCCTTTGGCCCTGCCCAACTGTGAACCAGAGAGTTACTGAAGACACTCATATCCTCCTACCTGGCAGTGAGCCCATCCACAAAGGCAAACAGAAAATCTCCAAATCACAGGCCAAACTTGCTCATGAATTTCCATTTTAAATCCTTTTTCAAAAATTAGCAAATTAGGGCCTTCCCTGAGGGTTCCGTGGCTAAGACTCCACATTCCCAATCCAGGGGTCCTAGGATCAACCACTAGTGAGGAACTAGATCCTACATACCACAACTAAAGATCCCACACACTGTAACAAAGATGGAACACCCTCTGTGCCACAGCTAAGCCCTGGCACAGCCAAATAAAGAAATAGCTAAAACAAATAAGTAAATAAAAAAAAATGAGCTAATTAAATCTAACAGTGTATGAAAATTCTAACATAGGATAACCAAGGTGGATTTAAATTAAAAATGCAACTTTGGTTTATCTTTAGAAAACAAATTAAAGTAGCTCTCTGTATTAGCAAGTCAAGGGAGGAAAAATCTTGATTATCTCTATAGATTCAGAAAAAGTATTATTTAAAATTCAATATCTGTTCATGATTTTCAGCAAACTACAAATACAAGGGACATCCTTAACCTAATACATTATATTTACAAAAAACCTAGAGCAGACACAAGAAACTAAAATGTTGAAGGCTTTACCTCTGAGACTAGTAAGAAGACAAAGATGCCGGATAACTCCACTTGCTTTCAACATTTGTGGGAAATGTTGGACAACACAATAAGGCAAGAAAAAGAAATAAAAGGCTAGAGGCTTAGAAAGGAAGCCTTTCTGTTATTATTTGCAGACGGCATCTCACTAAATAATTTACATTTAAGTTACTAGAATTAATGAGTATAATAAGTATAGTAAGAATCCTAGACTCAGCATCCAAATATAAAAGCCAGTTGTGTTTTTATACACCAGCAAAAAAGAAAATGCCATTTTTTTAAATTCCAAAAGTATGAAAAAAATAAAGTGCTTTTCTTTATTTTTCATACTTTAAAATAAATTTTGAAGTATGAAATTAAAAGATGTGTGTAAGTCTTTACGGAAGAAAATTCTAAGAATTTATTGAAAGATATTAAAGAATTAAACAAATGAAGAGAGGAGTCATGTCCCTGAATTAGGAGAATCAATACTGCAAAGTTTTTTTTCCGGAATTAGTCCACAGGGACCCCAGATCCAAAGAACTATAGGCAGAGGGGCGCAACAGGGAACTTCTGAAAAACCCAAGAAAGCAACCACAACAGTCAGCTTTCATCTTTTTTAAGGAGCCAATTTTTAGGTGATTTTTAAAGTGCTTTTTGTCTAAGGTGCCAGATGTTTCTCTAACACAGTCCTCTATTTCCCCTTGATCTGTGCCTTTCATTCTACATTGAGCCTTTGTCCATGTGTATCCCATCTACGGTGTACAAAGTGTATAGGCAAAGCAGACTGGATTAGTCCAAGACTGCTCCAGTTGGGGGCAGCGGGGACCAGGGACCAGAACAAAAGGAAGAAAGTGGTTTATACACGAGAAATATTAGTCTGCTAGGGCTGCAATAACCGAGTACCACAGACTAGGTGGCTTAAACAATAGACATCCATTTTCTCACAGTTCTGGAGGCTGGATGTCTGAGATAAAGGGGTCAGCACAGTTGGTTCTTTCTGAGATGTTTCTCTTTGGCTTATAGATGGCCACCTTCTCCCTGTGTCTTCACACGGTTTCCCTCTGTGTCTTCGTCCTAATCTCTTCTTCTTCTTATAAGGACATCATTAATGTTAGATTAGGGCTCAGCACAAGGACCTTATTTTACCTTAATCACCTCTTTAAAAGCTCCATCTCCAAATACAGTTACATACAGAGCTGCTGGGGTTAGGGAGATGAATTTGGGGGATCCAATTCAGTACATACCACCAGTTTTCAGGCATGGTTTTCAAGTAATCCTCCCAGCAAAGCTATGAGGCCAACATTCCCCCCTCACTCATATATGATAAAACCAAGACCCAAGAAGATTAGGTAAGCCGGCCAAGGGCACACAACTAGTCAATGGCAGAGAAAGGAGTCAAACCAGGTCTGACTGCCCCCAGGCCTGTGGGCGCAGCCCCACACTGCCCGCTGGGACCAGGTGGCTACCAGTCACGAGGGCTAGAGACTGCGGTGTATTATAAGCTGGCACTAAAAATACTGCGCAGAGGGTCACATGCCCATGTGCAGTCAGCCCTAAACTTTCCTTCTCACACCCCTGTCCAGTGCCCTATGTGTTTCCTCTCCCCCTAGGTCAGCCCTCATTTTTATTCTTTACTTGACTGTGACTATTGGCAGGAATTGCAGAGATTCCCTCTTCCTAGGAAGGAGGGGGCCTCTATGGAAGAGGTGGGTCTGTAAGGGGCAGAGAAGGATGCTCAGCATCAGAGAGGTCTGTCTTTGACCTGGGGCTGCTATGGGAAGCACCGTGGAGGCTGGAGCAGGAATCAGGGAAAAGCCTGTGGAATTCTCCTATGAGTAGGAATGGAGTTGTATGGCCTTACCCCCTTCTTCTCAGGAATTCAATCCCAGTCTGGTCTAGAGTGGCTGAGTCCAGAGGTTCCCAAGTGTAATGAGCTGATTTGTGCCCCTCAACATTGATATATTGATGCCTGAACACCTGGTAGGTCAGAAAATGATTCTATTTGGAAATGGGATCTTTAAGGAGGTAATTTGGGCTGATTTGGGCAGAAACCGACACGATATTATAAAGCAATTATCTTTCAATTAAAAACAAATAAATTTTTTTAGAAAGAAGTAATATAGGTTAAATGAGGTCATTAAGGTAGGCCCTAATCCCAAAGGAACAGTGTTTTTATAAGAAGAGATGAGAGGACTTGCCTGGGGGTCCAGTGGCTAAGACTGTGCCCCGGTGCAGGGGGACTGGGTTCAGTCCTTGGTTAGAGAGCAGATCCTACACGCCACAACCAAAAGATCCCATGTGCTGCAACTAGGACCTGGTGCAGCCAAATCAACAGATAAAAATAAATATTAAGAAAGAAGAGATTAGGACACAGACACACTCAGAGGGAAGATCATATGCAGACGGAGGAAGGAGACAGCCATCTGCCAACCAAGGAGAGAGGCCTCGGAAGGAAGCAGCCCAGCTGACTCCTTGGTCTCAAACTTCCAACCTCCAGACTTGTGAGAAAATGAATTTCCACAGTTCAAACCCACCCAGCCTGTGGTACTTTGTTCTGGCAGCCCAGGCAGACTAAGGTACCAGGTAACAGGTCTCATAACACTGGCAAAAGCTTGGCTACCAAGGCTGCCCCAAATCTTCCTCAGTTTCCCCCCAGGGTTTTCCAAAAAGATGGACTTGCTCAGAACAGACGCTCCTCTGAGCCTCTGAAAATCAAGAATAAGGTTAGCTGGAAGAGAATATGAAAAGACTCAAATTCCCTACCATCATCATTAGGGGGTGGGGGAGTGAGGGGTTCAGTGGTAAAAGAAGAGAAAGGAGAAATAAATATTTAGTAATTTTAAAAAAGGCACACTAATTAATCCTTGAGCAAGCTTGACCTTTGCTGTCTTTGTCATTTTGAACAATATCTTTTTTTTTCTCTTTGGCCTCACCACACAGCATGTGGGATCTCAGTTCCCCGACTACAGATTGAACCCCCACCTCCTGGAGTGGAAGCACAGTCTTAACCACTGGAACTGAAGGGAAGTCTCTGAACAATATCTTCAGGGATCTCTGTCACCTTCTTCTTCTATTAATTGCAGTTTTCCCAGGTAACTCTGTGAACCAACTAGTTTCTTGTTAACCAGCCAACCCAAGTCTTTAGGAATTTAGCCCAGGACTTCTGATTTTCCATCCCCTATCCTAGCAGCCAAGAGGCAGGCTGCTTGTCCTCACTGCTAAGGTGGAAGAAGGCCGTAAAAGCATTTATGACCCGAACATTCCAGAACCTTCCAAACACATCTGTTCCACTGTCTCCCCTAAAAGCTGGACCCACTTTCTGAGAGCTGAGGAGTACATTTTCTTTCCGGACCAGCTTGTCCATCTCAGCTTAGCTCACCCAAACATGAAATCCTTATCAAATGACAATCTGCTAACCCACAGAATAGGAAATTTCCAGCTCAGCACAACGGCTGCAGTTTGGAAACCCAAAGATGGAAGCGGCCTGCGTCATTGTCACCAGAGCTCCATCATGTAGCAGCCTCGGCATCTCTGCGCTTCCCACTGGCAAGTCCCTGGACTGTCTGAGCGCTGAACACGGACAGCAAAAAGAGGGCCCCGTGCTCCCCCCAGGCTTGTCAGGCAGAGCGCAGGCTAGATTCTAGCCCCGTTGGGCAGCCTTGAAGGCCACGGCCCCAGGCCGCAACCACAACTAGTCATTCCATCACAAAGGTAACAGAATGTTAAAAGTGACAGTTTGAAAACCAAACTACTTCTGCTGTAAAATCCCAAAGCAAGAAGTGTTCACAGGAAACACTCAAGGTTCACGGCATGTGAGCCTCCTGACCCTGAGAATATAACCCGTCAGCTCACTGAGAGACAGGATTTTGAACAGAGGGTTTTCTGAGAAGTGTGACTTTGGAGAAAGCACAAAGCGTTTCCTGAAGGTCAGGTGGGGACCTGCCCCTCATTTCAAACATGTTGGGGGTTTCCACCAACTACTTGCTGAGCTTACCATGTGAGTCCCTCTCAGATGTCAGGTCTAATTCTTGGAACCTATAAATGTGACCTTATTTGGAAAAAGTCTTGGCAGGTGTGATTAAGTTAAGGCTCTGGAGTTGCAAAGGTGATTCTGTATTATTCAGATGAGCCCCAAAGGCAATTACATGTATCCTTATAAGAGGGAGCAGAGGGAGACGTAACTGCACGCAAAGAAGGTCATGTGACCAGAGGACCCACAATTGGTGTGCTGGAACCACAAGCCATGGAACGCTGGCAGCTGCCAGATAACCCAGAGAGGGAAAGAGCAAATTTTCTCCCAGAGCCTCCAGAAAGAGCTCAGCCTTCCTGACACTGGATTTCAGCTCAGTAAACTGACTTCAGGGACTTCCCTAGTGGCTCAGTGGTAAGGAATCTGCCTGCAATGCGGGAGACCTGGGTTCGATCCCCGGGTCAGGAGGATCCCTGGAGGAGGGCACGGCCACCCCCTCCAGTATTCATGCCTGGAGAATCCCTTGGACAGAGGAGCCTGGCTGACTATAGTCCCTGGGGTCGCAAAGAGTCAACACAACTAAAGCAACTGAGTATACCCACACACAGACTGACTTCAGACTTCTGTCCTCAGAATTGTGGAAGGTCACGTTTCTTTTCAGCCATCAAGTTTGTAGTAAGCCTTTACAGCACCCATCAAGAACTAATGAATAGGCAAGGTGACTTCTGTTTAGGTGGTGGCAGCAGAAGCAAGCGTCTGGATTGAGGTCATCCTCCACCTCAAGAGTTTGTCAGGGCAGATGATGTGTGAAGGTTAGAGCCAGGTGTGGACCACACAGGGAAGGAACCAGGATGGCCTCGTTCCAAACTCATCTGGCAGAGACCCCAGCAGCAAGAAGCTGGAGGTAAAGCCTAAGGGAAATGTCCCAAGGGACCACTCAGAAGAGGGATATCTCCCCTTTTCTAAAGTCAGAGAGGTACAGAGTCTTAAAAGAATTCCACCAGGAGAAAGCTCAGCTTAAACCATACTGCGCTCCCACAGCATTCACTCAAGTAAGAGCTCTCCTATGCCTGCTGCTTTCCCCGAACCCCAGCTTCCACCTCAGGGAGGTGTGGTAGGGGGCACAGAAGTCCAGCAGAGGCGCTCCATTTCCAAAGCAAGCCTCCAGGCCTAAGCAAGCTAAACTGGAGCCAGGAAAAGAATGGGATGTCAAAGTTGAGAGTTTTGACTAATATCTTGGCCTGGACCTTCAAATTCCAGATTGAGACTGTTTTCCATTTAAAGCGACCTTAGGACAGACTATTTCCTAAGAGGAGCAGAAAAGGCAGCAACTGCCAGCATTTTCATCCCAAGCCAGGGTACATTAATCCTGCTGAACACATTTTAAAGGGCAAACAGACCCTGAAGTCGCAGCCCCCAGTCCACCGCAAGCCAGGTTTATTCAACACACTAGTTGCAAGGGCTGGTGAAAACATCTCAGTGGAACAGAGTATCGCTGAGTTCCCGTGAAAGGAAAAAATGCAAATTTGTTTTCGGTATCACTGTGAAGCTTCCTGCGTGGAGCCCTTGGCCTTGACGGACTCGCATTGACGTCAGCCCGAGTTAGCCAGATCCGAGCAGCTGTTGGCTTCCTCCCTCGGCCTCGGCCCCTGGTGCAGAAAACACGCTGGTTTTGTTTCATGGAAGATTAAAAACATTTGCTGCTGCGTCCATAATTCACAGCCCCTGTTATCACGGGGACCAGGAACACTGAACCAAAAAAATGCTTAGTCCCCTCTCCAAACCAAGGAGAAAACCCTAGAGGGAGGCCAGACGCAGGATGACGCATCAGCTGGGACCCAGCCCAGACCTGGGTCATTGCATCCTTTCCTTTCTCCTGAAACAAGAGGCAAAGGATCTATAACACACTTCAAATCATGGTCATGTGCACCAAGATGCTTTGTTCTTACACATGTGAGTGAGACAGGGCTACCTACCCCTGGTAGAGGGCCCCTTGCCTCTGGCCTCATGACAAAATACCAGCAAAGCAAAATGGGAAACCAGCTCCCTGGCTCCTCACAGGGTTGTGGCAGGGCTGGTGTTTATGGTGGCAAGGCTGAACGTCATATGCCCCCACACCACCCCTCTCCTGCCAAAACTGCAGCCAAGATCCAGACTCTCTATCTTGAACTTTCTGGCCCTGTCCAGCACCCAGAAAAAGACTCTGGCAGACAAAGCCCAGCTGAGACGGCTCCTGCTGCTCAGAGCCAGTTCTGCAGAAATCTTTGTGGGGTGGATCTTTTTTGTCAAGCTGGTTAAATAACCCCACATCTTCTGTCGTGCTGCTCAGACACATCCTTTAGGTAACAGTGGTTTGGAGCCTGCATTAAAATGCAACAGAGGCAAGTAGATTCTTTATCCCTTTCATTTGTTTAGTCATAGGAAGACATAGCTTCCCTGGTGGCTCAGTGGTAAAGAATCTGCCTGCAGTGCAGGAGACACAGGTTCAATCTATGGGTCAGGAAGATCCCCTGGAGAATAAAATGGCAACCCATTCCAGTATTCTTGCCTAGAAAATCCCATGGATGGAGGAGCCTGGCAGGCTATAGTCCATGGGGTCACAAAGAGTCGGACACCACTGAGCAACTAACACACGGGAAGACATGATCTTCCCCAGCTAAGGCAGTGAGGCTTCCCTAGTGGTTCAGCAATAAGGAATCTGCCTGCAATGCAGAAGACACAGGTTCAGTCCCTGGATCGGGAAGATCCTCTGGAGGAGGGCATGGAAACCCACTCCAGTATTCTTGCCTGGAGAATCCCACAAACAGAGGAGCCTGGTGGGCTACAGTCCGTAGGGTCACAAAGAGTCAGACATGATTGAGTGAGCAAGATCAACTAAGGCAGTGAGCTGGGTGATGAAAAGGTATGTGAGAGCAGGAAGCAGGGGCTAGGGGAAGGCTGGAATGCATGGTCACCTCTCTCTGTGGCCTTCAGATGCCCTCAGCAGAGATCTGGAGTACCCCGAGGTAAACCCCACTCCACCGTCCCTCTGAATTCAGAGCCATCAGAGCCCTCAGTTGGAATCTTCCCCACTCTTATCTCTTATTCTGGAAACAGCAGCTTTGGTCCAGACACTGAGCCAAGCTCCAACCAACACTGGAGGTCCAACTTCTGATCCCTTCCTTCTACCCTTTCCTGGAGAGGTTGGGGGAGACTCCCTTGTGCCTCCCACCCCAGGATGGGTGGGACCCTTCATCTGAGATCACCTCCCTAGTCACGATTGGCTGCAGGGGGCTGTGGCATTTCCCCATTGGCTGTGAGTCATGGGACTGCGGGGACCACGCCCCTCTAAACCCAACACATAAAATGCAAAATGAAGTGTGCCAACTTCAGAAAAAGAGTCAAGATGTTATTGTTGTTATTTACCGAGTACAGTGAGTCCCTTACCTACAAACTTTCTAGTTGCAAACTTTCAAAGGTGCAAACGTGCATTCCGTCACCATCAGGCATGAGTGACATTGCAGCTTGTCCTCCGTCTCCTATCGCTGACAATCCTTCAGCTCTACCATCTCCCACCCCCTCTCCTTCCTCCAGGCAGTAATTTTTCTTGCTGTTCATTCAATGCCAGTCCCTGTATGCCAGCTGTTGTACTGTACTACTGTGCTTTTCAAGGTGCTCTACTGCAAGATTAAAAATGTTTTATTTCTTGTGTTTGTTTTCTATGTATCATTTGTGTGGAAAGGATTATAAACCTATTACAGTACAGTACTGTATAGCCGATTGCATTAGTTGGCTAACTTCACTGGACTTAAGAACAAACTGGACTTACAAACTCCATCTTGGAATGGAACTCATTCATATGTGGGGGACTGACTTTTATGACAACTAGCCATGTTTCCCTTTCTGGAATCTGAGTAAACCCATAAGATGCTGTGGATTTACATCACAGACTGTCTGCATTGTCTCATCGGAGTTGGGGGATATTCTGGAGGAAGGCAGACTGAAAAGAGAGTTATTTTTGCTGTTGTTACTTTTAATCAATCCTTTACTCACAGCTGCAAACCTTTACTCAATTATGGATGAAATATAAGAACCTTTTTGAAATGCTAAGAAAGGAGTGGGTACCAAGTGACCACAGTAAAAATTGGAACCCTGAGTGGGGAAGAGGCCAGGGTTTTTCACTGAGCATGATCCAATCCAAGGCAGGGAGATGGTGGCACTAATGGGAAGGAATTCAGGGAACTTATCTCCCCCAAACTGCTAAATGCTATTGAAATACTACGGATGGAGCAATTAGATGAAATTCATCATGAAATTGGCATGCTGAAGTCACGATGCTGTCATTCCCTCAGTAAACACTTTACTGAGTCACTTCATGTTTTGGGTCACAACTGTAAGGGGAGGGGCTCACTGTCCCCCAGAAATTCCCAGCTTCCAGGAGATATTGTCACCCCCGACTGAGCAAATGCTATACAGATGGGGCTGGAGGAGCAGTGGGAGCAGAGAGGAGATGCTGATGGAGCCTGGTGGTTACAGCTCAACTCAAACACCAAGCAGGCCAGGGCCAAGCCCTGGAATCAAACCTTGTTAACTCTGGGACTGTGGTCAAGTTACTTAAGCTGTCTCAACCTGTTCACACCCCTTTAAAATGAGAATATCGGTGTCTACTTCTGAGGGCCATGCTAAAACAATCAAATAGAACGTACAGCCTAGTCCCCAACTTGAAGAAAATACTCAGTTGAAAGTATTAGCCATTCAGTCATGTGAGACTCTTTGCGACACCGTGGACTATAGCATACCAGGCTCCTCTACCCATAGAATTCTCCAGGCAGAAGTACTTAAGTGGGTAACCATTCCCTTCTCCAGGGGCTCTTCCTGACCCAGGGATCAAACTTAGGTCTCCAGCATTGCAGGCAGATGCTTTACCATCTGAGCCACCAGAGACACCCTCAGTAATGTTAGCTTTCATTCTTATTCACTCATCTGGCAAAGTCAGAGAAACTGCCACAGACAAGGTAAGATTTCAGATGTATCAGGACTAGGACTTCCCTGGTGGTCCAGTGGTTTAGACTTGGCCTCCCGATGCAGAGAGGTATGAGTATGCATTCTATCCCTGCTTGAGGAACTAAGATTCCCACATGCCTCAGAGCAAAAAAAAAGAACCCAAAACATATAAAATAGAAATGATATTGTAACAAATTCAATAAAGACTTTAAAAATGGTTCACATACAAAAAATATCTTACATATATATATGTATATAGGATACATCAGGACTTAGGAAGGAGAACCAGGGATTTGGTGAAAAGGAAATGTCATTCACAAAGATCTTATTTTGTTGTTCTGTCACTAAGTCATGTCCAACTCTTTGCAACCCTGTGGACTGTAGCTCTCCAGGCTCCTCTGTCTTCCACTATCTCCTAGAGTTTGCTCAAACTCATATCCATTGATTCGGTGATTCCATCCAACCATCTCATGCTCTGCCGCCCTCTTTTCCTCTTGCCCTCAATATTTCCCAGTATCAAGGTCTTTTCCAATGAGTCAGCTCTTCACCTCAGGTGGCCAAAGTATTGGAGCTTCAGCATCAGTCCTTCCAATGAATATGCAGGGTTGATCTCCTTTAGGATTGACTGGTTTGATCTCCTTGCAGTCCAAGGGACTCTCAAGAGTCTTCTCCACACCACAGCTCAAAAGCACAAAGATCTCAATAAATACATACATGCAAGGCAGGTTTGGAAACCAGCAAGGAGTCCAAAGCCATCTGTCTGAGGGACTTACAGAAGGGAAGAGTTGGATGAATTCGTTCCATGCTAGGGAGTTGGGACTTTGTCCCGTGGGCATTTGGGCAAAGGACGATGAGTTCTGGAGTCAAATAGTAGCGTTCCATCCCCTACACATACTGTGGGTAGTGAGACTGGGGATCCAGAGGAGCAAGCAATTGGGAATAATAACATCCTACCTGGAGGGCTCTTGAATGGTTTACATGCAGGAGGATCAGAAAATTTTCTCTATGAAACCAGACAGTAAATATTTTGGGGTTGGCAAGCCATACAGTTCCTGTTGCAACTATTCAACCCTGCCGATGTAGCATGAGAGCATCCATAGACCATACAGACATGAGGACAGTTAGGTCCCAATAAAACTTTATTTATAAAAACAAGCAGTGGGCAAGATTTGATCTGCAGGTAGTAATTTGCCCACTCTTGCTTTAGATTAGAAAACAAACCTGAAATCCCCTAAAGCAAGTCACCCACCCTCCTTTCCACTTGCCAATAGCAGGCACTTTTCCTAGATCTTTCTTTATCTCATGTCCAGTAGCTCCAAGACATTGCTAAATGATCTGAAGATTATACTGAGCTCCCCCAATCTAAACTCTAGAGATAATGCATTCCACAGAGTGAGAATTGCTTTGCCAGGAGCACTGAGTGTTTTAGTAATCAATCAATCAGTTAGAGAAAATTCACTAAGCACATGATGCTGGAGACGCTGAGATCGCTGAAGCTGGATCTGCAGCAAGAGCACGTGGTTTGGTGAGAAAGTCCCACTTACCAGTCGCCTGCATTCTACTCACAGTTTTACACAGTTTTGCTTGTGCACAGTCCTTAAGAGTCACATTTTCCATTTCTTAATCTGTACAGTAAAGAAATTCAGCCAAGCGAGGGTGTGGAGCAAAGGGAACCCTCCTACATTGTTGGCAGGAATGTACATTGGTACAGTCGCTATGGAAAACAGTATGACGGTTCCTCAAAAAACTAAAAATAGAGTTGCCATATGATCCAGCAATCCCACTCCTGGGCATATATTGGGAGAAAACTCTAATTCGAAAAGACATGTAGGCTCCAGTGCTCACAGCATGTATATACAGACATACACACATATACACACACAATGGAATACTATTCGGTCATAAAAAAGAATGGAATAATGCCATTTGCAGCAATATGAATGGAGACAGAGATTACCATATGAAATAGAGTAAGTCAGACAAAGACAAATACCATATTATATCATTTATATGTAGAATCTAAAATATGACACAAATGAACTTATCTACAAAACAGAAACAGGCTCACAGACATAGAGAACAAACTCATGTTGCCAAGGGGGAAGGGTCATAAAGGAGAGATGGATTGGGAGTTTGGGGTTAGCAGATGCAAACTATTACATACAGGATGGATAAACAACAAGATCCTACTGTATAGCACAGGAAACTATATTCAATATTCTGTGATAAGCCATAATGGAAGAGAAAAAAATTTAGCCAAATGGCAATGTGATTCTGAGTGTGCTTCAGAGGGCTTTAGGAGTGGAGGAAGGCTTCCTGGCACTATCCTGAAGGAATCCATGACAATGAGTTGGCCTTGAGAAGTCAGGTTGGCATTCCTGGGGTAAGGGACCCCGTGAGCCATGGGGAGAAGACATGATTGGCAACCATGTCTGATGCTTGAGCATCAGTCCATGGATGAAGGGTTCAGGGAGGGAGATGCAGTAAAATGGGGAAATGGGTGGAGCCAGTGCATTGAAGACTCTTGGTACTTTTGCTTTCTTTGCAAGAAGGAAACTTGCTAACATATGGTATACAGAGATTAAGACACAAAAACTCAATGTCTGCAGGGGCTGGGTAGGTAGGAGTGAATAAGTGGGATGGATGTAAACACCAGGAATCGTGAGGACAGGACAAACTGGTGAGTGGATGTCCTCCCTAAGACTTTTTAAGAGTGTTGGAAATTTAGGGACTTCCCTAGTGGTCCACAGTAGTCCATCCCCAGTGCTGGGGATAGAGGTTCAATCTCTGGTGGAGGAACTAAGATCACACATGCCACATAGCAACTAAGCAAGCGGGCCACCATTACTGAGCCCACTGGCCCTAGACGTACTCTGCAACAAGAGAGCCCCTCAAGCTGCAACTACAGAGTAGCCCCTGCTGGCCACAATGCAACGAAGACCCAGCACAGCCAAAATAATTTCTTTTTAAGTGAGGGGAAAAAAAAGTTGGAATTTTAGATTTCTATGTGAGAGCTCCTGATTTTTTTTAATTAACTAAATTGTTTTTATTAACATCATGCCAGCCAAACAAAACATGGACAGTTAGATTCTGCCCAAGTTGCTGGTTTGAAACTTCAGCTATAAATGGTGAGGCTGATTTCAGAAAGAGCTTTGGAGAGCCAGCAAAGCTAAAGAGCAAAGCTGGGACTTCCCTGGTGGTCCAGGAGTTAAGAGTCTGCCTACAATGCAGGTGGCACAGGTTTGATCCCTCGTCAGGGAAATAAGATGACACGTGCCTCTGAACAACTAAACCTGCATGCCATAACCTCTGAAACCACACACTCTGGTGCTCTTGTGCCCCCTGTAGTGGAAGCACAGAAGCTTAAACACTAGACCACCAGGGAAGCCCCATCATTGCTTTATGTGGTGGGAATAATTAAGATATGAACTGAACTGAACTGAAGTCGCTCAGTCGTGTCTGATTCTTTGTGACCTCATGGACTGTAGCCTATGAGGCTCCTCCATGCATGGGATTTTCCAGGCAAGAGTACTGGAGTAGGTTGCCATTTCCTTCTCCAGAGGATTTTCCTGACCCAGGGATCAAACCTGGGTCTCCCACATTGTAAGCAGACGCTTTACCATCTGAGCCATGAGGGAAGTTATATTAAGATATAGTCTCCTAGCAAACTTGATGAATACAATATTGCTGTATATGTTCACTGTACTGTGTACTAGACCTCCTCTACTAGTTGCAAGCCTGTATCCTTAAATAACTCTCATAGCCCCCCATACCCTAACCCATGGAAACCACTGTTTTACTCACTATCTATGCAAGTTTGGCATTTTTATAATAGGTTCCTCATACAAGTGATACATGGTATTTATCTCTCTCTGTCTGACTCATTTGGCCTAATGTCCTCAAGGTCCATGCATGGTGTTCCAAATGGCAGGATGTCCTCCTTCCTCATGGCTGAATAATATTCCACTGTATATATACACCACATCTTCTTATGCATTCATCTGTTGGTGGATGCTTCAGTTGTTTCCATATCTTAGCTTTTGTGAATAATGCTGCAATACCCATGGGAGTGCATGTCACTCTTCATGATCTTGTTTTCATTTCATTTCCCTTGGGCATACACCCAGAAATGAATTTGCTGGGTCATATGGCAGTTCTATTTCTGATTTTTTGAGGAACCTCTATATTGTTTTCAGCTGTGGCTCTAGCAATTTACATTTTACCAATAGTACACAGGGGTTCCCTTTTTTCTACTTCCTCACTAACACTTGTCTTCTTAATGAAAGCCATTCTAACACCTCATTTGGCTTTGCTTTGCATTTTCCCCAGGATTAGTGATGCTGAGCATCTTTTCAGGTACCCATTGGCCATTTGGATATCTTCTTGGGGAAAAAAATGTCTGTTTATTTCCTCTGCCTATTTTTTTTTTAAATCAAATTGTTTGGGGCTTTTTGTTATTTTGGATATTAACCCCTTATCAGATAGATGGTTTGCAAATATTTCTCCCATCCTATACGCTGCCTTTTCATTTTGTTGATTTTTTTCTGTTGCTGTGCAGAGGCTTTTAAGTCTGATGTGGTCCCACCTGTTGACTTTTGCTTTCATTTTTTGTGCTTTTGGTATCACATCCAACAAATCTTTGCTAACGCCAAGTTCAAGGAGCTTCTTTTCTGTTTTGTTCTAGGAGTATTGGGTCTTACATTTAAGTCTTTTTGATCCATTTGGAGTTAATTTTTATAAATAGTAAAAGATGGGGGTCCAGTTTCATTTTTCTACATGCGTTTATCCACTATTCTCAACACCATTGTTGAAGAGACCATCCTTTCTTCATTGGATGTTCTTGGCTTTCCTGTCAAATATCAGTTAACTATATGCTGCTAGAGAGAGGGATTAACTTGAAGCTCGGGATTTTCCTTCTTCATTCATGTTACTGCCCTTCAGCAGCAAGGCTACCGCTGCAGGTAGCACAGAGACGGCTTCTCATGTGCTCAGAATGTTCTCTGAGGGGCTCAGAGAAACCCAGCACCGGTTCCAGCCACCCTCTGCACCCTCCACGTTCAGGCCTGAGAGCCAGACCCGAACACAGAACAACTGCGGAGGTCTTCAAGCATTCTGAGGCAAAAAAACAGAAACAAGAGTATGAAGTTCTTTTTCTCTCTCTTTTTAAAATATCGATGTGTTTATTTGTTGGCTTGTTTTTTGGCCACGCCTCACAGCACACAGGATCTTATTTCCCTGACCAGGGATCCAACTGTGCCCCCTGCTGTGGGAGCCCAGAGTCCTAACCACTGGACCACCAGAGAATGCCCTTGAAGTTCTGTATTTTATCAGCTTCCTTTCCCAGACTACAGAGAGGATGACAAAGCATGTCTTCCGTTGACACACAGAGATGCCACCGCCACTTATTTAATACACACAGGCACGCATGTTAATGGCCTCTGTGAGCATTTGTTTAAATCTACATCTCTTAAGAACACCGCATCAGTTTGCTAGGGCTGTCTTACTCCATTCAGGCTACCATAACAAAATTACCATAAACTATGTGGTTTATTAACAACCAACATTAGTTTCTCACAGCAGAAGAGGCTGGAAGTCCAAGATCAAGGCACCAGCAGGATCAGTGTCTGACAGAGGCCTGCTCCCTGGCTCACAGACATCACCTTCTCTCGGAGTCCTCAAGGGGCAGAAGGACTCAGGGAGCTTCCAGGGCCTCTCGTGCAAGAGGGCTCTACCCTCTTGACCTCATTACCTCCCAAAGGTCCCACCCACTAATACCATCTCACTGGAGGTTAGGTTTCACACACATGCAATCCATAGGACGAGCTGACCTCTACCACTTGAAATTCCTGTAAAGGAAAGCCAGCCTTTTGTTCCACTGTTAAACATAGGCTTAAATGCAAATGAAACAACACTATTTTCCTATGAAACTCAACCTCAAAATAACTAAAACATAATAATCACACATGGTGTCTGTTTTTATGTCTTTAGGCAACTTGATATATGTTCATCACATTCACAGCCAGAGGATCCCCAACAAGAAACGCATGGCTCACCATTCTGGAAACCAGAGTCAGTGCTGGATCTCTAGAAGCCTGACCAGGGACAGTGGGCCCTCCGGATTGGCCTAACTGGCCGCTTCCAAGCTCACCCTCCAAGAAAGGGAAGGGTACATGGGTGAACCGAGCTCCCATCCGGAGCCCCCTGCCACAGGGGATGCCAGAGCAGCTGTCTCTGCTCTGTGCCTGCCTGCCTGATCAATGAAATGTGGATAACAGAATTGATGTCTCTCATTGGTATTCTTGAGAAATGTTCAGGACCAATTAAAGATGTGTCTAAATGCTTGATGGAACAAACAGTAAGCTACAGAAAACGTGACGAGCTGACGGTGGTAGGATTTGGTTCCAACATATGGAAGGATTTTGGGGGAAATTTTCTTCCCTCTGGTCTTTCTTCCCTCTTTCCATGAATGGTTCTTGGGTCTTGAGTGCTAAGTCGCTTCAGTCGTGTCCGACTCTGTGCGACCCCATAGATGGCAGCCCACCAGGCTCCCCCGTCCCTGGGATTCTCCAGGCAAGAATATTGGAGTGGGGTGCCATTTCCTTCTCCAATGCGTGAAAGTGAAGTCGCTCAGTCGTCTCCGACTTGTAGTGATCCCATGGACTGCAGCCTACCAGGCTCCTCCGTCCATGGGATTTTCCAGGCAAGAGTACTGGAGTGGGGTGCCACTGCCTTCTCTGGGGTCTTGAGTGCCTTGTGCTAAATGCTGGGATCAAAATGACCAAAACAGAGAGCCCTACCCCCTGCAAGTAAATCAGTTCACTGGGCCACCTGATCCCCCCAAAATAACCCCACCACTTGTAATCATGGGGCTACTGCCCATGTGCAGAAGGCCCAAAGAGGCAGTGCTGTCTTCCAAGTGACGAAATGAAGATCACCTGTCTTCTGCTGGCGACTGCTCAGGCAGGCAGGCTAGATGCTTCCTCAGGCCCCAGGCAGGCCTCTCGTTCATTGCAATGAATAGGATCATAGGTCCCTGGGCTGGACGAATTCTAGAGGTCAGATCAGGAAATTGAGGACCCTCAGGTGGCGACCAGGCCTCCCACAGTCCCTCAGAGCAGACTAGCATCCCAGGCCCTCTGTCTAAACAGCTGATTTTCCCTGCCTAGCAATTGAATTTATGAGGTTCTTTTATGGTAATGAGTTGGAACCGCATGCAGGCACACTGAAATTCAGCACAAATCACCATGAGAGCTGAAAAATGCTAATCTGCCTCCAACATCTCCCCACCATTCTCCCAAAACTACCTGCTCCTACAAGGTTGCAGCGGGTTAATTATCGCTGCAGAGGAAATGGCACTGATTTGCATCAGCTTCCATCCACTGGAGCCAGTTAGTGTCAATCCTGGGGGAACAGGCTCAGGTTAACCTCTGAGTCCCACAGCTGACAGGTGGGAGTAACTCGGCTCTGCCCCCAGGACACTGCTTCCCTTGATGGATCACAAGCTGCGCGGCCGCCTCAGGGCCCTACGGTGATCCAGTTACCTGTTCACCTGTATTTGACACATCTGATACTCCGGAGCCTTCCCACCTGCTCCTCGTGGCAGCAGCAACAGGAGGAACCAAGCTCAGGACCTCATATTTCATTCGGTCTCTTTGAAAACTTCCATCCGTACCTACTGAACTCATCAATAACCATCAAAGCCACCTTTCTTCCTCTCCAAGTTCCAGGCTTCCTATAATGACTGGCTCCCAGTGGAATTTCAATTTTTGGCTGGCTAGTGCAGGTCAGGGCCTCCCAGGTGGCACTAGCGGTAAAGACCCCTCCTGCCAATGCAGGAGATGTAAGGGTTCGATCCTTGGGTGGAGAAGATTCCCTGAAGAAGGGCATGGCAACCCACTCCCATATTCTGGCCTGGAGAATCCCATGGACAGAGAAGCTTGGTGGGCTACAGCCCATAGGGTCGCAGAGTCGGACACTAAGCGACTTAGCACAGCACAGGGCAGGCCAGGCCCACTTCTGAAGGCAGGACCTGTTGGCAAACAGCATCAGTTGCATTCAGGGAGAATGTAAAGAAATCACAAAATGGTTCAGGCCTCTGGGGCTCCGAAGACCTGAGTCCTCTACTCTCATACTGCAAGGAATTTGAAAGATCACTGCTGTTTGTCCACTTCTGTGTGTAACAGAGCACCGACTAGTTCTGAGAAAAGGAAGCATCTAATCCATACATTGATATGCAAATGTGTGTTTACCCAGGTGAGGTGCATTGTGAGAGACGCACCTGGAGTAGGCTCCCATTCTGAGCTTCACCTTTATCCCTGGATTCGTGTGTCATGCTGCTGCCCAAGAGGGTTTTGAAAGAAAGTTCCGCTTACAAACGTGGCCCATCGCCAAAAATCCTTCTCTGAGCTGTGTTTTAACCCCCTCAAAACTAATTGTGTCTGCATTCATACGTGTGTGTACGTGTGTGTAAGTCACTTCAGTCACAATCCCACTCTTTGCAACCCAATGGACTGTAGCCCACCAGGCTTCTCTGTCTATGGGATCCTCCAGGCAATACTGGAGTGGATTGCCCTGCCCTCCTGCAGGGGATCTGCCCAACCCAGGGATCGAACCCATGTCTCTTAAGTCTCCCACATTGTTAGCAGAGGGGTTCTTTACCACTAATGCCGCCTGGGAAGCCCTTCATACATGTGGGTTGTCACTGAGTGATTTGATTATAATAAGGGCACCAAGAGTTTTGTGTCTAGAGAACACCTGCCCTGGAAGATTCCTGATGCTGATACCTATGCTCATACATAGTTCACAGGTTGCTCAGTGGTAGAGAATCCGCCTGCCCATGCAGGAGACACAGGAAGGATCTTCCTGGGTCAGGAAGATCCCCTGGAGAAGGGAATGACAACCGATTCCAGTACTCTTGCCTGGAAAACTGCATAGGCAGAGGAGCCTGGTGGGCTACAGTCCATGGGATCACAAAGAGTCAGACTGAGCACACATGTTCATACGTAAGTAGCATGTATTTTGTATTTATAGATGCCACTGTGTTTTCTCCCCAAAAGGGGCTGAGCAGCCCTGTGCTGATAACCATGCTGAGGGCCCCAAGATCTAATCTCAGAGCACTTACTTCACTCTCTGTCGTTGGTTCTCACAAGCTCTGGAGGGCAGAACTGAGCCTGTCCTGTTTCTGTACCTGGGCTGAGCGGGGCAGCTGGCTTAGAGGATGCTCAGGGGCATGGGGCAGGGTGCTTCCCGGGTGGCATGGGGTAAAGAATCCACTTGCCAATGCAGGAGACTAGGGTTCCATCCCTGGGTCGGGAAGATCCCCTGGAGGAGGAAATGGCAACCCACTCCAGTATTCTTGCCTGGGAAATCCCATGGACAGAGGAGCCTGTTGGGCTACAGTCCATGGGGTCGGGTCGCAAAGAGTCGGACACGACTGACTAGCACTCACCACACAGTAGCACTGGGGAAGAAGTGGTGGGTGAAGGTGTGTAGGAACGGGCAGAAAAACAAAGTCTCTCTCGTAGAGACAGAGCCGGTCGTGGGAAGAGGCTGCGGCCCGAGAAACCCCCCCAGGTGAGGACAGTTAGCAGAAGGGGGCCGCTGCCTGTGGCCGCCTGAACGTGCAGGGAGAGGCAGATATCCGCTGAGGAATTTGGCACAAAACATGTGGCATCTTGTATGACTAGAATCTAGGCATCTTCCTAGGGCAAAAAAGGAGGACTTGGAAAGTGTCAGCAACGCCCCACCTGGTTGGCTAACACCGGGAGTCCCACACACTGGCGCCAAGGTCTCGCCTATGCTGGTGTCACGCAGGACCGGTATGAGGAAGGCCAACTGCAGTGCTGGGCTCAGGCGCCCTCACTGATGGGTGTATGTGTCAAATGCTGCCAGGGGAGCCATCTGAGCTGCACCCCGGGTGCCGCAGCAGCCCATGACTGGGCTCCCCTCAGGGGACGCTGCCTGTACCCGTAGCAGTATGGAGGGGAGACCTGCCGGCCCCCCTCACTCCCCACCGCCCCTCCCACTCACGCCCACGCCCTGTCCCCCATTCCCACCTGCTCCCACCAAATCCCCACCAGCCATTCCCACCCAGGAGTTGCTAATAAATGTGCTGGGTCAAAACAGAGCCACTCCACAGCCTCGACCCTGTGGCTCCATCACATGGTCTAACCTTAGATGACCCCAAACAGCACTGTTATAATGCCTTCCCCAGCCATCGCCCCCATGAAGGAACACAGCTGCTAACGCACTAGACCATTGTCAGCTGAAGCCACGCCCCTGCCAGTGCATCAGCCTTTATCAACAGCATTGTGCACAGGCTGGGGGCACACATGCCCCTCGTGCTTGTAGACGAGATGCAAGCCCAGATGCCTGATGGCAGGAAGAGAACTCTGTACCAGCCCCCAGGTTCACAGAAGGCTCTGGGCTGCATTATCCTAGCAAATCCTTGTCTCCTTTAGCAAACTGATGCTCGGAGAGTTTCAGCATCAGTAAATGACAAAGCCAAATCAGGCTCAAGTCTTCTGACCAAAAAAGGTGATGTGAGAGCTGTCGGCCACCCCAGACAGGGGGAGGCGAGTTCTGTAATGTCTCTTGGGGCCCTGCCAGGTGTTTCTCTTTGAACTTTATTAGCCTTGAAGAGGCCTAAGGACCAGAAGCAAGGACTTTTCTTTGTACTTTCCTAGAATATTTGCCAACAAAAGTCTGCATTACTTTGTGACAAAGGTCCATATAATCAAAGCTATGGTTTTTCCAGTAGTCATGTACAGATGTGAGAGCGGGACAATAAAAAGGCTGAGCACCAAAGAATTGAGGCCTTCAAACTGCGGTTCTGGAGAAGACTCTTAAGATTCCCTTGGACAGCAGGGAGATCAAACCAGTCAATCCTAAAGGAAATCAATCCTGAATAGTCATTGGAAGGACTAATGCTGAAGCTGAAGTTCCAATACTTTGGCCACCTGATGTGAAGAGCCAACTCATTGGAAAAAACCCTGATGCTGGGAAAGATTGAGGGCAAGAGGAGAAGGGGACGACAGAGGATGAGATGGTTGGATGGCATCACCAATTCAACGGACATGAGTTTGAGCAAATTCCAGGAGATTGTGAGGACAGGGAAGCCTGGTGTGCTGCAGTCCGTGGGGTCACAAAGAGTCAGACACGACTGAGCACCTGAACAACAACAAGAATATTTTCAGTCTCAGCTTGATGTGACCCACTCCAGTGTTCTTGCCTGGAGAATCCCAGGGATGGAGGAGCCTGGTGGGCTGCCGTCTGTGGGGTCGCACAGCATCGGTCACAACTGACGCGACTTAGCAGCAGGAGCAGCTCGACATGTTTATTGAGAATCTAACATGCTATATGTTGTGCTAGAAACTAGGTTGTAGCAAAACAGGTCCTGCCCTCAGAATGGTTACAGTCCCAATGATGAGAGCAGCAGAAGGAAGGCAGATAATGACAACAGAGTCACAGGGAGAATGAGAGAGGTCTCCTCGCAGTTCAGAGGAGAGTGACTGATCCTGCCGTAGGGAGGAAGCTGTCTTAGGAGGAAGCGGTGGTAATCCTGAGTGAGGATCTTGCAGGATGAATACGAGTTTGCCAGGAAACTGAAAAATTAGAAGTTATCCCTGGCAAAGAGAATCACACTTGTCAAGGCCACGGGCATGCTGTTTAGTTGCTCAGTTGTGTCCAGCTCTTTTGCGAGCCTGCCAGGCTCCTCTGTCCATGGGATTTTCCAGGCAAGAGTACTGGAATGGGTTGCTATTTCCTTCTCCAGGGTGTCTTCCTGACCCAGGGGTCGAACCCACATCTCCTGCATTGGCTGGTGGCTTCTTTACCATTGAGCCACCTGGGAAGCCCCAATGGGCATGACCGGCATGCAGATGCTGGTGATTACAAGTTGCTCAGTACTTCTAGAGCACAAAGCGTCAAGAAATGAGGCCAAAAATATAAACAGGGTTCAGGTTTGCATACCAGGCTAAGAGCTTGTACTGACCCACAACTAATCAGCAGTCATGGAAGCACATAAATACATACATACAATGGAATATTACTCAGCCATAAAAAAGAACGAAACAATGCCATTTGCAGCAACATGGATGAACCTAGAGAGTATCATACTAAGTAACATAACTCAGAAAGAGAAAGACAGGAACTTCCCTGATGGTCCAACAGTTAAGATTCCACACTCGCAATGCAGGGGTCCTGGGTTCAATCCCTGGTCAGGAAACTAGACCTGGCATGCCGCAATCCTGCATGTCACAACTAAGACCCAGCCCAGCCAAATAAATAAATACATAATAAAGTTTTTAAAAAGAAAGACCAGTACCATATGATATCACTTATATGTGGAATCTAAAATATGAAATAAATGAATTTATCTATGAAACAGAAACAGACTCACCATCAGAGAAGAGACTTGTGGTTGCCAAGTGGGAAGGGAGGCAGGGGAAGATTGGACTAGAAGTTTGGGATTAGGAAATACAATCTATTATATGTAGGATGAATAAACAAACAAGTCCTATGATATAGCACAGGGAACTATATTCAATATTCTGTGATAAAACATATGGGGAAAAAAGACCAGGAGTACATGGCCATATTCCCACTGTCAGTGGTTACTTTACTCACAGTTTGGAGAGAGTTTCAAAGGAGAAGCAAGGAGACTAATAGACCAGCTATTGTCATAGTCCGGGCAAGAGAGATGGCCCAATGGGGCTGCCGAGCACTGAAGGGCAGACTGACCCTGGAGACAGGAGTCAGAAAGTAAACTCTACCAATAGACGAGAGCAGGGGAGGTGAGGTGGAGTAAGGATGATTCCCAGGTGTTCTGTCTTGAGTATCTGGATGAGTCAGCATCCCCAGCTGACATGGGGAATACCAGGAGCTAAGTGGACTTGGAGAGAAGGATGGACATTCATTCCTGGCCATCTTGAGCTTGAGACGTCTGAGGGACCATTCCCTCCGGGTGCACCTGTACGCCTGGAAATGTGAGTGTGAAAGAGTACAGATGAGTGACCTTAACAAGCATGTCTTCTGTGGGTTCATAAGGAATCGTGAGACAAGTCCTGAATGAGTGAAGCTAAGGATAAAGAGCAGGAAAATCAGAATTCTGCAGGGTAACAGAATTGACTTCCCTAGGATGCCAGAGAGCTGGAGGGAGTGAGGGTGGGCTGTGGGGCCAGGATGCAGGCAGACATGCAGATGGGTGGCCAGGAATAGGAAAGGGCAGTTTATTTCCAGTTCCTGGAGAGAATAAGAGACAGACAGACGTGTGAGGACAGATATCATTCAGTAAGTTGGGACAAAGAGGGACAAGAAATCAAGAACTACAAGGCTGTTGTTACTCTCCTCTACTTAAACAAACTCACAGACGGGCTTGGCACTCCCCTGGTGGTCCAGTGGCTAAGACTTCGTGCTCCCAATGCAGGGTGCCGGGGTTCAATCCCTGATCAGGGAACTAGATCCCGCATGCCACAACTAAAGATTCTGCATGTTGTATCGAAGACTGGAGATGCCATGTGCCATAACTAAGACCCGGTGCAGCCAAATAAATAAATACAGTTTTTAGTGGGCTTACTGAAAAAGTTACCTAGGTAATTAGATTGCGTTTTTTTAATGACTAGGTAAGAGAACCTTCAGAGAGATAAACGAATCTGAGTGAAATATGGTCAGATCTGTCCATAGGGTATGCACATACATTCTTGATATATCAAATGAAACGGTGGGAAAAAATCCTCTTGGATATGGCAACACTGATGTATTGTACTAACATGCCGTAAAACCATAAAAACATAGATTGCAGCAGGTAAAACCACAGCACATCAAACACCATGTAGACTTCAGCTCCCCCTACTTAGAATAATCAAAATCTATGAAAACATAACACAAATTTCTGCTCATCTGAGAAAAAGGCTGTCTGTCTCCATACCTGGTCTTCTAAACATCACTGAACTGGAGAACAGAACACAAGCTTCAACCTCCCAAAGGAAGAACATCTGCTATCACCCAGAGCCAAGTGAAAAACGCCTTTGGAGACAAGTTTGAGGGCATTTTGAAGACTTTGATGTGCAGAGAAATTTCAAGCTTGAAAGAGCAAGAAGCAAGAAGAAATAAACATTTCCAGCATTTTAAAGAACCAAGGCATCAACACAGCTCATTTGACCAAGGGGAGACTTACAAAAGCCTCGGGATGTAGCTTGAATCCAGAGTGGATCGCCATGGCTGTGGGCTTTTAAACCACCACTTGCTGAGAACAGGATTCCTACAGAAGGTACGAGGTGTGTGAGTGGGTGGATGTCACGTCCACATTTTGGCCCCGTCTGTCCAATGCCCCTCTCTGAACAGCACGGTGCAGGCGCTATTCAGCCCCAGGTCCCAGCACCCTGGGGCCACCCTCCAGGATGAGTAGCAAGGCCATTGCGGCATCGGCCACACGGGGGCGCTGTGAGGGATAAAGGCTGCGGTCCTGCCTGGAGCAAGGGAGGCCCTCCCACTGCCTGAGAAAAGGCCCCACCTCCCACCAGCAGCTCTTGGGCAGGAGAAAAGCCTGGAGGGGAGAGGGCTGAGTGTGTTCCCGAGCACCGGGAGAATCCCCTGGAGCGAAACCTAGCCCTTGCGCAAGTCATTCTCTGGCTGTGCTTCCCACCTGTCCTGCTTTCTCTGCCTCAAGAGTTTTGGGGATCAAAACAGGGTCTGCAGGCAGGCTTCCGGCTCCAGAAACTCACTCTTCAATGGCCGCATCCTCCTAGCAGAATAACTGGGGGCAGGGAGAGGAAGAGAAGAAGATTTGGGGAATGTGATTGCCTCCCAGGAAGGAGACCACGGGTGCTGACCAGGCTGGGCGCCCAAAGGCTGGGTGTGATGCAGGCGCCAGAGGAGCAGATGACAGAAACCCTCTGGGCAGGGCTGAGGACATGCGTGTCCAAATGAGGTAGTCTTCCCATCCCAATCCCATTATGTTTCTCTTCGAAAGGTGTTTTGTACATCTTAAGTTCAAAGGAAAAATTTGGACAAAAGACAAGCTGTTCCATCCCCTAAGCCAGTACCTGTTGGAACACGTGGCTTGCCAAGCGCTGACGAGGCAGGGCAAGAAGCCCTGGACCGACCTCCCTGAGGTCCTTAGGCGATGGCAGGGTACCCGCTCTGAGTCAGACGAAGGGCATTCTTCTACTATTACCGGTTCCTCCACCACCACCAAAACAAGCCATGTCTTTCTCTTTCCCACGTCCCTGAGCTGAGAAGCAGGTGTGGTCTATTGCAGCACATTTACATCAACCAAAACCACATTCCTGGGTGCCTCGATGCTATTGACATGTGCAGTTTCTGAGGCTGAATGACCCCTGACCTCTGGCCAGTCCCTGGGTTTACTTTTCCGGGCAACCCACTCATCCATCAGGGAGTAACCATGCTCTTAGGATGCTCCTCCAGCTCAGCCCCAGAGAGAGCATTGCAGGGGTCCAGGAGAACAAAGTTGGCCTGGTGCTGGAGTCCAGAGCAACCTCGAGGGTGCTCGCTGGGCATCTGCTCAGATGAACCTGTCCCTCACTCCAGTCCACCTTTGCGTCAGCTACTTGGTTGCATTCATTCATTTGGGGTATTGATACCGTGAGTCCCAGCACCAGGCTCTGCCAGGTGCTGAGGGTGTGATAGGAGGCAGACGGGTACAGTGCCATCTCTGATGGAGTTTACCTTTGGCTGAGAAGCAAACAAAGAGAGAAGCCAGTTCCTGGTGGTGATATGTGCCATGAGAAGCACCAAGGTTGTTGGGGGCATGGGTGTTAACATCAGGAAAGCCTCTCTGAAGAAGGGACACCAACCTGAGGTCTGAGTGGCGACTTTCAAGGACATTTCAGCCTGGACCCTCATCAGGAGAGGCCAAAAGGGAGTCATGATGAGGCAAGTGTGAGGCAGAAGACCCTGGCACTATCCTAGTTCATCAATTACGGGTGCCCGTGACTTCGCTTGCTAGTCCAATGGTTAGGACCCCGAGCTTCCACTGCAGGAGTCATGAATTCGATTCCTGGCCGGGGAATTAAGATCCCATGGCCAAAATATGTATAGGCACTCACTGCGGGAACATGTACCAACGTATTCAGGACTCTGTCCCTCGCCACCCAGCTCTGAGGCACAGGACTTCCATGGACACCAGGGCATGTGGGACACTCCAGACGCCTCAGACAAGAAAGCAAGCATGACCTGCTCAACTAGGAAGAGAGGTCATCCATGCAAGGACACTCAGGTAACTTGCAGTTGCTCAGATTTCCCCAGATGACCCTCCAGTCATGCCCATCACAGGATGCAAAAGGTCTCAGCCAGCTCCTGTGAACCATCAACCCTCCCGTTTGTGGGTGTGACCCCCACTTAGTATTCTCAGAAGCAGGGCTGGTTCAGGAATGGCCAGGGTCCCAGGGGGGCTCTGGGCTCCTGGGCCGAGCTGCCTAGCACATCCTCCCTTCCACAAGCTCCCCTTCTCCCCACCATGTGGAAGGGTGCCAGGCCACACCGAGGCTTCACTCAGGAGCAGCTCACTCCCCTCCTAAATGTTGCAGCTCCGTGCACTTCCTGGGTGACAAATGACCTTGACTCACATGGGTGAAGTAATGGCTTTCAGTCTCAGCCTTCTTGGTCACATTGCAACACAGCCTTTTGGAAAGAAGAACTAGTTTCCAGGTGCCAGCTCAGGGAATTTCAAACACCTCCCAGGCTGGGCTTACCAAACTCACTGTCACACGGTCGGTCCAGGTGCCAGAACCACCCTGGCCCTTTTCCACCAAAGATGCAACAGCAGGGCCTTGGGCAGGTAGAGGCCAGAGAACTGGGGCTCATTCCCAGCTCTCCCTTTGCTGTGTGACTTTAGACAAATGACTCAACCTCTCTGAGCTGCCGCCTCTATATCCACATATGGATTGTGGGGAGAATTGGATGAGGAAATGCCTGTGAAAGCACTTTGTGAGTTGGGGAGCACCATACCAGTGATAGTCATTCTGTCTGGCTGAAAAACTGATCCTAATAGATGAACTTCTGACTTTTTACCCAAGGAGTTCTTGGGGTATGAGAACTGATATCCCCAAATCCACTTCAATGTTTTTAGTACATCAACAAGTAAACTTCCAGGGTAAAATCAAAAATATATACTCCATGCTACATTGTAAAGCTTTATGATAAGATGTCAGGAGATTCCCATATATGTATATATCATAATAAATCCTTTGCTCTAAAATAATTTCCTGGAGACCCAGAATTGGAGCTTCCATGGCACTACTGGCTATACGTTGGCCTTGCAGTAACATATAGTAGGTGAGCCCAATATCAAGTCTTTTTATAGTTTCCAATTTATGCTACAAGAGAATGAACAAGTTCTCCTAAGCTACATGCTTTGACGAGACACAAAGGATCCCAGCCCTGCTACTCAGCAGATCCCTCTCTGGCCAATGACACTGCTGCTCCCAGCTCTTCAAATGCCTCTTCTCAGAAGAAATGGCTAAACCTTCACCATTCCATTTAATCAACCAAATGAGAGACAAGGCTCCAGTCCTTCCTCACTCACAGGCGATGAGATCAGTGTAACTCCGATGCCCAAGGACAAATGACCAAGGATTTGGCTTTGAACAGAAAGGGACACGCAGGCTGGGTCTGCAGAAGGCTCTGCACCAAGTGGCGCGTGCTCATCTTGGCTGGTCTCCTTCCCCTACAGAAGAAGAGACCTCCCCCAACTCAGAAAGTAGGAGTATAACCCTCCTTGAAAAATATGAGATGTGAGATTTCCCCTGGAAGGCCCCAGTGAATTCGAAACCCAACTGGAATAGAACTTGCCACTCTTTTTTTTTTTGGCCATGCATCATGCAGGATCTTGGCTCCCCAAGCAGGAATCAAATCTGACCTCTGCATTGGAAGTGCAGAGTCTTAACCACTGGACCAACAGGGAAGTCCAGCTTTCCTTCTTCTCCATGATCTCAGAAGGGGAACATAAGAAAGGCTGATACTCAAGCCCCCTTCGCAGCCAGCTAGAAGGCAGCATCTCAAACACCCGTATCCAAGACCACTCTCTCCACTTCCCATCTCCGCGTGCTCTAAGTCCTCCCCATCTCAATCTGCCACTCTACTCTCAACTCAAGCAAACACTCAGAAGTCATCCTTAACTTTTCCCTCCCTCATGCCCTGCATTCAGTCCATCAGAAAAGTATGTTGGTACCGCCTCTCCGAGAAATCCAGGGTCACATACTGCTCGCTTACTCCCAACATCATCTCCTGCAGCATCCTTCTCCCTAACCTTTGAACAGACCACCTTCATCCCCCTTTCCGGGCCTCTGTACCACTGCCCCCTTCCCTCTGGAATGCTCACCCCAGTCCAGCCTCTCCCCATCATTTGGGATTAGCTACTACAGACTCCTGCTCTGCTCCCCTCCCTAAAGTTGGCCCTCCTCCCCCAGCCTCCCCTCCAGGCCCATCTCTGTTACATCGTGCACTTTTATTTTCCTCCTCATTTGATGTGGTGACTCTCTGTCTCCTGCGAGCCCCACAAGCCACAGGGGCCACGTCTGCCTCGTTCATCACTATAGCCCTGGCACCTGGAAGTATTACCAAGATGGGCTGCTCAAAAAGTACTCCATCACCATTTCCAAGAGTCCAGTAACTTCAAGCAAACTGGGCTTGGTACAGCGCACTGACGCTTCCTGGGGTCACCCATGGCCGGGGTCAGCACCTCTGACCACAGGGCCATGGCCAAGTTCCTGGTTTGGCCACCGAGGCCGGTTAGTCTGGAGAAGCCCTGCACTGCCTCCACCCCTGGCGTCCACCTCTGAGGGGTCTCCCCCTTCCCCCCCAGGAGCTGGGCTTAAGACCACGAGCCAGCAGACCCTGGCCCCTTGCACCCCAGAGTCCCAGGGGAGGGGAGGGCACCTATCTGCCCTTCTTGGCCTCACCACCTGGCCAGGCAAGCAAGCCCTGCCATTTCCCCATCTATAAGACAGGGACAAAGAATGCTTTGTCACCCCACCTACTTCTCACGGGTGTTATGAAACTACTATTTGCTTGGAAAACACTCTGAGAGCAACTCGGGTAAAGGTGCCCGTGGCTCGGATGACGCTGCTGTATTCAGTCCAGGCCAGGGAGGGCCAGGCCAACTCGTCATCCAGTGACCGCCTCAGCTGCCCGAGGGACGGGAGGGACACCCGCCTCTCCTGTGTCGCCAGGCCCGGTGTCGCCAAGCCTGCTGGCTGTGCTGTGGTCCCAGAATATATCCACGAGGTGCGTGTGCATTCCTGGAGCCACCTGACCCACTGATTTCAGCAGAATATGACCTCTCTCAGGGCCTGGACAGTGGCTGCCAAGCACCCAGCCCAGCCTGGTGTCAGGAAGGAGAGTCGAGGGTTACCTGGGGATAACCTGCCTGAGCTCAGGGCCACGGCCCGGGTGCCAGCCTCACAGGCCAGGAGCTGGGAACAGACAAACGCGACGGTCTTGGCCCCCGGCCTGGGGAGGGCAGATCTCACCAACCTGCACCTGCTCAGGTGCCCCTCACCAGCTGCCGGAGCAGCAGCCTCCGTGTTGCCATGACAACCATGCTTGGCAACCATCTCTCTGCCTCCCAGGAGGGGACGGTCCCCAGAACTGACCAGGGCATCTCCTGCAGCAGCTCAAGGTTGACGATGGAGAAAGGCAGAGAGGCGGGCAGTGCGAGGGACAGGGGACATACCTGCCACTCCGCCAGCTCTCCAGCCTTCACATCCCACTGGACACTGAACTCAGCCCCACCCGGCAACACCCACCAGGGGGCTGCCGCTTCCTTAAAGCGGGTGGTGAAGCATTTAGCAGACGGTGAACAACAGACAGCATGTACATTTAATTATAACTCTCCCGGATAGGAAGGGCTGGCTATATACAGTATGTCTGCCTGTTACTAATTATATTTATTTTCAAACGACGAGGGGGAGGGGGATCTTCTGAAGATGAGTCAGAAAAACAAAAATCCTTCAGTGTTATGAAAGCAGAGAGATATCTCTGGAGGGTGTCTGTACTGCGTGGCTGTCTCAGCCTGATAATGGAAAAACCTGAGCGAAGAGAGCCGCACTGCTGAACACCTCAAGGGGGCTCTCCTGGCTCCAGGTCCCCTCAAGTCAGGACCTGAGCAACTGAAAGCCTTCCCCACCCTGCCCCGCGCCCTGGACAAAGCCTGCTCTCCTTTTCTGCAAAGACAGGGTCATTCAGTGCCTGCTGTCACCTTAATTGGGAGGCAGTTATCCAGTTGAAACACAGCTAAGGGTTTTTTTCCCTCATCAAAGGAAAAGCATCCTGCCCAGATGGCTGAAAGGAAAAGGCTTCCTCTGCAATCCACCCCCGTATGGCCCATGATGTTATTTATAACAACACCTAGAAACCCAAAATAGTCAGCCCCACGCCTGGCAGAAGCCAATCCACACTTGGGAGGAAGGCAGACCACTGGACTAATTTCAGCTGGACACGGGCCCCACACACACTGGGGCACTCACCTCCACATCCGAGTGTGCGAGGTGCATTTGGTTGTTTGGAGGGGACTGTTTCTCGGCTCCTATCAGCTCCTCCTCCTCCTCCAGGGTTGCCCTGGCCCCTCCCCCTCACATCCTCCAGGGGCTGAGCAGCAAAGGGAACCCAAGGTGACACATCCGCCCAGAGGGGCCATAGCATTCACAAAGAAGGCGTTTTCCAATAATTTTTTAAATAGTCACACTTGTTTTGTTTGCTTTCTTCCAGGAAGGCAGCACTGTTTTGGAAAAGGAGGGGGAGGGGGGGAAAAAAGTGAGTTCATTTCCTGAGTCTTTGAAACAGTTTCTCCGTAGACAGAGCATCAAGAAGCTGTGGCCACAGGTAGAGAGAGCGCAGGGCCGTAGCACACACACGGCACAGAGAGGAGCTTGGCCCTCACCCACGTTCTTTAACAGCCAGTGGCGGGAAAACTGGACTCAGCAACAAGGGGCCATGGAAGGACCTGGGGGAGCAGGTCCCGACAAATGTCATTCAGACCAGCTGTTTGGGAAAGAGTCTGTTTGTCCAGGGAAGGTTGGGTGATGCAATCAGTTTATTCAAAGGAGAAGGCAGAAAATGGACCTGATAATCAGGGACCCAGGAGAGGGTTATCGGAGCTGCCAACGCCTGTCACCATCCACAGTGATTTTGGAACCCAAGAAAATAAAACCTGTCACTGCTTCTCCTTTTTCCCTTTCTATTCGCCATGAAGTGATACGATCTTAGTTTTTTAATGTTGACTTTCAGGTCAGTTTTTTCACTCTCCTCATTCACCCTCATCAAGCAAGAGGCTTTTTAGTTCCTCTTTGCTTTCTGCCATTAGAGTGGTATCATCTGCATATCTGAGGTTATTGATATTTTTCCTGGGAATCTTGATTCCAGCTTGTGATTCATCCAGCCCAGCGTTTCGCATGATGTACTCTGCATGTCAGTTAAATAAGCAGGGTGACGACATATAGCTTTATCGTACTCCTTTCCTAATTCTGAACCAGTCGGTTGTTCTGCAGTTCACGGGGTCACAACGAGTCAGACACGACTTAGTGACTCAACAGCAACAACAACAAACGTGCTTTTCACATTTGTTATTTCACCCTGTGAGCACTGGGCCCACTCCACAGGGATGGCGGGAAGGCTCTGGAGAGTACATGACAGATCCAAGTGCATCCCACTCTGCCTATGATAAAAACATCTTTCCTGGTGGCTCTCTTAGCCCTCTGTCCCTCTGCTTCAGGGCTGTAGCTAGCCTCATGTGCCAAAGGCACTGTGGGGATGAGTCAGCCTGTGTCTGTCTGTCCATCGATCCCACTAGAATAAAACCTCCTTGAGGAAGGGACTTCCCTCGTAGTCCAGTAATTAAGACTCCACACTCCTGATGCAGAGGGCCCAGGTTCAACCCCTAGTTAGGGAACTAAATCCCACATGCTACAATAAAGGTAGAAAAGCCTTCATGCTGCAACTGTTAATTAGACCCAGCACAGCCATAAATAAAATAAGTAAATGTCTACATTAAAAAAAAAAAGCTGTCTAAAAATTTCATTATTGTGTAAGACTGAGGACTCCCCAGGTGGTGCTGGTGGTAAAGAACCTGCCTGCCAATGCAGGAGACACAAGAGACTCGGGTTCGATCCCTGGGTCCAGAAGATCCCCTGGAGGAGGGCATGGCAACCCACTCCAGTATTGTTGCCTGGAGACTCCCATGGGCAGAGGAGCCTGGCGGGCTTCAGTCAATAGGGTCACAAAGAGGTGGATATGACTGAAGTGACTTAGCACACACGAGCACTTCAAAAAACAAGATTATGCTCCATTCCTGGGTCACACAGAATAAATGTTGAGAAGCCTCCCTCCCTCAGATCAGTGGCCTTTGGGAGCCGAGGCCACCAACGGGGGACTCTGTTTTCTCATGGGCTGGACACATAGCACACAGCAGGGAAGATCCAGGTCGCCAGGACTGGCTCTCCTACCTCCCACCACCAGGCTTTCCAAAAGGCCGTTTGGCTCCAATGTATCATATGACTTGTTCTTAGAGTTACATTTTAACTGACAAAGTTTAACAACAACTATGACTTATGGCCTTCTAAAATTGGCAGCAGAAAAATGAACTAAGGAAGTAATGGAAAAAAACCCACAAGTGAAGCCACTCTGTAATATGCACAGTTTCTGTTGTGTTTTTTTTCCCTTTCCAAGCATGTATGTGTGTGTGTGTGTGTGTGTGTGTGTGTGTGTGTGTGTGTATGTGTGTGTTTTCGAATGGTAGAAAATATTTTCCAGATACACTGCCCCGGCATTTCCAAGTACATATTTATGCCAAGTTTATAAAAAGCAGCTGCAGACAGGGTTGACCGAAAGGCTTGCTCTGCTGTCTGGCTTCCAGAAGGTGCCTGGGCCCTAGCTCTGTCATCAGGACACATTCTTACCTCCTAAAAATCTCTCACCTGTGTCATGCTCCCAAAAGAGGACAAACCTCTTTGGGGGCCCCATGACCCAGAGGAACGTGGGGCCCCTACTCCCCTAGGCATTCCCATCACACTTTGGTTTTGCAAGGTCCTACAGTGACCTGTGCTTTATCACTTTTGGTCATTTGAAATCCCCACGCAGACACAGAAAGGAAAGTGTTCCGAGGCGCATTTCATAAATATCTGGGTGGCCCGCTTGGAGGGGCAGAGCAGCTGGAGGCCCAATGGCATCAGTTTCCGAATTGTTCAGAGCAGACTGTGGAACGGCATGGCTGAGGCTGTGTCGAACTGTGCCATCTCTTCAGTGGGCCTGAGACTCTCGAGGCCCCTCCTCTCGGCCCTCAGTGGGTGAAGCCCCCTGCTGCACTCCAGCCCTCCCTGCACCCTGGAGGGGACTTCACCCTGGACACCCTGAGCCACTGTCTGCCTGCCCCCAAATCCAGACGCTCGCTGGCCTGAGGCAGGGCGTCCTCTGGCCTCCTTCCGTCTCCACGGCCTTAATGAGGATGCCCATAACCTGCTCCCCGGGGGTGACTAATTGGTTAATCCTGGGAAGGCCCTTTGCAGAAGACAGGCAGGGGATTACTCATGGGATTGAAGGCAGGCACCTGACCCAGTCCGGGCCTGAGTCAGCAGAGAGACCTCCCACCTGCAGGCAGGCTGGGCGAGCTGGCCGGGCTCCCTGCTCAAGGTCAGGGTTGGCCAAGGGGAGGGGTGTGGCCAGCACGCCTCCGCGGAGTTTGGGAACCGCGGCTCATGGGCGTTTGCAGGGTTGAATAAGCCTTCAAATGACTCTGCCAAGAGGCCAGCACACCTTGAGAATATCAGTCAAGGCAGGATTTCCTGGTCATTGTTAGGGGAAAATGCTTTTCTCACAGAGAATTCCTCCCAAGAAATGTTGTTTTCTCCTCCCCTGAGAGGAAAGCGAGCTGAGGCAGCAGCGACGGGCAGCCTGGGGGAACTGAGATAGGGGTACAAAGGTGGGGAACAGTTATGTTTTCTCCCCTCCAGCTTCTGGTCCTCTCAATCTGCTCCCCGCTCACATCTCACAGGAAGAGGAAGTGGCAGCCAGAACTGGGAACCAGGGGTCAAAACCAGTGCACGAGGGCGAGGGTCGCTCAGGACCGCGGCCCCGCCCACCCTTGACCCGGTGGAGGGGGTTTTGACACAGTGGCAGCTCAGAAGCTGAGAACAGAAAGCCTTTCAGTGGCCAAGTTGACGCTAAGATTCCACTGCCGAGAGCCCATTTCCTGCACTTTGCACATCCCTCCCCCGCCCCGTTCCCTCTTCCAGCACCTTCTCCCAGTGACCCTGCTTCACGCTGCCTCTGTGCATGCAGCCCTAGTTTCTTTTTCCTTCTAGAACACAAGTCAAGCGACCAGAAGGATTGCAGGCCCTTCTGCTTTCTCTTTGAGGTCCCCAGGCCCTTATAAGTCTTTCATGGCCCTTTCTACTTCCTTAGATTGCATGAAGCTCTAGAGGCCCCCCACAACACATAGAATGATAAAGATGCAAAAATAGGACGGACAGAGGGGACCCTGAGGGCAGAAAAGGAGGCAGAGGGGCTACCCATCTTTGCAGGCAGTCAGGGATAGACAGGATGGAGTGGGTTGGGGGCAGAGCGGCAGGAAGAGGCTATGAAATGATTTTGTTCTGTTCTGTTTGGAAGGAGGTGGGTGGAAATGAGTTTGGAGAGGATTAGAATGAGGGAAAACGGTTTCAGGGGAGGAAGCCTCTTTTCTGCAGTTCTAACAGTGCCATCAAGTGGCTGAGCGAGCAGGCGCAGGGCAGAGGCGCAGGGTGGAGGCTCTGGACAGCCCCTGCGGGCCCTGTGGAGAGAGGAGCTGCGGCCCTTTGGCACTTTCAAAGGGCGCCCAACTGAGGGCCGGGGGCCGGCCTCCAGCCACACAGCCGAATACCTTTCCCTAGAATGGTTTGCAAGGATACGGCCGAGACAGCTCCCCAAGTGCACCCTTAAAAACCCCAGTGGAGGGATTTCCCTGGTGGTCCAGTGGCTGAGACTCCGCAGTCCCAATGCAGGGGTCCCGGCTTCGATCCCTGGTCAGGGAATGAGATCCCACATACTGCAACTAAAGATTCCACATGCCACAAGGGAGATCAGAGATCCAGAGTGCTGCGATGCAGCCAAGTAAATAAATAAATAGATAAAATAGAAACTGTGTTTCCCGAAGGACAAACAAGCTGAGCTTCTTTTTAAAAAATAAAATAACACAAACGGATAGGAGTGACCAAGCTTACCAGGTTCCTGCTTCATTTAGCTTCTGCCCACACACACACAGGTGTCGCCTGGAGGCGATATCCCATGAGAGGCACCAAAGCATATTTGCAACCGGAAAAGTGGTCAGTGACCAGAGCAAGCCTATCTGGGCCATCAGACCCTCTGTTCGAGGGAGAGCGAGGGCAGAAAGATGCTGAGCAAGATGAGGCAAGGTGAGCACACGTAGGGAAACCTAATCAGGCTAAACTTCCAGCTCAGGACAGTCTCCTGGCATTTCACTTGACTGTAGTTGCTTTCTTTTGTTTCGTTTTTTCAACCCTGTAAATCAAAATCATCTTGGCTTAGAACTCCACAAATAGTTTTCTTTCTAAAGAGAGGCATCTTACTGAAACAGGAGACTTTGCCAGCCATTGTGTGTGTGGTACCTGGAATCAAGGAGGAAGTGGAACTCAGTAAGAACGTTCCCCCAGGAGTCCGAGGCCCTGATGCTCATCGCACCCTGACGCTGAGCTGCTGTGAAGCTCTGAGGCGGTGGGTGACCTCATGCGCTAGCCTCTGTGCTCCGTTGTATCTGGCTCTGTGTGACCCCACAGACTGTAGCCCGCCAGGCTCCTCTGTCCATGGGATTCTCCAGGCATGAGTACTGGAGTGGGTTGCCATGCCCTCTTCCAGAGGATCTTCCCCACTCAAGGATCGAACCCAGCTCTCCTGCATTGCAGGCAGATTCTTTAAGGTCTGAGCCTGTTCTATAAAAACAGGAAATACAGTTAGATCCACAATTTTCAAAACTCACTCCTCACACTAGCAGAGGGATATCAGTTTGGTGGGACTTTGGTTACCATCTCCTTTACCAGAACAACTGGGCCTTTGTCCATTTTTTTCATAGTTGGCTGCTAGGTAAGATCTTACAGACAAGCAAAAGTTAGGAGAATTCAGCACCATTAAATCAGCTTTACAACAAATGCTAAAGGAACTTCTCTAAGCAGGAAATACAAGAGAAGGAAAAATAAAACACAAAATAAACCCAAAACAATTAAAGAAATATTAATAGGATCCTACAGATCGATAATTACCTTAAATATAAATGGATTAAATACACAAAACACATACAATGACTGGGCAGATGAGAACATGCACTTGAATGCCCTTCCACTTACCACATCACGCTGCTTGGCCCCCAAATCGTATGTAATTATTTTATATTGTTAGTTTAATCATGTTTCCATTATGGCTTGCAATTGTAATGATTTTTTATTTTTTGTCTGGCTATCAATTGTGAAAACTGATAAACGTCTTCTACTATTGGGGAAAAAAAAAAGATCTTATATGAACAAAGGGTTCCACAGTGCCATAGCCAATTTTTAAAATTTTTTCATTTTATTTTACTTTACTTTTTATTTTATTTGGTTGCACTGGTTCTTAATTGTGGGATGTGGAATCTAGCTCTGCAACCTAGGATCAAACTCGGACTCTCTACATTGGGAGCACAGAGTCCCAGCCACCACCAGAAAAGGACCACAAGAGACGTGTCTCCATGGGCCCTTTTGAGGTGCTTGCCCAGACCACAGTTCTCATGACCCCCCGCCACGCCGGCAGAGGCCCTAACACCACGTCTGAGCTTCGTGACTGCATACCCAGATGACTGACTACCCAAGAGATGGACAGCTGTCCCAGGTGACCCAACCTGGTTCTTCCTCCCCAGAGTCTGAAAGAGGGTCAGACTGGGTCCAGAGCTGAGGTGGCCAACAGGGAATGGGTGTCTGGGATTAGGGGAGGGAGGCGTGCTGAGCAGCTTTCCACTCCTGTGGTGTTCCCCAACCCCCTGCCCTCAGGTCCCCCTTCAGTAAACAACATCCCCTGTCAAAAGCTGCCATGGTCCCCTTCAGTAAAGGTCCCCTATTAAAAGCTTTAAAAGCTCTAGACAGGAGCCTCTAAAAGCTTCTTCCTGTCTCTAAGAAAAAGCGAGATCACCCAGGTGCAATACACCTCATCTCCCCAGAGCCACCTTCTGGGTTTTGTTTTTTTTCTTTTGTAAGTGCAGTTTCTGGGACTTCCCTGGTGGTCCAGTGGTTAAGATTCCGTGCTTCCACTGCAGGAGGCGCAGGTTCAATTCTTGATCAGGAAGCTAAGGTTCCGAATGCCGCATGACAAAGCAAGAAAAGGGGGGGGGCAATTTCTAAATAGACTTTGTAATTTTATGAACTAAAATGTTAACTGCAGTAGGCATATAATGACTCAGTATAAAGCAGCATTATCATTGCCTCTGTGATTAGTATATTCAAAAGTCATTTATAAATCAATCATTTTTCTGCTGCTATACATTTTAATTTCAAAAACATTTTGTTGTTCTTATGTTCTCAGACCACATTACTGATAATACATTTCAAAATTTTTTAGTCCTGAAATCTTCCATCCAAGGACTTATGTATCTATAAATATGCTAATTCATTCATTCATCCATTTTCTGAGATGAATTTACCAAGATGAAATTCAAGATGAGTTTACTCTGAGATTTACCAAAGAAATAGATGGCAAAAATCTCTTCAGTAGGAGCTTATAGGGTAGAAATGAAACAATGTCATTTTCAGCAACAAGTAGATTACCATACTAAGTAAGTCAGACAAAAACAAATACCGTATGATATCACTTAGATGTGAAATCTTTATTTTAAAAACAATAAAAATAAACTTATTTACAAAAGAGAAACAGAATAACATGTCGTGGTCCATGCGCGGGTTGGAAAAGAATTTCCAGACATGAGACAGAATGAGAGGGGAATAAAGTTTATTAGAGAGGGAGACGCTCTGAGAACAGCAGGTCAGCTCAAGGGAGAACCAACACTGAACAGGGGTCCTTAGTCCACTTTTATACCCAGGGTACAAAGAGTGGGATCGGGGTCTTTCAGGTCATTTGCTGATTGGATGAGGCATGTATACTGGGTGGGGGGAGAGGAGGGCAAACACCTTCTCCCTGGGGTCGGAGGGGAGGGGTTGCACTGTTCCATAATAATACAACGTGGGGGAGGGAAGGATGAGAAGGGTGAGGTTTTTCTGTTCCTGCATTCCAAGACCCTCCTTGGTTTTATCTGCTCTTTCCTCTTTGGGTCACCGCATAACAGACTTTAAAAACAAACTTATGGTCACCAAAAGGGAACTGCAAGGGGGAAGGATAAATTTAGGAGTTTGATTATATATAAAATAGAGAGCCAACAAGGACTTACTGTATAACACAGGGAACACCACTCAATATTCTGTAATAACTGAAATAGGAAGAGAATCAGAAAGAGTGGATGTATGTGTACCCATAACTGATTCACCTTGCTGTACACCTGAAACTAACACAACACTGTAAATCAACTATACTCCAGTATAAAGTGAAAATTAAATGTAAAAAAATAAGAGGGACTTCCCTGGTGGTCCGTGGCTAAGACTCTATGCTCCCAATACAGAGTTCTGGGTTCAACCCCTGATCAAGAAACTAGATCCTACATGGCACAACTAAGACCCAGCACAGCCAAATAAGTGCATAGATACATACATAAAATAAGTAAATTGTAAACTTTTTTTAAAACAATGTTGGATTTAAAAAGGAAGAAAAATTTAAAAACAGAGCTGACAGGGTATATAATATGAAGAAATCATAATTTTAAGTGCTGTGTTGTTGTTCAGTCACTAAGTCTTGTCCAGCTCTTTGCAACCCCCTAGACTGCAGCACACCAGGCTTCCCTGTCCTTCACCATCTCCCGGAGTTTGCTCAAATTCATGTCCATTGAATCAGTGATGCCGTCCAACCGTCTCATCCTCTGTCGTCCCTTTCTCCTTCTGCCTTCAATCTTACCCAGCATCAGGGGCTTTCCCAAAGAGTCAGCTCTTCGAATCAGGTGGCCAAAGTATTGGAGTTTCAGCTTCAGCACCAGTCCTTCCAGTGAATATTCAGGACTGATTTCCTTCAGGATGGACTGGTTTGATCTCCTTGCAGTCCAAGGGACTCTCAAGAGTCTTTTCCAGCACCACAGTTCGAAAGCATCAGTTCTTCAGTGCTCAGTCATTTTTATGGCCCAACTCTCATATCCGTACATGACTACTGGAAAAACCATAGCTTTGACTATAATTTTAAGTCAGTATTTCCTAAATTAGGTCGTCTTCTTACACTACAGAAGACCTGTGCCTTTCTCCACAACAGATCAAAAACTCCTAACATCAATTTGTAAAAAGGCTTTCAAGGAGGACATATATTTGTCAAACTCTGGGTCACAACCTAATGGTGGACCCTAAAATCCATTGAGTCTATAGGAAAGCATTTTATATTTTTTAAAATTGGAATGTGTCACACGCAGTAAGGCCAAGTATTGTTATGGAAAACCTGATTTCAGGGCGGGGTGATGATGCCAAATGCACCTCTCACTGTGGGTTGGGGGTGGAGGGCGGGGCAGGTGGCCAGAGGGACTGGCAGTATAGAAAGCCAGGCCTGAAACCCCCCATCACTTCTGGTCCAGCTGACGCTTCGCCTGGAGACTGCAACTGTCCAGCAGCCACGATTCAGTCCTCTGACATTATTCCTGGAACTGACAGCCACACAGCAGTCTGTAGTAGATGCTATGGCCATGCCATAGCAGAGAATCTAGCTGACAAGTGATGTTTGGGTTTACATGAAACAACATTTTACCTAATTTTATTCTTCAAAAGTGTGGTGAAACCTCAGTTTTGTTTGGGGCTCAATACAGGGCAGACCCTTACTCCTCAAGACCTGGAATTGGGAGCTGGGCTTCACTTGAGAACTTATTAAAAAGACTTCCAAGTCTTATTCCAACTTAATAAATAAGAATCTGCATTTTATCTAGGGCCTGGAGATTTGTGCTTACGTCTAACTTTTTTTTTTTTCTTCCACTTTTGGCCTTGCCAAGAGGCATGTGGGATCTTAGTTCCCTGAACAGGGATGGCACCCAGCCCCTGTGTTGCTAGGGAAGTCCCCCGTGCGTGCATTTAAACTTTGAGGAGCTCTGATTTGGAAATACTGGTCCCCTTTAACTGACACTCGGCTTTGGTAGAATTTTCACGGGTCCAGTGTGAAATAGCGTCCTTTGTTGGCAAGAACTGGGTTGGAAATGAAGGTGATTGTAATGGTGGATGTAGTTCTGTTTCATTTCATGTGCTTAGCAGACAAAAATGAAACTTGGGTAACAAGGCCTGCCTTTTGGTTATCATTTCTCCTACCCCATGAACCCAAGGTGGCGCTGGTGGTAAAGAATCTGCCTGCCAATGCAGGAAACACAAGAGACACCGGTTTGATCCCTGGGTCGGGAAGATCCCCTGGAGTTGGAAATGGCACCCCACTCCAGTATTCTTGCCTGGGAAATCCCAAGAACAGAGAAGCCTGGCGGGCTACATTTCATGGGATCGCAGAGTCAGACAAGACTGAATGACAAGACCAGCACAGCCCAAGAACCTTCAGGGGCTTCTCAGGGGGCGCTAGAGGTGAAGAACCCGCCCAATGCAGAAGATCCAAGGGACGCAGGTGATATGAGAGACGATGGTTTGACCCCGGGGTCGAGAAGATCCCCTGGAGAAGGGCACGGCAATCCACTCCAGTATTCCTACCTGGAGAAACCCACAGACAGAGGTGCCTGGCGGGCTTCAGTCCATGGGGTGGCAGGAGTCAAAGTCTACTTGGCAACTAAATCACCACCACCAGGAACCATCAGAAGATGACGCCTACATGGCCCGAAACCCAAGCGTGTCCAGGTTTGCTTTCTCTGATATCCTCCCTAAAAGGGCCTGTTAGGAGCAGCATCCAGGGAGAAGGTGACCAAATCATGCCCCTGGATAATAGGAGTGACTTTCCTGAAAAAGTGGAACATTAAGATTCCAGGATCCTTGAGATAAACAAAAGGAGGGACTGGCCTGGTGAGAAGGAAAGAAGCCCGAAAGGCAAGCAGACCCCACAGAAGGCGGGAGCGCCACGACCCCAGGACGGAAACCCCCCTCCCAGGAAAGACTGAGCTCCCTGCATCCTGACCAGGCAGGCTGGCCCGCCCTTTCCCCACCCCCCCACCCCCACCCCAGTCCTGGGATTCTTGGCATTCCAGAGCCCAGCGAATAACAATGGCAGTGTTTGTGGCATCTCAGATCAAGCTTGGAAACTTTTAAATGTCAAAATGAATGATGTGAAAGACTTGTGGGAGCAGCGAAGAGGGGAAAGCTGAGCTGAGAAAACCGAGAGGCCAGGGGCGCCAGAGGGGCCACTGGTTAACACGTCTGCAGGGCTCCAGCGTCTTTTAATCAAAGGGATACTCAGAAGCAGAAAAACATCTTGAGCTGTCACGAGAGCCAGTGATATGGCAAAAACGAGAAGATTTATGTGGTCCCTGTGGGGATAGCTGGGCGCATGTTACTGATTCACAGAAGATTTACTGTCTGGGCCTGGGGATGGGCAGGAGCTGCTGGTTTGCACCAAGGACATGACAGAGCAAGGAGCTCCATCGCCCCAGCTGACCCTGACCTGGAGTCGCGATATGAGGAAGCCCCCCAGCCTCGCTCAGAGCAGGGGGTCCCATGACTCTGTAGTTCCCCACATGGAAGGACCCACATCGGCCCCTCCAGAGAACAAGGGCTGCTCCAGCCACTCCGAGCCCTCCATCCCCGGGGTGGAGGTGCCCTGTGGACCACAGGGAGGAAGCCAGGCCTCCAGCCCCACTCTGCCTGCCTCCCTGGTCAGGGAACTAGATTCCTCATGCCTCAACTAAGACCAAGAGCAGCCAAATAATATTAACTATTAAAAAGAGGAAGGAACCACAGCAGAGTAGACCCTCTGGAGCAAGGCCACAGGGATCGGGGACCACCTGCTCCTGACTCTCAGGAAGTCATGGGGCCCCATCTAGGAGAAGCAATGTGGCAAATGAATCATGCCAGTGCACATGGCCTGGGGATGGGTTTCCAAGGAAAAGGGGTTGAACACTCTTTCAGAATATAAGCTGAGCTCGGTTCAGTTGCCTGCCCTGAGTGAGGTCCACGGCCTGTCTCTCCATGGCCCAGACCCACACGCGGCCAAGTCCAGATCATCTCCAGACCTCTAGTTCTCCCAAAGTCAGGTTTCCCAATGAATTCACTGAAAAGTCATCTTATCATAGAATAACATGAGGAGTGAGGTGAAGATGTATTTTACTCTGCAGGGTCTGGTATTTAGCAGTCACGGGAGGCCGGCAGGCTGGCAGCCCTCAGCTGCCTGCGAGAGACAGGTCCATCCCCTGGACAAGCCTGAGTGGGGGTGTACCACCTGCATCCCTCCAGACCACAGGTCAACACATGACAGCGCCTTCACGTCTGAGTAGGGAATGGATGGGTGAGGCAGGCACGGGCCCCTCCTTAGGCCTGAGACAATGAAAGACTGCCCTGGGGTGGAGAGCAGATCTCCAAAGAGGGGAGCATCAGCTCAGGAGCCCCACCTCTCTCACCCCTCAGAACCCCCTGCTGGGGGACCGTCCTATGATGCCTGAATTGATCTGGGGTTCTCCAGCAGCAGGCAGACAAGTGGGACAGCCCGGGACCAGATGAGCCTTGGTCTGCTGCTCATACTTCTCTGGCCTCAGAGAACAAGCCCCACACTGGGTACCAACGGCCACGTCTGTAAAATGAAGACAACAGCACCCGGCAAGCGCCCAGGACGTTGGAGACAACGTAATTCGGGAAAGCGCCCAGCACAGCTTCCTGCATACAACAATCACTGCACTGCCTGGTGGCCCAGGGGTTAAGAATCTGCCTCCCAATGCAGGAGACACAAGTTCCATTTCTGGGGAGATCCCACATGCCGTGGAACAGCTACTGACCCTGTGCTATGGAACCGGGGAGCTGCGACCACGGAAGCCCCAGTGCCCTGGAGCCCGTGCTCCACAACCAGAGACGCCCCCACAGCCTGAGGGTCGCAACCAAGAGTAGCCCCTCTCGCCGCAACTAGAGAAAGCCCTCTAAGCGATGAAGACCCAGGGCACCCAAAAAGAAAATTTAATTAATGAATTACTAGGGGCTTAAGGTGGTTTTTCCAGTGAAGCGATGCCGACATGTCTTGCTTGAAAGAGCACCCCTGGAGCCTCAGGGACGCTCAGTCAGCACATGTGAGCTCGCCACAGGAGGTGGGGGGGCCGTGTGAGGGAGAGGGGGCGACCTCAGGTGGTCTGAGTCGGAGGTGGAGGCAGGGACCCTGCCAGGGGGCAGAGAACACAGAAGGCTCCCTCCGGCCCCCTGGCCATCCCTCCTGCCCAGAGCAGATGAGGAGAGGGGGCAGAGGTCACCCACTTTGGGTCCAGCCCCCACCCACCCCACATCCTAGTTCCTCAGGGACACCCCACCCTTCCCGAGAGTGCCCCCCACCCCCCGGTATTGTGGGCACTCAGGAGTGCAGGGCTCGATCTTTACAGAACCACTGCCATACGCTGGCAGACGCAAGGAAGTCAGCCCAGCGCCTGGAGGGCAGCCCTAAGTGTCCTTTGTTTACGAGACGTCAAGTCCAAGCAGGCGGAGGCCAGGCTTGCGTGGAGCAGGAGTCACAAGTCAGCAGGAAGGCTGCCATCAGAGGCAAGGCGGAGCGACTCCCTGAAGGACCAGGCCTCCAAGGCCCGGTGCTGAGGAAGGAGACACGAAGGCAGGACTGTGTGGCCCAGCGGAAGGTTCTGATGGGCAAGGCAGGGAAGAAGTTGCCAACAGCCATGGAGCCTTCCAGAAAGACGCGGGTCCATGCCGCAAAGCAGAGTGGACCCTCCACGACATCCAGCTCCCTTGTCTCTGGACTTGCAGAACTGGTCCAAAAGGACCACCATCAACATCAAGGGGAGCCCCACACTCCCGCCACGCTGACTGGCACCAGGGCCGCCCCTGAGGATGCTCCTCTGCAGCCCTGCCCTTCTGTCCAGCCTCACCATAGGGACAGTCCAGGGGCACCCAGAGCCCACACCTGATCAGAGCTGGGCTGCTCAGCATCCCTGCCCACAAACCTGACTTGCTGAGAGATGTGGTCTCTCCCTAGAGGACCAACATACAGCGTGTGAACTTGAAGCTGTGAGCGGTCCTGCCATCCTCGCTGGAGACTGTGGAACCGACAGTCTTTCTGCAATGACAGGTCAGAACAAAGCTGGAGCCAGCACAAGAGCTGTGGAGGGGAATACTACTCAGCCATAAATAAGAATGAAATAATGTCTTTTGTATCAACACGGATGGACCTAGAGATTATCATACCAAGTGAAGTAAGTCGGACAGAGAAAGACAAACACCATACAATATCACTAATATGTGGATGCTAAAAGAAAACAAACTTATGGTCGCCAAAGAGGATAACGGGGTAGGGGGATAAACTAGGAGTTTGGGATTAACAGATACACACTACTATATATAAAGCAGGTAAAGAATAAGGACCATAAGTACAACACAGGTAACAATAAGCAATATCTTGTAATGATCTATAATGGAAAAGAATCTGAAAAAGAATATATATATGTGTGTGTGTGTGTGTGTGTGTGTGTGTGTATGCATAACAGAATCATTTTGTTGTATACCTGAAAGTAATACAATATTGTAAATCAACTATACTTCAAGTTTTTAAAGAATGAGCCGAGAGAGAGAACAAAAATTAATAGAAACACTTCTATGTCCACCCCCATCTCTGTGAGCTTTCTGACATTTTCCCAAGAAATTCCTTTTTCCACTTACATTAACCAGGTTTGATTTTTGATGTTCACAACGAAAAACTCAGACAAGTCAAGCACGTTACCACACCGAATTCCCATAACAAGCTCCCACAACAGGCCTACATGGACAATACTATTTTTTGCATTTCACACATAAGCAAATGAAGGCAAGGTCTCCAGAGCTCGGATCTGCTCCTAGACCTTCTGCCTCCAAAGCTCGCTGTCCTCCCTGTGGGACTAAGGGCCTCTCTGCGGCCACCTTGCCTCAAGTGTAAACTAAGGAGCCTGAAGGGGAGGAGAATGGTCCAGAAGCCCCAAATCTGCTGGAGGGAAGTGGCTGCGACCCGCTCTGTCCAGAGCCAGCACTCGTCTCACAGTGGTGACCCTCAAGTCTTCCCTGTGCATCCCTTAGCTCCTCCGCTTCTTGGCCTTGAGCGCATGTGACTACCATCATCTGCTTCTAGTCCGCGTCTCCAGCTGGTCTCTGAGCTCCGTGAAGGAGAGAGACCACTTGCTGCAACGTCTTGAGTACAAGCAAGGCCTCTCTAAATGTTTGTTAAGTGAACAAAACGAGGAGTGATGACATGAGTACAGAGGTCTATTAATGTGTGTGTGCTCAGCCACGTCCAACTCTGCGAGCCCGTGGACTGGAGCCCGCCAGACTCCTCTGTCCATGGGATTTTTCAGGCTAGTATACTGGTATGGGCTGCCATTTCCTCCTTAAGGGGATCTTTCTGATCCAGGGATTGAAACTGCGGCTCCTGAGTCCCCTACATCGGCAGGCAGATTCGTTATCGTTGAGCCACCTTTGTACTCAGGGAATTAGAGCAGTACTGAAGGTGCAGTACCTAAATTTGGCACTAGATGGCACCCAAGCACACAAAAAGATGCTTCTGAGCCAGGTAGGAGATGTGGGTTTTGGAGTTTCTCTTTTTTTGGTGGAGAGGTTTTTTTGTTTTCTTTCTTTTTTAATGTATTCCTTTTTTTTTTCTTTTTTTTCAGAAATCATTCATTTATTTCTTTACGGCTGCGCTGGGTCTTTGTTACTGTGCACAGGCTTTCTCTGGCCGTGGCAAGCAGGGGCTGCTCTCTATTGTATATGCAGGATTCTCATTGCAGCCATTCCTCTTGCTGCAGAGCACGGGCTCCAGGTGCCTGGGCTTCAGCAGCTGTGGCTAACAGGCTCTAGAGCACTGGCTCAGTAGTTGCGCAACACATAGGCGGGATGTGGGATCTTTCCAGACCAGGGATCAAACCCATGTCCCCTGCACTGGCAGACGTATTCTTCACCACTAAGCCACCAGGGAAGCCTGGTCCAGGGGTTTTAAAGAAGACTGTGACAGGTCCCCTTAACTGAATACCAGTAAGGTTGCACAAATGATCCAGTCTCAGTAGGACATACTGTATTAATCAGGGTTCTCCAGAGAAACAGAACCAACAAGCTATGTATAGAAATAGATTTATTATAAGAAATTAGCTCCTGCAACTCTAGAGGTTGACAAGTCCAAAATCTGCAGTGTGGGCTGAAGACCCAGGAGAGCCAAAGGTCCAGATGGATTTCAAAGGCTATCAGCTGACGACTTGCCTGGTAGTCCAGTGGCTAAGACTCCATGCTCTTAGTGCAGGGGCCCGGGTTCTGTCCCTGGTCAGGGAACTAGATCCCATATGCTGCAACTAAGAGGTCACATGCCATAACTAAAAGAGCCTGCATATCACAACTAAGACCTGAAGGAGCTACATAAATAAATATATACATATTTTTAAAGCCACCAGGTGGACACTCCTTCCAGCTTCGAGAGTCAGGTCTTCTTGTTCTATCCAGGATGTCAACTGATTGGGTGTGGCCCACCCACATTAGAGAGGGCAATCTGCTTTACTCAAAGTTCACCCATTTAAACGCTAATCTCATCCCAAAACACCTTCCAACTGACACACAAAATTAATCACCACATAATACCCTTTGAGCTGTTGGTCCAGAGTGGCTGTGACCTTGCAATGGAAGCCTGCCTCTCTCTCAGTGAATGCAAAGTGCTAGAATAAAGACCAGTTTCCTCTCCTCCCCAAATCCAAAGTTTAGATTGATCAGTGTGTTTTTCCTGCAGGGACTCCACCCCTCCAGAGAAAGCAATGCACAGACTGTGAACCATGACAGTGGTTATAAGCTAACTTTCTGGGGGCACCATCCTAACCCATGGGGCTTGAGTACACTGTTAGAAAAATTTTAGTCAAGGTTTCAGTTGATAATCTCTAAAAGCCTGCGAACTGATTGTAACAAATTTAACTGGAGATGAGTAACTGGGAAGACCAAGGAGAAAGTTCACTCTCTCAGCTGCTCAAAGCTAAAATCCCCAGCTAGGAGAGCTCTGTGAGCAAATTCACTAAATGGAGTCACCTTTACCTTCCTGTTGTCAATTGGAAACATTTGCTTGTTTAAAGGAAGTCCCCTACCTTCGGTGTGATTGTTACAACCTCTCTACTGCAGGAAAGTGCAGGGTGGAGCCCCAGGCCCAGCAGTTTCATAAATGACCCCTTGCTAGGTGAGACACAAACCTGGTTTAGCTGCAAAATTATTTTCTTTCACCATAAAACTGCAAATGGTTCTGCCATCAGTAAAATCACCCATGATCCTTCTGTATTGGTATTTTTAAACAACGCTTCTCAGGAAAAACCGGTGTTTATACATTGTCATCACAATAAAAGACATTTTATTTAAAGTGAAAATTTCCCATTTGCAATAGACTCATTAAAAATCACTGGGGTAAAAAGCCATGTTACATCAAGTGAGATAAACTTTACTTTGCCATCCAATTTTTAAAATAAGACTTCTGACAGATACCATCAGTGAGCTAGTGGGGCTTCTGTCTTGAAAGAAAGCCACTTGGTCCACCTGGGTGAGAATAAAGGAACAGGACAACGGAGAAAAAGTCCCGTATGGTGGGGATGCCCTTCTATCACAACACACAATCTAGGCATAGTGCTATTGGGTCATATCCAATCTCCCAAGAAAAGACTGAAATACACTACGGAAAACAGTAGGGAGATTCCTCAGAAAGCTAAAAATAGGATTGCCATTTGTTGTTTATTGTTCAGTCGCTCAGGCGTGCCCAAGTCTTTGTGATCCCAGGGACTGCAGCACGCCAGGCTTCCCTGTCCTTCACCATTTCCCAGCGTTTGCCCAAATTTATGTCCATTGAATTGCCACATAATCCAGCAATCCCACTCCTGGGCATATATCCAGAGAAAAGATACATAATTAGAAAATGCACCCCAATGTTCACTGCAATAGCCAAGACATGGAAGCAACCAAAATGTCCATCAACAGAGGTAAAGAAGTGGTACATATATACACGGAATACTACTCAGCCACAAAAATGAATGAAAGAATACCATTTGCAGCAATATGGATGCCACTAGAGATTATCATCCCAAGTGAAATCAGTCAGAAAAAGACAAATACTCTATGATATCATTTATAGGAATCTAAAATGGGGCACAAATAAACTTACCTATGAAAACAGACTCACGGACATCGAGAACAGACTTGTGATTAAGGGGGGTGGGGGAGAGAGAAGGATGGGCTGGGAGTTTGGGGGGAAAAAAAAAAAGCCTGAAATAAGGCTGAGACCAGTTCTGAGCAGCGGCTCTCTTCCTGGAGGCAAAGGTGGCTATTGCCCCATCCCATACATTCTCTGAAGTAAAATGAACAGATCCTCGACAGACCGTACAACTCCAAGTTAAAAGACTAAAATCCAGACTATAATAATAAGACAAGGACTTCCCTGTGGTCCAGTAGCTAAGACTCCATCCTACCAATGCTGGGGGCTTGGGTTTGATCCCTGGTCAGGGAACTAGTTTCCGCATGCCACAACTAACGATCCCACTAGCCACAACTAAAACTCGGCACAGCCAAAAAAATAAATGTTTTTTAAAAAAGAGCAACACAGATTATCCGGGAATGGTTCCAAAGCATTCCATTTTCATTGTCAAATTGTTCCCCTATCTGGCTTTTCCAGGAAAAAAAAAACCAAACTGGCAATTAAAAAGGTGCAAAGGCTTCCCTGGTGGCTCAATGGCAAAGAAGCCACCTGCCAATGCAGGAGACACGGGTTGAAGCAATTTAGCCCCTGAAAGTGTTAGCTGCTCAGTCGTGTCCAACTCGTTGCCTCACATGGACGGTAGCCCACAGGTTCCTCTGTCCGTGGGATTCTCCAGGCCAGCGTCCACTGCTGCTGTCTGGGCTGCCGCCGGGCCCCTCCCCACACGTCTGCGGCTCCAGCAGCCCCGAGAGGACGGGGCACCGGGCGCCAGCACCACGCCCACCCTGAGCAGATGGTCTTCCTCCGGCTGTCAACACAGGAAAAAGGATGGAGTGTGAAACGCCCAGGATCTGTGAGAAACTATGTGGTCTGGGCAGGAAAATCCCTGAAAATCGTTTTGATGCAAAAGACGTTGGGCAGCGGGGTCCAGTGAGGATAATTCTCCTTTCCCACCGTGTCAAGTGCTTTCTGCAAAGTCACGAGGGAAGGCTGGCGTCCGATCCAGTGTGGCCCTTTGCAAAAGTCCAGGGAGGGTAGATGACTCAAAAGAGAAACTGGGCTAAACTCCAGGTCTTTTGGCCCTTCGCCTCTGGTTGGCCCTCCGAGTGGGGTGGATTTTTAACTTTTAGTTTTAAGGTTAACCCCTCTCTCCACGAGCATATAGAAATGTTATCACATTAGTCCAAGCCCCTGGAGGTCCTGATGGTTTCCAACTCAACTGACATATGAAGAAAGGTCAACAGCCCATATGGTGGCTTCAGGCAGGGACAGGGACAAGGAAGGACATGCCTTAGCAGCATGAGAAAAAAGGTAAAGACTGCCCAAGAAAGACAAAAAGGGAAACAGGGAATTCCCTGGTGGGCCAGAGGTTAGCACTCTGAGCTTCTCACTGCCAAGTGCCCAGGTTCAATCCTTGGTCAGAGAACTCATATCCCACAAGCTGTACAATGTGGCCCCCCCCCAAAAAAAAAAAACTGAAATAATAAGAAATATTGGAGGTGGAGAGAGAAAAGAGTGGGAGAAGACAGTTTAAACTGAGCATTGGACCCTCAGGAAAGTCCTATCATCAGAGTTGTTGATCCTAACTTGGTGTTAAATCCTGAAAGTTAACGTGTCCCTTTTTGCTTTGGCTGCCAGGAACCTCAGAACCAGAATCAGGGTTTAATTAGAGCAGCTTTCTTCAACCAAAGCATCCTGCTTCCTGCATCATTGCTAATCCTTTCTGAGAGGAGGAGGCCAGAGAACAAATGATTTTCTGGTTATGCTCCATCTATTCTCCTCTTCTGTTGAAGAGGTACCAAACTACCTCTCAGAAACCACCTCTCCTAACCCATGTGCTCGGTTCCCACTCCCATCTCAAGAAAGATGAACTGATTAGCTGCTCTATCCTTCTCACCCCAGCTTTGGTTTTGAGGGGAGTGTGTGAGCGAAGAAGACGCAAAGAACATTTTGCCAGGAATCATGGACCAGAAATCGTTCCCACTAGAGTTGATGTTGGAAAGACGCAAATCTAAAACAACCACAACTGTGTTGTGACCACAAGGGAGCATCTGCCTGAAAGTGGAGCCAACTCAAGAGGGAGACCTGCGGGATTAGAGAGAGAAAGACCCCCAGGCCCTTCGGTACCCAGTGTCCACCCCTCCTTGGGAAGCCAAAAATTCCCTGCAGTGTGATCTGGACTTGTTATTAGTCACAGCAGAACAGGTCAGGAAGATCTCCTGGAGGAGGGCATGGCAACCCACTCCAGTATTCTTGCCTGGAGAATTCCATGGACAGGAGTCTGGTGGTCTACCATCCACAGGGTCACAAAGAGTCAAGCTTGGGGCCACACGACTGAAGCTGCTTAGCTTGTACATGACTGAAGCTGCTTAGCATGCACGCATGGAGTTATCACATTTAAGCTGCACACAGGGATGGGACTTCCCTGGTGGTCCAGTGGTTAGGATTCTGCACTTAGACAACAGGGGGCACGAGTTGTATCCCTGGTTTCAGAGCTAAGATCCCGTGTGCAACCCGGCCAAAAAGGAGTCATACAGAAGGAGAGAATTTTGTCCAGCTCTGTTTAGCTTTAGAGGGTTGTTCTAGCAGGCTTTTGACTTGGATTTAAGAAATATTTCCACCTTCCAAATCCAAAAGCCATAAATCTGTGCTCCTAGAAACCAGATGCATAGTGTCGGAGATGCTCCCGACTCTGGCTTGGCCTGGCACCAAAGGCATTTTGCTACAACAGCTGAGCTGATTGAGAGCTGCCTGCCTCCCAGCAGCAGCTGGCTTCCCTTGGAATTGGCGCGGAGGCGGTGCTGAGTTTGCCAAGCTGCTTCGAGGCATCTTTGCATGGCCCTGGGAGGATGCATCTTTGTATGGCCCTGGGAGGTAAGCTGTGGGGCCCTTGCCAGGAGTCCAGGCCCAGGTGACTTTGAATCAATAACACCGTCAGAGTCCTGCTACAACTAGTTATCGCGATAACTAGCGCTGGGCTGGCTTTCTGTAGTTGCAGGGCGCAGGCTTAGTTGCCCCCGGGATGAAGGATCTTAGTTTCCCAAGCAGGGATCAAACTCACATCCCCTGCATTGCAGAGCAAATTCTTAACCATGGGACCACTAGGGAAGTCCGTTATTATTAAGATTTTCAAATGTACAGAGAGAATAGTGTAACAGACACCCACGTGTGCCCTGCTTCAATTTCATAATTAACATTGTGCCAACTTTGCTTCATGTATTTCTCTTCTTGCTGAAGTAAATGATAAAACATCCTATTTCACCTCTAAAAGTTAAATTTCATATATATGGATATATTTATATAAAATGAAACGCTTATCATAATAATCCCAATTATGTACTAAAACAGCTAACATTTTCCAACATTGTCAAATACCCAATTCATATTCAAATTTCTCCAACTAGTACAACATTTTCTTTTTAAAGCTGTTTTGTCCAAATAATCAAGGACCATACAATGTATTTGGTGTTTTCTCTCTTTTCTTTTTCTTTTTTTTGATCGTGCCACGCTCCTAGTGGGATCTGAGATTGAACTCCTCCCCACTGCAGTGGAAGGAAGCACAGAGTCCTAATCACTAGACTACGAGGGAATTCCATCTCTTAAATTCCATCACTTTAATTGGAGGCTAATTACTCTACAATATTGTATTGGTTTTGCCATACATTGACATGAATCAGCCATGGGTGTACATGTGTCCCCCATCCTGAACCCCCCTCCCACCTCCCTCCCCATCCCATCCCTCAGGGTCATCCCAGTGTACCAGCCCTGAGCACCCTGCCTCATGCATCGAACCTGGACTGGCGATCTGTTTCATATATGATAATCCTTAAATACATTTTCATCGAGGACATTCCCCTCTCCCACCAGCCTCTTTCTTAAAGATAGTGACTATCTGAAGAGACTGGTCAAGTAAAATATCCCATCTCTGGGTGTGTCTCCTGGCTCCTTCAGAGTGCCTTTTGTTCTTTTAATTTCCTGTTCACATGAGACACCTAAGAAGGCTAATGTAAAATAATAGCTACCATTTATCCATTTAGAGCCCTGGCAGTTCAGTTGGCAAAAAATCCAGATACAATGCAGGAGACCTGGATTCAATCCCTGGGTCAGGAATATCCCCTGGAGAAGGAAATGGCAACCCACTCCAGTACTCTTGCCTGGAAAACTCCATGGACAGAGGAGCCTGGTGGGCTACGGTCCACGGGGTCCCAAGAGTCAGACACGATTCAGGGACTAAATCACTATCACCACCACCATTTATTCATTTATTAGACACTTGCTATTCGCCAATGGCTTCATTCATTCACTCCTTTGCAAATATTTATTGAGGACCAATTAGGCTTGAGGGCGTCCCGGGTGGTACAGTGTAAAGAACCCACCTGCCAATGCAAAAGACACAGAGACAGATTCGATCCCTGGGTCGGGAAGACCCCCTGGAGGAGGCAATGGCAACCCACTCCAGTGTTCCTGCCCGGAGAATCCCATGGACAGAGGAGCCTGGTGGGCTACAGCCCATGGGTTCACCAAGAGTCAGACATGACTGAGTGACTGAGCACACACACAACCAGGTTTGATACCTTGGGGATACAGCAATGGATAAAATTAAGGTGCAAGGGGAAGCCAGCCCTCATGGAGTTGACATTTTTGTGGAGGAGATGGGCATTCAATAGATAAATAAGAAACAAAATATATAGAATACATATGGGCTTTGGAGAGAGGACCACAGTGATAGTGGACGGGGTGAGAAATGAGGGGCGCTGCATACACGAGGAAGAGAGAGCCAATAGGATGTTGGGATGTGAGGTGTGAGAGGAAGAGGGCTCAAGCCTCTTCGGCATAAGCAACCAGATGGCTGTAGAGCTGATCTCAAAGAGAACAGACCTGGAAGGGAGGGTAGAAAGCTCAATGTGGGGACCTCCCCACAGTCCGGTGGTTAAGATTCCACCTTCCAGCTCAAGGAGCATGGGTTCTACCTATGGTTGGGAAACTAAGCTCCCACATACCACAGTGGCCAAAAATGTGGAAAAAAAAAAAGGTCAGGGGTGAAGTCCAGGCAGGTGATGCTACTCAAGAGCGTTCAGAATATACAGATAGCATTTTCAGCCTTAAGACTGGATGACATCAGCAAAGTTCGTATAGCTAGAAAAGGCATCCAAGAACGGAGCCCTAGAGACTGGGGAACCGCTGGGGTGGGAGAGAACTGAAGGGTGCAAGAGAACTGAAGGGTGCAGCATCTCATGGCCGGGAGGACAGAGGGAGAGAGGATGAGCACGTCAAGTCCTGTCGATGGGCAGCAGAGGGGAAGACTGGGGACCGACACCGGGACTCAGCATGAGGAGGTCACTGCTTTCTTTGGCAAAAGCAGCCTTGGTGAATGGGCCAGGAGAAGTCTGAGAGTCACCAGAACAGGAGAAGCAGAGGCAGTGCATAAGGACCATATGTAGAGATTTTTTTTATGATATAAATGTGAGAAGAAAAATGGGGAGCTGGCTGCAGGGCATGCGGAATCAGATCTTTTGTAAGATGAGAGAAATTATACCATGTCTGTGTGCCAATGAAGGAGTGTGTGCCAATCAAGGAGTGGAGAGGGGAAACTAAGGATGCAGAAGTCCTGCTGGGTAAGGTCGATGAGTGATCCAAGGAAATGGACATCAGAGGAGTGTGGACAGCTTACCTCCAGGAAGAGGGGGAAGGCAAGAGTATGAGCACAGATGCCACAGTTTTAATTCTCTTTTTAAATTCTCCTTTTGAGAAGACACTATCATCCTCTTTGGATAGGTGGCGACTGAGAGACCTCCCTCCCTGGTGGTCCGGTGGCTGAGACTCCATAGTCCCAATGTAGGGGACCCAAGTTCGATCCCTGACAAGGGAACTAGGAGTTTGCATGCTGCAACTAGAGGCTCTGAGTGCCACAACTAAGACTGGAGCAGCCACATACATAATTTTTTAAAAAGAAATGAAGGTAATTGAGGAGCCTCAAAGAAGGTAAGGTCCCTAGTATGTGGCAGATCTGGGACTCAAGCCTAGGTCTCTGATTCTAAAATTGTGTTTTTGCACATTGATTATACAGAATTGGGAGAAGTTTAAGATCTCTGTCTCATTTTATTCATTTAGCATGTTCCCATATAAAATTTTAACTTCAGTTCAGTTCAGTTCAGTTCAGTTGCTCAGTTCTGTCTGACTCTTTTCGACCGCATGAACCGCAGCACGCCAGGCCTCCCTGTCCATCACCAACTCCCGGAGTCTACCCAAACCCATGTTCATAGAGTCGGTGATGCCATCCAGCCATCTCATCCTCTGTCGTCTCCTTCTCCTCCTGCCCCCAATCCTTCCCAGCATTAGGGTCCTATCCAATGCGTCAACTCTTCGCATGAGGTGGCCAAAGTATTGGAGTTTCCGCTTATGGGGATCTAAAACAAGACTTGACAAAATGTCATCCTGGTACATTTTCCAGGATGAACTCTTCCCCTTCTAAATGCCCTAGCATTTTCCTTTCGCTCTTGGTGATCGCTATACATTATGGAGGGCTTCCCCGGTAGCTCAGATGGTAAAGAATCTGCCTGCAATGCAGAAGACTCTGGTTCCATTCCTGGGTTAGGAAGATCCCCTGGAGGAGGGCATGGCACCCCACTCCAGTACTCTTGCCTGGAGAATCCCATGGACAGAGGAGCCTCGTGGGCTACAGTCCATGGGGTCCTAAAGAGTCGGACACGATTGAGCGACTAAGCATGGCACATACATTATGGAATAACATTTCCGTGCAAGGGGACGCCAGGGCCCGAGCCCAGGGGCTCCGCGGCGATTTACTCCGGGTCGCGGGCCAGCGGGTGGCACAACGCCCCCGGGAGGACCACCGGCCGGGCACCGGGCTTGGCCGAGCGCCGCGGCCACCAGGTGGCGCCAGAGCGCCCCTCGCCCCCGCAGGGCTCTCCCGCCTGCGCGGCCCCCGGGCCCGAGCCGCGTCCCCTCCCGCGTCCAGGCCCCGCCGCGGCCGGCCCGAGCAGCCGCGAGGCGCGCCGCCAGCGTCCTCGGCCTCCTCCTGACTCCACAGGCCGGCGTCTCCTTCTGCGCCCGGGGTCACTCGGCCAGGCGCAGCGCAGGGCTCGGCGGATACAGGGAGAAGGCAGGAAGAGGTGTTGGTAGAAGTACTACTGGACACGTACTTTGCGGACAGTTGCTTCTCGCAGCGCCAGCTCAGCTGCCTTGACCCCGGTGCGGTGGAGGCGGAACTGCCCCGTGGGCAGCTGGTGGCTTTAGACGTCTTCAGAGGCGCTCCCCTGGTACTTCTTTTGTTCCATGGTGACGCGCCACCACGGCACAAACCAAGGCCAGCTTACAGATCCTTGAAACGGCAGTCTGTGGTCGCCAAGTCCATCCTTGAAACACTCGTCCCCGAGACAAGTTAGGTGAAAGAGCTCCCTATCTGACGATTGTCCAGTTAAACCGACCCAGGCCCCACCCGGAGGGCTTCCCTGATAGCAAGGAATCCACCTGGTTCAACCCCTGGGTTGGGAAGCTCCCGTGAAGAGAAAGGGCACCCACTCCAGTGTTCTGGCCTGGAGAATTCCATGGACAGTCGGACAGGAGTGAGCGCGACTTTCACTTTTTCAGACCCCTTTGATAATTGGTTAAGGGAGACGCTTTTTCTTGACCTGAGAGTTTATCAGCCATGTGCTTTTCAGCATGGAATAAACTAAAATTTTTTCATCATAAATTCTTTTAGTCAGAGTATATTATTTATGATAGGGGTCTTCCAGGCATACTGTGGATCTAGAGCTGATGTTTTCAGGGCTGACTTAGATGTTTCCTGGAATAATTTTTATCACAGATCCTAAGTCACTCTGAGGAAGGAGTTGATCTGAGTATCTTTGTTTTGGGAAATGACAGCAGAGGTAAAAGGGTATAATTGAGGAGATGTCACCTTTACTATGAGAAGTATTTCATATTGATTAGTACCCCTGGGAATCTATTAATAAGTTCCCTCTGTTATTATTTCCTAACAGCCTTTTCTGTCCAACCCCATACATTTTTGCGTGTGGAACCTATGTCTTTTTAAGAAACTCATTTAGCTTTTATTGAGGTATCCATCTTGTGCCAGAAACCATTCTAGGTACTGGGGATATAGCAATGAACAAAAATAGTAAAAAAAAAAAAAAAAAAAAAAGAAAGCAAAGCAGTGCTGTGTCCTTCTCCTACCAGAGATCACCAAGTTTTTAACCATGCATCCTGTCAAGATACTTATTAACTTACTGTCCTCAAAGCGTGACATAGCATGGTTCACACTGCTCAGGTACAAACAGGGAAGATAAGCCTGAATTCATTTTAACCACTAATTCAGGAGATTCAGAACCACGCCCTTCAGTTCTATGCCTCAGTTAACACCCTCTCATAATATCCCGCCTTCCTCATAGCTTTGAGAATTCAATGGTAAAACATCTAGAGCTGTAAGAACATTATACAAATGCAGGTTTATGTTTTTTATGTTATGACACAGTAAAGAGAGCATAAGATAAGCTAAAAGAAGGGACCACTTGATTACTGGGGATTTTTTTTTTTTTTTACTGGTGATCCTTAAAATCAGTCAAAAGACTTGGAAGATTAGGCCAGAACCCCCTCCAACAGAACATATCATTTACTTTCAGCTCTTATAGATCTCTCTTAAAGGGACCAGAGTTGAGGCACGTTGTCAGTCCTGAGAAGAAACCCACGGGCTTTTCTCCTTATTGTTTTTCAGACCCATGAGTTTTAGGTGTCCCCCTAGCAGGTATGCAGACCCCCTTGGAGAGTGGGTTTAGGCGGACCTTCCGCAGGGAAGGACTGGCCTGCCCAACGCGGGGGAATGAAAGCCAGCCCCGCCGGCCCCGAGAGCGCAGATGTGATAGTGCTCAAGCCCACCGCGGGCGGGCCTCTGGCCTGGGGGCTCTCCACCCTGGGCGACCCAGAGCCTCTCTCAGGAGGTGTGGCCAGCGTGAGACGCGCAGAGGGGGCACGAGGCGGGTCCTGAAGATGCGGTGTCTAAGGCTGCGGAGGCTGCGGCGCGTCCCACAGAAGCATCACCCATGGGGCTGAGTGGCAGCCCCACCCCGTGCCACCCCCTGACAAGATTCAGTGCGTTCAGCTTCCTCGCCTCCTCACGCATCCTGACAGTTGACCCTACCACCTGCAGGCTTCACAGGGGGTGAGTTTTCTTTTTTCATAGGAAACAGGTACAATGTTAATTCTATTTTTCTTGAGCACAGCAAAATCTGTATGCCCTTTTGCAGAAGAGAACTTACATGTGGCAAAAGAGCGAGCCTGTAAATCCTGCATATTTCCAGTTCAAAGTCCTTCTTCATTTAGAAAGCAGGCTGGCTGGCCATTCTGTTTCTACTGACAAACAGGAGAAATACACGCCACCCACCCGCTCCTCACAGGCCCAGATGAAAGCACTGTGGGCCAACAATTTCTCTGCAAGGAAATTAAGCATTAGGATACCTCCCCTCCCACCTCCTCTACTCCATGCAAGTTTGGTGTTAGCCTAACATAACTACCTGTGTCTACTCTCAAAATCAAGGAAACTTTGTGTCCAAGGGCATTAGGAAGAAACTCCAACAGAGACCTGGGAGGATCAACAGAAACATCTAAATTGTTCTTGGCATTCTCTTTGGTAAAATAAAGGCAGCAGTAAAAACATTTTGGCTGACTCCTGAAACTTCTATTTAATTAAAAGAATCACAGTAAGGCCTAGCCCAGAAAGGAAAGTTATCTTTGTCAGGTGTTAGAATATTTTAGTTCAGGCCAAGTTAACAGGTCCATTGCCCTGATTTCAGTTCAATAAATATTTACTATCTACCATTGGCAAGCCAGAGTAGACACTGAGGATCCAAAGGAAAATAAGATCTAGCTCTGTATCAAGAAAACTCCTGGTCTATCAGCAGAGAAAGCATATAAACAAATGATTGTATCATTTTACTTTCTCTCCATTTTACTCATGAGAACTCAAGGCTGAGAAAGTATTTCTAAGTAATGAAGTACCCAAGAGATCAGACAGCTAGTACATGACAGACAATGTCTATGACAGAGAGTAGTCACTCAAAATAGTAGTAGTAGTAGTAATTATTACTTAAATTGAGCTTGCTGAATATCTAATGTAGTACCTAGGAACTTAAAAAAAAATTACAACATCTTTCATCATCAAATATTTAGGAAGACATGGTTATTTTAGCTAGTAACTTTTCCTGACTATAAAGTGAATTTCAAAATGAGTCATCTATTAAAGTAGGTTAGATTTCAAGTCTTCCAAGTTCTGTACAAAGCGCAACTCTGGACTGCTGTGTAAAGTTCTTCTTGCTCTAATGATAGGTTTAAAAAAAAAAATCCTGTCCTTTCTAAGGCACTGGGCAGTTTCGAGTGTCCACAGAACAGGAGATTCAAGTGATGACTCCACATAATTCACCCTACATTTGACAAGATTTCAACAAAAGGACAAATAGTTTGGAATGATTCTTAGTTGCTTTTTTTAATCTTATAAATGCTACTTCAACGTCTGCCAGATTTGCTTTTCAAACAAATTTTTGGCCTTTTCTTAAGCCAGGAGGCTGTCAAGAAATATGAAAAAACTAGGTATGTTCCCATCTATTCTCAAACTGTGTTATTTCTAATTCAGTGACCTAGAAAACAGCTTTTAAAACAGACCTCTTCAGTCTTCACAATCATACTTTTTCCTTCCACTTATCCTGCATGTGTCATGGCAAAGAATCTTTGATTGTGAAAAATTCCCAACTGACTTCTGCCCATTTGAATCGCCACTCATCCATTTAAGTATTTAAGTATGCTTTATGCTGGGAAATCCAATGGTCAGTGAGACCTGTGTTCTGGACCTCACTGGCGATCCAGTGATGGGGAATCTGCCTGCCAATGCAGAAGACATAGGTTCGACCCCTGGTTTGGGGAGACTCCGGTGCGTGGGGGCTCCCTTGCCCCACAGCTACTGAGCCTGTAGAGAAGCCCCCACACTGAGAAGCCCGCACATCACATCTAGAGTGGCCTAACGCAGCGCAACTAGAGAGCAGAACAATGAAGACCCGGCACAGCCAAAAATAGACATAATAACAGTAATAAAAATAAAGAATTTTTGTCAAATTAAGTGCTTTAAAAAAATAAGACATATGTCCTTAGACGTGGTCTAGTGGGAAAGAGGGACAAGTTACCAAGAAATTATAGCAACTTTGGTCGGTGCTACGGTTAGAATATTCCAGGGTCCTAGAGAATCTCCAACAAAGGGCACCTACTTTGGCACCCAGGAAGGCTTTTTCAACCCAGTGGTAAAATCGGGGGGCAGGGACTGTTTTTTCTGTTTAGAGATCTTTGGTGGTGCCTGGCACAGTCTCTGGCCGATAGCATAGGACACCTGTCACACGCAGGCCTGAGGCAACAGACAGGACCACAGCTGGAGAGGAAGGCACTCCTGGGGGCATTAGTTTGGTTCGCCCAGAACCTGGGTTTCTGTTTGGGCAGGGAGGAGGACATCTGAGGAATGATGTCATGGTGGTGGTGTAGTCACGAAATGCTCTTCAACTCTCGTGACCCCACTGACTGGAGCCCGCCAGGCCCCTCTGTCCATGGGATTTCCCAGAGGAAAATTGTTAGCGAGTTAATCAGGTCAGAGTGTAAGGGGCTTGGGCACTACACAAGAGACAAAATGTTTCCCAACAATTCTTTAGGCAGCAGAATGGACCCGACGGGATGAGGCTGTGCATCTATACAGATGAACGGCCCACAGGAGTGACAGTGAGGCCTGAGAGGAGTGAATGGGCTAGGGACATGGGAAGAAGAGGGGCAAGTACGGACACTGATGGGATGTGGTGAGCAGGCAACAGCCAGCAGGGGGCGGTTAAGAAGACGCAGGTTCAAGGGGATGAATGTAATCATCCACATGTCACAGGAGGCGCTGTGGACATCCGCGTGAGGCTGAGCGAGCAGAGAGCCAGACCCACCTGGGCTCAGGAGGGCTCATCAGGTGCCGGCACCACTGGAGCCAGAAAGGCTAAAATCACCCGGGAGGGATGGAAAAATGGGGACCCGGGATGGAAAAATGGGGACAATCTCCAGGAGACTCGCGGAGAGGAGCAGTTCCAGCAGAGGTTCACCACCTGCCCTGAGCGCCTGCTCCCATGGTCTCTGCTCTCACCCAACTTCAGCCCAGTCCTCAGCCCCCGAACTGGTCTGCTCTCCAACCTCTGGGCCCATTTATCTGGTCCAGTCTGTGACAAGCTTAGAAGTCACAGCAACGTTCATTCCTGAAGCAGTATCTTTATTTCAGTAGCTTGGGAGATTTTTCTTAGACACTGCAAAATTATAAAGCAGAAAGCACATCAAAAAAGTCTCATTTTACAAAAGGGACTCCCAGTGTAAGGGACTTCCCTGGTCCAGGTCTAGTGGTTGGGAATTCGCCTTCCACTGCAGGGGACACAGGTTTGATCCCCGGTCTGGGAAGATGCCACATGCTGTGAGGATTCTAGAGGCCCTGCTCCAAAACAAGCTGCAGCAGTGCAGAGACAGTCATCGCGATGAGCAGACCCCGCTCACCACAACTACAGAAAGCCTGTGTGCAGCAACAAAGATCCAGTGCAGCCAAAGAGAAAAATAAATACAAATTTTTCAAAAGATGTGAGGTTTCAATGATGTGTCATGCTTTTAACTTCTCACTAGAAACGGGCGCACGTTCTGTGTGCAACTTGAGTTATATAGCGACCACTGAGTCTCTCATCTTTGGTAAAAAGTACCCCCATTCTTTAAAAACATCAACAAAAATATCCCTAACGCCTTCATCCTATCAAATAGGTAAGGCAGCCAAGTACAGCGCAAGTCACCCTTCTTAATTCAAGCCCGAAATCTTACAGTCAACTAACCTTCAACACAAGTGCAAGAATACACATTGAGAAGAGTCTCTTTAATAAATGGTGTTAGGAAAACCGGATACTCACATGGCAAAGAATGAAATCACACCCTTACCTTACAACAGATGTAAAAACTCAACACAAAAGGGATTAAGGACTTACATATACACCTGAAAGTATAAAACTCCTAGAGGTGAAGTTAGAGGAGAAGCTCCCTGACATCAGTCTTGGTGATTTTTTTTTATTTGACTCCAAACATACAGCCAACACAATAAAAAATAAACAAGTGGGACACATCAAACCAAAAAGCTTCTGCTTTTTTTTCCCCTTTGCACAGCAAAGGAAACTTGACAAAATGAAAAGGCAACTAATGGTTAACCCCCCCAAAAATAGAAAGAATTCATACAATTTAAGCAAAATAATAATCCAATTTAAAAATGGGCAAACAGCTTAGACAGACACTTTTTCCAAAGACAGTCAGATGACCAACAAGTATATGAAAGTGTTCAACATCACTAGTCATCTGGGAAAGTCATCAAAGTCCCAGTGAGTATCACACCTCTCATCAAGAAGCCACGCTGGTGAGGGTGTGGGGAAAGCGGACCCCATGCGCTGTGGGTGGGGATGTCATCAAGCCACGCTGGTGAGGGTGTGGGGATGTAAACCGGTGCAGCCATCAGAAAACAGTGTGGAGGTTCCTCAGAAACTAACAGCACTGGACGACCAAGAGTCCCACTGCTGGGTATACATCCAAAGGAAATGAAAGGGCTACCTCAAAAATTTATCTGCATCCTCATGTTCACTGCCACATTATTCATGAGACTCAAGATATGGAGATAACCCGTCAGTGGATGAATGGCTAGATGCGATACACATTCACACACAATACAACAGTCACCTTTATAAAAGGAAATTCTGCCATTTCCAACAACATAGGTGAACTGGAAACATTATGCTAACAGAAGAAATCCAGACACAGAAAGACAAATACTGCATGATCTCACTTTCACAATGGCCACATACATCACATCACACTGTACAAATATTCAAAATACATATACAATTCGCATTTGTAAATCATATCTCAATTAAGACCAGGGGAAAAGAATCCCTCAGTCTTCCACTTACCATGCAACACTGTAAAACAGTGAAGATTCACTCGTAAGTTAATTCATTCTAGAGCTCAGAAAGGGCTTCCCAGGTGGCGCTAGTGGTAAAGAATCTGCTTGCCAATGCAGGAGACCCAGGTTTGATCCCTGGGTTGGGAAGATCCGCTGGGGAAATGGCAACCCACTCCCACTTCTTGCCTGGGAAATCCCATGGACAGAGGAGCCTGCGGTCGCAAGAGTCAGACACGACTGAGTGACTAAACCACCGCCAGAGCTCAGGAAGTGTGACCGTCATCACACACGTCTGCAGCTGCCGGAGCCCAGTGCTCCAGCCACCTCTGTCAAAATGAAACAAGCACAGTGAGAAGCAGAGACGGAAGGAGCTGTCCTGGGGTGGTGATCCAGGTTCTAATCAGAATAGTCTCCCTGAAGAGCTAACAAATGCTATTGTTTCTTAAGCTAATTCAAGTTGGTTTTCCATACTTGCTACTAAGGTCCTAATTCATACAGAGACCTGCATAGGAAGCCTTTGCAACCACTGCAGCGCTCCACAGGAATGGGATATGGATCAAACTGGTCTGTAAGAAAGTTCCTGATAGCCCAGTGAGGACTCCATGCTTTCGCTGCCGAGGGCCCAGGTGTGACCCCTGGTAGGGGAACTAAGTTTCCCACAAGCCTCATTACATGCCTCCCTCACACCCCCGAAAAAGAAAGAAAAATGGTCTATAAAAGAATCAGTCTCTGCCGACAACTACAAAGTTATCTTCTTCAAACGGTGAGTAAGGAGAGCAACGGTGTGTGATGTGAACACTGAGCAGAGGTCCTGAGTAGTACCTTCAGCCTCTATGGGGACGAGGGTTGTGTCACTGAGGGTAAACTGAGACGTGTTCTGATTTTAAAACTTCAAAGGTGCCCGCCTGACCAAGGAAAAAGCGGAAAGGTCAGCTCAGCATGTCTGCTTTCTGACGCGATGAAAGGCAGGGCCAGTTGGGTCTGAGGACCTCTATGCAGTTCCAGCAGGCGCTAGCTGTTGTCCCTGGACGTGCAGCCCACACCACACAGAGACGTGTGCAGAGCGTCAGGCACCACGCCATTTCTCAGATCAAGCAAGCCCCGGGTTAGCCACAGCCTCTCTGCCTTTTGCCCCCACTTCACTCCCCACCTCTAGCTGGTCAGTGTTACGTCAAAGTACTTGACTCCCTTATCAGTTAATAGTGGAAATTATACCAGGATTTACCACCTCAAAAATTATATGGTACAATTCATGACATAAACATATAACTTAGTTGATATAATTACCATGCCCCACTCTAGGGGGCAGGTTTAAGCACATATCTCATTTTTAGAGTGCTACAGTACATCCCTGTGACCTTAACACCGCCTAAGTTCCTCTCTCTGAGCATTCCCTATCCACATTTTCCACTTCACCACTGAGCATCGCTGTGTCACACTCCTGACTCTGACACCAGCAGTATCACCAAAACCAGGGAACCTGCTAGAAGCGCTGACTGATACGTGTTCCTGCCCAGACTTGCTGCCCAGCAATTTGCTGTTAACAAGGCTTCCACGTGATCCTGATACATCTCAAGTTGGGAAAACATTGTTACTACATAATCCTCACCTGAAAGCAGGTTCTTAACCTCAGACCCGTGATTGCTCTGAAGTTGAACACAAATGTCAACTGGGGAGAAGCTGCACAGCCGTCAACGTTCTCAAAAGAATGGCGACCAAGAAACTTAGTTCTGCTGTGAAGCACCAAACTCAGCAGAACTCACTTCTACAAATGTATGCTAGGCCAAGATGTTCTCCAAGCCTTAGGAGCACTTAAACAGTTGAGGCACAAGCAATCATAAAAACTCCATTTTTTGTTACAAAAAACCTCTTGCAGTAACATTAACAAACACTCTGGTCTACAGGCTGATTCAACAAGGTCAGAAAGGCAGGTAAACGATAAGCTCCTGAACTTAACTGACGAGTAAGATTCAAATGTTTACTGGCTGCCTACCACACACATGGAACCAGGTTTCACACACTATGCGAGACATGAGCCTAAGTTCTATTTATCTGATAGCAGAACAGCGTTGATACTACCAGGTAAGCCCCCGTTTTAAACACTCTTCAAGTGCCAACTATGCAGACAATGGTGGAGAACCAAAGTGTACCTTGTCTCATGAGTACACCAAAATCACAACTGCTGATCTGTCAATTAAAAAGGCTGGAATCTACAAAAAGATACTCTACACTCAAAGACACGAGCCCCATACCAGGCTCCCCAGACTGGGGGTCTAGCATTAGTATGAACCCCGACAGCATTTGGCTTTGAAGACCAGTAGGGCTCGGTGGCAGGAACCCCCGGGACTGAGGGAAAAGGAGATTTCACTCTGGGAGTGTGCAAACATGACAAAAGCGGCAACCCCGCAGAAGACTGGGCCAGACCTGCCTGCTGGTCGAGGGTCTCCCGGGCAGGTGGGAAGCGGCTGTGGCTCTCTGGGGTCAGATAAGCTGGTGGCAGACGTAGCTGGGACCTATGTTAACTCCAGCTAGCAGCAGAGTTTTTACCTTTGGCTGTGAGACCTGGCCCCACCCAACAGCCTGCAGGCTCCTATGCTGGGACTCACAGGCCAAACCACCCACAGGGCGGGAACAGAGCCCCACACCACCTTTAGACACATCCCTGTCCACTAGAGGGCCAAGACCCAGCTCCACCCATGAGTGGGCGTGGACCAGCACCTCCCACCAGGAAGCCTGAAACAAACCTCCAGACCAGCCTTGCCCACCAAGGGGCAAACACCAGAAGCAAGGAAACTAGCAATCACAGATCAGAACCTACCTGGGTCCTTGGCCGCTGGGTGACAAGAGGGAAGTGTACTGCTGGGACATCTACAGAGGGCCGCTTCTTCAAGAAACATAACTGTGCTACTGCACAGATAAAAATACAAATAGACATTTAAAACTGAGATGGCCACACAGACGAAGAAACAAGGTAAAATCCCCAAAGAACTAAGTGAGGTGGAGGTGCTCAGAAGCCAATCTACCGGAAAGAGTTCAGCGTAATGGTTGTAAAGGTGATCCATGAACTTGGGGGAATGGATGCACAATGAGATTTCAAGAAGTTTTCAGCAAAGAGAAAATATACAGAGCAACCAAATAAGAGTTGAAGACTCTAAGTACAAGCTGTGGAACCAAGGAAGCACGCCAATGTGCACTAACGTTTCCATTTCTAAAGATGTAAATGCAACTTGAACAAATGACAACATCCAAGCTATTCCACTTGACTTAAATCTTGGGTTGAGCCCCATTTAGCCAGCATCCCAACCATTGCCTGGTTCCATCACTATGTGAGTGTTCAACAATTACATGTCTAAAAGGTAAAAAACTTTTGGTACCAGCAGTAGTTATTAATACAATGTAGCTATGGCTTTCAAAAGTGGTATCTAATTTTTCATGGCAAACATAAGGGGTAAAAGCGGGAAGTGACTAATTTTCTTGGGCTTCAAAATCACCATGGAGAGTGACTGCAGCCGTGAAATTAAAAGACACTTGGTCCGTGGAAGGAAAACTATGGCAAACCTAGAGTGCATCAGAAACCAGACCTCACTTTGCCAACAAAGGCCCGGTTTTTCCAGTAGTCATGTACAGATGTGAGAATTGGACCATAAAGGCTGAGCACCAAAGAACTGATCCCGCCTCACCCCACAGAAAGCATGCAGGGTTGTCACTGGAAAAAAGCCGTTTACGGGTTCAGGATCACAAGCCTGAAAGGCTCCTGAGGAAGAGTTGCCAGGAAGTGTGCGTGGCCTAGCCTGACGTTCTTACTGTTCAGATGAGAATGCTGGAGTCCAGGGATGTAGCAAGGACTTGCCCACAACTAGGCGACTGCCCAAAGACGGACACCAAAACCACCCCCAAACTCTTCCCACCACATCACAGCCACCACAAAACCCTATTAAAAAGAAATGTTGAGGACACAGAAAAGGTCTCACCGCAGACTTTCAGACAGAATAAAGGCAATCTGTACAATGAGAAACGCCACTCAGCAGACACCACTAAGTACCAAGGATCTTTATTCTTAGGTCTGATATTGAGTCTGTGGCTGCAGGTAATACGTCACTATTTAGAGAATAAAAGGTCCCATTATCTTCATTCAAGTCTTCAGCCACAAAGTCATACCTTATTCTCAGACAAGATAAGGGGTGGTAGGGGGTTAAGGAGGTACACTGAGGATAAAAGCAGCAGGGAACACTTTTACAAGCACATCGTCCCAGTTACCACGAAGGTTACGAAGGTTACGTTTCAGGTTAATTTACAAAAGTAGTGACAGAACCATGATTTCAGTGAAAATCAACACGTTATACCTTTTAAAAAACCAATTCAGAAATACTAAGTCAGGCAAGCATGCAAAATTCAGAGTATAAAAAAACGCAAGGGCTGGCTGCCCAAACAGGTATTTCCCTCAGAAAGAGGGATCTGAAAATGCTGCACAGAACCAAAGGAATTAGAAGCTGAATTAGCAGACCCATTTCCTCAGTTTACATGAGGCAAGTGGGCAGACATTAACTGGTAAAGCTTACTCAGCCAGATTAAGAATGTAGAGACATCTAATTCCTGGTGCTATCTGCAACTACACGTATCTAAAATACAAGGAGATAAATATCAGAACACATCAAACCCACTGATTTAAAGAAAACATGTCAAGGGTGGGGGTGAAGTTGTTATTATAGCATAGCAGCACATTACACATATTTAAGAGATTAAATGGAAATAATCTCTTATTTTAATGCTCAGTTTTGATCAACACAAGTTTCCAGCCAGCTTTATGATACAGAGCAAAATTTATCAGCTTAAAAAAAAAGTATATTCTTCAGTTTCTTCTACACTTTTTGGCCTATCTTTCAAAACTGAGCACTGGGCATTTTTAATGTAAGTAATGGGATGTTATATGTACATTCTAATTACACATTCAAGGAATAAACAAAATGCATATTTCAGTAATTCATAGTGTATTTATAAAATGAAAAGCTCTCTATCAAAATACACTTTTCACTGGGAAAAATAAATAAAACAGACAAATGGATCTACACAAAGTAAAAATTAACTTTGGTAGACTTCACTGTGGAGGACAGTCCATAACAAGCTTATCTGTCTTTACTCCCCCAGAGCTGATCATCTTCCGAGTTAAGAATTTAAAAATGTTTTAATTGAGATCATTGTGTTGATATTTGTTTCTCATTCCACATCATCTTCAGCCAAACTCTGAGCACTTACAATTCTCTGAAAGAGAAAATATTTATAGATTTATAAATACGTATAAATTTTTAAAAGTATGATTAGCATTCAATCAGGATTCTAGGTTCAACATAAAATGCTTTTTTGATCTCTGAATAAAATCTCGCTGAAGTTTACCCTTATTGAAATGTCAATAGTTAACACTTCATACACCGTTTTTATTTAAGAAAATAATCTTTGTCAGCCCCATCTCAAAATTCAAGTCAATAAAATACAGTAAGTGTAACATTATATTGTGTTATGTTAGTCAATTTTTAAACTAAAATCAAAAAAGAATTTAAGATCTCTATTCACTCCCATATGAACTAAAAATAATGATTAGTGTTGGAGTGACCATTTTGTCCTCCAAACATCTCCCTTTTTGGCCATTTGTATAATGACATTTGTATAATGGTCAGTCATTATACAAAGAAGGAATACAGTACTCCAAAATATTAGTATTTTGAACTTATTTCCACGTAACATGGCACAAGTGAACTAAGTACAAGAAGCCACTCCTATTTAAGAATTTAAGCCTCATCCTGAAGTCATCCATATTTCAAAAGACATCATCCTCAGGTCAACTTTCCAAAAGCACTATGCTATGCTGTCTTTCAAAGGATTCTGACAACAGAGTGGGAACCACATTCATTAGGATCAAAAAATAAAATAAAAAGGATCAAAACCCAGCTTCTTGCTCTTTCAATTCTTTCCTTTAGATCTTTGGGACCTTCTTCTTCTCAGTCTTTTTCCAACCCAGATGAGAAAAAGCTCAGTTTAAAGAATTAACTGGTCATTTTTATTAATTTTCAATTATGTCAACCATGAAAATTCATTTAATAGACATAATATTCCAAAAAGTAGATTCACTGGGGCTCCCTGAGTATTTAAAATGAAAGGGATGCATTTTAATCAACTTGTAAGTTATGTTTAACCTATTGTATCAATGAGGATGTACCCGAACAGCTCCAAACTCAAAGCCCAACTCAGCATTAGCACAGACACTGAAGCCTTCCGATAAGCGAGGTCTGAGGGAACCACAGGCCTTCAAGGATCTGATTTCTAGGCTATGCCATCTTGGCTCCTTTGTCCTCTGCCACTTAACCGAGAGGTCTCACAAATGAGGCAGCAGAAAGCTAGGCTGAGAAAGCAGCTGGGAGTGATCTCAGTGTGGGCATCTGAACCCCAAGGCCTGAGACTGAGCACTAAAGAGACTTACTTCCAGTCATCCTCCTGGGCACCACCACTAGACTTCACGCCCCTTCGTTTGGGTGTTTTTCTATTAGTCAAGCACCAACATCTCTAGGACTATTTTCATTACACGGAGGACAGTCTCATGTCATTATGCTCACCAGCCTCATTTTTAAACGCCAAACTCTCAGATTCTACTCACTTACGTAACAGTTCAAATCTTTACCTGACTAATTGTTGGGAGCTTAGTCAGAAGCATCTGGAACACGGGTGGTGGAAGAGTTTGTTGCAACACTTGCAGTAACTGCTGTGGCTGTCCACACACAGCGATGGCATTTGTCAGATGGTCCACTCCCTTCTCATATTCACCTGCAAGATTTACATAAAAATACTGCATGACTGGAAAAGCCTTTGCCTTTGTCCAAAATCCAACCCTAAAGTCTTCACCGTATCTCCAAGTGACAGTGACCAAAAACATGCAGGTAAAATCTAGAAAATGCAGTACACCGGCACAGCTAAGAAGCCACCAACAAGAGTAAGTCAGATCACATGTACGAAGGGATTCCATTACCACTTTCAAAGGGGGAGAAATTAAGGTACAGAAACGTCTAAGCTTATTACTAGTTATATACTGAGTGTTTCTCAAAGATTACTTAAGCTGCTAACAATGAAACACTATTTTATGAGGAGAGAACTAGAAGACTGGGGACTGAGGTGGACAGGGCCAATTTTAACTAACTTTAAACTAAATAATGATTAGTGTTGGAGTGACCATTCTGTCCTCCAAACATCTCCCTTTCTGGCCTGTCATTTGTATAATGACATTTGTATAATGGTCAGTCATTATACAAAGAAGGAATACAGTACTGTGGACAGGGCCACTTTAAACTAACCCCTTATGCTATGTGAATATTACCACGTGCAAGCAGACACCTAAAGGCCTTTAATCACCTCTGAACTCAGTCATCACTGATCCTCTCTGCAGATCCAACAGCAAGCAATGCCTAAGAATCCTGTCTATCCAGGATACACTCATACAAAGACAACCTCAACAGCGGTCAACCTGTCATCTTGAGCCTCCTTCACATGGAATGTTGCTACAACTTTCATAAAACTTTTGCTGACTGGATGGCCAGATCTAGAGCGGTACCTTGAGAAACAGCATAGAAAGCAGCATATAATCCACTTAGGACATAGCAGAGCAAGATCAAACCAAGTGTTACAAGATGAAAATCACCACCCGCTCCTCTGCTGGGCAGAATGCTCTTCCTTTCCTCAATGCCTAGGCCTTCTCTCTCAGGAAATTCAAGGTGCAGCCTGAAGGAGACCTGACAATGTTTCCTTGGTTTATCTCATGTTCTCCTACACTTGTTATACACAGCTTCACTGATTCTCTTATTCATTGAGTGTTGATCTTTCTAGGCTTGCTAAGCCATTTAATGTAGGGACTGGACCATAGGTGAAAATGAACAAATTCTAATTATGCCAAAAAATGGTAGGACTCTGGGTTGGTAAATATATCAGACTAGGAGGGTGGCACGTCCAGAGAGGGCATGAAAGTTTTCCACCCCCTAACCCTGTGCATCTCCTGTAGCTGGTTACTCCTGAATAGTATTATTTACAATAAACCAGTAAAAACAAAAGTTTTTCAACCCTGAGTATGAATGGGATCAAATAAGGGACTGGTAAATGAGGAGGAACTGCCTGCTACTACATAACATTTTTATTTCAACTACTCAAATTGAAGAAAGCTTTAATTCTACAAAGAAGCATTAAAAACGGAAAATATAAGGCACAGGTCTTCCACATAGGACTGGACCTCCCATCAGGGACACAATGGCTCCCCTGACTTGGAAAGTAAGACGCCACAACGGCCACCGAGTCCTCAGGCCACTGAATTTACAGGCGACAGAGGAGCTCACAGCTCACAGAGGTACTCAAAGTAGTAACTCTGATTATTAGATGGAAATAAACAGAGCTGCTACCAGAGTGCTGTGTGCAGAACCCAGGGGATCCTCCGCTGAGACACCTCCTAAAACTTCTAAACACACCGCAAACCGTTCATGAACAATCACAGCAATTCAGTGTAGAAACGAAACCACTTCCTCTCCACACTGCAGCCCGGATCCTACTCACTTATCCTGCCTGAGACACAGCTCAGTCACTATGGATGGAGACACCTGCACGGGGGAGGCCGTGTCAAGCAACGAGGCTCACTGCCTCAACTGCCTGTGCTTTCTCGCGGCTTACCTCTCCCTAATTCTAACCTCAGGCTGGTTCGGTGGATTCCACCAGGATAAATGCAGCCTGGCAGCTGAGTTACATAACTCTCAGGGTGTGCTAGGCTGATACATGGAAAAAGAACAAAAAACGCTTCCCTATCCTTTCCTGATCCCCTCACCATGAGTTAACTGTTTTTGTTAATACAGATCTAACAGCTCAAGTCAGAGAGAGACTGCCACAGTAAGTGATCTCCAAGATAATCAAGTAACTGGGAGAGCACTACAGTATCTTAGATGATTTTTTTAATATTATGCTTATTTTGGAGGCTAGAAGAAAAATTTGATAGTCATAAACTGACATCTTTATGAGTATGAACAAACACTGACAGTATCTTTGCATAAATTGATATATTACAATCTCTATCATTAGACACAGCTATCATTATACATGCTTTATTTTTCTTTTGATATTAAAGTAATGAAATTACAGTCTCTCAAATGATCTTTATGAGGACTTAAGTGCTTTACTTTGCCCAATGATTAAAAATCCACAAATGACCTGCATCAATAATGTTCAATGTAAAAATCTATTATAATACAAGTGTGAATAACAAAAAAAGTTAACACTTGATACCATTCCTATTAACAACATCAACTATTTCAAAGCCACTTTTGTGAGAAAAGCTATTTTGACAATAAAGATATAAATACATTTAAGACACCCAATTACTGAATTAATTATGGTTCTCAAATTTGAAAAATGGTCATTTAATTTCATATTAGTAACTTTTTGGAAAGAATTCTTAATTCTATTGGTGGAACACAGACAGCACAAAGCCTAAAGCCTAAATTCTGGATCAGATTTAGATCACTGTTTCTGAAAATCATATGCCATTGACTGTGCAACCTTGAATAGACAAACTAACCTTCTCTGGGATGCACTGTATTAGTCATGCCTTCCTACAGGTACTGGGAAAGATCTGAAGATCAGATGAAGGAGTTGAGGAAATTATGTTCCCAGATATTGTGATCAACTAAGGGATCAATATCTCAGTTATTGTTTACATATTACAATTGACTGTATTCTTTTAAACTACTTTAAAAGCAACCTCATTTGTAAAGATTACTTATTTTCCTTGCATTATTAAATTAAATGCCTAAAAATTTTTCTTAAAATATTTAGAATATCCCTTTAAAAAAATTTTTGTACTGGAGTATAGCTAACAATGTTGTGATAGTTCCAAGTGAACAGCGCAAGGACTCAGCCATACATACATATGTATTCATTCCCCCAAACTCCCCCCCATTCAGGCTGCCACGTAACATAAGCAGTTTCATGTGCTATACAGTAGGTTCTCGTTGGTTACCCACTTTTAACATAGCAGTGTGTACATGTCCAGCCCAAACTCCCTAATTATCCTCCGTCCCAGAAATTTTAATATCTTTTAAAAAAATAGCCACACTGCACCAAAAAAAGCCTCCTATTACCTATCTAGTTTCCTAGTCTTTCAATGACTATTAATTACCTTGAGCTAGTAATTCTTCACCAAGCTGTATTTCTTCTAGAAAGAATTTCTGAACGGCTTCAGCATCTTTAAGATCAGGTAACTGGAAATAGAGTATTTAGCAACTGGTTTACTCCAGGGATATATGCAATACAAAAAAATTATGCCATTAAAAAAACACAGCTCATTATGAAAGCGTAAAAAAAGAAATTTACTCTTCAACAACACTCAAGGATAGGAGTTTAATATCTACTTTCAAATAAATGCAAGAAAAAAATCCTTTTTGATAAAACTGGTGTTTGAACAGTTCTTAGAAAGCTGTGAATCAAATCTCAAGTAAAAACAGAGTACAGATATATCTTTACCACAAAATATGAACTTTAAAACTTACACTATTTTTTGATGGCCATTATCATAGATTTTTATATAACTATATTGAGGAATATATAACTGTATAATCATGATCTATTTGCTGGACATTTGAGCTGCTTCTAATTTTTTTTTTTGCTATTTCAAACAAGCAGCTTTATTTAAATAACTTTGCCTTTCTGTGTTTTTGTTTTGTGGTTTGTTACATATTACCAAACTGAATGATTATAATATGTAAAGTCACCAGCTATATGCATTATCTTTGTAAAAAATGTAAACCAAGTATTAAAAAAGTCCCTTTTTATTTAAAAACCTAGACTACTAATGGAAGTTTCTGGTTCTTGAGTATTATCATATACACTCTTATTACGGGCATATTAAGAGTAACTATATTTAGTTATCAGACACCACGTTATGCTATGTACACAGTATAAATACAACTATTACATGGACCAGGAAACCAACAAACTCACAAAGTCTCTTTACAGCAGTGGTCTGGAACCAAACCAGAAATATCTCTGAATTACACCTGTAACACATCCATTTTCCTTATCCCTAGAAAGAAAAGACCACTGAACACATAATGAATATATCACACACCTCAGGAAGGCAGTTTGGACGTAACAGGGAGACACAATGACTGCCTCCCGGTTCACCTCGCGGTGATCATATCCAGTCAGCCAGCTGTGTTAATTACTCAAACGTGACATTAATTGATCTAACTTTTTCACTGCTTCAACTTGCTTTAAAAAGAACTACTACTGATCTAGTAGGTCCAAGTCCTGGATATCCAGACGATGGAACCAATTTCAATTAAAAAAAAAAAAAGCTATATGCCCAGTGATTAACATTTACCTATACATATCACATAACACTCTTTATAAAATAGATAAATAAATCTATCTAGTCATTAAAAATAATCATGAACGTACGATCTATGGAAAGGAAAAAAATGAATAAGACTTATGTCTGTCTTTACATATTACAAGGTAAAAATCTGACAGGCAGTGGGATTGTGGATCAGTGGGTGTGAATAATCTTATGTAACTTTCAAAATGAGAAACGTGGCTTTTCTAAAGGAAGCTTGCAGGAAAAAACATTAGTAATAAATGTTTTGTTATTTTGGAGCAGCTAAGTGAAAAAGTGTGAACTTCTTGGTAAGTGTCTTCAGAGCCTATCATCTTGCCACCCTCAAATATTGTTCATACAATAAGTTGTCTGCTATGAGGCCTACAAAGCGGAAATGAGGAAGGACTGGAAAATCTGCAGGGGAACAGAGCTAATAACTATTCTTATAAAGAAATTGTATTTTAAAACAAAATCAGTGTCTGCTACCAATTCGCTTTCTCAAAATATGTTTGAAGTAGACTATAAAAAACAAATTATTACCTTGGAAAGCCCAGCTCTCTCCTTGGCAAGCTTTTGTTTCTTTCTTCCTGCAAGAAAGGGAATATTTTCATTTTATTATTATTAAAATGGGCATCAAAAGAAGTCTAATTGTTGGGGTACTCATTCTATTTGCAAAACATGACCAACTCAGGCTTTTCCTCTTGTCATTTGTTAGGGTCATAAAAATAGCTCAGGTCAGCTACCGGCAATGGGACATTCCTGGACAGAAGCTTTGTCCTTCCCTCTGGGGCACCAGGATCGGCAGTTTGCAAAATGGAGATAATTAAGAGACTCAGCTGTTGGAACCACCTTAAGCAGAGAAGTCTCTCTCCCCCACCTCCAACCTACACAGGACAGGAAACATGACCAATGACCAAGCCTCTGTTGTTATGGTGGTGTTTATTATTGAAATATAACCCACTCTGTCATTACTAAATTTTGAAAACTATCTGGCATTATTAAATAAGAATTTAAAAAACAGCGTTTGAAAAAGCTTTCTTGAGGGAAAAAAAACACAATATTTATGCATTTGGCAAAAATAAGGTGAAGAAAGGCAGCACTCAAATAATTACTGCCGGTTAAAGGGAAAAACCAGTACTCTTGCCTGGAAAATCCTATGGACAAAGGAGCCTGGTGGGCTGCAGTCCATGGGGTCTTGAAGAGTCGAACACAACTGAGCGACTTCACTTTCATGCATTGGAGAAGGAAATGGCAACCCACTCCAGTACTCTAGCCCGGAAGATCCCAGGGACAAGGGAGCCTGCTGGGCTGCCGTCTATGGGGTCGCACAGAGTTGGACTCAACTGAAGCGACTTAACAGCAGCAGCAAAGGGAAAAAACCCTCACCCTACAGTCTGTAGGTTGTTTTTGTTTTTGACATAAAATAGTAATACTACAAACTCAGGAGTAAATGACATTGTTTAAGTCAATTAGTCAACCTTTAAAATCAAATCAGTAGTAGGATACTAACAATATTTTAAGCTACTGTTTAATTGCATGGGCTTCCCTGGTGGCTCAGCTGGTAAAGAATCCCTCTGCAATGCGGGAGACCTGGGTCCAATCCCTGGGTTGGGAAGAACCCCTGGAGAAGGGAAAGCTACCCACTCCAGTATTCTGGCCTGGAGAATTCCATGGGCCAGAGAAGCCCATGGGGTAGCAAAGAGTCAGACACAACCGAGTGACTTTCATTTTAATTGTATATTCCATGAGAAAGTGTTCTGGCACAAGGAAGCTTGTGTTTCCTTTGTACCCCAGATCTTCCACTGGCCAGCAGTGTGACCTTGGGCAAGTTACGGTTAACTTACTATGCGTCTCTTTCTCCTCATGTAAACCTGCTTCGCAGAGGTGATACGAGGGTTACATGAGCTACTGTATTTCCACTGCCTGGCTGGCAACTGTTGAGATGTAAGCACTTAGGACTGAGCTCAACACCAACCAACTCTTCAGCTAAGGAGCTGCACTATGCTAAGTAGTTAAGTTAGTTTCATTAACCAGTAAAAATGACCAAAGGCACCATGTGGCTAGGAAAGGTTATTACCTTTCTTATTACCTCTAATACATATTACCGGGATCTTCAGCAAAAAAGTATCAACTCTCCAAAGATCAGACATGCTTTATTACTGTGAGAGACAAGTCATAAAACAAGCAAATGTCCTCTTAAAACCTTACAGCAGTCTAGAAATCCAATTTTCAATGCATGAGTAGAAAGGGGGTGACCTAAGTGCACACAAATGGTTAATTCACTGTCAGGGAAACTTTTCTTACTTGCATTTACAAACTAGGGTTACCACCAGGATCTCTAACCAACTCTAGCCCCCAGGTTACATGAAGTGCTACAACTCTAAGGCCTTAGCATTTTCAAATATATACATATAGGTTAAAGTTGATCTTACTACTAATTTGAAGACTGCCTATTTTTCCCAACTACCTTTCTTAGGTGTTCATCATTAGGCAACTGTGGAGAAACAGAATATATAACCTCAATTAAGGTTCAGCTCTCTTTTGGCAGAATGACACCAGACTATATTAACTAAAAGATCATAAGGCAGATGTGCTGGGAAGAGTACTAAGATTGGACATGGAACACTCGATGCTAAGGATAAGCACTTGTTTTAGATTCAAGAGAGACACTACCCTACATGTTACTAATGAGGTTATTTATCCTCACAGCAACCTAAGGAGAGGTATTAGCATCATCACCAGGTCATCACGGAGATAATTTACCAAGATCACAACTAATGGGTGGTAGAGTGGCGATCCAAGCACTCAAGCAGCAGAATTTCACTCAAACATTACACTGCAGAGAAGCGAAGATACGCCCATCAATATAAAAAGCATCTCAGAAATAAACACGGCAAGTTTGTGGGATAAACAGAGATATACAATTTGCTATGTCAGAATTTACAGAAAATGACAAAAGTGATAGTAGTAGAAAAGAAGCCTGATTTCCATATATCTATATATGGTTTCTTTAAGAACATATGACTGTTGCTGAATGTTTAGTAGTTACCTAATTTTAAGCTTGCTCAGCTGCTTTAAATTTACAGCAGTAAGATTAAAATTCTCACTTTACTCTTTTAAGACAACTAATTTGTTACATCAACTTATTTATCAAATAATATCTCAGACAAACAGGAATATAACAGACTGAAAAGTCAAGGAGTTACTATATATTCAATCAGCAGACTGACACAATATTTGCTAGAAATCAGTCCAAAGTGTCTCTGCGTAAACCTAACAAGTTAAAACAGACTAAAAAAATACACATAAAATACAAAGTCCTGAATCTAAAGCAATCATTTAAATGAGATTACTTACTATATTTTAAAATGAATCATTTCATACAGTGCTGTAAAATGAAAAACATCTGTAGTTGGTACTTTGTAGGTTAATTTTCATTTATTAGTGATTATTTAGATAAAAATAATGCTGTAGGAGTTTCTGGTAATCTCATACTAATGGAAGGTAAGAAAAAAACTGAATAAATTAGTCTTGATTTGACTTCAAACCTATTTTAAACAGCCTAATTCTCTTTTCCTAAAAACCAAACCAAAAAACTTTCAGAAACACTGATTTGAAAAACTCTGCCCTTTTATTACAGATGTCAGTCAGTTCAGTGGCTCAGTCCAACTCTTTGAGAACTCACGAACTGCAGCACACCAGGCTTCCCTGTCCATCACCAACTCCCAGAGCTTGCTCAAACTCATGTCCAGCCAGTTGGTCATGCCATTTAACCATCTCATCCTCTGTCCCCCCCTTCTCCTTTCTCCAATCTTTCCCAGCATCAGGGTCTTTCCCCACGAGTCAGTTTTTCACATCAGGTGGCCAAAGTATTGGAGCTGGAGCTTCAGCATCAGTCCTTCCAATGAAGGCAGGGTGTGTAAGCCCCACCAGAGCCACTGAACAGACAACCCACAAACTGGAGAACAATTATACCAAAGGAACTCTTGCACTGTTGTGAAAGTTCTAGGGGGATCCTGCAACGGAACTGAGAACCCCCAGGGAATTTGACTCTGGAGGCCAGCGGGATCTGATTACAGAACTTCCACACAACTGGGGAAACAGACTCTCAGAAGGCAAAACCAGAATCTTGTGCTCACTGGGACCCAGGAGAAAGGAGCAGTGACCCCACAAGAGACTGAGGCGGACTTGCTAGAGTGTCCTGTCCTGGAGTCTCTCGCAGAGGCGTGGCCTGCTGTGGGGTCGGGGCACTGAATACAACAGTCCTGACCTAAGTCCTTTTGGAGGAGGTTGTCATTACCCCCATCATAGGTCAGACTACCTGGAGGGAACACAGCCCCACCCGTCAACAGAAAACTGGATTAAAGATTTACTGAACAAGACCCAGATTCCCCCCAGTTAATCTCTCTCATCAGGAAGCTTCCGAAAGCCTTTTATCCTTAGAGGGCAGACAGAATGGAAAACACAATTACAGAAAACTAACCAAACTGATCTTGCAACAAACTGGATCACAGCCTTGTCCAACTCAATGAAACTAAGAGCCACAGGGCCATGGTAAAGAGTTCTGACAAAATGTGTGTGGTCCACTGGAGAAGGGAATGAGAAACCACTTCAGTATTCTTGCTCTGAGAACCCCGTGAACAGTATTACAGACACAAATATTCTATCAGAAACTAAGCTAAGAAAATGAAAAATTAACTAAACTGAAATCAATCACACCCCACAAATACAAAACACCCTCAAGTTCTTAAAATCAGTCAACCATACAGACTTTAGACTGCAAAATTACTCTGAGCAAGTTTTACTTGCTAAAGAAAATCAAAATAACAATTATATTCATAAACAATCTTTAGCATTCATCAATTACCATGTATCAGGTACTGTACTAAATTCTACATTATAATGTTTTACAAAAAAAGAGGGAAACTTAAACCTTGAAATTTGTTGCACAAGGTTATCCAGCTACTAATTCAAGCCTGACACTTAAGTCATTAGGCTACTACTGAAACTAGAAATTTATGGATGATTAAAAAAAAAAACCGTGAAAATAACAATTTCTCAGTTTGTTCAAAATGACAGCTTTTATTATTTCTTCAACTGTAGAGCTTAAGTGACTCCCTCTTAAAAAGAGGAGCTGCCATCTTGCGATAGAAGGCAACATTCAAGTTCCCCCACCCCCAGGTCACCACCCCAGACACGACTGCCAATCAGGGGCTAGCTCGCGAAAATCCCCTGACCTCCCCTCCCGTCCTGGCCAGTCACCGGACGCTGAAACACATTACCCCATCCGAGCCCTCCTGCCCTTTGTCTCTTTCCCTCAAAAGCCTTGTACCATGCGGCTGGGGGCCGCCACCCTCACTCCGCTGCGTCTGTGTGTGTGTTTGTGCGGTCCGACCCGGGTCTGTAATAAACTCCCTCTTGCGCTTGCATCGGTGAATGGCCTCCTGGTGGTTTGTGGAGATTGGGATCTGGGCACAACACAACCACAAATTAGTTTTCTCAAGGTTTTTAACAATAGGATTGCAGCGATTCCAAAGGAAGGGTTAATCCATTCTTTAGAGATCTGCTTCCACACCACTGCCCAACTGTTTCTTGGAAGCTACAGGAAAATGATAAAAATTCCAACAATTACATTTACAGCAGGAGTTTGTAGAATCTTCTCCATGTCAAGAATGGTGGTGAGCACACCAAACATTTTAATCTTCACAAAACCAAGAGGCAATACCTGATTTTGCAAGCTAAGAAAATTAAGACTCAGAAAACCCAAGATCATACTGCTAATCTGTGTCTACCCTGGATCAGGAAGTCCAGTGTCTGAATCCAAAGCAGCATTATTTCCACTGGTCTACCTAACCATAAATAAAAAAATTACCTCTATATCCCTTTCTTCCTGAGACAGGAGAGAGCCAGAATCAGGTATCATATTGCAGATGGTGTAAGAGAGGCAGTCTCCAGTCCTAAGCCACGTGTGACCCAAGTACACGTGAAATGCTAATCATCTCTTTGTATTTTTCTGGGCTTTAGTAACTTACCTATACATTCTAGTTTCAGGAACTATTCTGACTAAGCAACCTAGGTAGATTACAAAATTATTTCTTAATGCAACAAATTTGCTCTTCCGTTGCTGTGAACGAGCATACCTCCGAAATTTAAAGATCACGAAAGGTTTTGGCGACACACACGAAAGGTTTTGGTTTTACGATTTCCTTCTCGTAAATCTCTTTTAAAAGATGTCGCAGGTATGAAATAAGACTGAACCACAGGAAACGTGCAGCCTTTTGGACGCCCCTGCAATTTCTATAGCATTCACTCATATCTTGGAAGCCTTTACAATGGAGCTACCAAGAGGGTTTAAGAATGCATGCAACCTTATCGTTTAGAGAATGATACTGGGCTGGGTTTGCAGGTTCAGTCTAAGCACAAACTCGTAAAATACAAACAAACAGAAAACCCAACTTTCGAGTTGGGAAGAGGTGAAAAAAAGATAAACAGCAAAAAAGAGCCACAACCCCCTGAATTATAATACAAACAAATCTGCACGTACACGGTACTGTTTAGGGAAAACAAAATGGGAAGAATCGTTCCTCCAAAATGGAGGGACTGGCCCGCGGGCACACGCGCCGGGAGCAGCCCCGGGAGCGGCGCCATCGCCTTCCCCGGCGTGCGCGCTCAGGGCCCCGAGCCCGCAGCACCACGCGGTCGCGGCGCGCGGCGGCCGGCCGGCGGGCAGCAGGCCCGAGGCCGCCGCGGGGGACGGAGAGGCCGCCCAGGCCCTGGAGACCCACTCACGTTCGCGCAGCCTGTTCTTGAAGTTGGGGTCGCTCCGCCTCTTGCGGTCGAAGTAGATGCAGTAACCGATGAAAAGGGCCCCGCACACGCCGGCGGCGATGGCGCTGTTCCGGCCCACCATCTTCTCTCCCACGACGAGCCGCGGCGGCGGCGGCGGGCCCGCGAAGACGCCGTTGGCCGCGAAGCCGCGGATGCGAGTGCGCGGCGCGGCCCCGACGCCCGCCGCGAGGGACGCGGAAAGGCGGGGCGTGCGTCACTTCCGGGCCCCGTCGCCGAGGCCCTCGGGCCGTCCGCAGCCGTGCCTGAGCGCAGGCCGCCGCGCCGCTTCTGCGCCTGCGCAGGCGCCTCCGCGCCCCTGTTCGCGCCGGAAGCGGGATTTTGCGCGAGGTCGCGCACGCCCTTCACAGACTTGGAGCTTGACGTAAGGAGGGCGGCACGTGGCCGTCGTGCGCACGCTCCAAGGTGTGCGCGGCTGACTTCCTTGCGTCCAAGATGGAAGGTCACAAGTGCTTCGTCTTGTTATGATATACAGGCACCCTGTAACTCTTGTTTGAATTCAGTTTCATTTGGTTTTCAAGCTCAGTCACAATCCGTTTTGCAGCAAGGACCCTAATCTAGTGATTCTTTTTCAAAAGATTGTTACGGTATAGTCTCAGGAGTGGAAGAAAATTAAATGGAGCTATTCCTGGAAAGGGATAACGGGTAAGAGACACAATGGAAAAAATTAGTAAAAGCTGAGTTGTCAAACCCACTGAAGACATTACGTGTGCAGTTAAATTTGAAAAGACATAGACGAGATCCTCTGAAACCTTCGGAGTGATAGGAATGTTTACTATAGGCGTAGTGTCCTGATAGTTTATGCTAAGGAGATGGTGCATGATGGGGCTGCCCGTCATGAACACCTTAAAGACCAGGGTTGTGATTGGAGGGTTGGGACTTTGATCTGGGTGGTATCAGCCGTTTTGGGGGTAAAAAGGGGAAGGAGGCTGGAGAACAACTTCATGGAGTTCAGCTTCATGACCTACATGCTGCTGCTGCTAAGTCGCTTCAATCGTGTCCGACTCTGTGCGACCCCATAGACGGTAGCCCACCAGGCTCCCGCCTCCCTGGGATCCTCCAGGCAAGAACACTGGAGTGGGTTGGCATTTCCTTCTCCAATGCATGAAGGTGAAAAGTGAAAGTGAAGTCGCTCAGTTGTGTCGGACCCTTAGCGACCCCGTGGACTGCCGCCTACCAGGCTCCTCCATCCATGGGATTTTCCAGGCAAGAGTACTGGAGTGGAGTGCCACTGCCTTCTCCATCTTGGCCTACATAGGGAAGCCCAAACGAAGGCTCTGGACACGGAAGCATGTGTGCTTCCGAGGTTGGCAGTACTCTTATCTACTTAGGGACTAGTGTGCCATGTGCACTGGAGGGTGAGGTGTTCCATCTTCTGGGAGGTGTTCAGGGAGGGAATAACAGAAGCTTTGAATTTGGAACTCTCCCGTGCCTTTCCCTTGTGCATGCCTCTCTCTTTCCCTTTGGCCGGTTTTGGTTTTTTCCTTTTTGGCTGCACAGCAAGGCTTGTGAAGTCTTAGTTCTCTGACCAAAGGTTGAACCCGGGACGTCAGCAGTGGAAGTGCTGAATCCTAACCACTGGACTACCAGGGAATTCCCTGGCTGCACTTTATTTATATCCTTTTGCTGCAATAAAACTGTTATCATAAGTATAACATGTCCTTGAGTTCTGTGATTCCTTATGCTGAACCTGAGAGGTAGTAGGAACCTACAAATCACTAGCTGGCTGGTCAGAAGAGTGGCCTGGAGACGCATGTCCCCCCATACTTATGACTCGTGTATTCTCACACAGTAATCTTGTAGGGGACTGTCCCCATAACACGAAGTCTGGCCCAACTCTAGGGTATATGGTGTCAAGTTATTGCAGGGTACTTAGGGAAACATTTAGCTGACATTCCTAATCTAGTCCAAGAGCTTGGGAAAGCCCTTTTGCTTGAGTGATAAGGAACCTGTGCATCGTGCGTGCTAAGCCACTTCAGTCATATGAGCCCTCCAGGCTCCTCTGAATATGGGATTCTCCAGGCAAAGAGTACTGGACTGAGTTGCCATGCCCTCCTCCAGGGGATCTTCCCAACCCAGGGATCGAACCTGGGTCTCTTATGCCTCCTGCATTGGCAGGCAGGTTCTTTACCACTTGTGCCACCTGGGAACCTGAGATCCTATAAAACTGGAAATTTGATCAAAGGTGTAGGTACATTGGCTGGACTGGGGTGAGATGTGAAGGTGCATATATGTCACAGCAAAGCAAATGACTGATATCAGGGGATTGCACCCAACAGAAAAAAAGCTTTTCCTTATATCATGCACACATACAGATTCTTCCTAGCCTTAACAGTGCACCTCTATCAGTTGATAGAGCTATGTCCTGAGCCACAGGTGGAACAGAAGAGACTTGTAAGGCCACACAGATGACCTGAGGCCTAGAACTTGACCCCTGGCAATCTGAGATTTTGTGCCCATTACCTTATGACACTAAGGGAAGAACATGCTTTTCTTTCTGTTGTGCATTGCAGAATGCCCTGTAAGTGGGAGGGCACTGCTATGAGACACGATAAACCAGGCAACCTGTCGATACAATGAACAATTAGTGCACCTCCCGTGCCTTTGCATCTCTCAAGCACTCTACAGTTTTTCATACTTTTTTTTTCACTTGTAAAATATAAGCATAGAATCCTCAAACAGAAACAGGTTGTAAATCCCTGAGGCATGTTGCTTGTAAGTGGTATCATTGGTAGGTTGTTGATTGACCTTAGTGGATCATCACCGGTGTTGTAAACAGAATGAAAAGTATCAGAAGGTAACATGGGTAACAAGGACTGGTACTGTCATGTGAAACTTGTGTTGGTACTGATCACAGTGAAAAAGACTATCATAGATCATAGTCAAAAAGTGGGAAACCACTGATCTGGTCCAAGCCCCTTATTTTCCCAGGCAAGATATTTAGATAGAGGATGAGGTTTGTCTAAGGTCATGCATATACAGCCAGAGGGCTGGGTCAAGGATCAGATGTCCCTACACCCTAGTCCAGGGCTCCTTACATGAAAACCTAAAGACCAACACTCTATGTTAAGGACACTAAAATTACATAAATTTATATACACTGAAAAGCATATACAATAAAATATATACTTTAAAGAAAATGCACACAGTGCAATGTACAGAGGTAAGTGTATGTAGTCTACAGATACGGCATCTTTATATAAATTTAACTGAAAACATATGCAGAAATGTTCAAGAGCTATCAAGGGATAAATATTAACTGAACCCTACGTATGAAAAACAAATGAACTTCCCTAATGGTCCAGTAGCTAAGACTCTGCACTCCTAATGTAGGGGACCTAGGTTCAATCCCCGGTCAGGAAACTAGATCACACAAGCCACAACTAAGACCTGGCACAATCAAACAAATGTGGAAAAACAAGGTTCAAAGTGCTGTAGAAGGTCCTAAGCATAAAATATCCAGTCTTTGGATACATGAAAATGGAGCTTTCTGCTTTCTACAGAGCTACATTTTAAAGACCTATTAGGTTTTCATTGTGCAATGCCTGAAAGACAAAATTTTCAAAATAATGGGTAGTAACTCACTGTCCTCCAATTCCCTTACCCACTTGTAAGTAACCAGTTGCATGGATCACAGATAAGCCTGCCTCAGATCAGCCCCCCTGGTTTACTCCCACTGCATCCTCCAGGACACAGCTTCAGCTTGGTAAGGCTTGTGAGCAGGGGCACCAGCTGTATGTCATTAGGGTAAATCTCAACGGAATGCAATGCTGTTTTCCCTTGGTTGAACTTTACACTTTTTGACTTCAGTACCATACTTTCTCAGAAAATGTTTCTATGATTATTTTTAACTTATTTTTTGGCCACTGTGTGGCATGTAGGATCTTGGTTCCCTGACCAGGGGTCAACACCTGCGCCCCCCCAGCATTGGAAGGTGGTCTTAACTCCTGGAGAGCTGGTTTTTGTTGTTTTTTAGTCACTAAAGTCCGACTCTTCGAAACCCCAACTATAGCACACCAGGCTTCTCTGTCCTCCACTATCTCCCAGAGTTTGCTCAGATTCATGTCCACTGAGTCAGTGATGCTGTCTAACCATCTCATCCTCTGCTACCCCCTTCTCCTCTTGCCTTCTATCTTTCCCAGCATCTGAGTCTTTTACAGTGAGTTAGCTCTTCACATCAGATGGCCGAAGTACTGGAGCTTCTAGTTCAGAAAGTGAAAAGTCAAAGCGTTAGTCACTCAGTCATGTCTGACTCTGCAATCCCATGGACTATAGCCCACCAGGCTCCTCTGCCCATGGGATTCTCCAAGCAAAAATACCGGAGTGGGTAGCCATTCCCTTCTCCAGTAGATCATCCCCACCCAGGGATCAAAACCAGGTCTCCCCACTGCAGGCAGATTCTTTACCTTGCCACCAAGGAAGTCCAACAGTCCTTGGGAAGTCCCTAAATATAATTTTTTAAAAATAGTTTCATTCTATTGGGTGACATTAATTTGAGTATCAGAAGTTCTCCTGGGAGAATATTTTACAAATTAAAACTAGAAGTGGAACAGTCCAGTAGTTAAGAATCCACCTGCCAATGCAGGTGACATGGGTTTGATCCCTGCTCCAGGATGATTCCACATGTTGTGGGGCAACTAATCCCAAGCACCACAACTACTGAGCTCATGCACCCTTTAGCTTGCGCACACAACCCGCTTGCTGCAACTGGAGAAAAGACAAAGACTCAGTGCAGCCCAAAATAAATAAATTTAAAAAAGAACTAAAAGTAGAAATTTGCCTTACAGCAAACTTACCAAGGACTGCAATAACCAATCTAATCACCAATTAAGAATAAGAAGTCAGACCTACATTTGTTATAAAATTCTTGTTTAGGTTGATGAAATAATTAAAACCTAGAACTCCACTTACCGTAAGTGCAAGAGAAAGGAAGAAAAATGACTAGCTATTATATACCAGCCCTCAAAACTTTACTTCTAAGGGATTATCACTTGACCTCAGATCAATCAGTATTCCCACTTTTATTTAGATACTTTTTCTAGGTACAATAAGCATTAAGGTTGTTTCATTTTTCTTTAAATTTTCTCACTTTTAAACTTAGTCTCATCCCAAGTAATTCTTAAAAATGACAGGTATTGTATATTTGCAACATATAGTAAGATAATACATAACCACTAAAATTCCAAATGTTCACCCTACACTCAAAATCATCTCTTACACCATCAGCAGTATTACATGATGATTGAACTGCCTACATCTTAAAATAGTTGCTTCAAAGGTAGTATTATAACAACTGAAAGTCTTCATGTTTCACATATATAAAAAATTCTGAAACTCAGTACATGGATTTATCACAATTTTATTATCAATAGTCAGTGAGGGGGAAAAAAAAGCTTCGGGTTGTTACTTCTGCTTTTTCTGTGTGTTAGTTCGTCTACTTTTCTTCTGTCCTTTCTTTTTCTTCTTCATGAGAACAGCTTTTTCTCCAATAAACAAACTTTTAGAATTCTGTACACCTTTTGAAGCAAAGTTAAGTCCCTGCTTAGGTTTACTGACATTCTTCAAACTAGGATTTGAATTTTGTTTTAACTTTTCTTTATGGACAGAACGCATGACTCTGAGTTTTCTTCCCATCAGTTCAGAATTATTTAGTTTCAGAGCAAGATGAACAGCATCTGTATTCTGTAACAAAAATTAATATATTAAATTTTACAGAAACTCATCTGCAAAGCATCTAGCAAAATTATAACTTTCATGGACTAGAATAATTTTCAAGCTTGTAATACAGAAACCCCTGTGGGAAGTCCCTGGCAGTTCACTGGTTACAATTCTGTGTTTCCACTGCAGGCGGCACAGGTTCCAAAGATCCCACCTGCCTCGGTGTGGCCAAAGAAAGAAAAAGTAGAAACCCCGCTCACTTCCACAGGTAGGACGTCCAAGCCCCAGTATTCCAGCAGCTGTGCTTGCGGTTGTAATCATGCACCTCACGCGTTTCTCCCCAGGAAGCACTCAGACTGCCTTGTCAAATGACCAGGTAAGCCCACAGTCAAAGAGGCTTCATTTTTCTCAATGTAAAATGAACTTTGAACTGAGGAGATGAATCCTATGTGGCCTTTTAAACCAATGAAGCTCCTCCTCACGATTCTCTTCCTGCAAAGCCCCTGCTGTACTGGTTCATCTGAGAACAGAGAACTCTATTACAATTCTTGAGATGTCGGACTGGATGCCTTCAGGGTGCCATTTAAACCCCAAATACTGTTACTCTTTTATTCTAACTCAGTGTTAACAACTCTAAATATTCATGACATGTTTGTTACAGGGGGTTACAAACCTATCAGTAGTCAGAAGACAGAGAGCAGAGAGACAGTGAGACTGTTACACCACAGTCATGATGGAAGCATCAGGCTGTGAGTCCCTTCCTTCAAACCCATCTGGTCCTATATACGAAGAGCCTTAAAAACAGTCACATGTCTTGATCTGGTTAGTGATAAGCCACTGGGGAACTTTCTAACAAAGTAATCCAAAAATGGAGGCAAACATTTGAAGGAAAAAACAATCATTCCAATTTCATTATTATAGAGAAAAAGAGAAAACAGTACACACGTGTGACGTTTGGGAAACTCTAGGGAAAAGACAGTGTAAGTGGTCACATCCCTCTTACACAACAGAGAGCAACATAAAGGCAGGTTACAGAACCTGATGTCCACAAATACTAAGTATGACCATAAAAAGGCACAGGTAAAAACTGAGGAAACATATGAATGGGTGACTGTAGAGGGAAGTGCCTCTGGGGTGTATGTGTATTCCAGTAATTTTAGACACAAGATACTGGTTAATATTTAGCTATTTAGCAAACTAAATATAAACTGTGTAACAAAACCTAAAATTTTCTTCTAGCTGAGTGAACAGTCAATTTTCTCCTTTTACAGGAGGTAGAGATTTGGAGATTTAGTACCTTTAATGTTGTTTAGTCACTAAGCTGTATCTGACTCTTGGAGACCCCATGAACTGCAGCCTACCAGGCTCCTCTGTCCATGGGATTTCCCAGGCAAGATACTAGAGTGGGTTACCATTTCCTTCTCCAGGAGATTTTCCCCAACCCAGGGATCGAACCCACATTTCCTGCACAGGCAGGCAGATTCTTCACTGCTAAGCCACCAGGGAAGCCCAATACTTTTAAAGCCAGCATCTAAAACATTCTTTAATGAAACAACTGACAAAGGATTAATTTCCAAAATATAAAAGCAGCTCATGCAGTTGAATACCAGAAAAACAACCCAGTCAAAAAGTAGGCAGAAGACCTAGCACACATTTCTCCAAAGACATACAGATGGCTAATGAACACATGGAAAGATGCTCAGCACCGCTCACTATGGGACATGCAAATCAGACTACATGAGCTATCATGTCAGCTGGTCAGAATGGTCATCATCAAAGAACCTACAAACAATAAACGTGGGACAGGCTGTGGAGAAACGGCAACCTTTTTGCACTGTTGGTGGGAATATAAATTGATGCAGCCACTATGGAGATTCCTTGAAAAACCAGGAATAAACCTACCATATGACCCAACCATCCCACCACTGGGCATAAACCCCAAGGAAACCATAACTGAAAAAGACCCCTGTACCCTAATGCTCAGTGCAGCACTGTTTACAATGGCTAGGACAGAGAAACAACCTAGACGTCCATCGACAGATGAATGGATACAGAAGTTGTGGTACATATACACAGTGGAATATTACTCAGCCATAGAAAGAAAGCCATTTGAGTCAGTTTTAATGAGGTGAATTAAAACAGTCTATTTTACAAAGTAAAGTAAGTCAGAAAGATTAAAAACAATAGAGCATATTAAGGCATATATATGGAATCTAGAAAGATAGTACTGATGAACCTATTTGCAGGGCAGCAGTGGAGATGCAGACATAGAGAACAGAGTTAGGGACACAGTGGGGGAAAGAGAGGGCCTGAATTGAGAGAATAACATGGAAACATACTAACATATGTAAAATAGCCAGCCAGTGGGAATTTGCTGTATGATGCAGGGAGCACAAACTTGGTGCTCTGTGAAAACCTAAAGGGGTGGGATGGGGTGGGAGGTGGAAGTGGGGTTCAGGAAGGAGGGGACATATATATACACCTACGGCTGATTCATGTTGATGAATGGTGGAAACCAACAGAATTCTGTAAAGCAATTATCCTCCAATTAAGAATAAATAAGAAAGATACAAAAGTCAAAATGAATAAATAAATAAAACATTATTTCATAACATTACTATGGAGAAACAACCTGGACATCGCATGGTTAGATGCAGTTTTCGGAACAGTGCTCCATTATGGCAGGTTATGAATGTACTTAAGGTGCAGTCTGAGGGTGACAGAGTTATGGCTGAATAATGGGACAGCAGTGACAGCCTCCCACAACGCACTTCAAGGACAGTGATGACACATTAACCCCCGTACCTCAAAGAGCACGTAGCCGAAGCCTCTGCCGACTCCAGTAACTTGATCCCGCACAATCCTCACAGCCACAACGTTCCCACAGGCCAAAAAGTGTTTCTCAACTGCAGATTCTTCAACTTCTAAAAACAGGTTCAACCAAAGGGGAAGTGAGGACTTGGAATTGCCTCAGGAAGTTAGAGATGTTTAATAATACAGGTAAGCACAGCCTCGCAGTAATTAGTCAAATTACCCTGCACACTTTCTAAAGTCAGTCTTAAAACAAAACACGGAGTGACCACTTGGGTGTTATTTGCATTACTTCAGTGACAAACAGGTACTTTTTTATTTAAACAAACTTACTGTATGGGAGATTCCCCACAAATACGGACCTCTTGTCCCTCTGAAACACAAAATAAGAAAATCACTCACAAAACAGAAAACGGAAGTCACCATGAAGTCCACTCTTTCCCTCACCGCACATGTCTAGGGGGATCCATCTGATTCCCCTGCCTCTCAGGCCCCCGTTGGATTAGGAGCCTTCCATCTTTCCCACAGGAGTACGAGCCCCAGAGTGAGGAGTGGCTTCTGTTCACGACATGGCAGTGCTCAAGAAAGGCCTGCTCCTTTGGGGGTGGGCGCACGCTTTCTATATAGGGCCAGAAAGCAAGTATTTTAGGCTTTGTGGGCCACGCAGCCTCTGCTGTACCCCTTGCCTCTGCTAAAGCAAAATAACACAAAACTAACGGGCTTCCCAGGTGGATCAGTGGTAAAGAATCTGCCTGCCAATGCAAGCAAATTCCTGGGTCAGAAAGATCCCCTGGAGGAGGAAATGGCAACCCACTCGTGTTATTGACTGAAGAATCCCATGACAGAGGAGCTGGTGGGGTTGCAAAGAGTCGGATGTGGCTGAGCATGTAATGGGTATGGATGTGTAGCAATAAAACTTTATTCACAAACACAGGGAGCAAACATTGGGCCCTCAGGCTAGTCAGCTATTTGGTGCCAGGACAGTCAGCCAGGCCTTGGTCATTTCTCACTGAGCTACCCAGACACGGACAGTAACACATTCTGTTTCTGCAGTGAGTTCTTACCAACTCAAGCTTCATTCACTTCAAGAGACCCCAAGGGAAAGCTTCTGAACAAAAGTGTTTCGGCACTGAACACTGACACAGAGCAGGAACTAAAAACTGCTAATGAGTAATTTAACTCCAGACCTTAGTCTATAAATAAGGTGCTGGCTCCAGTGCTCTTTAATATACCTTTCAACCATACTCTCTAGGATTTCTGGATCTGAAGTAGGAGTGGGAACCACTTTTTTTTTTAAATTAAATTATTTATTTTAATTGGAGGCTAACTACTTTACAATATCGTGGTGGTTTTTGCCATACACTGACATGAGTCGGCCAGGGGTGTGCATGTGTTCCCCATCCTGAACCCCCCTCCCGCTTCCTCCCCCTCCCATCCCTCTGGGTCATCCCAGGGCACCAGCCCTGAGCACCGTCTCATGCATCGAACCTGGACTGGCGATCTGTTTCACATATGGTAATATACATGTTTCAATGCTATTCTCTCAAATTATCCCACCCTCGCTTTCTCCCACTGAGTCCAGAAGTCTGGGGAACCACTTTCTTGAAGCTAATGCTGACTTGGACTTCCTTGGTAGTCAAATGGTTAAGACTCTATGCTTCCAATGTAGGGAGCACAGGTTCAATCCCTGGTTTGGGGGACTAAGACCTTACATGCTGCATGGCATAACCAAAAAGAAAATAAAAACCAAAAGCTAGAGGCTTCCCAGGTGGTTTAGTGGTAAAGAATCCACCTGCCAATGCAGGAGACATGGGTTCAATCTCTGGCTTGAGAAGATCCCCTGGAGGAGAAATGGCAACCCACTCCAGGTTCTTGCCTGAGAAACCCCATGGACAGAGGAGCCTGGCAGGCTCCAGTCCATGGGGTTGCAAAGAGCTGGACACGACTGAAATGACTGAGCACAGGCACGAATGAGCAATGCTGACTTAAGCCCTTGCCCACCTGAGGCACCCACGCTGAGACCACAGAGGGCAGAGGCTGTTTCCTCTAATTCTCTCATGCTTCCGGCTAACCCAACTCCTCTCCCGGCATAAGCTCAGAAGAAAATGTTCTTCTCTACACTACTCCAGCGAAGTTCTTCAGACAGTGCAAGGACTACTTACGGAGGAGGTCTCAGTTGCAAGATCCACTCTAACACGAAATCCTTCTGCAAATTGGGCTCCGTTTCTGTGATAAATATGAAGTGAAAATGGCTGTTAAAAACAATCACTGGGATCCTGGGGTATTTAATCTGCAGTGAACCTAAAGCATAAAGACAGCACGGACTCATACATAGAATAATTCTGTTCAAACATCAAAGAGACAAAATTACCTTTCCAGTGCTTTTGTAGCAGCATTCTCATCCTTAAACACAACATAAGCATTAATATTTTTCTGATCGGGATGAATTTTACGCCTACATTAAAAAAAAAAAGACTGTAAAATTTGCTAATCCCAAAGTCACTAAAATAAATACAGCTCATTTTACACTCTCAATCAACACCTATGACAAGAATTTCTGGGGGGATTTTCATGAATTCTTTTCATAAACATTTAGTAGTAACTCAAAAAATAACACACAACTTGTACAGATAATGGTGAAACACGTGACCACACCCTCCTCCCAGTCATCACTGTGAGAAAGCAGGAGACCACCCCAGGCAACCCCACCACATGACAAATTAGCACCTCAGCTGCAGCTCTGCATCTAATACAAAACAACTTGCTTTTTTCTTTTTACTGTAAAATAAAACCTATACAAACCTGTAAACGTGTACAGCTAAGGAAATTATTAACAGGGTAATACCCAAATAACAACCCACTCCAGTCTTCTTGCCTGGGGAATCCCATGGACCGAGGAGGCCGGCAATCCATGGGGGCTGCAAAGAGTCGGACACGACTGCAGTAACGTAGCCCTTAGCACCCTTGTAGCCTCTCTGTGGCCCCAACGGCTGCAGCCCCTCCTCTCCGGCAAAGGCAACCACCACTCCCACCTTTATAGGAGCCACTTCCCTTCTACGTGGTTTTTATCACCCAAGTGTCTACCCCAAGACACAGAATCCTGTTTAATCTGATTCCTCATTTATCTATCTTATAGTTTGACCTAAACAATTTTCCTGGTAAAACCTGGCCAGCCGACGGCAATCATGAGGCAACCTCTAATTTAAAGATGCGTTTTGAGCTTAAAAATGTTAAGGCACAGGAAACGTGTGCCTTAGAACTGATGAAATGTGATACTTGTGATTCATAACAGAATACCTAGATGCAAAACTTACTCTCTTCACACACCATGTCTGATTAAATGTCTCTGAACTTTCTCATTTTTCATGGCACATTTTAAGTTATTCTGCAATTCCTTCTGTGATTCTACAGCTTACATTGAGGCTTGAAGACAAACATCTGACAAATTTATATGTTATTACAGACATCAGAAACAATAAACCATGATTGTTCATCCAAATATAAACATCTGTGAGGTTAAGAAATTATCTCATTTTCCACCAAAATGGAAGAGAATTTACAAGTACTCCCTTTCTCTGATTATAAACTTACTTTATTGCTGCTAACTTTTTGGACAAAGTTCCCTCTGCTGGAATCTTTAAGAGAAAAAAAAAAGATATTACACGAAAGTCATCATTTGACATTATTTCTAAACAATTCAATTTTAATTAATTGAATTATAAATACCTAACTCCAGTATGGAATAAAAACTAAGGAAATACTGAATCAGACACAACTGTCCTAATGTTGTATGAATGGGTCCTTGTGGCTGAGGACCAACATTTCCAATGACAGTGGCATATGCAGATTTGATAGGCAGCAACTCGCAAACTAGGCGGAAATAATAGATGACTCGAAGGGGCTGCTGGTCCTATGAGGGGACAATGTTGTTGAAGCCACATGTGAAGGGTGTGAAGGAAAACTGCTTTATAAAATGAGCATGGAAAAAAGGGACACTTCTAAGTTGACATTTTATTGAATGCGCTATATGATTTTAAATATGTCTAACTTAATTGATAAATAATATAAGACATGACCTCACTCATATCTCTAAGAATTTATATATGTCAACTGGCAAAAACAAAACAAAACCCTCCAGTATCTGTCCTTGGACAAATAATGGAATCTCCCTTTTTTCAGGATCATGCTATTTTCAGTCATATATAGTACCTAAGAGTTAAGGAAATAGGTAGGGAAAACTTTATGGAGAAGGTGGAAATTCAAGTCAACAATGGTGACTAACAGCAATGTGCCAAATACCACCAGGTACTGTGAGCAGGAAGGTAAAAAGACACGAACTGCCAAGTTCACAGTCCAGGGGTATCTATAAACACCAATCTCATGTAGGGCAGTCACTATAAATCTCCTCTGGAAGACTTATCTCTTAGTCATTTGATAGTTTACACAGTAAAAGTAAGAAATGTGAACTACTACTTCTTAGTCTGTCTTGCTCAAACTAACAAATGGTAAAACTCTGAGAATGCAGACAGAAATACAGAACAAGACATGAGAAACACCACGTGAATAGTCAACATGTGCATGCCAGGCACCAAAACACATCTACTGGTGCTTTCTAGGCGCTCTAGAGGACCTGTACCCTGCTACTAAAGATAAGAATGGACAGATATAGCTTAAGGCAATAAATTACAAACAGGATTCAGGGGGAAAAAATACCACTTAATGTTATAAAGCATCAAAAAGCCTTGAATTAGTGACATCTTAAATGCCTTCTGAAAAATACACATTATCTTGATGGGCAAAATGAGAGTTTAAGAAGGATTCCCAGGATATATATATATATATATACAGTGAAATACTACTCAGCCATAAAGAAGGAAGCCTTGCCATTTGTGACAACATGGATACACGCGCAGGGTATGCTAAGGGAGATAAAGGCAGGTACCCTATGGTGTGACTTATCCATGCAATCTAAAACACAAAAAAGGAATTCCCTGGTAGCCCAGTGGCCAGCACTCCGTGCTCTCACTGCCAAGGGCCCAGGGTTGACCCCTGGATGGCAAACTAAAGTCCTACAAGCCTCACAATATGACCAAATCAAAAAATAAAATAAAACAAAACTCAAGAGCTACAGAGAACAGATTGGTGGTGACCCAGAGAGAATGGGGTAGAGAGTGGGCAAAATGAGTGAAGGGGCTCAAGCGCACAGTGACAGATGGTGACTAGACTCTTGGGTGGGGACCACTCTGTAGTGTAAACAAACGCTGGACCGTTACACTGAACACCTGAAATTAATACACTGTTGCACACCAATTTTACCCAAGTTAAAAAAACAAAGAACTGAGCAAAAGGACAAGGGTAGGAAGGCCCAAGTGTATGATCTGCGACAAGCGCAGCCCAGGCTGCAGGACAGTCACGTGTGGAAGGATGCAGGGCCCCAAGGCCACCCTGCGCAGACTGTCAGGATGTCGGGAAGAACTAACAGCTGGAAAAATGACAAGACCGTAGGCACCTCCAGACGTATTTGATGCAAACCAGGTGCGGGTGCGGGTGACGGAGGAGCAGCGGGGCTCACAGTCTGGGGAGCAGAGGAGCGGCATCACAATGTCACCGCCACCCCCTAAGGACTGCAGTGAGGGGCCGGGCTGGAGGGCCACCTGCCTCACCAGTGATTCAGGGACACTGAGCAATCAGGGCTGGCTCCTCAGGGAGGACGCCAGGCCAAGGCAGGGGTGCGTGCACGTGTGCTTGTGGCGTGTGATGTTCACGGGAGGGGAGGCGGAGGAGAGGGATCTCGGGTTAGGAGTTCCAGGAAGAAGTGCTTTAGGAAGATTAAGTGGACAGAGGTCTGTTGGATACAGGTGAGGCAGACTGAAAGCAGGAACTGTAATAGGCCTCTGCAACTATCTTGGCAAGAAGTGAAAACTTAGGTGGGACAATGGAAAAAGAAAGGATGACTCATCTTCAGAAGAAACCACAGTTTAAAACCAGGCAGGGATGACAAGCAACAGGCTGGATGGGCTCAAGGAGAGAGTCCAAGGCTGGCAATCTGAGCGGTACTAAAGAGCAGATAATCAGCAGATGGCATAGGATGGATGCAGGTGAGCCCAGAGGGGCTGAAAACAAGGTGCTGGCAGGACAACCCCGCGGATGTGTCAGGCAAGGATCTGATATGAGGAAACAGGACTCAGAAGGGCTGACAGAATAGACAGGTGATAAATGGAAGAAAGTAACACCATGATAATCATTATGGAGACAGTGCCAAAAACCTTACGAAAGGTCTACTTTTAGAGAAGTGGGCAGTTTTGCCTGCTGGGGACTTTTGGCAATTGGCTGTTAGGACGGGGTTGGGAAGGGTGCTACCGGCACCTAGTAGGCAGAGGCCAGGGATGCTGCATTGTGCGGGTCAGTGTCCACAACACACGATTATCCGGCATCAAATGTCAACGCTATCAAGGTTGAGAAACCCCATTTTAGAGAATCACGCTGAGAAAGAGCAGTTTGAAACTAGGAATACACATTTCTTATATTCTAATATATATTAATTATATTAAAAAATCAGATACCATTCACTTCCATAAAGTTTTAAACTGATTAAACATGCTTTATCTTTCTGTCAGAGTACTGCTCTGCAGAGTCAGACAAACCCCGCCATATGAACAGCTGTGATTCCAGAAATGCTACTCAATAGGTTGAACGTCTCCACCTGTTCAACTGACTCACAAACAAAAGTCACAGATCCACCCTCCCAAATATACTTAGGAAGGATATCATTTTACTATGTGAAGTCCAAGGGTCAGTACCAGACAGCAAGTGTGACTCTGCTCTGGCGCTAGATTTGAGCCTGTTGATTCTAAAGGTTAAAGTCAAGGGCTCCTTCATCCCACTAAAATCAACACATGAAAAAGTCTGATTTACATGCAATACATTTTCAGATGATGCACTTTCAAGGAAGGAAAACATACCAAAGAACGAAATCGTACAGATTCAATCTGTCCATACTCTTTAAAAAATGACTTCAGCTTCTAAAATTAAAAAAAAGAGACATATATTTTAGTCCATTTTAAGAATATCAATTAAGTACCACAAAACAGAATTAAGTAAAATGGTTAGATAATCTTTTCCTGCCCGCTTCAAGAATATTTCAGGAAAAGTAAGTAACTATTCAGTTAGAAGACAAAAGTTTTTACTGAAACTTATATATAAAAAAAACCCAAAATTCATGTTACTATCCCTGAAATACACATTTCTGCCTTTCAATCTTTCACTACGTGTAAACTAGTATTATATGCTCCATAGATTCTGTCATCTTTTCACACTGGCTTATTTAAACCAGAAATGGATTTTAAGGATGCTTATGTCACTATGCTAAATTTCCAATTGTCTGGAACTGAGACCATCAGATTCAATAAAAATCTTTGGGTGAATTGTATACATTATTCTTATGACTGGCTCAGGATGTGATGAATATGTATATTTGACAGCTCACACAATAATGTCTATAAGCAACTTTAATTCAAAAATAACTTATTAAACATGTAAAGCTCCACAAACACTCCCCTCCCTTGAGCCCTTATAATCTAACATGAAGGTAAGTAACCAAACCGAAACTACGCTTGCTACAGAAAATGGATTATGTTCTACAAAATAACCACCCATCAAAAGCTAGGAGACAAAAGGCCAAAGGGGAAAGGGAAAAACCAGAAAGTAAGCTTCTTGTACTGTTTAAAGAAAGTGGAACTGAAACTGTTCTTCAAAAGATAAGCAGGATTTTGACCCAAGGGATTGCCAATCAGGTGACGATCACATGAACACACAGAAAGAAAAGGGCATGTCTTGGTTGAGTGAATTCCACATAATGGAGGAAACTTAGGAAGGATGCATTCATTTACATGACAAATATTTATCAAGCCTCTACTACACATCAGGCACTGTTTCAAGTGCTAGAGACAGAGAAGTAAAGAAGAAAGACAAACCCCCCTTCACACACAGCGCTTCTGTTCAACATGTAACAGAAGGGAAAGCTGGAGGAAAACCCCAGAGAGGAGACCACTGCAACAGTTCAGACAAGATTTGCAAAAGCTTGAATTATAGCAGAGACTCTGGGAATGGAAAGGAGAAGGTGGATGCTGGAATGAATCTATCAAATGACTTATATACCCATTTATAGTGAAATTATATATTAATGACTTATTATGTGCTTATTCAATAAAGTAATATGGCCTTTCCAGGTGGCTCAGACCATAAAGAACCTGCCTGCAATGTGGGAGACTTGGGTTCAATCCCTGGGTTGAGAAGATTCTCTGGAGGAGGAAATGGCAACCCTCTCCAGTATTCTTGCCTGGAAAATTCCACAGAGGAACCTGGAGGACTGCAGTCCATAGGTTTGCAAAGTTGGACATTACTGAGCAACTAACACACAAACACAATAACAAAATTATGAATTAATGATTTCTCTGCATGTTTATAATATATAGCCTATACACTCACCTTTTTATTACAGGAGACAGGCAAATTCCCAACAAACACAGTTCTTTCATTCTTTAACCTCTCTTCCTCTTGGTTGATTTGAATTTTCTTTCTTTGATTTACAACTGTCTCCTCTACATCATCAAGTACTTCTTTATCTGTGACTGTAACACCAGGTTGAGAATTTTTCCTTTTCTGCCCTTGTTTCTGGTGAATTTCTTCTTCTAAATCAGCACTTGCTAAAGCATCTTCTCTTTTTAAGCCAAAAAAACAAAAGAGGGCATGGAAGTCAGGTCTAGCACTTGACAAAGCACAGATTAGAAATATTCCCACCTCCTTCTGACTTTCCTATACATAAATTTACCATTCCCAAATACACCTACATGTAAACAGCATTACCAAAATGTGATTCGTATCTTTAGGAAACTCAAGAGTTAGCAAAAGTTAAGGTCAATTTCTGAAGATAGGTTAAAACTGCCAACTAATAAACAAAGCAACAAAAGTTCACTCAAACAAAAGCTCGTTCACTTGAAGCTCTTGGGGATTTAGTTTACCCTCTACCAAGGCCTAATTTCATTCTCTGCTCTAGAATTCTAGAGTTACTGCAGCACTCCCAGGGGCTCTATTAAGGTTAATAGACCAGCAAAGTGCTTAACTTTGTAAAACCAATCTAACACGAGAGACCAGATTTCCTACTGCAATATTTAAAGAATTGCTTATCAAAATTATTGGCTTGGCCAGAAAGGTCGTGTGGGTCTTTCCATAAGACATTACAGAAAAACCTGAACAAACTTTTTGGCCAACCCAATAAATTCTGCCAGTATTGTAAAGTATCAGTGCACTTGGATAAGCACACCAGTCCAGAAAGAGAGCTGGACCAGGAACTTAGGAGTGAGGGGGAAGAATGAGTAGTAGGCATCATAAAACTCATTCATCATCTGCTCAATAAATATTTAGTACTCAGTTCTAGCCTCTGAGGATACAAAGATAAGCAGACCATTAAAAGCTTTTAACAGTCTAGTCTCTGAGGAGACAGGCAAGGTTCACCATAAAATAGTAACATGTACAATACCTGGTGTAGAAACAAAAGAAACAAGAGACATTCTCAGAGGGGGAAAGGCACTATACTGCACAGTATACAGTCCTCGGTGAATGATGACCATTATTATCCCTCCACTAGACCACAAGCTCCACTAAAGAGGGTGTATGCCTAGCTTTTCCATTTACTGTGGTATTTAAGGTACCTAGCAGGAGTGAAATCAAATGAGACACAAGAGTAAGGTAGGAACCAGATCAAGAAGGACCATGCCTGTTATGCACAAGTGCTTAGATTTTATCCCACAGGAGACGAGGAGCCCCTGAAGACCCTGAAGGTGCCCAAAAAAGGTCATTTGGGCAGCAGCTGCTGTTCACTCAGTCGTGTCGACTCTTTGGGACCCCTTGACTGTAGCCAGGAGGCGTCCCTGTCTTTTATTATCTCCTGGAATTTGCTTAAATTCATGTGCATTGAGTTGGTGATGCCACCCAAATATCTCATCCTCTGTCATCCCCTTCTCCTGCCTTCAATCTTTCCCAGCATCAGGGTCTTTTCCAATCAATCGGTTCTTCACATCAGGTAGCCAAAATATTGGAGCTTCCGCAAGAGTCTTTCAAATCAATATTCAGGGTCGATTTCCTTTAGGACTGACTGGTTTGATCTCCTTGCAGTCCAAGGGACTCTCAAGAGTCTTTTCCAACACCACAGTTTGAAAGCATCAATTCTTCAGCACATAGCCTTCTTTATGGTCCAACTCTCACATCTACACATGACTACTGGAAAAACCATAGCTTTGACTACAGCAGAGCAAAGTGGTGTCTGATTTTTAATAAACTATCTACGTTTATCATAGCTTTAAAAGTCGTCTTTTAATCTCATGGCTGCAGTCACCACCTGCAGTGATTTAGAAGCCCAAGAAAAAAAAGTGTGTCACTGTTTCCACTTTTCTTCCTTCCATTTGCCATGAAGTGATGGGACCAGATGCCATGATCTTAGTTTTTTGAATACTAAGGTTTAAGCCAGCTTTTTCACTCTCCTCTTGCACCCTCATCAAGAGGCTCTTTAGTTCCTCTTCACTTTCTGCCATTAGAGTGGTATCTGCATATCTGAGGTTGCTGGTATTTCTCCAGACAGTCTTGATTCCAGCTTGTGATGCATTCAGCCTGGCATTTCACATTATGAGCAGCAGAGCAGAAGATAGTTATGAATGCAGCAAGGCTGGCTAAGGGAGACCAGTAAGGAGACGGTTACAACTGCAGGCATCTAAGAAGACAACAAACCCACCAGAGCAAGAGAGGTGGTGGAAAGGGAAAGCAGATTATAAGAGATAGTTAAAAGACAGCATCATTAGGACTTGGCAACTTATGAGATATGTAGGGAAAAGAAAGAGTCTCAGATGACTCCCAAGTAACAGGCTCAGGCAACTGCAAGGCTGACGGCACCATTCATGCAGAGGAACAGGTAGGTATGAGGATAATGATATCAGTTCAAAGCATCCTGAATTTGAGGTGTATATGAACGAGCCAATAGGCAGCAGAGCATCCCATGAGTGGACATTGCCAAAAAATTGATGCTTACAAACTGTAGTGCTGGAGAAAACTTTTGAGACTCCTTGGATTACAAGGAGATCCAACCAGTCAATCCTAAAGGAAATCAAATATTTAGTGGAAGGACTGACGCTGAGGCTGAAGCTCCAATACATTGGCTGTCTGATGCAAAGAACCGACTCACTGGAAAAGACCCTGGCGCTTAGAAAGACTGAGGGCAGGAGAAGGGGACAACAGAGGACGAGATGATGGATGGCATCACCAACTCAATGGACATGAGTTTGAGCAAACTCCGGAAGGTGGTGAAAGACAGGGAAGCTAAGAGTCAGACACGACTGAGCAACTGAACAACAACGAGTAGGCTGACAGATATACAGGTTTATAGATCAAGCAATAGAGATCAGGGGATTTCCCTGATGGTTCAGTGGGCTTCCCTCATAGCTCAGACAGTAAAAAAATCTGCTCTCAATGCGAGAGACCTGGGTTCGATCCCTGGGTCGGGAAGATCCCTTGAGAAGGAAATGGCAACCCACTCCAGTATTCTCGCCTGGAAAATCCCATGGATGGAGGAGCCTGGAGGGTTACAGTCCTTGCAAAGGACTCAAAGAGTCGGACATGTCTGAGCAACTAATACTTTCACTTTCACCAGTGGCTATGACTCTGCATTCCCAAGGCAGGGGCCCTGTTTTCCATCCCTGGTCAGGGAATTATATGCCACGTGCTGCAGCTAAAAGACCCCTCACCTCACAACAAAGACCTGGAGCAGTCAAATATATCTACGTTTTAAAAATAGAGAGCGAGATCAGAACTCTAGAGCCACACAGACTGGGAGACTGCCCAGATTGATGGGTATACATAAGAATCATGAGATGGGCGGGTCCCTGCAGCTCGGGCGGAGGCAGCGGCGGGAGGACCTGGGCCAGGCTACTCAGCTTCGCGAAGGCTCCCGGCGCCCAGCGGCCCTCAGGCACCCGGCTCTCACCCGCCCTGCCGCCACGATGCCTAAGAGGAAGGTCAGCTCAGAGGGGGCGGCGAAGGAGGAGCCCAAGAGATCGGCGAGGTTGTCAGCTAAACCGGCTCCTGCAAAAGTGGAAACGGGCGAGGTTGTCAGCTAAACCGGCTCCTGCAAAAGTGGAAACGAAGCCAAAAAAGGCGGCGGGAAAGGATAAATCTTCAGACAAAAAAGTGCAAACAAAAGGGAAAAGAGGAGCAAAGGGAAAACAGGCGGAAGTGGCCAACCAAGAGACTAAAGAAGACTTACCTGCAGAAAATGGAGAGACTAAAAACGAAGAGAGCCCAGCCTCTGATGAAGCAGAAGAGAAAGAAGCCAAGTCTGATTAATAACCACACACCCAGTCACTGTCAGTGGTCCCTGTTTCCCTTCTTGTACAATCCAGAGGAATATTTTTATCAACTATTTTGTAAATACAAGTTTTTTAGTAGCTCTAGAAACATTTTTAAAAAGGAGGGAATCCCACCTCATCCCATTTTTTAAGTGTAAATGCTTTTTTTTAAGAGGTGAAATCATTTGCTGAGTTGTTTATTTTTTGGTACAACCAGAAAATAGTGGGATATTGGATAGGGAAGCTTTGATTGTCTTGGGTGTCAGCTTAACATTCCATAGATGGGGGGTAGCTTTTATATTCTATAATACAAAAGCATACTAAATGGCAGTTTGGAGTCAGTTGTGCATTAATGTCTTGAACACTTTAAATTACTTCTCTTCCCATATTGTTTTGGTAGAATTATTTCCTACAGCAAACCACTTTTTGATCTTGGCTCTCCTGGTCAGAATTTTGTGCACTCTATAACATCTTTGATTGTGGTAGTCCAGTTTTCCTAGTAACTTGGTTAATGTGCTGTGAACGACTGACAGTTTGGGTATGTAGTGTATATGATATTAAATTGTGAATCAGTGGGACTTATGATGTAACAGCATATCAATATTTGAAGATATCGGTACTTGATATCCTGTTAAGGAAAGTTTGCTCCAAATTTTAAGCTGGAAAGGCACTGGAATAACTGTTAAGAATCAGAACTACATGATATTTTAGATTTCTGGTACGTATGTGAAGAATTGTGTACAAATTGAAATGTCTGTGTAGTGATCCTCAAAACAATCAATAAAATCTCAGTTATAAAAGAAGAAAAAAAAAAAAAGAATCATGAGATGTCCAAGAACAGAAGCCCGAGCGAAATGAACATTTAAGGAACAGTCAGAAGGAAAGGTGCCTGACCTAACAGTGAGAAGGATCAGACAGAGAACTGGAGACTCGGAAGAGGTTGCCATCAAAGAATGCAATAGCTTCAAGAAGAACAGCAACCATGTGACATGTAAAAGAGAGGGCTACAGTTAGAGGCAGTGCTCCCTATTATATGTGGCACCTAGGTCAGAATTGCTTCCCTGAGCACTGTTTCAGAAGTATGGTCAGATCAAATAAAAAATTAACAACCAGAGTGCCAGTGTGTGGAAGGGAAGATAGATCAAGAAAAGGAAGAGAGAGCAAGTAGAGACTTCTTTTTCTAAAAGCTCAATGATGAAAGAAAGATTTCGGGGTCACATATGACTGTGGACAGGGGTTTGCTGGATTTCTTTAGGATAAGAATCTTTAAGAGAATCTTGAGTGGACAGATCAAAGATACAGGAAAGAGGAGAAATGGATATAAGTATCTGATTGCATAATCTCTGAGAAGACAGAAGAGGTATGTGGTATATATAAACAGTACAGGTGACTGCAGTCATCTTGGACAGGGAGTAAGACACCCTTCTCTGCAAAGGGAAGAAACTAAAAATGTGCACAGCTGCAATCGGGAGGAGGACGAAAGAAGTAATTCACAACTGTTAGCAATTCATAACTCTCAGAATAGCTAACAAGATCACCTGTCAACAGAGAACAGAGATTTAAAGAGTGTGATATAAAGTGGTCTGAGAGACTGAGGAAAGTTAACTAGAAACATATAGTGGTACTGCTATATGGATCTCAATTCAAATAAACTGTTTAAAAAAAATCGAGCTAATGGAGGAATCTGAACTCTGACTAAGTTTAAGAAAACCAAACTCATCTTTTATATACATGCAGTAATATTTATAGATGAAACCTAAGTCTTAGGTTTGCTTCCAAACAATGAGGAAGATATGAACAGGGTAAAGATGAAACAAAATTTGCCAGGTATTAATTACTGCTGATGCTGGGTACATGGGGTTACTTACTCTTTTCAATTTTTGAATATGTATGGCACTTAACATAATAAAAAAATTTAAAGAGAACTATGAAGTGAGAAAAAAAACTGAAATGAATATTAACAGTATAAGAATCTCAATTTCATTACCATCTGATTTCTATTATTTTTAACCATCTGATTTCTTTACCATCAACTTAAAAGAATTTTACCAACCTGTTTGCCAACTTCTTCTCTGCATCAGAAAGTTTCTTCTTCACTTTCATTTTTTTGGCAGGTTCTTGCAAAAGTGGCCTTTGTATTTGGGGTGAACTTTCTTCCACCTCATCTCGTTTCCTTTTTTTGATGGCTTCCTTTTAAAAGTTTAAAGTTATGTTTGAGACCTCATCATTTAGTGGTCTTCCTAAAGTAAGCATCTTTTCTCTCTCACTGGTACATCCAGTAAAGAAAGGTTATTGAAAATTGCTCCTATCTGCCCCAGTTTACAAAGCATCCCCTGCAAAGTAGGTTGCTTGTTTTCAAGTTGTTCTAATGGGCCATTCGGAGTAGAACGCAGTGACTTACTTTAGGCACAGGCACGTACACGGGCTGAAGCTGAGGCTTCACAGAGCCGAAGAGGGAAGCCAGCCGACCCGCACTGCCCCCGGAGGGCTGCTTGCCGCGGAATAAACTATTGGCGACTTGTCCAACCTCATAGTCTCCTTCCAGATTCCCACAGGCGCCGTCGTCCGCGTTCTCTCTAGACACGGACGCCAGAGACTCAACGACACGATTCCACGCCCCACCCCTCGCGCCCCGAGCTCCCGAACTCCTTCCCGCCCAGGCAGACGAGCCACGAGCCACTCACCCGTCCTGCGCACTCTGCTTTTTCTCCCGTTTGTTCTTCCCTTCCAGGGCCATTCTTCACCTAAAAGCCTCGCTTACAGCAGCAGCAGCACGTGAGCCCGCACTTCCGGGTCTCGGCGGCCCCTCCCTCAGAGCCACGCCCCTTCCGCCCCAGGAGTCTCTGTGGACGCGCTAGGGGCGGAGACAGCGGGGGAGGGGGCGGAGACTGAGGGCGGGGGCGGAGACATCGGGCGAGGGGGCGGGGACTGAGGGTGGGGCGGAGGTAGCGAATGGGGGCGGACACAGCGAGCCTGCCGGTGGAAGCCAGACTTTCGAATAGGTTCGCACTTCACTCTTTGGCTGAGACCTAGTCTTCTTCCGAGAGTAGTTCAGGACTGAAGTAGGAATAAGAATCAGCCAGGCTGTGAGTGGGGTATCAATCCAGGCAGAGGGAGAACACGTACGAGAATCTCTGCGTTGTCGAAGACAGAGGTTTGTCAGGAAATGAGGTTACAAAGATGTAGGTCTCACAGTATTAACAAATGATGAACTGGCGTGAAGGGTACATGGGGCGCCTTTGTGCGGCTCTTGCAGCTTCTCTGAAATCTGACATTATTTCAAAGTAAAATTGAGAAGTTGTGGGAGACCACAGCTCTTCCCTGGGCTTTCCTTGTGGCTCAGACGTTAAAGAATCTGCCTGCAACGCGAGAGACCTGGGTTCGATCCCTGGGTTGAGAAGATCCCCAGTATTCTTGCCAGGGACAGAGGGAGCCTGGCGGGCTACAGTCCATGGGGTCTCGAAGAGTCGGACAGGACTGAACGACTAAGCAGAGCACACGCACAGCTCTAACCTGCTCTGCGCTATTATAATACCAGGAGGAGAACCTTGGCTCTCAACGCCTGAAGAATCGCCACAGACAGAGGAACCTGGCGCGTGACATCCCTTGGGGTCGGAAAGAGCGACTAAGCACACTGCACTGGCTCTCAAAGCTAATGCGACTTTCTCAACCTACTCAGCGTGCGTGATAAGTCGCTTCAGTCGTGTCCGACTCTGCCATCCTATGGACTGTAACCCGCCAGGCTCCTCTGTCCATGGGAATCTCCAGGCAAGAATACTGGAGTGGGTTGCCATGCCCTCCTCCAGGGGATCTTCCCTACCCAGGGGTCAAAGTCAGCTGTATCGGCAAGCGAGTTCTTTTAACACTATCGCCACCTGGGAAGCTCCCACTTTGGAGCCAGCTTTTCCCCACCACCTCATTATTCCATAACCTTCTGTCATTCCTTATTTTTGTTACGCCTTCCTCCACTATTGCCCTCCTCTTTACCCCCCCACTGTGTCACCAGCAAAATTGTATTCATCCTTCAAGGCCCAACTCATTTGGGGAAATTCCCTATTTACAACAGAGATGAAATAGTATCTCTAGATACAAATTGGTGCCTTATTTATCTTGTATTCTGTATCCCCACTCACCACACCTAGTGAATATGTGGTAAACAGACTTTGAAGTAATAAAAAATATTAGATTATCATTAGCTAATTCATTGACTCAGTAGTTTCAGTGGTGAAATCAAACGGCCCTCAATCTTTGAGGACAGACTTGCTATTTTTAGAGAGCTGCTTAACAAGTTACTGGGGATGTATGTGACCTTTTCTATCGTCCACATCAGATAACATGATGGAAAACCAGTATTTATTTGCTTGGCCCTGGTTTTGCTTTGAGTCCCTCAGTTTGTCTTCCCGTAATTGTCACCTTGTGGTATCTCACAAAGATGAGAAAAACTGTCCATATCTGCAACTCAAGCATCTTCATCTATTCTATACCATCCAATGAAGATATTCTATTCAATCTTCTTTCAGAATGTCTTCCAATCAGATTCCTTTCTCACTCTAACATTCCAAGAATCACTTCCTATCTGGAGCACCGCAACCTCATTGAATCTGGCCTTCCTGACACTTTCTCTCCACACTAGCCTACGCATTGCACTTCCAGATTAATCTGTTAAAAGCTAAATTAAGATTTGCATCTCCTCTATGTCACCATCACACTGGTCATCGCATTTCTTGTATGCTCATTTAGTGCCCTCGTTAAAGCTCTTAGGCACATGTTTCCCTCAAGCATATAATTTAGTGCTTAATTTTATGATCACACACATATATATATATATTGGCTTCCCAGGTGGCCAATGGTAAAGAATCCACTTGCCAAGCTGGAGACACAGGTTCAATCCCTGTGTCGGGAATATCCCCTGGAGAAAGAAATGGCAAACTGATCCAGTATCCTTGCCTGGGAAATCCCATGGCGGGCTACAGTCCGTGGGGTCTCAGAGTCGGACATGACTTAGGGACTAAACAATAACAACAAATATATATTACTTCCACAGTTAAATCATAAACTATTCCTCTGGGAGATTTACCTCTTATACATACAAAACCCATCGTATGATGTTAGACAAAATTCCCTAAATAGTACCTTAAGTTTAGACAAACGGTGGAGAAACGCCCTTTTGAATTTCTACAACAAATGAAAGGTAGCACACATTTCGGAAGGAAAATGGTTAAGTATGAAAGAGACATCAGTTGGAGATAGTTAAAAAATGATCCACACTGCTATTAAGAACTGTTTTTAACCATTTTGAGATCACCAATGCCTTTGAATAGTTTCTTAAACTTATAAGGGCTCTTTTCATTAAAAAAAAAAATACAAATACATTTTGTAAAAAACGTTAGGGGTTTCATGAAATCTATTCCACTGTCCCTAATCTTCCCAGGTTATTAAAATTAATAAGATCTCACCCTCAGGTTATTTCAGTAGGAAAAAAAGGTTTTGGAGAACACTGTAAAAAACATACCATCTTAATTTTATCAGAGATTGTCAACCAGTTTGGTAAAATGTAGTTTAGGTGATCAGGGAAAAAAAACTCAAATTCCAGAAATGCCACAAAATTCTCAAACTCTCTGGAGAAGCTAGGAAGAAACAGGCAAGCAAGAGGGTACAAGACCCCAACAGTACAAAACCTCAACTCCAAAGCTGATCATCATTGTCCTTTAGAGCACTCTTTCTGTAACACACCAAGTAGATGATATTGGGAGTTCCTTGAAAAACAGGGTTTCATGATCAGGTAAAACTAAAAACAGTAGGTTAAGGAAAAAACTTTTCCTAAAGTTTAAAATATGCTAATATTATAGCTCTAAGGGCTTCCCAGGTGGCACAATGGTAAAGAATCTACCTGCTAATGCAGGAGACCCGAGTCCTGGGTTCCATCCCTGGGTTGGGAAGATTCCCTGGAGGAGGAAATGGCAACACACTTCAGTTTTCTTGCCTGGAGAATCCCATGGACAGAGGAGCCTGGAGGGTTACATGGAGTCTAAAAGAGGTGGACATGACTGAGTGATTAAGCACACACACACTGAAGCTCTAAGAAGGTACTGTGCTATATATAAGCATTTCCAAAATATATTTGATAATAAATTTCCAAAGCATTTCCAAGGAAATACCAGGAATACCAGGGACTGATATTCCAGAATTTCATTTTTGAGAAGCACTGTTCTATAGATTTAAAAACTCATCCCTTAAATGTTAAACTAACTTCTGTGAAAAGGGTCATCACAAAAGTGAGTCAAAAATAAACATTTGGGCTTTTGGGGCCTTAAAAAAGGTTTCTTTTTGTTTTAAAGAGAGGATTTTCTCTTAGTGGAAAGGTCATTAAATGGGGCAAAAAACCCCTAATACTGATTTTAAAGGTTTGGAGTAATAGAGGGGTTCTCAACCTAGATGCATATTAAAGTCACTGTCCACCACCCTAAAAAAAAAAAAAAAAATCAGGTTTAAAAAAAACCAAAACCCAGGTATCATCCCAAACCAATTAAATATGACTTATTGAGGATAGACCCTGAGTAATGACTATTGTTTTAACAATGCCCAGATGACTCCAAGGTATACCAATGGGGTAGAATACACAAAAAGCTTAAGGGAGTCACAAAGGTCTATTTACATTAAAAGCCAAGAAAAAAAAAAAGCTGCTAGTAATGGTTTCAAGTGTTAAAAGAAAAAGCTTTTTTGATTTTCTTCTTTAGACAAACCTCCAAGTCATAAGTATTCATGTTCAGACTCAAGCTGAACAGTGTATACAAAGATATAAGAATGCCTAATAATTCCTGTACATAAATCTGGTTAGTGGATTTTCAATTCCTGAAGGCAGAATATTCCCTTCTTCTAAAAAAATATTAATCCTTTCTGATCATATAGGCTGGAAAAGTATGTTTCAGTCAGTCATCATACAGAAATGAACTAAAATTACTTAACCTTTTAGAAACAAAATCAAGGATTCACAAACTATGGCATTTTATTTCAGAGCCTTTGCTTACATTTGTACAATATATTACATAATTCTTCATTGTTTGCAGATCCTAATATATACTTTATAGCTTTTATTCTATAAGCTTTTCTTCAAGGTTTTGCTGTCAACAAATCTTTACAGTCCTGTACAAATTTGAATAACTTGAAACCATTTTCAACAAAATTAGTTACTGTAAGCACACACTACAAGACTGAAAATGCTTTTCTTAGAAAAGTTGAATGTAAAGGATTCTGACACGTTAGCATCTACAACAAAACGCTTCGAAATTCTCACGTCGTATTGCCAGAAAACAAATAAAACATGCCAGCTCCATCCAAAAAAAGTACACAGAACTACAATTAAAACAGTAAAACAGTCTGTACAGTAAAGTACTGTGTATTAACAGTGCCAGGTATTAAATAGCTTGAATGAACACATCCGCAATATACAAATGTCTTACAAAGGTGTAGAATTAAATACAAGTGCCAAACAGAACAGAGATTGGAATCATACAACATAAAGTCAATACAAGTGAAAACAATTTTGCGTTCATTTTGGATTTTATACAAGGCAATTAATTTTTATAGGCCTACCACCCCAATTAGCTATTTATACTTAAAATAACAACCATCCTTTTGAGACAGTTCGTAGCAACAGCCTTGAACCATACTAATAAAGTTTACTTGTTCCTGAAGTCCTCTTGTTGTAGCTCATAATAAAATAAGCAATACAAATGAATTATCTGTATTTGAGGAAAAAGAAACATTTACAAGAAAACACAAAAATATAACTGTTATAATTCATTATGAATAAATATACACTTTGAACTGGCTAAGTACAATCTTTATACATTGTTTAAGATTTAATACAGTTTATTAGCCATTTTCTTTTTTCACACAATGTAGTATATCAAAATTAAAAAAAAATACTGATTTATAGAAAAATGGCAAAGTACAGTAGTTCCATTCCAATTTGAAGGGGCATGAAAAGCCACTGCAAGACCTTTTAGCCTAATTCAAACCTGTAAACATGTTCAGTCTTTTTTAAAGAGAATCTTTAATATTTGGTTATCAGGATTGATGTCTAACATCCTGTTAACTGCAGGTTTTGAATTTATTACATGTGCTTGACTTATACAATTAAAGCCACCCTGAGGTGACTTGCTTTAAAAAACAATTAGCTTGTACAAATGAAAATAGGTTCATATTTTTTCATAAATAAATGGAAAAATATCAAATGTTCCAGCGTTAACAAAATACAAGGGAATACATATACAGTAAGTTTTCTTAACACGTTCTGGCCACCCCACGACTACGCTTACTGTATTGTCTCTACAGGCAGTGAAAAGCCTCCATTTGCCACAGTGGAAGGCCTTCAAGTTACCAGACACACAATTCCCAGACAAGTTGGAAACAATTATTGCTTGAGGAAAAGCAGTCCATTGTACTTTTTCTTCATAAAAAAAGTGCACTTAAGTGCCAAGTCAGCTTGTCAAGAAACAATTTTTAAATATAAAATAGTGCTTGTCTGATTTTTTTTTTTTGTGCCACTGTGCAGTATAAAAAAAGACGTGGCCCTCAACAGCCATTAAGTGCAAAGTGCTTTAGCAAGTCCTGCTGTCACCTGCACTCAACGGACACTCCGTTCTGTGACGCGCTGGACATGGACGGCTCCGCTAAGGTCAACATAACAGCAGCCGTTATGGAGCTGGACGAAGGTGAAGACGACGACGAGGACGTAGCAGCACCTGAGCCAAAGGGAACCGAGAGCTTAGTGACTGCAGAAGGAAGGAACACGCTGGTCCTCCAACCTGAAATTCTGCTGTAGTCTCCAGAATCATTTAGCTTACTCCGAGAGCAGTCAAGTTTTACGATACCATAATGTACACAAAGGAAAACCTAGTGCATTTCAGTAACGAGACAATGACAAACTACAGGAAGTACCAACAAAGGAGAGACCAGGGAATGCTCCTGCACTGGTCAAAGGAAAACAGACTGTGGGCTCCGTCCACGGAGAGATGGGAATAAAATAGAGGGCAGACTTCCTATAATGATGAAACAGATGTCAAAAAGATCTTGGAAGTCAATAGGAAAATCTGTAATCTATCCCCAAATCTTTTCCCCCTTCCAGTTCCTATATATTTCTGCTTCTGGAGTTCCTTATGAAATGAAATGGTGATGAGGATGGAAGGCTAATTGCTTTTTAAAGTTGGGAAAAATAACTACTACACATGACATCATAACTACTCCCTTTTGCTCCATTTGGTTTACAAAACAAATGACACATTATTATTTTCCTCAAAGAAATTCTCTCAGTGTTATAAATCAGCGTTTGAAAACTTACTTTTTAAGGAATATATGCACAAGGTTAAAAAAAAAAATCATTCAGAGATGGGAGATAAGGGGAAAAGTGAATCTTCCTTCTAGTCTTCCTAATTCCCCTCCACATTGTTACCCCTATGGTTAACCAACTGCGTCACCATCTTTAAAACGCCACAAGAGAGACTGGTAAACTACTGCCCCAGGGCCAAATGTGGTCTGCCTATTTTTGTTAACAAAATCTGACTGGAACACAACTATGCCTATTTGTATAGACCTAGCTTATGGCAGATTTCATGCATACGATGATAGGGTCCAGTAGTTCTAAAGAGACTACAAGATTCACAAAGCCCAAAATATTTATTATCTCGCTCTATAGAAAATATCTGCAACCCAGTTCTAGAGGAATTTTATCTGTAGAATCTAGATACATGATATGCATATTTAAAATGAAAACACTAGTAACTTCGTTTTTAAAAATGCAAGTGGAAGCATAATACAGAATCTGACTAGGTTTTTCCACTTAACAATCTGAGATGATTCCTTATTAATACATATACAGATTTACCTTTTTGTTTTCAAAGCTGAATAGTTTTCCATTGTATTTATGAACCACAACTACTTTAATTCCTAGCCTTTTGCTGTTACCAACAACAAATGAATACTTGAGAGCACTATAAATAAAAATTTAGGTGTTTATTTAAATATATTATTGGAGAATACAATTTAATGATTTCTATCTGCTACTATAAATAGTACCATAGCAAACTTCTTTGTGGCCACATACTCTTCCTTGGGACCCATTCTTAGAACTGGAGGTAGCTAGCTGTCCAAAGACACAGTCAAACCATCTCCCAAGATAATTGGGCCTGTGGCCCATCTATTTCATTTTATGGTGCTTTGCTTTACTGTGCTTCAAAGATACTGTTTTTTACAAACTGAAGGTTTTCGGCAGTCTTGTATCCAGCAAGTCTACTGGCACCACTGTTTCCAAAAATACTGCTCACTCTGTGTATTCTCACAATATTTCAAACTTTTTCATTGTTATTTCTATTTGTTATGGTGGTGGGAGCAGTGAGTTTTGATGCTACTATCACAATTGCTTTGGGATGTTATGAACCATGCCCATTATTATAAAAGACAGTGAACTTTTTGATTACTAAAATAATAACAAAGGATTTAGAATAAAACAAAAACTTAAGTTGATGGAACAGCAGCAGGGTTTGAGAAAACTGACTTCAATTCTGAAAAACAACACTGCCATCAAACAACACTGCAGAGGAATCGTTCACGAAAGGAAGAGTCAATTGGCAGAGCAAACGTCAGAGCACTGCAATGTAGTCTTATTTATTTTCAACTGAGGTATGTTTATTATCCTTTGGGACATGATGCTATCGCACACTTAAGAGACTACAGTACAGTGTAGACATAACTTTCATATGCACTAGAAAACCACAGAAATTCCTATGACATATATTATTGTAACATTTGCTCTTTTGTGACAGTATGGAAACGAACCGACAACGTCTTGGAAGTAGGCCTGTATTGTGTTTCAGCAGCCCTGTCAGACCAAAACAACCCCCTTCCCTCAGATTTTAACCTCTCTCACTCCAACTGACCTCCCTCTTGAGGAACCTGTATGCAGGTCAGGAAACAACAGTTAGAACTGGACATGGAACAACAGACTGGTTCCAAATAGGAAAAGGAGTACGTCAAGGCTGTATATTGTCACCCTGCTTATTTAACTTCTATGCAGAGTACATGATGAGAAACGCTGGGCTGGAGGAAGCACAAGCTGGAATCAGGATTGCCAGGAGAAATGGCAATAACCTCAGATATGCAGATGACACCACCCTTATGGCAGAAAGTGAAGAGGAACTAAAAAGTCTCTTGATGAAAGTGAAAGAGGAGAGTGAAAAAGTTGGCTTAACGCTCAACATTCAGAAAACTAAGATCATGGCATCAGGTCCCATCATTTCATGGCAGATAGATGGGGAAACAGTGGAAACAGTGGCTGACTTTATTTTTTGGGGCTCCAAAATCATTGCAGATGGTGATTGCAGCCATGAAATTAAAAGACACTTGCTCCTTGGAAGAAAAGCTATGACCAACCTAGACAGCTTATTAAAAAGCAGAGACGTTACTTTACCAACAAACGTCCATCTGGTCAAAGCTATGTTTTTTCCGTTGGTCATGTATGGATGTGAGAGTTGGACTATAAAGAAAGCTGAGCACCCAGGAATTGATGCTTTTGAACTGTGGTGCTGGAGAAGACTCTTGAGAGTCCCTTGAACTGCAAGGAAATACAACCAGACCATTCTAAAGGAGATCAGTCCTGGGTGTTCACTGGAAGGACCGATGTTGAAGTTGAAACTCCAATACTTTGGCCACCTGTCAGGAAGAGCTGACTCATTGGAAAAGACTCTGATGCTGGGAAAGATTGAGGGCAGGAGGAGAAGGTGACGACAGAGGATGAGATGGCTGGATGGATCAATGGACATGGGTCTGGGTGGACTCCGAGAGTTGGTGATGGACAGGGAGGCCTGGTGTGCTGCGGTTCATGGGGTCGCAAAGAGTCAGACACCACTGAGCGGCTGGACTCCCTCTGGTCCTTCAGGTTCAATGAAAATGTTACAGCCACTCCTAATCTAACATAACCCTATTTTGTTCACAATGCTTTGCTCTATTTTGTTCACAATGCTTTGTACCATCTGACATATTATTAGTTTTGGGGGGAGAAGCAGATAGTAAGCTCCATGAAAATGAATATTATGGTTTGAGATAACTGTTTTAGATAAAGTTTTTCCGTTTTATAGATATAGAAAATAAGCCAGAGGGGTTATTGCCTGAAGAATCACAGACACAATTCACGTGAGCCCAACTGTAGAGTCAAAACTCCTTTGTTTTTTACATAAAGTTAGGTAAAAACACTTACTTTCTCTTTCTTTCTTCTTCAAACGCTTTCTCCTCCGATCTATGGAAGCTACTTCAGATTTTAATGATAGATAATGTTTTCTGATTTCTTGTAGTTTTTCTTGAAGAATTGTGATGCGTTCAGCACTTGTCATATTTTCCAGGTCCGCTGTGAATTTAAAACTTTCATTAATATGCATCTGTGATCCAAATTTTAATATATAAGAGAGAATATATAGTGTGCTTGTAGAATGAGGTCAAGACAGAGAAACTTTAAAAAAAGGCTTGTAAATATTGTTTGCCTAAGTTTTCTCCCCAGCCTAAAACAACGCCCGGCACTAATACATGGCAAGATAATTTTTGAATGAATGTGTAGACTTAAAAGATCTTATGACCTAAACATGGATGTTAAAATTTCCACATTTGCACTCCACCCCTCAAAATATCCATATATGTGTACAGCATCACTATAGTATATCATTAAAAATTATATTTAGAAATAAGACTGGAAAGACAGCAAAATGTTTAAATTGCATATATTTTTGAATCTTATAACTGAACAAAATTTTTTGTCTTTATTGTTTTTTTAATAAGTATGCAGAACTTTAAAACTGTTAGAAGAATTTTCAAATGCTCTGAAGCAATTTTCAATCTCCTAAGAATATTTCCTTGCATGAGAAACTCTGAAATATTCTCTTTTTAAAAAGGAAAAAAAAATAACTTGTAATGGCTATTTTTCAGGTACACACAGGTACAAAGAGTAGTATAATAGAGTCACATATACTCATCCAGCTTCAATAATTAGCAATTCATTGTAAATTCTGTCTCATGTATACGCTAAACAATCCACTTACCAGGAGCACCACTAGATTTTTTAAATAAATTTCTGACATCATATCAGAAATATCTAGCCAACGTTGCTATGTCCCTCAAATGCCTTAACATACTGAGTAAAGTCAGTCAGACAGAGAAGGGGAAATATCATATGACATCATTTATATGTGGAATCTAAGAAATGACGACAAATGAACTTACAAAACAGAAGAAGACTGACAGAGAACCATCTTATGGTTGCTGGTGGAAGAAGGATGGCGGGAAGGGATAGTTAGGGAATTTGGGGCCCATGTACACCCTGCTGTATTTAAAATGGATGACCAACAAGGGGAAAAAAAAACCTGGGAAGAAGTTTCTATTGCTTCACCTCTGACTTAGCACATGTCACTTACACATCTGAAAACTCCATTTGTAAACTTTGGGTAACCGATTACTGGGTTCCTTGAGGTCAGGATCCTTATCGCCATTCTTTCCGCATTTTCCTGGAGACTGTGTCCTAGCAGGAGATTTGGTACCATGAGCCTTCATCCCAGTGGAAACTGATTTGATGGGCTGAGTCTTAGTTACACTTTCACCAGCAGAAAGTTCTTCACTATCACTACTATTTGCTGAAAAGAAAATTTTTTTGAAAGCATTAGTAAACATAAAAGTAATCATAATTTTTTACAGATTTTAGTGGACAATTTAAAGATTAACCATTTAAATTTACTACTACAGTAAACAAGTTGCTTGACAGACCCTACCTAAAAACTTGGAAAATCATTAAGTATAAACACAGCAGCATATCAGTTAAGGAAAACAAAAACTCTTCTTACCTGAATCGCCAATAATGTATTTTAAAAAATACTCAAAGTAATCTTTCATTATATCTGGTGTATTATCAAATATGCAGTAATTATTTAAATAGCTTTAACTCTAGTACATTAAAATGTATATAGATAGAATATAGCATTTTTTAAAATGAATCATATGGAAACTTAATTTCATATTTTAAATTGTGTACATGCAACACTTTCTTACTTCTCTGGCCAAATCAATGATGCACACTGATTACATTCAATAAAGAATTCTTCGAAAATAAATTCTAAACTTTAATATATACAATGATTTCTTAAGAAACTCCTACATCATAACGTGTTGACTAATATAAATCGTAGGTTTTATCTTGATAAATATATTCAGTAATTTATGAAGAATTCAGAAGTCAATGCAATAATGTTAAATCTGCCTTTGTTGATTAAAACCTCAACAAAGAGTGTGTGTGTGTGTGTGTGTGTGTGTGTGTACACATGCGCACGCGCTCAGTCGTGTCCAACTCTTTGCGACTCTATAGACTGTAGCCTGCCAGGTTCCTCTGTACATGGAATTTCCCAGGCAACAATACTGGTGTGGGTTGCCATTTCCTACTTCAAGGCATCTTCCTGACCCAGGGATCGAACCCGTAGCCTCTGTTATCTCCTGCATTGGTAGACGGGGTTCTTTATCACTGTGTCACCTGGGAAGCCCAAAGCCTCAGTACCAGAATGGAAATCTTTTAACATCTTGACATGTGACTAGGTGATGGAATTGCTATTTCCATAAGTTACCTCTTTCTGGATACAAAGCAGTATTGTAGATTCTATGATGAGAGTTAATTCATTTGACTAAATTATTCTCAGAGAACTGTTTCCTCATTCTGTTTTACCAAGATATAAGTCCAATAATTAAAATGGAAGAATATATGATCAACTGTTATAGCTCAAAATTATATGAATATGTCAACTGACTTGTTAAAAATGAGCCCTCTTGGAAAATGTCATTTAAAAGTCTTAAAGATAAAAATATTACAGTGTAATTAAAAAACAGACTTGAATATCCTTTCAGTTACTCCAAATGTGGCATCAATCTGGCATCAAATTTATCCATTTTCTTTTATCAATTCTTCATTTAACAGTAGCTACCCTCCAAAAAATATAGTTAAGCTCTAAAAAACTGAAAAGTATTCCGGATAGGAAAGACACAGAACAACTCCTCCCCAGTGTGGTGTTCGGGAGTAAAGAAACTCCACCACTCTTCTGATACATGTCGTAAAAGAATCCCTTCCCAGTCCCCCCACTGCTGCTCTGGAACCCCTGGCAACTCCTAGCTCAGCCACCCAAGGCTTGGCCCCACTATGATGCAGTGGTCTGCCTCAGCTTGGCTTTCATGGCCTTGCTGAACACAGCCGCCCGGGGCCCCGAAGGATGCCATATTCACCGCCTGGAAGTCATATGGGCTCAGCAGAACCGCGGGGAGCTGGCCGCATAACCCTTTTCTGCACTGAAGTGCAGCCAAGCCGGCCGATAGCAAAGGTCAGGCAGTGGAGGTGGCAGGAATCTCCTGGAAGAGCAGCAGGAGGTCAGTGTGGGGCACCTGAAAAAAAATTCTTTACATATTTTCTGCTTCGTACTTTGTCTACGAGAGAGAAAAACGTGCACCTCTCAGGAGAAATACAATATATATATTCCTGTAGACTGATAAATAAGAATCATTGCTAAAGTCATTAGTGAGAACATATTTAACCCAAGGATTCTTAGAGCTGCTCTTGAATACACAGGTCAGGATATCGAAGATAAAGACAGTAGGCTGCAGCTATTGGAATTACAGCTCTAAAGCTATCTTGATTGTTCTCTTCTAGGCTGATTTTGCCTGAAAGGATTACAAAGCATTCCGTTTCATTGTAATAAAAAGAATATATAATCCAAGCGTATCATAATATGTAATATATATAATGCAAAAGAATTTGCACATAAAACTAACAAAAATGTTGGTGTTTATATTATACTGGCTATTATTTTTTAAAAAGATTATTGATCATTCACCAGCAATCAATATCACTGCTGAATAACAGCAAACTGCTCAATCCTAGCATCTACCTAAAGTCAAGAGACTTCTGTGTGATTTTTGCAGGGGTAGAGACAACAATCAAAACATTAACTATCCCATATCCTAAATACCCTTTTCTTAAAGAGAGGAAAAAACATATCCACCATTATCTTTATATTTTAAAAATCATCTTTATATTTAAAAAATTAGAGATGTCACACTTACTGCCTTTTCCCTTCTTTTTGTTGTTTACCACTGTAGATTTATGGCTTCGTTTCTGCTTTTTCGATGAATTTCCTCCTCCCTGAGCTTCTTTCACTCTTTTCTGACCTGTACAGGCTTTGATGGGGGTAAAAAAAACTATTAAGTAACACAAAATAAAATCAAGCTTGTCCCCAGTTATGAATTAATTCCACATTTTTAGAAGAATAGACAAATTCTGAAACTGCACATGTTCTCTGAGATTTATAAGTTATCATAGAAATTATTAGAATTTTTAAAAGTCATTAATGAGCTGATTTATTTTGAAAAACTAGAGTTTTTCAAAAAAGCAAATAAAGCGCTTCCCTAGTGGCTGAGTGGTAAAGAATCTGCCTTCCAATTCAAGAGACATGGGTTCTAGCCCTGATCTGGGAAGATCCCACATTCTGCAGAACTACTAAGCCTGTGTGCCACAACTACTGAGCCCACGCTTTAGACCCCGGGAGTCACAACTCCTGAAGCCCTTGTGCCCAAGAGTCCAGGCTGGGCACCAAGAGAAGCCACTGAAATGAAGAGCCTGCACAGCACAACAGAGTCGGCCCTGCTTACCACAACTAGAGGAAAGCCTGCACAGCAACAAAGACCCAGCACAACCAAGAATAAGTAAATAAATAAAATTTTAAAAATAAAAAACAAAGTATGCATATCCTTCTTGGGCAATGGTTAACATATATACCATTTACAAATCCAGCACAGTAGTTCTAAAAAACATTTCATCTTCTTGGTAGAAGTTATTCCAAAATATAAAGTCTCCCTTTTCCTCAAGGATTAGCCCAAGTCCTACCTTCCTTGATGCCCAGGCTGCAATGACGAACTGCTACTTACTCCAAACTAGTTTTTCTACTTCTAATAGGATCCTCAGCATCTGCTGTTTCCAGCTTTCTAATTATATGTATTGCTTTTTACACTATATAGTAATCTCTTTTTCCTGAGATTTACAAAGTCTTATCTCTATTTCATTGCACTGTCAGATATTATTGATATAATGACAATACAATCAATACTATGATAAAATTACGCCATGTTTCTTACAAAAAATACTTGTTACAATGGTAACATATACAAGACATGGCTTTGTTGGTAAAAAAAAAAATGGAACAAGCTATTTTAAATGTTTTGTTTGCAACTTTTTAGTTGTTTTTTTAATGGGTTAAATCTAATCGATAACTCTGCCTAACGCTATTTTAATATAATAAGGTGAACCATAAAGAAAGTGATTTAGATATTATCTATATTAAAGTACAGAATCTTAACAATAATTGCCAAATTTCTCTCCAAAAGAGTTTAATTCTGAAACTTTCATCTCCAAGAAATAAAAAGCTTACTGTAGGCTAACCTGGAAGGCAATCTTAAATCTAAATTGTAAAACTTACATTTTTACTTTTAATATAAAGTCAAGTCTTCAATATCTACAGACAAATTTACTCCTTTTGCAGAAAAAAGGAGCCACATTAAACAGGTGTTTAAGAATTTATTTTTAAAGAGACACAAATTCTAAAAAATTCTGTAATATGCTTTGATTTGATAAGACAGATATCCCCTAAATGAAGTTCTCAAATTGCTTACTTTTTAACCTAGTCAAAATTAAGATTCCAAAAGGCAATACTGACAGGCTATCAGAAGACAAGCTATCATATTTCCTCCTGAAAACACATCTCAGTCTTTCATAAGATATGAGGAGCATGGTGAGGATGCAACCTCTTCAGAATTCTGATTAAAAGTTCATTATATTATTATTGAAAGCTTCTCTAATCATCTGCAATAAATACTTCTTTCATTTTGAGGATACTTATGCCTGGATAATTCAATTCCATGAGACAGTACAACACACAAACATAATCACAGTAGCTATGTGTATAAATTTTTAAATAAAAAAAGATCATGCAAATCTACTGCAACTATCTTTTTTACTTAATATTTTTTGAAAAATGTTTTAAGACAAAATTATTTGTGTGATAGTTACGTCAATTATATCTCAGGGAAACTAGAAAAAGAAAAAAAAAGTTTATGAGAAAAAACTTAAAGCTAACTAATATTGTCTAGATTGTATCTCTTTAAGTTTACCAAAAAACCTGAAATAAGTATAATAAAATCTGGTATGTTATATAATATACATACCCTAGTGCTTTACACTGGAAAAGTGTGTTTCAAAGCCAAGTGTCAGCTTACAGTATACTGATTTAAAGACATCTGAATGAAGTGGTTTATAAGAAGAATAATGTCAGAAGTGCAGCTATGGCATCAATAAAAAGGCACTAAGACTTCAGGGAAGTACACCATAGACACTGGTCCTTCAATATGGAAGCCAGGCAACCAAGAAAGCATCAAATTCCTTTACAAACTCTCACAGGGTAGTCAGGGTCAAAAATTAGTTTGACATGGTTATCTGAGGAGAGCACAGCCTGGATACATGGTTGCTCCAAACCCCTACATAGATAGAGTACTTTGGTTAAGGGTGGACAACTCCATCAATAAATCAAAATGTCAGTGAGAAACTGCATTGGACAGCTGCAAAAACACAGTTACAGAAATATACTTAAGCTGCTCATGCCAGGTAGTCAAGCTACATATAACGAGTTTTCAAGCAGGTCTGGATTTGGGCCTGGGCGCATTTTCTATTAAATAGCACAAGATCTGGCCTGCTGTGAAACCAGGCTGAAGTGAAAAACACTCAACTCTCAAGCTGTTAGATGCATCCCACCCTCCATTAGCCACATTACCTTTCGCATCGCCATTTTCACCATGCTCACCCAAGTACTCCACGTGAACACCTCACACTGTAATGAGGGACATGAAACCCCTGAAACGGTTAAGGGGGAAAGAATCTTAAACCACGACCCTGGGGCCTATGGGCTCACCTTTCTCGGGATGCTCTGCCTCAGGCTGATTGCTGCTGCTTGAGCTCACACTGGCATCAAAGCCCGTGGGTGAGCTGTTCCCTTCTGACTGCAGGTCCTGGAGCTCCCCAGCGACACTGTCCACTTCGATCGTGCTGTCGGTCTCACTCTTGATGCTGCGGACTTCTTCGTGGTTTGGGGCCAGTGGCTCTGACACTGTTACAGAAGGTGGCTGCCGACTGGCTTCCGTCACGGTGACTGAGGAAGGGGACTCGGGTGTCGTGGGAGGCGTATTGAGCACTGAATTGCTGCCACTGCTAGGAAATTCCGATTTTTTGTCACTGACCTCTGCTGGCTTCTCCTCAGCGGGTCTGCCCTCTGCACTGGCCGAGGGCGGGGCGGCCGCATCGGCGCTGGGGGAGCAGCTCTCCTCCTCGGCCACAGTCTGCAGGGACCCCTCAGCCGGCCCCTCCTCCGGGGCAGGGTGGGGTGGGGAGGCAGCGGCCTCCGTGTCAGAGTCTGAGAAGAGCTCCTTCAGCGTTTTTTTAGGCCACTGACCCTGAATACTTGACCAGACATCTTTTCGATCTTTTGCTCTGCTGTTCTGAAGTCGTTCATCAGAGTTATTTAAAAGTTTTATCCTTTTTTCAGCCACTTCTGAAAATCCTGAATAGAAGCCAGTTGTCCGGAGAGACTTTCTCTTCTCCTCCAGACCATTGTATTTCTTAGTGGGTGTCACCTTGGCTTTGGACTTCTCCTCTTCGTCTTCATCTGAGGAGCTGTTGCTACTGTTTTCTATGCAAAGGGCTTCTTTGCTCTTGGCCTTATCCTCCTTTTTACTGGGGGAGCCACTTTTTAAACATTCCTCAGTGTTGCAGTACCTTCTCTTACCACGTTTCACTGGCGGCTTTGAAGATTTATCAACGCTGTCCTTTTTGACATCCTTTCTCTTTTTCGTGACTTCATCTTCTTCTTCATAATCAGTATCTTCGGATAATGCTTCCATATCTTTCCTTAGGCTTTCTGGAGATTTCGACAAGGGTTTGGCTATTACCAAATCTGCGTGGACTTTGTTTTCTTCAAGCAAAGATGAACTGTTCTGTTCCTCTTTGGATGTAAGATCATTTCTGTTGTGGGTCAAATGATCAATCTTGGAGTCTTCTTTGCCATGGTTATCTAAGTCTTGAACACTCGTCTCATCCTCTTGCTCACTGTCTTCAGCAGAACTTTCAGAAGCTAGAAAACAAAGAAAAAACAATGAGTATGTTAAGAATACCAGCAATGTCTTCTCTGGGCCAACTAATGTAAACGAGTATTAGCTTGTATGTTTATAAGCACTTCAGGTTGCTAGGTTTTATCCTCATTTTACAACTGAGGAAACTGAGCTTCAGAGAGAAGACATTCACCCAATGATGGAAACGTTTTATACCATGACTATACAGGGAGTGACACTACTCTGTACTTTTGCCAAAACTCATCATATTGCAAACATAAAACTCGTGACTTTCATTGTTTGTAAATTACACCTCAAGAAAGCAGATTATAAAAAAGAAAGACTCGTCTCCAAATTTATGAGCAGAACTTAGTGGAGTCAGGATGTAGTTCCAGGATGTTCAAACTCCAAAGTGTATATTCTTATAAAAGTGTAGTCTTCACTTTCAATGTAGCAATGACAACTCAAAAGTTTTGTAAGCAATGTATTTCTACTATAGATGCTTTAAAGAACACAATTACATTTAACTTTAAAGAACACAATTAACTCAGTTCAGTTCAGTCGTTCAGTCGTGTCCAACTTTTTTGCAAACCCAAGGACTACAGCACACCAGACTCCCCTGTCCATCATCAACTCCCAGAGTTTACTCAAACTCATGTCCATTGAGTCAGTGATGCCATCCAACCATCTCGTCCTCTGTCGTCCCATTCTCCTGCTTTCAATCTTTTCCAGCATCAGGGTCTTCTCAAATAAGTCCCTTCTTTGCATCAGGTGGCCAAAGTATTGGAGTTTCAGCTTCAGCATCGGCCCTTCCAATGAATATTCAGTACTAATTTCCCTTAGGATGGAAAGGTTGGATCTCTTCATAGTCCAAGGGACTCTCAAGAGTCTTCTCCAACTCCACAGTTCAAAAGCAACAATTCTTCGGCACTCAGCTTTCTTTATAGTCCAACTCTCACGTTCATACATGACTACTGGAAAAACCACAGCCTTGACTAGACGGACCTTTGTTGGCAAAGTAATGTCTCTGCTTTTTAACATGCTGTCTAGGTTGGTCATAACTTTCCTTCCAAGGAGTGTCTTTTAATTTCATGGCTGCAGTGATTTTGGAGACCCCAAAAATAAAGTCTGCCACTGATTCCACTGCTTTCCCATCTATTTGCCATGAAGTGATGGGATCAGATGCCGTGATCTTAGTTTCTTGAATGTTGAACTTTAGGCCAACTTTTTCCCTCTCCTCTTTCACTTTCATCAAGAGGCTCTTTAGTTCTTCACTTTCTGCCATAAGGGTGATGTCATCTGCATATCTGAGGTTATTGATATTTCTCCAAGCAATCTTTTTTGCTGGGAGAAATATATAAACATGTCTATACAATTTACTCCTTAAATGTTCCTTTTAGCAAAGTATAATAATAATAGCTTTTATTATGACTTTAATATAACATTTATTGATAAACTGTTATATACCAGGTACTATGAAATGGTTTGTACAGATGTTCTCATTCAATTTCACAATCCTATGAGCATCAGTTATGAGCCTCATTTTATACTTTAAGATATTAGGATTTAGAGAGGCTAATAAACCACCCCAGAGCTAAAATAAATCAAGATCAAATCTAAATCTCAGACATTTGATTCCAGAATTTAGAGTTTAACTATATTACACTCTACTGAGATATCCATATGTATCCTTTAGCTAAGTTTGTTAAAAGAAAGAAAGAATTGATACAATTAAGATGGTTAAAAATATTTAATCTTTTCCATGTGTTCCTAAATAACTGAATTTTTGAAATTTCCATCGCTGTTGTCAGTCACTAAGTTGTATCCGACTCTTGAGGCCACAGGGAGTGTAGCACACCAAGCTCCCCTGTACTTCACTATCTCCTGGAGTTTGCTTAAATTCATGTTCATTAAGTTGGTGATGTTATCTGATCATTTCATCCTCTGCACCCCCTTTCTCCTTTTGCCTTCAATCTTTTCCAATAGTTGGCTCTTTGAATCATGTGACCACAGTATTGGAGCTTCAGCTTCAGTATCAGTCCTTCCAATGAATATTTAGAGTTGATTTCCTCCTTTAGGATGGACTGATTTGATCTCTTTGCTGTCCAAGGGGCTCTCAAGAGTCTTCTCCAGCACCACAATTTGAAGGCATTAATTCCTTGGCACTCAGCCTTTTATGGTCCAACTTTCACATCCATGCATGACTACTGGAAAAACCACAACTTTGACTATATGGACCTTTGTCAGCAAAGGGATGTCTTTGTTTTTTAATATGCTGTCTAGGTTTGTCACAGCTTTTCTATCAAGGAGCAAGCATCTTTTAATTTCATGGCTGTAGTCACCGTCTGCAGTGATTTTGGAGCCCAAGAAAATAAAATCTATCGGGTTTCTACTTTTTCCCCTTCTATGTGTCATGAAGTGATGGGATCAGATCCCATGATATTCATTTTTTGAATGCTGAGTTTTAAGCCAGCTTTTTCCCTCTCCTCTTTCATGCTCAACAAGAGGCCTTTTAGTTTCTCTTCACTTTCTAGCATTAGAGTGGTATTACTATATATTTGAGGTTGTTGATATTTCTCCCAGCAATCTTGATTCCATCTTGTGATTCACCCAGCTCAGCATTTCGCATGATGTACTCTACAAAGGGCTTCCCAGGTGGCACGAGTGGTAAAGAACCTGCCTGTCAATGCAGGAAATGAGAGACATGGGTTCAATCCCTGGGTTGGGAAGGTCCCCTGGAGAAGGGCATGGCAACCCAATCCAGTATTCTTGCCTGGAGAATGCCATGGACAGAGGAGCCTGGCAGACTACAGTCCATAGGGTCTCACAGAGTTGGACACGACTGAAGTGACTTAGCATGCACTCTGCATAGAAGTTAAACAAGCAGGGTGACAATATACAGCCTTGTCATACTCCTTTCCCAATTCTGAACCAGTCTGTTGTATCATGTCCGGTTCTAACTGTTGCTTCTTGACCTGCATACAGGTTTCTCAAGCAGCAGGTAAGGTAGTCTGGTATTCTCATCTCTCTAAGAATTTCCACAGTTTGTTATGATCCACACTGTCAAAGACTTTAGCATAATCAAGGAAGCAGAAGTAGATGTTTTTATGGAATTCCCTCGCTATCCTTATGAGCCAATAAATGTTGGTTATTTGATCTCTGGTTCCTCTGTCTTTTCTAAACCCAGCTTGTATATTTGGAAGTTCATGTACTATTAAATCCTAGCTTGAAGGATTTTGAACATAGTTTTTATTAGCATGTGAAACAAGTACAGTATTTTGAACATTCTTTGGCATTGCCCTTCTCTGAGACTGGAATACATACTGACCTTTTCTAATCCTGTGGCCACTGCTGAGTTTTCCAAATTTGCTGACATATTGAATGTAGCGATTTAACAGAATCATCTTTTAGGATTTGATAGTTCAGCTAGAATTTCATCTGCTTCACTAGCTTTTTTCATAATAATGCTTCCTAAGGCCCACTTGACTTCACACTCCAGGACGTATGGCTCTAGGTACGTGATTACACCATCATGGTTATCCAGGCCATTAAGACTTTTTTGGACAGTTCTGGACATTCTTGTCACCTTTCTTAATCTCTTCTTCTTCTATTAGGTCCTTACCATTTCTCTCCTTTATCATGCCCATTCTTGCATGAAATGTTCCCTTGCTATTTCCAGTTTTCTTGAAGAGATCTCTAGTCTTTCCCATTCGATTGTATTCCTCTATTTCTTTGCACAGATCACTGAGGAAGGTTTTCTTATCTCTCCTTGCTATTCTCTGGAACTCTGCATTCAGTTGAGTGTATCTTTCCCATTCTCTCTTGACTTTCACTTCTCTTCTTTTCTCAGCTTTTTGTAAAGCCTCCTCAGACAACCACTTTGCTTCTTGCATTTCTTTTCTTGGGGATGATTCTGGTCACTGCCTCCCATACAATTGTTACAAACCTCCATCCATAGGTCTTCAGGCACTCTATGTCTACAAGATCTAATCCCTTAAATCTATTCATCACCTCCACTGTACAATCATAAGGAATTTGATTTAGGGCATACATGAATGGCTTGGTGGTTTTCCCTACTTTCTTCAATTGAAGCCTCAATTTTGCAATAAGAAGCTCATGATCTGAGCCACAGTCAGCCCTGGGTGTTGTTTTCGCTGACTGTATAGAGCTTCTCCATCTTTGGCTGCAAAAAATATAATCAGTTTGATTTCGGTATTATCCGGGCATGTCCACTTACAGAGTCATCTCCTGTGTTGTCGGGAAAGAGTGTTTGCTATGACCAGAATGTTTTCTTGACAAAACTCTGTTAGCCTTCGCCCTGCTTCATTTTGTACTCCAAGGCCAAACTTGTCTGTTATTCCAGGTATCTCTTGACTTCCTACTACTTTTGCATTCCAATGCCGATGATGAAAAGGATATATATATATATATTTGGGGGGGTTAGTTCTAGAAGATCTTGTAGGTCTTCATAAATCAGTCAACTTCAGCCACTTCAGCATTAGTGGTTGGGGCATAGACTTAGATTACTGTGATGTTGAATGGGTTGCCTTGGAAACAAATTGAGATCATTCTGTCATTTTTGAGACTGCACCCAAGTACTGCATTTTAGACTCTCCTGTTGAGTATTAGGGCTACTCCATTTCTTCTAAGGGATTCTTGCCCACAGTAATGGATACAAAAGGTCATCTGAATTAAATTTGCTCATTCCTGTCCATTTTAGTTCACTGATTCCTAAGATGTCAATGTTCACTCTTGCTATCTCCTGCTTGACCATGTCCAATTTACCTTGATTCATGGACCTAAGCTTCTGGGTTCCTATTCCATTTTGTTCTGCCCAGCATCAGACTTTACTTTCACACCAGACACATCCACAACCGAGCGTCATTTCCCCTTTGGCAATAGCTGCTTCATTCTTTCTGGAGTTACTAATAATTACCATGTGTTCTTCCCCAGTAGCATATTGGACACTTCCTGATCCAGGTGGCTCATCTTCAGGTGTCATATCTTTTTTGTTTTTTCATACTGTTCGTGGGAAGAGTACTAGAGTGGTTTGCCATTCTCTCCTTCAGTGGACCACATTTTTTCAGAACTCTCCACTATGACCGTCCATCTTGGACGGCCCTACACAGCATGGCTCATAGCTTCACTGAGTTACACAAGCCCCTTCACCACAGCAAGGCTGTGATCAATGAAGGAGCAAGTAATACATATACACAGTGAAAACTAATTTACTCTCATAACAAAACACCAATAGCTCTTCTTTCCTTCCTTCCCCATCTTCCAACATCTTATAACTATTTCCATTCATAGTTACTATCATCCTCTCTTAATAATATACTATTTGTTGATATATATATGCAACGAGAATTCTCTTATTCATACCTCCATCCCCTTCTGCCACACTTTGTATATAAGTGGTGTTGGAAAAGTTGTACTGCTAAATGTAAATCAATGAAGTCAGAACACACCCGCATACCATACACAAAAATACACTCAAAACAGTTTAGAGTTAAGTATAAGACATGACACCCTAAAACTCCTACAAGATATCACAGGCAAAACATTCTCTGACATAAATTGTACCAATGTTTTCTTAGGTTCATCTCCCAAGGCAGTAGAAATAAAAGCAAAAATAAACAAATGTGACCTAATCAAATTAGTTAAGATTTTGCACTACAAAGGAAATTACAACCTATGGACTAAGAGAAAGTATTTGCAAACAATGCGACCAACAAGGGTTAATTTCTAAAATATACAAATTGCTCATACAACTCAACAAAAAAAGAACAAACAACCCAACTGAAAAATGGGCACAACACCTAAATGGATATATCTCTAAAGCAGACAGACATATGGCCAACAGGCACATGAGAAGATGCTCAACATCACTAAGTATCAGAGAAATGCAAATCGAAACTACAATGAGGCACCAGTCAGAATAGCCATCATTAAAAAGTTGCCTAATAACAAATGCTGGACAAGGTGTGGAGAAAAGGGGACCCTCGTACACTGCTGGCGGGGAAGTAAACTGGTGCAGCCACTATGGAAAGAGTATGCAGCTGCTTAAAAAAGCTAAAAACAGAGTTTTTGTCTTTCTTGCTGTATGATCCAACAACCCCACTCCTGGGACATCTGGAGAAAAATATAATTTGAAGAAATACATGTATCCCAGTGTTCACAGCAGCAGTATTTATAACAGCCAAGACACGGAAGCAACCCTAAATGGCCACTGACAGATAAATGGATAAATAAGATGTGGTACATGTATGCAATGAGATACTACTCAGCCATACAAAAAGGAAACAATGCCATTTGAAGTAACATGGATGGTGTAGAGATTATCACACTAAACGAAGTTAAATCAGAGAAAGACAAATACCATATATCATCACTTACATGTGGAATCTAAACTACGACACAAGTAAATTATTTATGAAACAGAAATAGACTTGAAGACATAGAAAACAAACTTATGATTAACAAAGGGGAAAAGGAGTAGAGAGGGTAAGTTAGGGGTTGAGGATGAGCAGATACAAACTACTATATACAAAATAAACAACAAGGTCCTGTATAGCACAGCGAATTATATTCAAAATCTTGTAATAAACCATAAAGGAAAAGAATACGAAAAAAGACTACATATATAACTGGACCATTTTGCTATATACCAGAAACTATCACAACATTGTTAATCAACTCTACTACAATAAAAAAGAATGAAATCAGAAACAAGATATTGCACCCACCCATTTTATAAGAACAGAATTATATGAAACATGCAGAAAACAAAGAGTTCTGAAAAAATAAAAACATTACAGCTGTCAATAAGCATTACAGTACTAAACAGTAAAAGGATTAAAAGATAAAAAATCAAGAACATTTCTAAGAAACCAGAAGAAGACAAAATAATCAATAATGTTTCTCTGAGAAAAGGTAATTATATTAGAGTATACTGCAAAAGCTTCAGTATTAATAGAATGGCAGGTTCAAAAGAGAGAAAGGGAGGAAAGGAGGGTAGGGGAAAGAATACGGAAGTGTAGAGGAGAAAAATCAACAAAATATTTCAAGAAAACTATCCAGAATAGAAAGATACAAGTTTCTAGAATGCAGCAGCTTAGCAAGTACACATGACAACAGATGAAAATATGTCCACAAAAGGGATAATCTCTGCGCAATTTGAAGACATTAAAAGCAAAGATTCAAGATTTCAGAGAAAGGGAAGGCAAAAAACAAGCCGTAAGACAAGTCACCACAAGCAATCAGGGACTAGAGGAAACACTGGAGGAAAAATACAGCTGAACAATGCCTATAAAATAACTAAGGAAAAACTTCCAACCCTGCTAAACCATAAATAATATGTTTTCAAATATGGACAGTCTCTAAAAATTTATCTTCCCTCTTACTCATTTGTTCTTAACATCTACTAGAGAATGGAGAATGTGCTCCATCACAGTGAGTATACCAAAGAAGATATTTAAAAAAATCAGATACCCAAAAGAAAAAAATTTTAGGGCTACTTTGAAGAGAGAGCTCTAAAAAGTTCCCAGGAAGAGAGCTATGCACCAGACATAGAAGGAAACCAGTCCAGACCCATGTGGTGTTACTTCCAAAGGAACTCATATGACTTCTATCATCATCAAAATGCCTCTTTTCATCAGTTAAGATTCTTTGTATGTGTACTAGCTTGTTCCAACCATTTGGGGATAAAATCCCAGCTCTCTGCTCAATGTCTTGTGTGCCATTACCTGGATCAGGCAATGACATCATGTTACCCAGCAGAAACATTTTGTTTTGACTACACCTGAAAGCTAGGAGGTGTAGTCAAAGAATCAGAATCTAGGCTACACAAAGAATCAGTGTAGCCTAGAATCAGAACACACAGAGCACCTTATCAATAGCACTGAGCATAATGCTTGTGGTCATCCACTGATTATGTCAGATATTCCTGAGAGCCCTGATGTTTCCTAGAAGGCCCTAATAACCTTGCCCCACTGAATTTCCTTACAGAGGTCTTTGCAGATGCACAAAGAAGCTGAATATGACCTGCAAACTCTACTCAGATGAGCCTTCATTAAAGTGGAAATACTGTCTTTTTTTTTACATAATTAGGTGTATGCTTGCCACAGTTTTAAAAAAAGTAAATAATATCCTCTTTAGGAGTATATACAGGTTTAATACAGTTGTAAAAAAAGTAAAACCAATGGTTGATTTCAAGTAATAACAGAGTCAACAAAGTTATTGTTCAATTAAAAAAGAGAATTTGATAATGTCACTGAATTACCTTTATAACATTTGATTTACAAAAACTAAAACAAAAACATTTAAAACAAATACTTGCATGCAACAGGATGCTTGTTATGTTTACCTTGAAGTCCATTAAGGATAGAAGTGATTTCTATGGATTTAATATGAGCTGTATCAGAGTTCTTGGCATCAGTAAGATCCAATTTGGATACCATTTCAGGAGATGGATTTGTCTGAAATGGCGGTTTTGACAAGCGCCGGAGTTTACAGTTTTTAGGAGAATATTTTTCATCTTTGTCTTTTTCTTTGTCTAATTTATTCTAAGTTAAGGAAAAAAAGGTATCCTATGTTAGTCATAATTTATCATGAAGCATTCATTAGTAACAATGCTAAAACTCATTTTTAACTCAAAGATATAGACTAGATTACTAAAAAACATAAAAAGAATATAAAGTCCCACAAAACAGTCAGAGATGTTTTTCAAACTTACCTAACAAATATTACAGGATGAAAAATGAAGTTTCTAATATTTATATTTTAATGATGGAAATAAATTAGAAATCAGACAATTAAGAAAAGCAAACCTCCATACTGCTAATAATTGGTGTTACAAATTCTATAAAAATAAAATCACAATAGGCTGAAATATGCATTTAAAAAAGAAAAACACAATTTCAATCTGGTAGTTTTAAAACCTGGAAGATTCTCAACATAAAATGAGGGTTGGGAATGATAAAATTTCAGTTTATCTTCAGCTGACAACTGGAAAGAAACAAATGACTTGCTATAAAGTCAACTCAGTGGGACATCCTTCCTGCATCATTGATAAATTAATGTTTCATGAAAAACTGAGAAAATTTCCCAAATTCTCTATTTATGAATAGATGGGCAGGGGCTAATATATTTCCTGGAAACTTTTTTAAATTTGCTTTTAAAATAATTTATAGAAAAAGTAATTTAGACAAGCTTCTAAGTGATATTGTAGAGCATGACGCAGCAGGAAACAATTCTGAAGTCCTGTTATAGTCAGACTATAGATTGTTGAGTGACCATTTTCACAGTTTTCCCATAGATGGTACAGAGCTAGTACCATTCTGGATACATAAAAGTTAATTCTGTTTAGGATAGTGGTTCTCCAAGTATGGACCATTGGCCCAGAGACCTTAGCACCTCCTGGCAATTTAAGTGAAAATTCCTCCGATCTAGTGAATCAAAATCACTGGGGATGGGAACAAGCAATCTGAGTTTCACCAAGTTCTCCAGGTGACTGTGACACATGTTTAAGTGTGAGACCCACCAACTTAGAGAACCTGAGCTGAAGATTCTGGATACACTGAGACAGCTTATGTGTACCAAAGCTTATCAACCATTAGTGCTGCTCTGATTTCCCTATTCTTGCCAGCCTTTTCATTACTTTATACCAGAGATCATAACATACCATGCAGTCTCAAGGCAGAAATAGTCTACACCACACAAAGTTCAGGTATGGCTTTTAATGACTGTCAGAGGATAGCCTTGAAAACAGTGGTTCTCAGAGTCAGATGAGATCAAGGGATGGGTATACTATTATTAAATAATTTCTAGGAAGCTTTTCCAAAAATCACATGCCTCTTCCCTTATGACCAACAATTTTAAATGCCTGGGAGGGGCCTAGAACTAAACTGAGACATAAATAAATATTTAGAAAAAATTTCCCAAGTAATACTCTAATATTGCTTCTCCTACCTCTACCCTATCCTCTACCTGAGAAATACTCCTCCTAAAACTTGCTCTGTGCAAGGAAACAGGCTTTTTAACACAAAATTCTTCTAGTAGCTTAGGAGCAATAGCATGACTTCCACACTTTCCAATAAAGACCAAGAGTGTCCTGAGTTGTAGCTACTGAGGTGCCAAACCAAAACTTTAAAAATATGAACCCAGTTTCATCGTGAGAAAATAATAATCACTTTAGGGGAAAAATTTCATATGTAGGGCCACTAAGGTATCATTTAGCCAGAAAGTAAACAGCAACTCACTTTTAAAATGAAAACTGAATTTCAGGAGGACTATTAAACACTTCAACTATATATACCATTCAAAGTAGTAAAAAGCCATTAAGAGATAAAAAAAAATATTCTAAAACCTAGTTGATGGTCTGCTTTCTAATAAAACATTAAAAAGATTTAATCATAGAATGAACAAGACTAATTCCATCATACATAAAACTAACATTAATTTCCATACAAGTGCATTATTAATAGATTCCCCATGGTATCTATGCAATGTGTGCCTCTTGGGATCTTGTGAACACATCCTAAGGCACTGTCTACAGTGCCAGAAAGGTGATGAAGAACAAAGGAGCTGTAGCTAGGCTCTGCTGCACCTCCAGGCACCTTCTTCTCTTCCTCTGAATGGTTTACAGCTATTAGAGTAACCCCAGAGTTCCCAGCTACACACCACTTCATGGCTCCCAGTTGGAGACCAGAGGTGCACGAAACAATTGAAATGGGTAAGTGAAATCTTGGGGGAGTGCACTTATACAATCTTGGAACTAAAAATGCCTCAGAGACCACTTAGTACTCTTTTCAAAATGCCTTTCCATAAGCTGACAATATTAACTGTACCCAAATCTGGTATTAATCAACTGGCTATTTCAAGAGAGAATTTCCAACTCTACTAACACATACACACACACACACACACACACACATACACTCACTCTCTCTCTCAACTCTGGAGGAAAGGTTCCTTAAATAAGAGCTATAATATACAGCAAAATATATTTTGCTTTTATTACCTTTATTTTCTTGCGATGTTTTATCTTGGGCACATTTTTATCAGCAGGTCTTACTATTTTATCTGCTTTAATCCATTCGTCATACCTAAAATCAAAGGAAATGAACATAAATATACAAGACACATACTAGAGAAGGAACTATGCCATATTAAAGAGAAACTCATAAATAGAATCATAATATTGTAAAACCTTGGGGGCCACTAAGTTCAACTTTCTGGTTTAAGGAACAAAGTTACCGAGGCTCAAAGAGAGGTATAGTGACCTGTCCCAGGATACACTTTCAGCTACTGGCTGAGCCAAGGCTCAGTTAGGTCTCTGGATTCCTAGACCAGCACTACTTCCTCTGTTACACCAAGAGAAACCAAAGCTGTACAATAACTATTAAGAGCACTCACAGTATTTCCTATACTTTTTTTAGTTTATTTTGTTCTTTTCTGAAGCAGCAAGTTGTTCATTTATCCCTAAACATATCAGGAAGCTAAGGGGAAGCATGACTGCCAAGTTTTCAGGGTTTGGAGTTGCTGAGAGTCAACAGTTGTGATGGGTTCTCCACTCGGTGCTGGCTGTCTGCGGGAGTTCACAGGGCACAAGTTACTACTGACTGCAATAAAAATATTTATTTAAGGGGGGGGAAATAGTTTATTTTTGTAACAAACTCAGCTAGAAAGGAGAAACATTAAAAATAAACCTCTTTTTATGTTTGAAAGTTAGATACATTTATTCTGGAAAATGGAAAACCGATTGACATTTTTAACTCGAGAACATGAAAAACTGAAAATGAGCGTTTAAATTAAAATGTCCTCATTATTAGAGGCATTAAGTGAAGTAAGAAAGACCCTGAGTCAGGAAGCAAATGATTTAGGTCATTACCTTACTAGTAAATTATATTCTTGCTGTAGAGTAGGCCTGTGTGCATGCACATTAAGTCCCTTCAATTGTGTCCAACTCTTTTTGACCCCATGGACTGTAGCCCACCAGGCTCCTCTGTCCATAGGATTCTCCAGGCAAGAATACTGGAGTGGGTTGCCTTGCCCTCCTCTAGGGGACCTGCCCAACCCAGGGATCAAACCCATGTCTCTTACACCTCCTGCACTGGCAGACAGGTTCTTTACCACCACCGCCACCTGGGAAGCCCTAGAATAGGTCTAACAAGTATTCGTAAGGACTCCCAGGCAGAGCTAGACCACAGGAGTAAACTATGGCCTGCAGCAATGATGACGGCTCAGCCCCGACAAGGGCTAGGTTGGTGTCTGCTGGAAGTCGGTGAGGGCCACAGTGATAATTAGAGAGGATGAGGAAAGGATGGAATGAGTTCTAGAAAAGTCTTTCCATAATCCCTGTTGACTAGCTATGTAGTCAAGACATTCTCAACCTCAGACTAAGTTTATTCGGTATAAAGCAAATATTATTCTACTAAAAACACTCCTCTGGTATGTATACTGGCACATTAGCACCTACCTGTATATTTAAATATTTAAAAATTTCCCATTAATGCTAAAAACTGCATTATGCTTGAGAAGAAAGCAATTTAGCTCCCAACAATATTAAGAGAGTGAAGGTGAAGAATAAACAGAAAATATCTCCCCCTCTGCAAAGCTGGATGTGAACTCCTAGAAGTTGCTCTTATTATAATATAAATATGGAAATTAATGCTATGTACTTAAAAAAAATACAACACAGTTTTCTTATGAGAAAAACTAAAAATAGTTCATGATGGTTACACATACCATCAATGTAAGCTAAACAAAGATACAATAGTATTTTAACCTTTCTTAACCAAAGACTCTTGTTGTATAGTTAATTATAGTTAATTTTGTAATATGAGGCATTTTGACTACCAATACATGTGCTACTCAATTCAACCTGGATTTTTGACATGAATTATATGTCAAATTAGGGTAAATTTCAAATTAGGATAAAACAGTAGCTTTCAGTGTAAGAATATCACCAAGACTCTGTACCCTTGTATATTTTATATGGAGCACCAAACACATCAAACAAGCAAAAAATAGCCACTGTCTTCATAGTTACAATGTGCACTGTGAAAATGATTTCTTTATGACTCAGAGGTAAAGTATGTTACTTAAAATTTCTCAGAAACAAGGCAGGAGGAAGCTATGCGTAAATAAAGTAATGGCCACTCCATACGGCACAGGCTGATGCTTGCTACCTAAGCACCACTAGAGTACAGGTATGTGGTATATGGTAAACATTTCTCCTCGACCCAAATATAAACTAAGGGTGGTATCAAAGGACTGGTTATCAGACCTTGAGTAATGAATCTCAGGGTGGAAGCAACGCTGAGTCAGGAAAACAGCTGAAGAGAAAGGTTCTGGAATCAGATGAAACAAACTATCCATGCTCCTAAAATACTTGAACAGTGGTCATTAAACACTATGGTCTTAACTAAGCTATGTAACAGTCATTTTTTAAATTACTGATCATTCTGCATGGTTTTAGGAGAGTCCTTGAAAAATTCTAGTAGTGTTCCCTACTAGAGTAATTATATGGTAATATACAGTTCTGTAAATATTAGTTAATATTATATGACTTCCTTATTATTTGCCCCCTTCTATTCCATTTTCTTCATGCTTTCTGTTTGTTTAGGCATTCCTTTGTTCTAATATTCTTCTTTCAGATTTTGCAGAAGGGAGTGGCAGCCCACTCCAGTACTCTCGCCTGGAGAATCCCATGCACAGAGGAGCCTGGCGGGCTGCAGTCCGTGGGCTGCAAGAGACAGGCATGACTGTGCAACTAACTTTCACTTTCCAGCCAGATTTATGCTCTTTTCATAAAATATCATAATAAAAAATTGTTAGTGTTATTATAATTAATATCCTTCAGAACTAGAACATACCTTAAAAATCTATCAATGAATTTATTTCACAGATTAAGAAACTCAAACCATGGCAATGAACTGACCATTCAAACTATAGGCTTGCCAAAAAGTACTATGTGAAGAGTTTGAGAAGAATGGGAAATGGGCCTATTAAACAATGTGACACCAGAATGAGAAAGCATGCCAGATCCTACTCTGATCAAGCATACAGAAGAGTCCAGACCAGCAACTAAAAAGCCTCCTTAAGAATGCAAAGTGGGAATGAACCCGTGAGGAGGGGGAACAGGTGAAAACCGTGTGTGAGAATTTTGGTTAAGGTAGCTGTTTCAAATTATAAATGCCCTTACCACACACAGTGGAGAAGGCAATGGCACCCCACTCCAGTTCTTTTGCCTGGAAAATCCCATGGACGAGGAGCCTGGTGAGCTACAGTCCATGGGGTCGCTAGGAGTTAGACGCACCTGAGCGACTTCACTTTCACTTTTTGCTTTCATGTACCGACGAAGGAAATGGCAGCCCACTCCAATGTTCTTCCCTGGAGAATCCCAAGGACAGGGGAGCCTAGTGGACTACCATCTATGGGGCCGCAGAGAGTCAGAAATGACTGATGCGACTTAACAGCAGCAGCAGCACCCCACACAGAGGTAGAGAAAAGTGAAAGTGAAAAGCCACTGAGTCATATCTAACTCTTTGTGACCCCAGGGGCTATCCAGTCCATGGAATTCTCTAGGCCAGAATACTGGAATGAGTAGCCATTCTCTTCTCCAGGGGATCTTCCCAACCCAGGTCTCCTGTGGTACCGGCATATTCTTTACTGTCTGAGCCACCAGGGAAGTCCAGCAATACTGGAGTGGGTAGCCTATCCCTTCTCCACTGGATCTTCCTGACCCAGGAATCAAACCAGGGTCTCCTGCACTGCAGGTGGATTCTTTACCAGCTGAGCTACCAGGGAAGCCCTGAGGTTGAGACCACCGATGTAAACATTAACAGACAAACATTTCAGAATGTAATGAGGTTCTAAATATCATTTTAGTTGCCTGACTAGTCTTACAAGGGAAAAAAATGACCAGAAAATAAACTGATGTCATAAATGATCACTGTATTTTAAATATAAAGAAATGCTCTTGATCATTATGTAATTACTCATTATAGTATTATTCAAGAATTCTATTTTCTTTACAGAATATTTTCAAAGAACACAAAGGAGAGAAAAAGAAATTCACGCAGGAGAAAAAAGCAAACTGATATACCCCAAAATTACTACTGACATTAAATTATGTAAGACAGAGCTAGGCCAGTTTAATTTTATTTACTAGTCTTTGTTAATTGAAATAAAGGAGGTAATACTCATGGATTTAGATCTCTGATTCCCTACAAAATACCAAGAATAAAGACTTGAGTAAAATAAAGAGAATTAGGATCAGAACTATAAAAAGAGCTGTCACTGAATCTGTTTATTCTATATGAACTTAAAACTTTTTATGTAGTATACTTAATATTTATTAAAAAGAGATTACAACATATTTACTTTAGGCATAAGTAGTCCAAGAAGACAGAATATGGGAAAATTAGTTCAAATTTAAATATCTTGCATAAAAAAATAAAATTATGGGGAGGTGGCAAAGAACAGAAAATTGTAGCTTAAAAAAAAAAAAGAGACCATAAAACATCTCTCAATTTCTCCTCAGGGCACCATACCAAGTAGGATATTCATTCATCCTTCAAAATAACCTTTTTATGAGGTGGATAAACCTAGAACCTATTATACAGAGTGAAGTAAGTCAGAAAGAGAAAGATAAATATCATATTCAAACGCATATACACAGACTCTAGAAGAACAGTACTGAAGAATTTACTTACAGGGCAGCAATGGAGAAAGAGTCATAGAGAACAGACTTATGGACATGGGGAGAGGGGAGGAGAGGGTGAGATGCATGGAAAGAGTAACACGGAAACTTACATTACCATATGGAAAATAGACAACCAACGGGAATTTGCTCTATGACTCAGGAAACTCAAAGAGGGGCTCTGTATCAATCCAGAGGGGTGGGGTGGGGAGGGAGATGGGAGGGAGGTTCAAAAGGGAGGGGATATATGTATACCTATGGCTGATTCATGTTGAGGTTTGACAGAAAACAAAATTCTATAAAGCAAATATACTTCAATTTAAAAATAAATAAATAACTTCTTTAAAGAAAATGGGATTTTTTAAAAACTAAGTCAAGTATAAAACTTCTGGTTTTAAGATGCTTTCCTCCTTCTGTCAAACATTCCCAAATAAATGAAGAAAGCATCCCTCAGCCATCTGGTCATCCTGTCCCAGTGGCTCTCCAGTATTCTTGATTCTGCTTTAAATACCACAAAGGGAATCAAGACATCAGAATGCATGTTCCAATGTGGACTCTCAACTGTGAATGAAGAGCACTATTAACAGCTATTCACGGCAACAGGTACTCCAAGAAACCACTTCATTGCTAAATACCTGGATTTTTCCCCAAGGAGAGCAGGCCGTTGCTGTCAGCTATTGTGTTTTCTGATAATGCAGTTTGAAAACTAGTAAAAAAATTGAAGCTAAGCGGCTGGCCTATGAACAGAATGACTTGCAACTTTAATTCAAGCAGCAGAGTTTTATGAGAATGTCTGAGGAAAACCAGGTACTCTAGAATATTGATAAAAACTGTACTGCCCACATGCATGAATGCTAAGTCACTTCAGTCATGTCCAACTCATTGCGACCCTATGGACTGTGACCCGCCAAGTTCCTCTGTCCACGGTATCCTCCAGGCAAGAATACTAGAGAGTCAGTTGCCACTTCCTTCTCCAGTACTGCCTAAAACTGGACTTTAAATGTACAAATTATGAACTGAAGAGAGCAATTGGCCTGTTCATGACAAAAGGAAATACAGCTTGCAAGAGCACAAGGAAACGAAGATTACTAAATATGTTCATTAAACAACAAACATTAAAAAACCAAGAAAAACAAATACTGAAACAAATATGAACAAACACTGAATACAAAAATGAAGACTAAACCTGTTAGTGATTAGACCACACTTTTTCAACTCAGTTATCAATAAACTCTTTGTAATTAGTGTGTGGAGCCTAGACAAGTATCTCATTTGATATTTAAAGTACTCAGGAAAATATTTTCAAAGAATATACTGACTCTGGAAAATTCTGTTGGGATCATCTAATGTTCAACTAATGGAATAAACATGAAAGAACAGAGCGTGGGTAACTCATTTAACTTCTAGCAGTTGGCTCCCTGACCTACCTAAAATGAAGTAGAAGAGATGATCCCCAAAATTTAAAACTCGACCGAAACCCCAGACTAAATTCTGCACAAGGGCTTGCTCAGGGGACAGATGTTTGCTAGGTGCCTGCCACGTGACAGGCTCTGCACTAGGCGCTGGGCAATGAATGCCCCAGTGTCCTCCCAAGGAGCTCACAATTTAACAGAGAGGACAACAGCAGTCAGCCATTACATGGCGACAATGCAAACCTTCTGAACCCTCCCCCAAAAAGCAGCTATGTGACACTTGAAATTTTAATGTGTTGAATTAAAATATTTATACAAAGCTAAAAGGAACCATTCAGAGACCACAGCATACTTGCTCTCACCAGAGAAAAATAAAGAGTTCTAAAAAGAAAACATTTTGATTTTTGTTTGGATGTGTTGGCGAAATCATCTAAGAAATCATTTAGCAACAATAAAAATGGAAAAGAGCATTCGTCAACCAGACATAAGATACCAAAATGGATACTGTGCCCACAATAATTCAGATTTTGGTTCTGTTTAAACCCAACTAAGCCACTTTCAAAGAAATATTATCAGTCATATGTTTACATATACCCACACAATAATTACATGCAGAATAATGTACAAATAACTTCAAAAGCAAAACTGAACTGAAAAAATATTTTAAAACTCATTATTTAAAATACACATACAGACTGTAAAAGATAAAAATCTAGTAACCAACCATTAATATCAGTGAAATATTAAAATCATTTGTACTTTTTCTGTAAAGGAGAGACTCAGCAACTGCTGAACAATTATGTATTTTGTATCTTGCCTATCTATATGCAAAAAAGATAACATACATGATAAAACTAACAGCTTTAAAAACCTCACATCTGAGATGAAAATTTAAGACCTCTTAGCATGGAAAGGCATTTCCCCACTTAAAGTGAGTAAGAAAATATGGGGGAAAATATGTTCTAAGAAAAAAAAAGACCAAGTTATGAGAAAAGCAGCACCAGTGATCAATTACAAACTTTATAAGCAATTTAACCAGGTTACCTACTTCATGAATTTTCTATAATAATCTCAATTTAGACATTTATTTTTAATGTGAGAAAATACCTAAAGGAAAATTTATAAAGAGACCTTCTGAGTACCGTTTGATGCCTTTCATCATGAACTTAAAACATGGCTTCCGTGACGGTATAGTGATTATAATAACCCGCCGTGCAATGCAGGGGACATGGGCTTGATCCCTGGTCCGGGAAGATCCCACATGCTACAGAGCAACTAAGCCTGTCCACCACGACTACTGAGGTTGAGCTCCGGAGCCCGAGTGCCACAGCCAGGAACCCAGGAGCCCTGGAGCCTGTGCTCCGCAACAAGAAACCACCACAGCTAGAAGCCTGTGCCCCGCAACTAGGGAGCAGCCCCGCTGACCACAACTAGAGAAAGCCCGTGGGCAACAAGGAAGAGCCTGTGCGGCCAAGAAAATGTAAAAATAAATAAACTTAAAAAGATAAAACAAAACAAAAAGAAAAGCATGTTATTGAAAAAATAAAATTCTAAGCATGCTCTTAACATTTCATATTTCCACCCCATGTAACACTGTTCAATTCACACCAAAAAAAGCAGAAACAGTTTCATCATAATAGAGAACAGCAGAATGATAGAAATATGAATATTATAGCATCATCACATTAAAGACATAAACAGCGTAAGAGAATGGCATTACGATACTATCGATCTGTTTTCCTAGAAAATTTAACTGTGTAAAATGAATCAAAGGTCTTCAGGTAGGTTAAGAACACATCACAGAACATTATACCAGGACTATAAAGATGACTGTAAATGGTTAACAACTCTGGCACTCATTGTATGTTGCGATGTAGCTACTGACTTCTAAAAGAATCCCCAAAGTTTGTTTCATGAATATTTGGTAAGTTTAGGGGTTAATATTTTTGTGTACATTTAGACAAATATACTAATGTACCTGTCAATCTATAAAGGTATGAAATGGAATAGGTCCAAGTTAATGCTTTACAGTAAATGTGCCTATCAATCTATAAAATATACTGATGGAACAGGTCCAGTTAAATAAACACTCCGAGAGAGAGAGAAAAACCATCTGAGTGCAAAAATACCTGAGTCTATTAATCTTTTTCACAAAGGAAATGTTTATTTTCACTTGGCGCTGAAAAGCTAACCAACTCAAAAGTCATTTTTCTAAAGAGAAATTATATTTATGTTCACTTTACTCACTGCTTATAAGCTTTCATTTAAATATCCCTACATGAAGGACTGCCTGATACAAAGCATTTTAAATGGTGCAAAACAATTTTCACATGGGCAGTAACATACAAGCCCTTGACTTCCACAGTAGCTTTCCATTTTAATGCTTTGGATAATAAACATAAGTGAACAGGCTAGGACAGAAGGGTTTATGGGGACAAGAGTTTGGGGACGGCAGTGAGGTGCGAAATGAAGTGAAATGAAGAAGGGCACACAGGAGGTGTGCACAAAGAGAGTAAGGAGGCTTAAGAGACAGAGATACGGGCCATGCTCCCTTTCTCTCCTTAAAACAGACGACAGATGTTTACTTGGAGACCACTGTCAGATGGCCTTCATTTACAGTTCTTTAACTTAACATGGAGCGGAAGAAAAGTCACAGGGTCGGGCACTTCAGTCATTTATCCAAGTCTCTAACTCTCAACCCCATTTTACCGGCTATTAGGAGACAGGCTCTGTGTATGACCCAAAGAGGTCATTAAAAAAGTTGAATACCACAATCACAGATAAAAATTAACTAAAAATGGACCAAAATGCTAAATGTTAGAGCTAAAACTATAAAACTCTCATAAGAAAATGGTGACATTTTCATAACACTAGATTTGGCAATGTTTCTAGGATACAAACCAAAAGAATGAGCAACACAGAAAAAAAATAGGCAAAATGGACTTTATCAATAGAAACTTCTGTACAGCAAATGACAATACCAAGGGTGAAAAGACAATTCTGTGGGTTCACAGGAGAAAATATATGCAAATTACGTCTCTGATAAGGGATTAGTTTACAGAATACATAAAGAACTCCTAAAACTCTTTAACATCAACAAAAAACCCAACCAATTCAAAAATGGGCAAAGGTTTTGGCTCCAAAAAATAATTTAGAAAAATTCAACATCAAAAAAGTAACTCAAATCAGAACTAGAAAAACAGAAATACAGTGTAAATTAAGTTAAAATGTATACCAGAAGAGTAAAAGAAGGGAAAAATTAAAAGGGAGAAAATACAAAAAGGCAAGAAATAAGATAGAAAAGATAAAATAACTGAGAAGTGGTTTTTTAATTTTGAGAAAGGCAGAAAAGAAAAATAACTGCAGCTGCAGCAGTTGGAACTCATGAAAAAGTACCAGAGAAAGAGTGATCAACTGGGTCAGCTACAGGTAACGCAAGTAAGAAGAAGTTAAGAAATAATGTTGAACTGTTGACAACAGTTCTGGAGGTGCAGTGTGGCGTGAGCCTTACTGGGTGGGTTTACACAAAAACAACAGAAAAAGTGGATAACCAGTGTAAATAACTCAAATCATTTTTGCCGGATGGAAATGGGGAAAAGAAACAGCACAGCAGAAAACGCAGGGGTTAAGTTCAAAGGAGTGCCCTTTGAGATGAAAGAAGTAACTGCAGGTCTATATACAGATGGGAATGGTTTAGAACAGAACAAGAAACTGAAAATAGAAAAAAAGAGGCGATTTTCTGGGCCCGTAACTCTGACTCTGGCAGAGTATGGCAGTGAGAAGAGGGGTTTTAGATAGCAGCATACTTGTTCACCTAAGGTGAAAGATGAGAAGGCAGAAAGTACGGCAGCATACATAGGTAAGAAGGTCATGCAGTGGAATTCTGTAGAAACTTCCTTCGTTCAATTTTTCAGTGAGGTCACCGGCTGATAGTGGGGATGGGAAGAGTTGCTGGGGATTTGAGGAAGGAAGAAACAATATTAAAAAAAGAAAGATTTCTGTAACTATGTATAGTGATGGATGTGAATCACACTTACTGCAGTGATCCTTGTGTAATATATACAAATATCAAATTGTTATACTGTATACCTGAATATAATATTACATGTTAATGATATCAATAAAAATTACAGTAATAATTAAAGATTATGTCCTTAAAAAAATAAAAGTCTGAGAAAATAGAAAGGGTACAGGAGAAGGACATACAGTGCCCACTTGAGGTTCCCAGTCATGAATTTAAAATAAGACCAGTCATTGTGACTGTTGATCAACTGCACAGGTGCAGGTGAGGAGGAGGAGGAGTGTTCGATTTAATCAGGATTCTTGCAGTTCTGTCAAGCAGGTGTTGCAGAGCGACACAAGAGCAACAGAACATGGGAGTATAAAAAAAAATTATAAGAAATGACTGAAGAATGCAAGCAACATAAGGAGAGGTTGAGGGCATTAGGGAGTTGTAAATCCTGGTGGGGTACTTCCCTCACCTGGGCAAATTCCTCGAGAGGGAGTATTTCTTTATACCTCTAGTGCAAAGCGCAATATTGGCTCATAGATGTTGAATTTATGTTTGCCAAATAAAGAAACATGGTTGATAAACAGCGGGTGTGTGTTCACAAAAATGTGACTAAACCAATTGGTTTGTGAAAGCTTTTTACCCCGCCTATTCCCTCCAATGAGGTGCAAATTTGCTTAGAAAAATATGGTATTTCTTAAATGAAACACATTTTCACTTCAAAAAATATATTCAAGAATACATTACCCTATTTTCAGTTTTCTGTAACATAATATGGAGAACTAACTTGTTATTTCACTTACAGTTGAAATTTACAGTGTCTCTTATTTTTAGTTGGGGTATTCTTTAATGTAGTTGGTAATCATCAATATAAAAAAAAATTATCTAGTCAAATTCCCAACTCCATGATTATAGAAAGTCAAGGTGGAAATGGAGAGAAATAAATCAGCACCAATACAAGATAGAATATTGATGTATTTTAAATCCCATGCCAAGCAGTCTAGATAGTTCTAACACGCAAGGTTGTAAATATTATTGAACAAGGATATTTGCTACTGAACAAAGATAAATCCAACACACTCAAAGTTACAGCCAATGAATTGCAAACTGTAACTTTATTTTCAAACATCAATCCCATGTTTTATGGCACAACCTAGAAACCTGAGCATGAAAAGGATCAATGAGCTAATGATACTAACAGTATCTATAAAATAGTAACATCCTGAGAAATAAAATGCAACAGAGAGCCTACTATCAAAATTACTGAAGCATGACTATAGGTTTTCTAATGTATAGAGAGAGATTTTTTAAAAGACTAAAAGAGAACACTACAATACAAAAAAAGATCTTATTTTTCTTTTATGTATTTTCCTATATTGAATGCGATTCTTGGATGAGTTTTTAAAATTCCATAAACAAGCATGTGGTGAACTAGTACATACTACGTAGCACTGGACAATAGTCTTACATATGGTCATCATATCTGAAGAATTCTGGAGCTGTGTTTTACCATTTTGAGCTTCCCAGGTGGCGCTAGTAGTAAAGAACCTGGCTGCCAATGCAGGAGACATTAAGGGACTCGGGTTGGATCCCTGGGTCAGGAAGATCCCCTGGAAGAGGGAATGACAAACCACTACAGTATTCCCACCTGGAGAATCCCATGGACAGAGAACCTGGCGGGCTACAGTCTGTGGAGTCGCAAAGAGTCGCACACACTGAAGTAATTTAGCACTGAAGCATAATGTGGTTAAGGATCAGAATTCTGGCTATTTCTCATAAATTTGATGTGAGCACATTAGAATGTCTTTTTTCTCAGAGAGATGGAATTGGGAGGGAGGTGGGAGGGGGGTTCTGGAAGGGGAACACATGTATACCCATGGCAGATTCATGTCAATGTATGGCAAAACTAACACGATAATGTAAAGAAAAAACTAATTAATTAACAATTTTTTTTAAAAATTGGCCCAAACATTATCTTATGTAAAAAAAAAAAAAAGCAACATTTTCCGTTATGAAATAGGGGTATAAAATGAAAATTAACATAAAGGTTTATATAGAACTTCATAAAAAAGAAAAATGTAGAAATCATAAGAAAGCAGTGTTTTTCTAACTAAGAAAGACATTATTTTTCTTAAGAAAAGTCTGCTTTCTAGAAAATGTTTCCTATCAAACAAAACTCAAACAGCTCCATACAAAATTTCCTAAATTGCTACTGTAATGAATGACTGCCAGTGAAAATAAAACTATTTTCATGGAAGTTCATGCAGACATCTTCACTTCTAATTGCACAACTCAAGTTTAAATTCAGAAATCAAGCTGGCACTCTCCCAAATAACAGGAAGACAGTTGTAGAGCTGATGAGGGTTTGTTGAGGTCCTCATTAGATTAGCTTCAGATGTAAAGGAGCAGCAAAAGTCACAATTTTTTATTCATCAATAAGACAGACTCTTTGGGCAATATTCCAGAGAGAAATAGAAATACTATAACACCATCTATAAAAAAATAACTGCTTAATCTACTGAAGTACAATTGTTTTCTCTACGATGCTGGAGTCTGTAGAGATCCACTCTACAGGTCTTCATCAAGACGGTAAGTTTTCTTCTTTTGCAAGTTCGTACCACACAAATGCGTCAGTTGTCAGGAGTAGATGACATCCTTCTCATTAATTCAAGTTTGTCTTGTTGAACTAGGTCTCATTTTTCTTTTCTATATTATTAAAAACTTGAATGCCTCAATTTAAAATCTTCCTTTACTCTACCCAACCCTCCATCTACTTCAAACACAAGCAAAAAGACTAAAAGAGAACACTACAATACAAAAAAAGATCTTATTTTTCTTTTATGTATTTTCCTATATTGAATGCGATTAGTGCTCCGAGGATAGGATTACTCTTTCCTTTATTCAATCTTTTCTTAACACAACAAACTTGCAACCTAACTGCAGAATAATTTCATGAATGTTTCAATTTTTATCTATGCCTCTTCTGTTTAACAAGATAATAAACAGAAAATAATCAAGTCTGCGTTACCGTTAAACTTGGAGAATGCTTAAATCCTACCCAATGGTCACAGAATTAAAGCATTTTATAAAGACTAGCAGGAAAACTGACTCATTATATAACCTGGCAGAACAACTAGAAGAAAAGAATTGGAAACAAACAAAAAAACATAAAAGATGATGTAGCTCAGATTATCTACCTTGTGGGCCTTACATAATAGCTAATAATTTGCACTGATGCAATTTTTCCTTTCTAATTTCAAACTAACATATTTGACATTTACATCCTGGGTCAAAGTGGAACTCCCTCTACATCTGTATTTAATAAAATCAAAATGCTCAAATATGACAGACAGCGAAATGTTCTGATAGCAGCTCTGTAATCTCAAGTGTCTCCCTTTGAACATGGTATTAACAGGCAGCCCTTCAGGTGAGGCAACACGGAGACAGCACAAGAACCAACAGCCAAAGGATGAAGGACACGTGGTGTTAAAGGCGGTGTCTGGGGAAGCTTGTGTTTCACCCGAACAACACCGACAGGCATTCTTAAAATCCAAAACCTTGTTAATCCTTCTGGTTAGAAGTAATAAAGGAAAAAAGTCCCGAACTACACTCCTACACATTTCCTTATGAATTAAGTGCTATTTTCATCCAAGCTTCAGAATGGAACAGAACTGCACTTTTCTCAAATTAGGAAAGGTAATCAGACTAGACATGCTTCCAAAGCTTCATAATGCTGCAAAAGGACAACACAAATTGTACTTTTAAGAAACAGAGAGTGTATTTTTTTAAGAAACAGAGACTCTGGAGATATTTTCTTAATCACATTCCAAACCACAGGATACAATGTAAACATAAATCATAAGAACTGTATTCTTCCTTGAAAACACTAGGCACACCATGACACCACCACTGAAAACTTCGATGGCAACCTTTTCAAAACCTACAACTCTTATGACAGGCTACTTCAAATATAGTATCAGACATTCCGAAATAAATAAGCTTTTACTTAAAAGATATCTAGATGTCCAGATCCCAAAACTAGCTTGCCAACTTTGGATAAAATTCAGATATTACCAAAGGAAACTTGTATAAGAGGAAAACTCAGTCTTGCTTTTCAGTTCCCCAGGTAAGTGCAGTTGGACCATGCGTCCTATTTCAGTCAAGCAGACTTGCTCATTATATTTCAATCATTGTTTCAAACATAAAAATTAATTTCTGAGGCTTCTGAAAAAAGTGTAATGCAAGAGCTGCTAATGAGGAGATAAGGCCTTCCTGAAATAGCTAAAGCTTCCTAAGAAATCACAACTGTAAAATCCTGCCTACTAAAGGAAAGAAATGTGATGATTTAAGAAGATAACAAGGAAGAGGTTACCATGGAAAGGTAGATGAAAATGCAAGAGAGCCAGAAGCCTCATAATTGGCTTGTAGACCTCAAGAAGCTCAAATCCCTTTTAACTTTTAAAGAAAGTTTTCTATCATTTTACCAACAATGTTGCCCCTATTAGTCTACATGCATAACATTAAAATCAACTACACAGACTTTAGTTTTCTAGACACTAACGATATCTTTGAAGTATTGAAAACAGTAAGTAGGAAGTCACTGAGAGAGGTATTTACAAGCCCAAATGCCATGTTTGTTGTATGGTATACTATGACCTCAATTGGAATACTAATAAATCTATAATTCATTAAATTTTAAAATAGAAAATTACTGTACACGATTTTTCAGGTAGTAATCACTAGCTAAAACTCAAGTTACCTCACATTCCATCCGCAGTAATGCACCAAGTAAAGGACCTCTCCACCTTCGACATCAGAATCTTTAATACTAGCTTCATACATTTTTTGACTTTTCCCTCGTCCATACCGCACTTGGACTTTCATGCCTGGTGGGTAGCACTCAAACTCCTCTTCCTCATTGTTGTCATCATCCTCTTCATCCTCTTCCTCCTCCTCCTCCTCCTCCTCTACTTCTTCATCATCTTCCTCTTCCTCTTTATTCGTTTCATCTCTTGAAAGGTTTAAAAAACTGCAGTTAATAAAAGACACTTCATAAGCTTTTCAGTTCCAAACCACATAAACTGATAAAAATCGTGGCTGTGATTGTTCCGGGAACAGCAGGTTCCAAGCGTATGATATTCTCTGCGTTTCAATTTAATATTAAAAACTAAAACTGTTTAAGATGACCATGGATGATTACAGAAAGATATATTCAGAGAAAATGAAAACTGAAAAGTAAATGTATTATAAGAAAATGTCCAACAGGCAGAAGAACAGAAGTTGTGCTGAACAGCAAGAAATCAGCTAGTAAGGTCGACGCTAACATTTTTCTCATGTTTTAAGTTTTTTATAACTCAGTTAACAAAAACAAAAATCATCATACCTCATAGCCATTTTCTGACTAAAAGATATTCTTCATTCAAATATTTCTAACCTCCAGATGTTTAAACAAGTTTTAACTAGCCAATGGCTAGCCCAATAATTAAAATAATTTCAACCAGATTTTCTGAAGTTGTATTAAATGAAATATTATTTCACCTTTTATAGAAATATCCTACTAAGTTCACATTAAAATCACATCAAGTTTTTTCTTTCTATTCTTCTAAACTTCAACACAATTTCTGCTCTCTTTTCTCCGTATTTACCAGCAGTCCTCTTCTACCAATTCTCTCAACTTTAAGGTTGTGAAGAAATAGGCATATGAGAGACCAATTGCAAATATGAAACTGAAAGTCATTTGCATTTAGAAGCAGCAACCAAACCATTCTGGTCTTCTCAGTATCATGCACTTTCTAAAACACTCCTATTCATTTTGCATTGACCACAAATTTGTATTCACTCAATTAGAGGAAAATCTTAAATTATAAATTTTCCATGTACTAGATTTATTTTTAAAAAACTTCAATTAGTTTAAATTTACTCTGCAGTATATCTATACTTATTACAACAGTTTGCTCTCAAAAAGAATCCATCACTTTATAGATGACAAATGAATAAATGTCATAAAATAGAACCATAAGACAGCAAAGTAACTAACCCTTAAAAGTTAATGGGTATAGTAGGTATATAAAAAAATCTTCCTCAACTAATGATTTTAATTTTATATTCTTATGTGCAAACTTTTTTAGCAAAAACATACTTTATCATTCCTAATTACACAATTATGTAGGCAACAAAAAATAAACAAGAAATGGTGTCACAAGTAGAGCTATAATGCTTTTTTATACTCCTGTCCCTTTCTTTCTATATAGTGAGGCAGCAGGGATGAAGGGAAGCTTAATACACTTAAGAAATTAAGTCTGAGTTCACAGAAGTACCAAATGAGTCAATTTGCTCTGAAATGCATCACAAAATCTACAAAGATTCTTAAGAATTACTCCTTTTTTTAAAGACTTGTTTATAGTCAAATAGTTACTTAAAAATCAAATAAATCCAGCTGTAATCTGAGATAAAAAATATGAACTCTACTACTGAAAATCTATTAACATTTCTATAATGAAAAAATTATAAGTAAGGCTGAAATATCTAAGAAACTATCAGAAAGGCTGAAATATCTAAGAAACTATCAGATAAACTGTTAACAACTTTAACTGATTTATATATATATGTAATACACATATGTAAAATTAAAACAGCAAGGCTTTTTCTGAAAGAATACTACTTGTTTACTCAGAAGATTATATTACTGCTCATCAGGGAGAAAAGGAAGTATATTCCAGTAGATACAACAAAGATGGATCATATACCAAAGAGATTTATCATGCATCTCAGAATCAATGTACAAAACACAAGAGAGATGTAGGATGACTGAAAGTCTAAAATGTTTTAAATGAAAACTAAACTGTACATTACATTATCAAGCCAGAACTATATAGGACTGGGGGCTTCCGTGGTGGCTCAAGGGTAAAGAATCCACCTGCCAAGGCAGGAGACACAGATTCAATCTCTAGGTCAGGAAGATCCCCCAGAGGAGGAAATGGCAACCCACTCCAGTATTCTTGCCTGAAGTATCACATGGACAGAGGAGCCTGGCGGGCTACAGTCCATGGCGTCGCAAAGAGTCAGACACGACTGAGCGATTGAGCGCACACGCACACGTAGCACTGAACACAAGCAGCAAACGCCAGTAAGAGCTAGTACAATCCTATTTTAAGTGGTAGCCAGGACAATCTTTTATTTAATCTGGAAAAAAAACCTAATACTCTGTATTATGTTTTAAAAGCAATCAGAAATTAAAAATTAGAATTTCTCATTTAATGTCAACCTCAGACACAAACCAAATAAGAGTCGCTCAAATAATACACTGAACTACAAAGAGGCAAACAACACAACTACTGGCCATCAGCCGAAGCAAAAATTCTCCTCCTCCTTCTCTTCTCAGGGGCGAAACCAGAGGTAAACACACCAAACAGAACACAGAGTACCAAGAAAGAGAGCCTTCCCAAGTATAAAATGTAGCCGGTATACTAAGCGGATGTATGGATCACACACAAACATAAACACAACACAAGCACATATTACATCAGTTATCTTTACATTTTGGGAAACCAAATGTATCTACGAGGACTTTTTCATCCTAACTCACAAATATCAAATCTCCCAAGTTTGATGTCACATTCCTTACTTACAGTGGACCAAAATCAAGAATAAGAAAACTACTATAGTTTATTAGTACCTACTACGGGCCAGGCACTGAACCAGACATTTTACATAAACTCTATTATTTAATCTTCCACACCTGAACTACAAAGGAAGGACACTGAAAGTTCTTGTACCAGTTGATTACTCAAAGACAGTTTATATACTAGATACATATTTATATATTAATTCTTTACAATCACAAAATTTTCTGTTGCACTGATCTAATAAAATCCGAGATCAGTTCTGGATATTTCTAACCCATAATCTTCGATAGCAGCCACATCAGCAGAATTTGTCTGTGGTATGATACATTTATAAATATCTGCAGTAAATAAAAAAGCCATAGGAATTTTCCTGGTGGTCCAGCGGTTAAGAATCTACCTTGCAATACAGGCAACGCAGTTTCAGTCCCTGGTCAGGGAACGGAGACGCCACACGCCACGGGGCACCTTTGCCTGTGGGCCCCAACTGCTGAGCCCAAGCTCTGGAGCCCACGCACTGCAACTAGAGAGGAGCCGGGTGCCACGACTGAGACCCGACGCAGTCAGAAATCAAAGATTAAATTTTTAAAAACTGTATAAAAATGTAAAAAATTTGATACATACATAAGCCATATAGCTGAAGAATTCAAAATATCTACAAAATATAGTGTATACCATAAAATAAGCTGAAGTACCAACGTGAAAAATTAAGATAATTATTAGTAGCAAAGCGAAAATACAGGCTTATTACAGGGCTTTCCACACAGTAAATGCTCCAGAAGTAGATGCATATTTATAAATCAGATTTTTAGGCAAAAAACTGAATCCTTACCAAATTTCCTAATAGCTGATGTAGTCTTCAAGTAGCAGCAAGAGTACTTCAAATATACATTTAACACACACAGAAACATAATTAAGTATAATAAACAAACACTTAAAACTATATTCATCTAAAACCAGTTTTCTTTCATTTCTCCATGCTTATTTGCATGTTGTGGCTAAAATTTTAGAAGAACACTAGAATGGCTCAGTCAGTAAAGAATATGCCTGCAATGCAGGAGACAGGAGTTCGATCCCTGGGTCGGGAAGATCCCCTGGAGAAGGAAATGGAAACCCACTCCAGTATTCTTGCCTGGAGAATCCCATGGACAGAGGAGCCTGTCAGGCTACCGCCACGGGGTTAAGAGTCGGACACAACTTAGTGATTAAACCACCAATCATCACCAAAATGAGCAAGAGATTTTAAGCAAAGAGATACTTATTAAGTTTCTTAAAAGTAGAAATAATTTCCAGTATCACTAAGGAGTACTTGAAATACACATTTGTACACAGAGAGACATATATATTACAAAGTGTAATAAACACCTTCTACTATAGTCATCTAAGCATCATTTTTTTCCTCTTCCTTGCTTGTCTGCATGCTGTGGCCAAATTTTAGAAAATATGAAAATGATCAAAAAAATATACAGTTGTACTTATTTAAAAGAATCACTAACAATGGGGATGTTTAGCTTTTTTTTAAGCCTCAGAAACAAGATGAAATGCCAAAGATCACCTATAAAATGCAGGGTAAACTGTCAGTATAGGTATTATTGATACATTGCTAAATAATTCTCAAACTGACCAAACCAAGTAAATGTTACTATCACATAAAATGCAACATAACAATTTTGACTTTTTATAAACTAAGTACTAGCACTTTTCCATTCTTAGTTTTTGCTTAAAAAATGATTACAACTCTCAAAATCTATATCCAACATACCATCTACAAAACACTGGAGAAAGCCATCTTCCCAAATTTGTATTATCTAGTTATGCAGCAGAGGCTAATGCAGTAAGAACTGTTTTTCTCTAGCTCAATATTTCACAAATTTCCATGATGAGAGCAAGAATAATGGATCAGAAATATGATCTTTTTCTACAAATATGCATTAGTAGGGTCTCTGAAGGAGGCAAATGCTATTTGCATAATAAATACAAATTAAAATCACTCAATTATTTATTTTGTCAATCACATTTAGATTCACACAAACACACAAAGAGCAAATTACAAGAATTCATTCAGCTATAAAATGCATCTTAACCAAAAACAGATTTCTTACCCAGATTTTGCCTTCTCTTCTTCAGCTTCTACCTTTATGCTGAGGGATTCACCTGCTCCAGGTGTCTCATCATCTTTATCTTCCAGAGTTTCCTTTTCTTCTGTTTTTTTCATGTTAACTTCTTTTTCCTGTTCAGATTGTGTAGGCATAGATTCTAATAAATTCTTTTTACTCCCCTAGAAAAAGATCAGAGGAACTAAACCAACAAAAGTAAAAATTGTTAACCTAATCCCATTATCTAACTACCAGCACAGGAGGTAGCAACCGTAACTAACACTGAGAAAGTTATTTTAACAATCTTCTGCCATCCCTAAAACATTGGCAAAAACAGCTAACGGCTATTTCAAACACAAAAATAGCATGCAATAAAGAAAATGCACAAACAATAAAATTTATAAGACAGATTAAATAAGGATTCTTTAGAGAAGATGGAGAAAATGTACCAGAGAAAACAAAGGACTATTAACAGTATCCCATTTACCTGAGAGGGCTGAGTATTCTCCTTTCTTTCAACACCCTCTTCAAGAGGCTTTTCTTCTTTTGGTATTATATTCACTTCCTCTTCAATCTTTATTTCTTTGATTTCTGGTTCATTTTCTTCCTTAACTTTTATTTCTTTTACATTTTCACACTCCTTACAAGGCTTGTTAACAACTTTCTCTGGCAGGGCCATCTGAAATTCAATATTGGCCGACCTACAGTACTCCTCAAAGCCATATAAGTATCTGGAAACATGAAAAGAAGTTATATTTGGGAAAACATTGCGAAACATTATTGTAGAGTTGTGGTTTTTAAAATATGTGTTCACTTCTTCTAAGTTCTCAGATATTGAGTTACCTTCATATTTTAGCTTATTCCAGTTCAGTTCTTTACAATCTTTTTACTCAAATAGAAACATTTTTCAAAGAAAAAAACTTGATTTAAAAAAATGCTAAAAGTGAAAAGAAAGTCATCATCTTAAATGTAGTAAATGTAATAACAGTAGTTATTAGAAGAACTAGTAATAGCATCTGTTTATATGTCAGGTACTGGATCTCTGAGTATATGTAAAATATCACTAGTTGATCAGACTAATCATTACTATGAGACAAATAGTATTATCTCATTTTATAAACAAGAAAATCAAGGTCTGAAAGAACAAATAAATGGCCCAAGGGCATAAACAACAAATAACTGGCAGAACCAGGATTCGAACCTGGGTGTATGTGACTTTAAAACTTCGGCATTTTAACTTCTACACAATAGTTTCCAAATTTGCTTGAGCACAAAAACTTTCTTCACAGATTATCTCACAGACCTAATATTCATGCAAATCAGTCCTGAATATTCACTGGAAGGAAGGACTGATGCTGCACCTGAAACTCCAATACTTTGGCCACCTGATGTGAAGAACTGATTCATGTGAAAAGACCCTGATGCTGGGAAAGACTGAAGGCGGGAGAGAAGGGGACGACAGAGGATGAGATGGTGGGATGGCATCACTGACTCAATGGACATGAGTCTGAGTAAACTCCAGGAGCTGGTGATGGACAGGGAGGCCTGGCGTGCTGCAGTCCATGGGGTCACAAAGAGTTGGACATGACTGAGCGACTGAACTGAACAGAACATTCATGGACTACACTCTAGAAAATGGTATTATAGAGTGATTAGTAAAACTTCCTTGAAATTACTAGCCTCAGTTATATGGTAAACTCCATCCTGCTTTCTAGGTAAAATACTGTTGAATAAAGCCGTATCCAGTGCATGGACTTACTTTTTATAAGCACATTTAACATTGTATCCTGCAGCTGAATTTAAGACAGGGATTCCAAGATCTTGGTAGACTTGTTTCCAAACAGCTCCACTTTCAATCTGACGGAGTAAAATGAAAATTCAAAAATTAAAAGGTGGGGAATATGATAAAATTTTCATAAATAGAAAATGTGTGTGTTTGTGTGTGTGTATGTATTACGTAGTTCTATATTTGTTGTTTCTAGTCTCAAGAAATGAAAAATATCAATTTTGATAAATTCTAAATAAAATAATCTGGTTTACAGCAATGTTTTAAAGTAAGTTCTGGTATTCTAACCAATCTCAGAGAATTATAAATGCTGAAATACTGGGTCATTTGACTTTTTACCCATGCCTCAAGGCATGCAGGATCCCAGTTCCCTGACCAGGGATCAAGCTTGCTTCCTCTACAGGGGAAGTTCAGAGTCTTAACCACTAGATAGCCAGGGAAGTCCCCGTTTGCCCTTTAAATAAACCCTGCCATGGTAAATAAGAAAACATCTACATTCCTGAATCAAAATCTTAATGAAATGACAGATAAAAAAATGTTCAATGACGTATGATTTCCTATAAGCTAAAAAAGTCGTTTCATGAAGACTAGTAACACAACGTACCTCCCCCCGCCCAGAATAGTCTTAACTGGACGAGTACCATACATCATGGCAACCTTAAGATAATTTCTTCAGTTCAGCACAGACTTTCTGCATATACGCACACATATATATGCAAGTAATGTCTTCTATATATGTAAGGCACAGTGGTAGAGATCAAGGATGTAGAGAACATTAAGACAGACCCCTGCTCTTACTGATCTTACAGTCTAATGGAAAAGAGATACAAAAGAATTTCCACTAACATGGTGTGTTATGACTCAAAGCTTATGAAAGTTTGACAAGCCTAACAGTAAATTGGAAAGCTCATTTTTAAAAATCTTCAAATTTAAATTTGGTCTGAGGAAGCTAGCTTTTTCTAACTTGTACTCTCCATTTTCTTTTCCCTTTAAGTTTTTGTTAACAGACATTTTTACATAATTTTTAGATGAGAAAACATGTATGAAGAACATGTTTCACTTTTGATCGTAATACTTACATTATCAAATCCTCCGAGTTTGTGTACAAGTCTGAATAACTTAAAGAGATTCAAATTTCGATATCCAAGCACAGGTCGTTTGTTAATAGGTGTGCCTATTAAAGAAAACACAAATATATCAGGACCATGCTTCATATTTATTTAAATTTTGAAAAGATTCAAACATTACCATCAAATATACACAGTGCAAACTGTGTCTCTATGAGACAAACATCCCTGGTTAATCAAAAATATACCTGCTTAAATCTATTTTATCAAAAACTTTTTTCATGTATCAGATTTTTGAAACTTTATATGATTTTATTCTACTTTCATTCCCTTGATGAACAAAAGAATAAACAGTAAATGAAGCAAAATAAAATACCAACAAAAAAATTTTAAAACATCAGGGTAACAACTGAACTTGAAAACAGTGTTGAGATAATTGATGGGCAACTGCTTCACAATGGAAATTACCTTTTATTTTCTTTGTATTTTACTGGTTTACTACTCTTCTATAAAGTAAGTAATTCTAGAGTAAAGTTATAGAGTTGTTTATTCTAGGATGTAAAAAAGTAGTAGGATACTAAAACTATCAGACTGTTAGAATGTGACAGAGAAAGTAACACGAGAGAGATACATAACCTATTGCCCTTTCCAAAAAATACATGACAGGGATAACCATATTCTTCATTTTTTTTCTAATACTAGATTTTATTCATTTTCTTCACTTTTTAATTTAGCTTACATAAAAAAAGCTTAAGAAATAGCCTGCCTTGTTAGGCCAAGCCTCCACGCACACAAATAAACACATAAATCTAGGACATTTTATACTGAAGAATAAAAAGAGAACTATATTGTAGTAGCCACTATGATTTATGAGAGCAAAAAGACCAAGTCCACATCTACTCATCAACAATACAAAACTGGATTAAAAAAACATGAATTCACAGAGCACAGTAGCATTTCTAAGTATCATTCATTCATTTTGTCTTTTTCTTCAAGTCAGAAAGCTTTCAGCCTCTGCCCTCTACCTTGCTGGCATCCTTACAGGAAAGGAGAAACTATACTCATAACAGCAGATAAGAAAGAAACAGGGCCACAGTTACTAGAGGACCAGGTCATGACTGCAAGTTAAAAGCTAGTGTTAATTATCCAAGCTCATATTTCTGGAACCACAAAGGCAGACTCAAAAGGCTAAGACAAGGCTCACCTTGAGACCTGGTCACCTTTTCCTACAGATGGCTTAATTCTGTTCTTAGCTTTATGTGGCTCAGTCATAAGAAGTCGCATGGCCCATCTTAGAATGAATGCTGTGTCTGTCTGTGTGTCTCTCTCTTACTCACATCACAAACAGACATCTTGGGGCTGACAGTGATTTTAGAGAAGAGGCTGTTCTACAGGCATGCATGGAGACTCAAATAAAATGACACTATGATTCCCATTCTGCTACTGTTTTCTAATGTAAGGGTTCTTTGGGGTCCTCGAAATGAGTGGTGGGATAGACAGGACAGAATACAGTTATTTATGGGTCCATGGCCATAACATCCATCAAAATACTGTCAAATCCTACATTCTACTTACCAGGGGACAGACAGACATTACACTAGGATGCTGGGGACACTGGTAATCAAAATGACAGCCATGACTACCGGTGACATGCAGCTTAATAAACAAAACTCTTTATTTTTTAGATATCTGATATCTACATTAACAATGAATCAAAGAAAAAACACTTACCTCTGTCTTCCATAAATTTGTACAACTGCTGAAGAAAGTTCTCCCTTTCCTCTGGAAATGGTTCTATTTCTTCCTAATTTTAGTCACAGAAGAATAAAATATTATTTTCCTCAGTTAAGCATTTTAATAACACAAGTAGATTTCCTACCAACAGCAAAGACTAATACTCACTAGAATATTTCAAAGGCTTTTTACCAAAAAAAAAAAAAAAATTACTTAACACTAAGCTATTCAAAACCAGAAAGTCTAGACATTTTATGCTTTACAGAGAAGTATGTCCTAAAAGGTTATCTCAATAGTGACAATCCCAAATGTAAATGCTCATATAAGAAATGATACCAACAAGATGGTTCATGAACTTTTTACCACATCAGAGATCTAGTCTTTAAATCACGGTCACAGGCTCAAGAAGACCTACTCTCACTTATATTAAATTGGGTCAGGGCTTAACATCAAAACTGACTACTCTTGCTCCTCCAGGAACTAAACAAGTGAGGGCCCCATCAGCTGCAACTAAAATTATCCTTCATTATATTCGGCCCCACAGTATAGTACTTCAAGCTTATAAAATCAGTAAAGTGGGGAACAAACTTGATCTACAATACCTGAAGATTCAGACTTAGGGAAATCTTCAAGTAATAAAATAGTTCCCCGATTTATCAATTACAAGGGAGGGACTAGCTTCTTGCTGCTGTGGCCAGGGGCTGTGGCAGTAGGGAGCTGGTCCTGAAGCAACCTGCAAGGAGCAGGGTAGTAGGTGAGATGGAGGAACTCATCAATTCAGTGACCATCAACAAACATTTAAAGAGCACCAGTGAGCGTAGGCACTATGCAAGGTGCTGAGTCAGAAGAGAAACAAGCAATGGTGGCTGCCATTACAGAGCATGATTAGGAGTCACTGCAGAGGAAGTGATTAAAATACACACTGAGGCTTCACAGTCACTCTGGTTGAAACAAAAGTATTCCGAGTGGTAGAAGTCAGGAGAATACTTTTCAACTGACAGCCTAAACATATCATTCTAATTTTAAAAATCATGTGTCTAAAACCACTGCTGGAGTGAGATTTGCCTCTATCTTAAAAGCGAGCAGAAAAAAGGAAGTTAAAGACAACAAAAACAACTTGTACCAATAAAACTATTATGCTTGCTAGTAACTGGACAGAGAAGAATACATGACAATTATTAGTTGCTTGTGTTAAAATTTGCTTTTCTCAACCTAACCCGATCCACATGCACTGCATTTTGGTAAGGTAGTCAGACGTAAGTCTAAGGAATACTGTTTTCTAGGTATTTTCTTAAATCCCCCCATGGTACAATATATGACGTTCATAAACCACCAAATTTATTCCTGCTGCAAAAAATTTTAAGTGAAGTTTGTATTTAACTTTAAAACAAAAAGCTGTTTAAACTGGAAACCAGATTTGCTTTTATGAAAACATTTGTAAAACATAAATCTAAGTAACAAAAGTTTTGGTAACTTAAATTTACTGATCATCTGTTACACGTTACATACTATGACAGACAACACTATGAGTATAAGTAAGATGGGCTCCTGACCTTTGAGGAGCTTAGTGATTAGTAGGGCAAAAAACAAATAGAAAATAAATACATGCATATATGTAATGCATGTATATATGCAGGCAAAAAATTCTACAAGGAGTGGTATCTGTTTAGACTATCAAATGGAGTGATTAACTTTTCCTCCAGAAGATGATGGTTCTCCCCCTTACAGAGAAAACAGGTTAGTAAGGTTTAAAAAGCTCAACAGGAGTGTGTCATGCTGACAAAGGGCGGGGTGGGGAAGGGCACTGTAGACAAAGGTATTGGGTTTGTACAGAAGTGAGTAGAAACAAAGGTTTGTAATTCCATGTTGCTACAACCCAGTTCAAAGTAGGGAGGTAGGGAATTCCCTGGGGGGCCAATGTTAGAACTTCACACTTTCACAGCCAAGGGCCCAGGTTCAACAACTGGCTGGGGAACTAAGACCTGGAAAGCCACGTGGCACCACCAAAAACAAACAGACAAAAAATACCAGAAGAAGTGATGGAAAAAAAGGGAGCACAGGATGGGCTATAAAGGGAGGTTCTGAAAGCAAAGCCTGACTTCCTGAGTAATAACTCAGTTGGACTGCAGCCCACCAGTCCAAGGAATTTTCAGGCAAGAATACTAGAGCGGGGTGCCATTTCCTAATCCAAGGGGATCTTCCTGATCCAGGGACCGAACCTGCATCTCTTGTGTCTCCTGCACTGCAGGCAGATTCTTTACCACTGCGCCACCTGAGAAGCCTTAAGCAAGGGACTCATGGCTTATTCTGAGCATTTTAAATAGAGAGAAATGGGGAAGACGGATGCCAGGGAAACTCTCGCACTATACACTGTCATTATAGATCACTATATGCTAAAACATGAACTTTAAACTGTTCCGACTTCATCAATAGTTGTTTATTACAGTTACACGGCAAAATTCCGTAACTGACCTAAAACATTACACACTGACATTAGCTTATCTTTCTTCCCTAAAAACATTAAATACAACAGTCGCGTCTTGCAGCTGTCATCGTCTGCATCGTTATTCTCCATAACTCGCATAAAGCCATTCAGCAAACCGTTACCGAGCACAGCGGTGCACTGTCACTGGTAACATTACGGGCCATTTTCTCAGTACTGTCACTGATGGACCTAAAGTACCAGCTCCAGTGAAATCTAAATTTAGCTCCTTGATCCGTATAAACTCACAGATGTCTTATTTTGTACTAGATAAAATCTAATGCAAAAATCTTTGTATTGATTCTTTGAATCGAAGAGATATTGATCTTTACTTTTATGCTGATTATTCCTTTAACATTAGATAAAAGGCATATTTTATTCTTCATGAGATACTGTAATAAAATATGCAGATATAAACACAGTATGAGGTCACAGCTGTCTACGTGATGGTAGAGTTTTGCTGTATTAAACATTTTTTCCCTTTTTTTAACTGAAGTATAGATGACACATAATACTGTATTAATTTCAGGGGTATGACATATTGATTTGACATTTATATACATTACGGATTGAAGATTAAGAAATATTTTGAGGTTACAGGGATAACTATACTTAATATTTTTAATTTCACAAAATCATATTTCTGTTTTAAGGTTAAGTAAGCAAACTATTTGATTATGATGAATACACAAGAACAAATGTATTATGAAATACTTTCAATACTAAAACTATGTAACTGATTAATGATTTTGTGCCAAATCCCAAAGGGAACCCAACTGTCCTTCACTGTAAAAGGCATTAACTCTTTTCACTCACCTCTTCTTCGCTGCTGTTATCCTCCTTTTCTTTCTCATCATCCTCCTCCTCCTCTTCCTCCTCTGCTTCGCTGCTAGAACTATCTTCTTTCAATTCAGTCTTCCAGTTAGCAGGAATAGTTCTACTTTTGTGAAATTCAAGTGCCTGATCAAAGGCTGGAAAGAGGTCATAAACTATCAACTGGAGAAATTTAGACAGCTGATTTGTCTTAAAACACTAACAGGATAAAGAAATAAAAACTACGGTGCTGCCACCACTGACATTTATGAAGCAGTTGCTACGGGCTAGGCATGTGCTAACTGCTTTTCAGTGTAGCAACCGATTAATCTTAACAGTCTTAGGTATTTATTTTATACATGGCAAAACTTAGGTGACTTAGGTTCAAACAAAGACAAGAAAAAGGGGCAGACAGATTCTTTTAAACAAAAATTAAGAATGTCTAGTAAACATTAAACATTAAAGTAAATCTAGTAAACATTAAAGTAAACCTTTACAATCATTTTATCAAAAAATTATTAAATAGTATTATATAACAGGCACAGAGCCAGTGTAGTAACTTGTAAGTATCTGAAAATATACTATAAATATGTACCCTACATTTTTAGTTAACTCTGAATTAAAATTATATTAATGACTAATTTAACTATAAATAACTAGATACAGTTATTCTCACTTTACAATACAGAGAAATAAATTCTCAGTCATAAATCTTGATGACTTTTACAGAGAAATAAATTCTCAGTCATAAATCTTGATGACTTTTTACCAGCCTATGTGGTGTACTATCTGATTTGGTGAACATGGGCAAAGAAAAAATAAAGTTAGTTACAGTGCCAAAAATCAAGTAAGAGATGTAATTACAGCATATTCCCCCTATAAAATATAACTACTGTTACAAGAAATGACAAAAATCAAGACTACTTTGACTCCTATTTTTATCATCCTCAGGAAATGATATTTTATTTACTAGGCCAGACTACAGTGATAGCTGATGATCCTGTTCTTGATCTTTTTTAGATTACTGTCCCAATTATAAGCTAAAAAAAAAAGAGAATACTATGATAACAAAAGACACATTGGTTTACAAAAGCAGAAGTCGCACAGAATCAAATGTAATTTCAAAGACTTCACTAAAAAAAAAAAAAATTTAAGACCAAAAGAATATTTAATCTTCAGAAATACATCATTAATTTTTCTTTTCTCTCTGTTTGGCCACACTGTGCGACCTGTGAGATCTTAGTTCCCTGACCAGAGTCGAAGCCAGGCCCTAGCACTGAAAGCATAGAGTCCACCAATGGACCACCAGGGCATGCCTCATCAGTTTTTAAATTAAGTATAATTTGATCCAAAATTATCCTTACCTTGTTTTAATACAGCATCAGGCTTTGGTACAGTGTCACTAGTAATTTCATGGACATCCTTTCTTGGTACTGAAGTACTGTATTATTTTTTTTTAATTTTAAAGGAAAAAACCCACAAAAATACAATAAAGATTAATTAAGAGTCTAAATACCTACCACAGAAAAATACTGAAAACATGGGAACACTGATGGAAATGACTGCACAAAGGTTGGCAAGTCTCCAACAAAATACTAGGCAGGACATTAAAAATGGAATCATCTACAGAAGGACCCCACTATAATAGATGTTTTATAAACAAGGAATTCTCAGAGTACCCAGGTTAAATGTAATACTAAAAATATTGAAATCCTGAAAATAATAAATTAAAATGTTTACATAGCAGAATGCACCAATTCAATAAAAAGAAAAAAGTTAAATAGCAAGAATTTGCCATCATCTTAAGATAATCTCAAGAAATAAATTTAAGATTGGAAGAAAATGTACTATTTTATAATGTAAAATGTTCAACAATTTCTTTAAACTGAAGTCTAGGTTCAAAGCAAACTTCTAATATACAATTGAACTTCTTTCATGTAGGAACTATAAGAAGGGTTTGGATGCAAGCAACTGGGAGAGGTCATTTTATCATATATGTCACATTTGTTTCTTACTTTACATGAATAAATCATCATTCAGCTTTTCTGCACTTGGTTTGTTTCAACTAATCCACAGAAGTCTAAAAACTATTCAAAATATACATTTCAGCCTGCCTCTTTTTAAACTTTAAATTTAAAAATTTCAAATATATACAGAAGTATAATAGTAAAATGAACTCCCAAGAATCCATCATCCAACTACAACAATCATGAACTCAGAGTTAGTGTCTCATTTATACCCCTACCTACCTTCTCCTACCCCAACTGGATTCTTTTGAAGCAAATCTCAGACATTATATAATTTGATTTATAATATTTTACTCTTTTAAAAATATAATCTTATCATCACACATTTAAAAATTCACAGTAATTTCTTAATATCAACAAACTAGTATTCAATTTCAATGCTCAAATTTCTGTGAAAGTGGATTTCATATAGATTATTTTTAAGTCATGTTTCAGAACGTGAAAATCCAAAAACCAATCTTAAAGTATGATGATATTTTTAAAGCAGTCACCCAATAAGGCAAAATATCAACATAAACTACATGGATTTTCTAGTCATACAATTCTTAAAGGGAAAAAAACACCCATAGAAATTGCTAACTCAGTTTTAGAAAATTTCTACATGAAAATTCATTACCTTAATACCCAACATATATTTATAGTAACTCATTTTAATTCTTAAGACTACTGCAAAATTCAAACGCTATACAACAGGTATTACCACACTCATTTAGAAGTAACTTAAAATGTTAGAAAATCCTAATTAGACATTCAAAACAATAAATATATATCAATTAATATATCCATGAAGTATCAGATGTGGTAGATATATTGAATTTTCCTCAATAAACCATCATTTATTATATAGGCAAATATTGATAAATTAGACAGCATTGAGAGTATAGCTTAGAAAAGACCAAATGAACAGGACATATTTTAAGACTACTACACTTAATGATAATATGAAAGATGATCATGCTTTGAAACACTCTGAATGATAAAAAGGAAAAGCAGAACATCACTGGAAATGACTAACTTTATAATTTATCATCCTAATTTGGAAAAGCAGCTTATGCTTCATAACAAGTGAATTATACTTACAATTTGCCATCTTTGAAAGATCGAACAAGAATATTATCCTTTTTCACAGCAATTTCATCACTACAATCAGGACATACCACCTTTTTAAAAAAAAGTATGAAACTATTATAACTAAAAGCACTGTTTATAGATAGTTACATAAGTATCAATTATTTAAATCTTAAAAAATAGTTTCAGCTTAAAATTTAAAAACTAATTTCAGTTTGAGGGTAAAAACACATATACATGCGTAGCAATATACACAAGTAATTTAAAGTTTATATCCTAAAACACACACACACATATATGTGGGAATGCACACAAGTAATTTTATTTTCTACATCCTTCCAGCTCTCTGGATTATCCACATTATTTTTTGACATAGGCATGGTGTTGAGAGCACAATCATGGCTATGACTAGACTGATGCTAAGGACCAAGTCTAGGCAGAAATAGAAAACAGGATGAGAGTGGCTCAGGAGTGGAAAGAGGGAGAGCTAGTCTTAACAGAAGGTCTGCAGCAGGGCTGGGAGAATGGCAGGGACCAAAGTGGGGTATCAGAATCTTAAGTAGAGCAGTCTCTATCTTAAAAAAGACAGAGATGATGTGCTGCTTATTATTTACATCTAAACATGTATGTTAATAATACTAAAATTTCTCCATAATGCTACCCAGTCTAAAAATAAATGATTTTAAAGTGAGTACCTTCCTGGAATCTACATAACATTTACTACTACCAAAATTAAAGATTTTAAGTCACTTCAGCTATTACTGAAAGTAAGGATAAAGCATTCCTTCTCAAAGATAATATTAATTCAAGACACCTATAAATTTTTATTATTTTAATTCCTAGATAGTTCACTATATATACCAAGAACAACATCATAGTTTGGTTTATTTTATGAAAAAACAAAAGGACTAAATAAGTATAAAAGATTTAAGGACTGTCTCATTAGCTCTGAAAAATGGCACAATAGTACTTAAATGCATGTATTCTCACTACAGGTTTGAGAAGGGCCAGAAATACATAGGTTCTAATTCAGTCTTTAATTCACTTTTTTTCTAACTTATTTTTTAAATTTTTTGGCTGCATCGTGTGTTATGCAGGATCTCAGTTTCTCAACCAATGACTGGACATTCCTCCTGCAGTGGAAGCACTGGTCCTAACCACTGGATAACTCAGGGAATTCCCCTAATTCAGCCTCTAAAAGGTTAACAATTTCCATAATTGTAATTGCACTGCATTAAGCATTGCTTAAATGTTGATGGCATTATGAAATAATTCACTAAGAAAAGGCTTTTACGTGTATTAGCATCTAGGAAAACTTTCCTATCATTTCAAGAGTGCTGAAGTAAACACTTAATCTGTCCATTCATTCATCCAGTCCCTCTACAAATACAAACTATTTCAGCAAGGTACTGTGTACTAGTGCACAGAGGCCAAGACAGTCACTGTTTCTCCCCACAGTGAGCTTGTGTTCTAACTGGGAAGACAAGCACTAAACAAATTAGGTGCACATTTATTTAACTGCTGTTAATAAGTGGTCAGAAATCACTTTCTTGAGGACACAGCATTCACACTAAGCTTTGAAAACTGAATAGGAACCGACCTGACAAAGGATGGGTGTGCACACGCATGTCTGTAGGCCAGGCTGCCCTGCAAGAAGAGGAGACAGACTACGAGGGCCTGACACAGCAAGCAGCACCACCCATTCTAGAAGTGAAAGGTCTGCATGGCTAACTTTCTGCCTGGGCTGAGTAAGAAAGACAAGCAGAGCTTAGATTTGTCCATTTTGTAAGCCATGTTAATTCTGAGGACAAAAATCTAAAGTCTCTCAGGGAAGGATCTGAAGCAAGCCAATGTCATGGCAGAATTGCCTTTTTTAAAATTACTTTTGGCTGTCACAAAGAAAATGGACCAGAGAAGGGCATGAGTTGAAAGAGATTAAGCTACTGCAAATCATCATCCAGGTGAGAGATGATGACCTAGATATAAAGTGGTGGCGATGGCAAATTAAAGGCACAGGAAATATTAGAGATGACTAGGGAAGTGAAGAGGTGAGAGAGAAAAGGATGCTTACATTTCTACCTTGTGCAAATGGTGTCATTCACAGGGAAAGGAAACAATGGAGAGGGGTCAAGTGTGGGAATACAGGGAGGAGAGAGTACATTTAGGCTTACTAAGCTTGTTAAGTTTTCAGGTGACTAAAGGACAACCCAGTAGAGACAGATACTCAGGCCCAGAGCTCAGAGTAGAGGTCTGAACGCTAAGACATAAACTTGGGAGTAAACAGCCTAAACAGAGGTCTAAAACTGTGAGCCAAATCACCCATTTTTTTATTTCTCATGAGACTGGATTCTGAAAAACAAACATGACAGACTTTGCTGACACTGTGTGTAAGTAAGCAGGTCCACTCTCCATTCTGTTACAGGAACTAAAATTCCTGTTTTTTCCCATTTACCCATGCATGTGATTTTCTCAGTCTTTAAGACATTTCAGTTTATTATCTCTGCAATCAATGTTATTAAAGGGGATGAAATCACCTTGAAAAAATATAGTGATACATTCTAAACCCTAAACAACATATTTAAAGCTCAGTCAGAGGAAAAATGATGACGGAAACTGAAAAACAGGACTGTGTGAATCGGGGAAGCTAAGATTTCCACCCCTTAAAATGGGAGTAAATGCCACTTATATTTCAGCCTCAATTAGGATGAAATGAGACTGTTCACCTATCTTAACAAGTTAGCACAGTGCCTGGCCAAGGGAAGTGCTCAAAACACGGTGCTCTTCATTGTTTCTAAGAGTATGCAACTGTTTTCTAACATGACATTACCAGGCACTTGTTAACATTACTCAATTTATAAACTACTTTCAAAAACAGAAATGCAAATATTTTATGTGATCATGTCAAAGTTATTTGATTCAGAACACAATTTCACACTCTAGTTGATAAAAATTATCCATTACTGTCCAAGAGATCTCAAATTTGCGTGGAGGATAACACGTATCAATAATGCTAAGATGTTAAAAACAATAATGAAATGGGTGACTAAGCAGATTACTAACCTTTTGGTATCGTAAATCTTTTCCTCATCATCAGGAAACTATTTAGAAATGATGATGAGAATGTTAAATTAATATTGAAAATACTAAAGTGAAAATTTTAATGTTCCTGTTGTTTTAGAAAAAGACACACAAAGCTCTTTTACAACATGTTTTCAAAAGAAATGCTCACAAAGAATCTTAGTGCTTTAGGAAAAAAGAAATGACCACATACACTGACTTTAAGTTTTCCACTTACCATTAACCCAAAGTCTGACAAGTTATTTAACCCTTCTAACACTGAGTTTCCTTATCTTTAAATGAGGATAAATAATACATACCTCATAATCCTCATAAAGATCTTAGCACAATTCTTACACACAACAGGCATCCAACAAATGAGGAATGGATAGATGGATATACAAAGAGGTACAAAGGTATTACACAATATTTACATTTATGAAAATAACTGCCCTCATTAGTTTAAATTAAAAGAGCTGACATTTATTGGGCACTTATTTTGTGCCAAACACTTTTAATACTGAGGATACAGAATAAAAAATGTTCAACAAAAATGATGACAGATACCATTTGCAGACAATAGTAAAAAACAAGACTTTGTTCTTCTTTAGCAGTCTTCTGCATGGTACATTTAGAAGTTTTAAAGTTTGCACAGGGAATTTTTTATCCAAAATTCAGCAGTGTAATATACTAAGCCTCTAAAATGACCACGATTTTGCTTTTCATGGATGAATTCAAAAGTTCTTTGTACTCAGAAACAATTTTCAAAGTAATTCTGTGTGAACTGAATGAGGCTAATACCATTTCCCATTCTGTACCTATGAAAAACACTGATTTTTAAGAAAATCAACTGCCTTCTTCATGAACTCATATAGTTGAAAATTAAATGCTGATACTGAAGTTACTCACCAATGCAGGAAACCACAGTGCTTTCTTTTTATCCAAACTAACATAATCTACACATACAACTTTTCCCAGAAGCTCATCAATCTGTTTCCTATCATCCTCATCTTCATCACTGGAGGATGAAGAAGATTCTTCCTCTGGTCTAGGGAGAGAAAAAATGAGACATTCTTATTTATCTTCACAAAGAATAAGCATGTCAAGTTGATGAATACAGGATTTCTAGAAATTCTATCCTGTTTCCTACAACTTACAAAATGGCTAAATTAAAATTTTTAATAGTTTCTAAACTGCTAAAGAATAATTTTTTTAAAAAAAGGTTATCAATAGAGGAAAAGCACACCATTTTCCTAAAGATGTCCTGAATTTATTTAGTGCTATTTTAAAAGATTACAGGGAAGATCAAAACAGAATAGCACTGGTTCCCAAATTCTCAAAACCTGAAGGCCCCATTTTAAGTATCCGAGGACTGCACTAAAATACACTACATTCTCCTCTCAGATTAAAGGAATTCTAGAAATGGTAATGCACTCCCAGTACAAAGCAAATTTTAAAAGGGGGAAGGGAGATCTTTACTAACAGACGGTCAGGGTAGAGAGGGGAGACAATCTGATAAGACATCACCATTGCCATGCATAATATCAGATACATAAAAACTAAGTATTCATAAGATGTACAATATGGTTCTTTTGTATTATGTGAAAAATTCCTTTCGGTTACACTGTATTTTGAATAAATTAAAAAGAAGAAAAAGGAACTCAAACCATCCATATGATGTTAGAGGGAAGTAGAGTAAAAAATAAAACTTAAAAACGAGAGGGGAAAAAAAAAACCCACAAACACACAAAACGAAGTTCTCAATGTGGTTTTAAAAATGCCCACAGTCAGTAGTAAAGAAAATGGATTCTAATGGGGGGATGGGTGGGAGGCTTGGAGGGAGAACGTATGCATACATATGGCTGATTCACTTCGTTGTACAGCAGAAACTAACACAACACTGTAAAGCAATTATATTCCAATTAAAAAAATTCATTCTAATTACTATGTTTAAAATGCCCAGAATAAAGATATTAAGAAATGCGGAATAAATAGACTGCAACAAAATGAGAAATAAAAACATATGGTATTTTTATAAAATAAAAAGCATGACAATATAAATGTCATCCCCTTATATGTCTATGTGCTGCGTGCTTAGCCGAGTCTGACTCTGCAGCCCCATGGACTCTAGCCCTTCACGCTCCTCTGTCCATGAGATCTTCCCCGCAAGAATACTGGAGTGGGTTGCCATTTCCTTCTTCAGTATATCTATATATTCCAACATAAATATAAAAGATAAAGGAAGCAAAACCTATTATAACACTATTACACATTTTATAGTGATAAGGGGAATATCATGACTTGATTTCAGTGATCATTCAATTAACCTAAAAATTGTCCCCTGATATAAAACAAAGCACATCTTCAAAGTTTGCTACTGAGAACACTGTACTTCAAATGGCACTTAAAGCAGTTCAACCTCTACTTAGAAAGCAGGTAACAGGCAGCAGGAAAAAACAACACATTTTCATATTAGTAGAGTGTAAAACCTTACAAACAGGCACACAGCTTGGAATAGTAATGACAGACCTTCACAAGTCTGATTTCTACTTGATTAGAAGAACTTCTCAAAGACAAGGACTTTTATTTCTCCACTTTCTAATGATTATAGTACACAGCCAAATTTAAAATTGTAATTACTGCTTTTTCCAAAATAGTCACAGAGGACATATTCAGCTATGGATGCCCTCTATGTCATTATCATTAGCAAGACAAAAGCACAATGTCACAAATAACATTAATCAAATCTGTAAAACACAGGAGGAGAAAACTGGGCTCTTCTTGGCTAACACAATCATCTGCGGTAGTATAAAAATCCTAATTTCTTTCATTAGACTTAACAAATGTGAAGACTTTAGACACAAGAAAGTTATATATCTACTGCAAACTGACTGGCTACATAGAACATCCAACCACTTTACTGTCTAGGTTCCACTCGAAAACCATTCCCCACTCATGGACCAGACACCCTTCTCCACTCTCACATCCTTAAGCTTTTGTTCCTACCTCTCCCTTCTATCAGTTTTTCTACCTCTACTAGTTTGAGTCCTACTAGCACTGTGTTATTTCTAAGAAAATGCTGTTACTTAAAAAAACAACAACAAAAGATCCCCTGGTCTCACCTTCACCAGCTACTACTCCTCCCTGCAGAGAAACAGCCTGGAATGCTTTATCCCCAGACACTTGGAAACTTTTTCACCTCCTCTAACTCTCTGTTCAAATGTCATTTCAATTAAGATCACCTTATTCAAATTTACAATCTGCCCATCCCAATCCCCCAATCTTATTTTATTATTTCCAGAGCACTGACAAATCTATCATACTACATAAATTACTTAATCCTTTTTTTCTGTATTGCCCATCTCTCTCCATATGAGAGAATCTACGCTTTAAAAGTAGAAGAGGTGTTTTGGCTGCACCACATGGCATGCGGGATTTTAATTCTCTGACCAGGGATGGAAGGCATGTCCAATGCATTAGAAGTGTGGAGCCTTACCCACTGGACCCAGAGGCTTTATGAATGCCTGTTTTGTTCACTGATATATCCCATGTACTTGAACAGTGCTTGGCACAACATAGATGCTCAATAAATATTTGCTGACTAAATAAGTGAACTAAATAGGTTTATTTCTTTCTACTGTGGTACTTCTGATTTCTATTTCTCCTGAAGTTACATAATGTATACAACCAACATAATGTATACAATCAGTTTAAACCATACCTTTATACCTAAGACTACTTTTATTTTTCCTTGTAGTGGAATATAGCCAGGAAATGGTTTACATAAGACAAGTACTCAGTAAACTGATACACCAAAATAAATGAGCATCGGAAATATTTTAAGGGAGCAAAGACAGAGTAAGCAGAGAATCTGCTTGGTGTTTACTCCCCTCTGACACTGCTGCTTCTGGGGTACCAGGTATGTGTTTACGGAGCCACAACAAAATAACTAGTGTCGCTGAAACAACATGTGATATGCCACTGGAAACAAAGGTAATTACATGGGAATGCTCACCAAACAAACGAGCAGCTAGTCACTTACAGCGGACCACACATCGATATTAATTATAACTTAACTGTAAGTCAAGTAAGCATTTGGCAACTTGGACACGTGCCGAAAGAATACCACACGATGAGGCAGAAAGAGAAAACTGAGCCAGAGACTTCCGAGGCTCAGCCTTCAAAACGCAGTTCGGACCTCAGAGATCCTTACTCTCTCAAACAGCTAACTCAGCTTCAAGCTTTGTACTGCAAATTCAAAATCTGTATGAGTATCAGGAAGACTGAGAATGTGTAGCCTCTGAAGAGCTTAAAATATACAGATCATACAAACATGTACGAACTTAACCAACACAACGCTTTTTCCCAGTTTTTATCAAGAAGGAAACTAGAATCGAATTCTCATATCAAAATAAAAGCAGTGAATAATAAAAAGAACTTTTGGACATGGGTAGTGGTGCTGCTTGTAAAATTTTATGAATGCACTAAAAAACACTGAAAACTGAATACTTTAAAAGGGTGAATTTTATATGTGAATTATAACTCAACCAAAATATTATTCAAGATCGATCTGCAGATCTGTAAAGAGCAGGTACAAATCACTGGTTTATTGGGTGAATCTGAGCAGTGTTACTGGGCAGACACTACCCACAGATAATACCCAGCAAGCATCATTACAAGCCTTACCACGCTTTACCCTCTTCCTGAAGAGTAACAGCCTAGAGCGCTTTCCTACAGAGTGCTGCATATGCACTTTGGCAGCGCTCCTGGAAAAGACTTTTGGAGGAGCACAAACACTTCTATAATTTCAGAATTCTATTCTTTAGGTAGAATCAAAGAAAACTTCTGCATAAAATATAAATTATAAGGGAAAAATTCACTCAAGTTATACTGTATCAAAAGGATCAACAGCTTGCTTTTAAAAAAATTAAGCTAGAGGATGACAGATAAATCTTTCAAACGTATCTGAATATATTAGGATTAAAAGCAGAGTATAAACAAAATAATTAAAGGAAGGTGTCAAAAATATATCACTGCAACAACGGAGTCCCAGGAATCCTGGGAAGGATAACCTTATTTATCTTTGTTCAAATTTTAAATGGCAAGCAGAGAACCATAATGAAGACCTTTTTAAGTTGAGTAATGGAACAGGAAATGAAGGTCAGATAAATGACCTTAAGATGCAGGTCCCAGATTCTGTTGCAGAAAATCACTCCGAAGAAAGGGAAGAAAGAACTTCGAGGAAGTGTAATTTAAGGAGATGGGCATTTTAAGCTGCAGTGCTTGCCAGCGGCGCTTACATGCCAAAGCTCAGAGCACCAAGGAGGCCCTAAGAATGACCACAGTGGTGAGACGAAGGAGCAGCAAGGGAAATGAAACTGCAGACAGGCGGCACCTCACTTCCTCCAATAGGGATTGTCCATCTTTGTTCTGCCTTCACACTTCACATATTTACAGCGTAACTTTCACTGGACACACAGAGATTCTCAACAGGAAAATCACTAACTCAATGTTTGCTAGAGTCTTTAGAAAATGAAAATCAATCTGCTCAGTGACAACCGCATGCTTTCTTCTCATGTACAAGAAAGGGAGACCTCAGCCAAGAAACATAACAGATATTTTAATATACTATAATTTTTGGTCTGTTGGGTTTGTGTATATGTGTGTGTGTGTGTACTGCGCAGCCTGTGGAATCTGGACCTGGGCCCTCAGGAATTCCTTTTGGGTCATTTTTGTAGATCAATCTATGTGACAGCCCATAAATTACCTTATTTTAAAATATTTTTACACTTCTAGATGACATTTCTAGAAAGGTAAAATATTGTCTAAATATTAGATGAAATCTGTTTCAAAATTAAAAGGATTCTTGATTCAAAAACAATTTTCCCTATAGTACGTACATAATATAAAACAAAGGAATGATGTTTTTAAATTCACAAAACAGAGCCCCAAACAGTCTTTCCTATCAGATATAAACACTAGTAAGCAGAATTTTTACATACTCAAACAAATTTTATATGTAAATAAAATCATGTTACATACTGATATTTCATGAAAGTTTTCTCATTCAATACATGATGATGATATCTAGTACACATGTGTGTGTGTGTGTGTGTGTCAGTCACTTAGTCGAGTCCGCCTCTTCACAACTAGATGGACTGTAGACGGCCAGACTCCTCTCATGGGATTCTCCAGGCAAGAATAGACAAGTGGGTTGCCATTTCCTTCTCCAGGGGATCTTCCCAACCCAGGGATCAAACCTGGGTCTCCTGCATTGCAGGCAGATTCTTTACCGTGTGAGCTACAGGGAAGTCTTAGTGATTACTAAGTGATTATTATTAGTAATAGTAATTACTATATAAACCTTTTAAGGATATGAATTCATTTCACCTTCAAAACAACTCTGCAGGCTTCCCTGGTGGCTCAGCCAGTAAAGAGTCTGCCTGCAGTGCGGGAGACCTGGGTTCGATCCCTGGGTTGGGATGATCCCCTGGGAAAGGAAATGGCAAGCCACTCCAGTATTCTTGCCTGGAAAATCCCATGGACAGAGGAGCCTGACAGGCTACAGTCCACAGGGTCGCAAGAGTTGGACACGACTGAGTGACTTCACTTTCTTTCTTTGAAACTAAACTCGTAAGAGACAGGGAACACTATACCTCAGTTTTACAGATGAGAAAATTAAGGTATGAAAAGACTGAGCATGTTGTCCAAAGTCACACAGCAAGGAAGTGGCAGAAGCAGAGTTCAAACCCATGCTATCATGCTTCTCTGTTCACACTTAAGATCTCTCTCTTTTTTTTTTTTTGGCCACACCTCCAGACATGCTAGATCTTAGTTCCCTGACCAGGCACTGAACCCTTGCCCCCTTCAGTGGAAGTATGGAGTATTAACCACTGGACCACCAGGAAAGTTTCCACTGTTCACACTCTCAACTTAGCCACACTTCCACTCTTAAGAGCCTGAAAAGTAGAAAATCTCTGCTAATAAAGTAATTTTACGTTAAATACACCCACACCTCACTATTGCAACATCATCAATCACAGTTAATTAAGAGTTGACTATAAAGCGATGCGAAGACTATAATGATCAATGATAGATAAAATTTTAATTCACAACTGAAATTATTAATTTTCAAATGGGTATCAAAACATTAAGCTTAAAGTGCTTTAGTGAATATGTTATGGCAAATAACAGCCCTCTGAAAAACCCGAGAACAGTATCAGATAGCAATAACATTTATTAATCACAACAGGACTCTTCTAAACTCATAATGTCATTGGACAGTTTTTACTTATTTTTCTTTCTGGCTAGAATACTCAAATTTTAAATGTTACACAAAGAAGAGTAAATAATAATCACAACCTCAGTATCCTAAAAATAAAGTCACCAGCAAGGTACATCACAAGTGAGAGAAATTTTCACCTATTAATTGAGAAAACGTTTTCTAAAAGATTAAAAGCGTTAAGGAAGAATAATCAAATAATAATCAAAATAATCAATATTAAATATTTTTTCAATGCAAGGATTTGTCTTTTCATTTCCTTCCTCAAGTGAGTCCTTATTCATTTCCTGTTAAAATTCATTTGGAAAATTAACTGTGATACTCTAAACAAGAAAGTGTCAATTAATTCAATGGGAAAAGGACACTGCAACATGGGAGAGTTCAAGTCCTGGTCCTTTCCTTCCTGTGTTTCTTGGATTAGTTACTGTCTCCGAGGCCAATCTCCTCAATGTTTAACAAGGATAAAAATAATACCTACCTTTATGAGTTTGCTGTCAGGCTGAAACTAAGCTATATGAGAGAGCATGTTTACCCAATTTTTATTGCCAAAGCTTAGCCACTATTAGATTTAACACCTGACTCTATATTTTGAATGAAAGCATTCACTTCCATTTAAAAGTTTCAATAATTCAACTCAATATTTTTCATACCTACTCTGATAATACTTAGCTCAGGCACATTAATATTTTAAAAATTTTATCCAAGTAAAACATTCAAAACTGTTTCTAAACAATTTAATCTCCAGTAGAATAAATTAAAAACTACTTTTTCCTGCCACATCCTTGCCCATTTTCTTCTGCAGAGACAATTGCTTTTAATTTTAACTCTTTCAGCTCTGACATTTAAAACCTCATTGCTAAGTAATATTCTTATACCACTATATTTATACATTTAAGACGCTAGTCTATCGATTTCTCATTGTTATAAGGACTTGACTTTTATATTTAAGCAACTTCTCTACCCTCCATCCTACTAATGCAGTGTTTCTTTCTAATATAATTTTTGAGAGGAGTAACCAAATGCCTTTGCTATTTTTTTCCATCTGTTACCATTGCTATCTTTAATTTCCCCCTAATGTTCCATCACACGAGGTAACAAGTCTTCCCTTTAACAGCAACTCTCCTTTCTCTACTCTGCAGCCTACTGACCACCAGCATCTAGTGTCACTACTGAGAAGTCTGATGCCTGCCACTCTGCTTCTTAGTCCTCGGCAATAAACTATTTCTTCTTTCTGGAACTGTTAGAAGATTGTTCCTTTATCTCTGATGACCTGAAGTTTCATGACTCCTTGATCCTGTGACCCCTTTTAATTTAAAGCCTTAAAGAGCCTAAGCATACTTCATCGAAAGTAATTTGTTAAATATGTACAGTATGTGTCACAACAGTAAGAAGACATAAAAACAAGTAAGAGAGGTCGGTTGTCAGGAGGATTTAAATTATTAGGAAGGAAAAGCAAACATGACAATGATAATAACAGGTGAAATCTTGTCTATGACATTAGATAAATGCAAAGAATTTAGGGGATTCAGCGGAGAAGAAAACATGTCTGTCAACCCATGGATCGAACCCAGGCCTCCCGCACTGTAGGCGGATTCTTACCAGCTGAGCCACCAGCAAAGCCCAAGGAAAGAGAGGGGAGGTACAAAATGGTTCACAGAAAGGTTGGGCATTTCTGGCTAGGAACTGAAGGATGAGCGAGCCAGTGGCATGGAAGGGTGGCATTTAAGACAGGAAAAAAACAGCATGAATAAAAACACGGTATCAGGAAAACAGAGGATGTATTACTCAGCATACTCAGGAAATATTGACTAAATCCATTTTGACACTGGCATAAGATACATGTAAGGAGAATTGAGAGGCAGATAAATAATATAGCTGTTAAGGCTGGCTGAGCATGGAGATCCTCAAGCACCCATGCCAAGCAGAGTCTGAGTTACTCTTGGATTCAGTTAGCATTTAAATTTAAAATTACAATTTAAAATTAACAACTATAAAACAACACTAGAAGGAGAAATGAATTCAGGTTCAACTAACAGTTATGAAAATGGACTTACATATGATTAGATCTTCTTCCTCTATTTGTTTTCTTTCCTATGACGGGAGTGCCAAAATGTTCAGGGTTGGTGAGTGGGAGCTGGTCTAATGTCTGTGGGTAGGAACATAAACCCATCAAAAGTTATTAAGATGCAAGTTCTTTTCTTCCTGTTTAAATCAAATCAATTTTAGAATATTCTTAGATTTTTAGATTTAAAACTTCCCAAGGGAGACAAAAATACAACTTTCCTAAAGATCAAAAACTTTCACTTCAAAGAATTATTAGAAGATGAATGAGCTCATAACTGGAAAAAAGTGAAAAGAAATTTAGTGTTCTCTCTAGATAATTTCATTATCTACTTGAGGGTTGACAGACTTCTAGGAGTGATTAAAATATAAAACAAAACAAATGCAGTTCATTGGAAACACAGATTTGAGAGATGAGAAATCTACGTGTAAGTACCTAATCCCTAGATCAAGGCCAACTGTATCTCAAATTTTTCTTTGCATATAGGGAATCATAATCTACAAAACAGAATTCTTAATAAGTAACAGAACCTAAATTATCAGCATAAGCACCAACTGCCTGAGAAAAGGGCTTCGGATAGGCAACATTATGACTCTGCAAACATTTTCTGTAGTAACGCCCCCACCTACACCCCAATCACCCTGCACCTGGCAAGATCTTATTTCCCCAATCAGGGATCAAACCCGGGCCCTGGCAGTGAAAGCACCAAGTCCTAATCACTGGACCTCCAGGGAATTCCCTGCAATAAAACCTACTTTTAAAGAAAATGTAGTAATTTGCTTTTCTAAAATCAGTATTTTTATTTTCCCTTTCTTTTTAATATAGCAATATGCAATACTTGCTATGAAGACAATAATCAGTAAGTGAACACTTCCTTCTTGTTATCGACTGGCAATTCATGTCTCCCACTCTGTTAAAAAAAAACCTGATTTCCAGGGAAGGAGCTGCTTGTTGGTTAAGAGCATAGTGAGAAAAGTGATTCTGAAATTCCTTCCTTTCCCCGGAAGACTTCTTGGGTTGTTTTGTGCCATTAATTCCTTAAAAGGTTTATATATCCAAAAAGTTAAAGCATGAATCTGAAGATGCTATCCCAACTGACTTAATTCTCTGAATATCATTTTGATAATAATCAAACTTTTTCAGCATCTTAAAGATTTTCCACAGTTACTGTTCCTTTTATCCCTCCAATAGAATCTTTGCTATTTCAGAAAACTGTCACAGTGGAAGTGAGGGCAAGGAACCAGTTATGATAAAAACATCTCAGAGTTACAGACAAGAATGTTATATGAAAGGGTGTCCATTACTTTAAAGATCAGATATTTAAATATAAACTAATGCCAATATTTAAAAGAAAAATTTGAACTTTTATTCTTAAAACTGAGATAATTTTGTTGAAACGGTGAACTAAAACATGAAAGGAGGAGGCATACTAATTCATCTTACATAATTTATTAGTATATATATAAATATGTTTAACGTACACACCACACACACACACACACACAAACACACACACGATAGCTGCTCAGTGGTGTCCGACTCTTTGTGACCCTGTGGACTACAGTCTGCCAGGCCCCTCGGTCCATGGAATTCTCCAAGCAATAATACTGGAGTGGGTTGCCATTTCCTTCTCCAGGGACAGACAGACAGATAGACAGACAGACAGACAGACACACAGACACACACACACACACACACACACACACACACACACACACACACACACGTCCAACAATGAAGAATACAGTATAGGGAAAACGCACTAGCCACAAAGCATTAAATAAAAACTGATTCCTTGAAATGATAGACAAAAGTCATAGCTTTTATCTGGCTACAAATATAAATCTTAGCTTGTAAGTCGGGCATTTAAAAAAACATTTGAAGGCAAAAGCTTGCCCAAATACAATAATATGCCACACAAAATCTCTTCAGAAGTAACCTGTCGTTAACTCCTAATTATGCTTCCCAGGTGTGAAAATTTCAAAGCACTCTATTTGGTAAATAGGGAAAATAAATTATTTCGGCTCAGTTTCTTCTAAGCTAACAAAAGAATTAAATGTCCCTCCCCTAAGATTAAGGCCACTCTCTTAAAAGTAGAGAAAGATCGCCTTGAGAAGGGAAAGGCTACCCACTCCAGTATTCTGGCCCGAAGAATTTCATGAACTGTATAGTCCATGGGGTTGCAAAGAGTCGAAAACCACTGAACAACTTTAACTATCAGCTTTCTGTTTTATTTCTAAGTATCGGCTAGTTATTTTACTTGGTTTAAGAAAGAAAATATTCAGAATTGCTGAAAAGTTATCTAGGAATCACACATAGGAAGTCCCAAATAAACCACAATCTCTCCCTAGTATTTAAAAAAGAATTGGAACAATAAGAAGCAATTGTCTTATTGCTAAGAGCAGACCTGTGCCCCTGGCCTCAATCCTGGGAAGCAGGAGTACTTTTATTTTACTTCACAGAAAAGAGTAAAGGACAGTCAGAACTAAGAGGGCTTCCCTGGTAGCTCAGTAGTAAAGAAGCTGCCTGCCTGTGTAAGAGACGTGGGTTCAACGCTGGGTCAGGAACTGGAGGAGGAAATGGCTACCCACTCCAGAATTCTTGCCTGGAAAACTCCATAGACAGAGGAGCCTGGCCGGCTAGTCCCAGAGGGTAGCAAAAGAGGCAGACGCAACTTCAGTTCAGTACTTCAGTCATGTCCAACTCTTTGCGACCCCATGGACTGCAGCAGACCAGGCCTCCCTGTCCATCACCAACTCCCCAAGCATGCTCAAGAGCTCATGTCCATCGACTCGGTGATGCCATCCAACCACCTTATCCTCTGTCGTCCCCTTCTCCTCCTGCCTTCAGACATGACTTAGCAGCTAAACAATTACAACAAATACTTGAAGAGCAAATTCAGAGACTCCTGGCTATATTAAAGGCTGAAGAAAATTCCACAGGCCTAGGGGAAACATGCTGATAGCCCTGTTTTCTAAAATGGGCTGTAGGAAATATGGAGCTAGGATTTCATCTAAACTTTCTTCAGCATTTTCAACTGCATGTAGTAAATGCACAAAGACAATGCCAGCTGATAAAACTACTCTGGAATGTTATTCGAATTATGAATGCTCTACAGAAATACCCACTCTAACAGACGCCAAGCATAAATTTTCCACGTCTATCTAGCTTACCCACGTACCCAGCATAGCACCTGCATATGGCAATGGATTAGGAATAAAACACCAGTATTCTAATATCCTCTAGCAAAATATGAAATTTAACATGTAGAGATACACAGAGTAAAACTGATCCCTCCTGAAATTAAGGTGGACACACTGAGCTACTAGATATCACTGCTTTGGTCTTCATACCACAACTCTCTTATAAACCACCCCAATTTAAAATTCTCCAGGCAAAAAGGCAAAATTAGTTCCTTAAGATACTTCACTGGAATAAGTAAATAAGACATATACCTTCACTTAGGTGAAAAATCAAGTGTTCAAGTTCTCATACTCATTAACCCATTATAATTATCACATATTCTAAGGAAAATGAAATTATTTCTAAGAACTCCATAAACTCAGAATTCTGTTAACGTCATTAGTGAAAGAAGCCAAATTCACTGTACTTGTCCCAAAGTTTTATGTATTTCCTATCTTTAAACCTTCACAATTAATTCACCAAATGGTTACTGAAGGCTTTTGTGTAGAAAACACTACTAGGAAAAGGAGAGTTCATCAAGATGACAAAAATTTGGCTATTCCACCAAAACAGCTTACAATTTTAAAGAGAAAATGATAAAAGTAACAAAAAAAGACCGTAAAAAAAAGTAAGAGAAATGGAAAAGGATCAAAGGATACTGAGATCAAATTCAGTTAGAGAGCTCATGAAAGACATCATGAAGGAGGAAGCATTTCTCATGGTCTTGAGAGGAAGAGGGCTCAGAAGAAACCAAGAAAAGGAAATATGAACCATAATCTGAAAGTCTCACAAATGAGAAGTACAGGGTATAATAAAGCATGAGACTGAAAAGATAGGCCAGAATTATTACACAGAGAATCTGTCCCAAATTCAGAATTGAAATGGGAAGTCAATCATATAAGGGAAAGGAAAAATAACAACAAAAAAACATAAAGTCTAATAATTTAACAGAAATATTAAAATTCCCCACAATAACATCATTCTAAATAGTTATTAGAAAAAAGAAATCTTAGTTTGGTCACATTGTATATTAACTAATATTTATAGTGTTATAGAGTACAACACTATTTGTAACAATATGTCCATTAAAATAATTTTGTATTGCAAGTTATTGATTTTCAAAACTTTGTGAAGCCTCCACGCTTATTAAAACATCTTTCAAGTTTAGAGGGTGATTTTGGTACAGGAAGTGCTTGTTTGAGAAATGGTTCTGACCATCAATTTCATCAACTGTAAGCTAAAAATAAGAACTGTATCTCTCTCACAGTGCTGTAAATGGGAGGATGTATGTAAAGCACTAAGGAAAGTCCCTGGCAGATATAAGCACTTCAGTTCTTCATCCAACTAACATTTAGTCAGCTCCTGCTCTGTGCCAGGCGCTGTTGCAGGTACTGGGAACAAAGTGGTGGAGAAGACACACAAAATCTCTGCCCCACTGAGACACACTGTAGTCAGGAAGGCAGACAATAACTAAGCCCATGAACACAGTGGTGAGAAGGATATGTGCTATAAGGAAAACTAAATTAACCTCAAAAGATTATGAGGAATGGAAGTGTCCATTTGAGAAAGGGCAGTCAGGCAAGTCTTCCCCAAAGAGAGGCTGTAATAAATGTCAGCTGTTGACAGCCGTAGTTAGGAGGTGTTTGCAGTAGTTAGAGTAGTTAGGAGGTCCCTTTAACAATGATAGGGTTCAATGAAAAGAAAATTAAAATAAATAAATAAAACAATGATAGGGTTCAAGTAGGTTACAAATGAGGAATCTCTATTCTATAATTATTTATAAATTAAAGGACTCTATATGAAAGTTGTCTAAGGGTAATAAACAATTCCACTGTATTTTCTTCACAGACAAATGCTAATTGCTAAAATACATTAAAAAAAAAAAAAGCATATAGAACTTGGTAACTCCAACACAAGGTCTTAAAGTTTTCTCAGACTACATGCTAATACTTTTATGTATTAATGAATTTTCCTGATTAACAAGTATGTTGCTTGAATAAGAAAGCAAAACTCTGCCACCCCCAATACAAAAGACTACATGTTTGTTCATTAAGTGATTACTTACTTCACTCTCGGCAAAATGCCTCTCTCCTTTCAGGCACAGTGAAGATCGTCTCAACGTTTTCTCATCACCATCATCAAAAACTGCAAGAGGTAGAAAAGCAAACTACTGAAGGGATTTTCAAAGATTGACAAAATGACATAAGTTATCATTTAACTTTATCAGTGCAAAGAGAGCTACTGCTTTAAAAGATTAGATCTGACATTAAGTATACATTTTAAGTTTTGTAACAACTTTAAATGCAGAGTATCTTATCCAATTTCTAGGGGAAAAAATGATATAATGAAAAAAATCTTCCCTGCTACAGAAAACACCAAATGAAAAGAAGTTAGCATTTCAGAAAGAAAAGTTTTAAATGCTGATTAATCCTTCTCAACAGGGTACAGAAAAAGTAAGCTTTTCTACTGGTAAATGCTGGCAAATTAAAGAAACAAAAAACAAGAGTATAAATTTATATATTCAGACTGCCCCTATAAATTACTCTAATCTCAATCTCAGCACTACTAACATTTTGGACCAGATGAAGCAGGAAAGGCTTCTTAAACAAGATTCAAATTAAAATTACAAAGGAAAAGGCAACCACAGGAAAACTGACTATCATATGAAAACTGATAGCAGAGATAAGAGTAAAGAAATAGAAGAATACTTGCAACTGAAGAGGAAAAGGTTAATAATCCCTTTGTATATTTAAATATATAAATTCATATCCTAAAAATAAGATGATAACCTTTCCAAGAGGAAAAGATGGCATTGGGAAGACACTATACGTTGGCAAGTCAAAAGAGAAAAATACAACAGAAATAAAGTTCCTTTCAATAAATACACAAAAATATTTCCAATCTCACTACTAATCATGGGAGAAGCAAATTAAAACAAAATTGAGATACTATTTTGCGTCCAGATGGGCACAAATTTAAAAATACTAGTAACATCAAATTTCACAAGGGTTGGGAAAACAAGTACATTCATACACTACTGTTTATGGGAGTGTAAATTAACAGTTTTTTAGAAAAGTGGTTTTCATAACCTACTAAAATGTTAAAAGGACATTTCCCTTCAATCTATGCCTAGTTCTCAATGTACACACTAGGGAAATACTACAGTAATGTCCATGTACAAAAGACATTAAATCCATAATATAGTAATTTACTATGTAACACCAAGAAAACTGGCAACATCATCAGCAAGGATATTAGTTTAAAAAATTTATCTGTTGCATAACAACATGAATTTACTAAGTGCTACTGAAATGCACACTTAAAAATGGTTAAGATGAAAAAAAACCTCTAAAATACACTCTGAAGTGAAAAGCCAGAAATCCACTGTATAACATATACACTAAGTTCAAATTATACATTATGTACATATTTATGAAATAAAGTTTTTAAAGATCTGGAAAGATAAAAACTATTAATAGTAGTAGTAACTATGGCAACTAAGAGAGGAAGTAAATCAAGAAAAACCTCTGCCTTATTTGTATTATCATTGAAAATACATTTCAAGGAGCAAATGTATCCCTTACCTACAGTGTACCAACTAGCATCTGTTAGTTTATTGATCACAGCTTCCTGATATGCACCATCAAGATTCTTCACCTCCACAACAGCCCCAACCTAAAGTATCAAAACAAAAACAAAGTTAGAAGAACTTTTAGAAGAGAAATGAACAAACTAAAAACTGGCTTTTTTTCCCACTAATTGATTTCATGATGGTGAAGAACAAAGTAACTACTGATTTGTCTTAAAGTGCCAACAATTTCACTCACCACTGTTTCTGTATCATCAGTGAAAATATCAACATAGTGAAAAAAGCAAGTAATATCTAGGTAGTATTATGTATATAGTTTTGTCCTTACAACCTCTCTGAGGGAACTTTCACGGGTCTGGGGAATCCCTGTGAAACTGCCTATCTTCGCCTCATATTACAACTCTTCTTTAAAGGATGCTGGAGAGAAATTAACAAATAATTCTGAGGTTCTCCTTAAGTTATAATGTATCAATAATGAAAATCATTCAAAATATTTTCACCTGATCAAGAAAATGCTGTTAACTTAATGGTTTATAAATGTGATGGTCTTTATGAGTATGTGTGTGTGTGCGTGTATACACACAGATCACAATGAAACACTTCTACACAGCAGAAGAAACTGTCAGCAATCTGAAAAGGCAGCCTACAGAATGGGGGAAAGTACCTTTGCAAATCACATGTCTGATAAGGGCTTAAAAACCAAAATACATGAAGAATTCACACAATGCAACAGAAAAAGAGAAGAAGAATCAAACAATCCAACTGAAAAATCGGCAAAGGTTCTCATTCCATACACAAAAATAAACTAAAAATGGATTAAAAACTTCCGTGTAAAACTGGAAACCATAAGACTCCTAGAAGGAAACATAAGCAGAACACTCTTGGACATAAATCGCAGCAGTATGTTTTCTTGGATCTGTCTTCTAAGGTAAAGAAAACAAAAGCAAAAATAAATAAATGGGACCTAATTAAACTTAAAAGCTTTTGCACAGCAAAGGAAATCATTGACAAAACAAAAATAGAATCTACTGAATGGGAGAAAATATTTGCAAATGATGCAAATGACAAGGGGTTAAAATCTAAAATATCCAAAAAAGCAAAAAGCTCCATTTAAAAAATGAGCAAAAGACCTGAATAGACATTTTTCCAAAGAAGACATACAGACAGCAAACAGGTACATGGAAATATGCTCAGTATCACTAATCAACAGAGAACTGCAGATCAAACCCACAATTAGGTATCTCCTGACACCTACCGAGAATGGCTTATAATCATCAAAAGACAAGAAATAAAAGTGCTGACCGGGATGTGGAGAAAAGGAAACCTTTGTGCACTACTGGTAGGAATGTAAACTGGTACAGCACTACGGAGAACAGAATGGAGGGTCTTCAAGAAAATTAAACAGAGAGCTATCACATGATCCAGTAATTTCACTTGTGGATATTTATATGAAGGAAATAAGAAGACTAATTTGAAAGGATATACACCCCCCCCAAGTTCACTGACTCATTATTTATAATAGCAAAGATATGAAAAGAAGCTAAGTATCTATCAATGGATAATGGATAAAGATGTGTGTGTGTGCACATACATGCTCACATAAATCAGCCATTAAAAAGAATGAAATCTTGTCATCTGCAACAACATGGACAGACTTTGAGGGCATTATGCCACGTGAAATTAGTCATATAGAAAAAGACAATTACCATATGATATCACTTATACGTGAAGTCTAAAACACAAAACAAAAAGCCAACTTTATAAGATACAGGGAATAAGAATGAAAATAGAGGCTAACTCTTAAAAGTCCTCACCCCAAGAAAAAAAATTTTTACAACCGTGTGTGCTAAGCTGCTTCAGTCGTGTCCAACTCTTTGTGACCCTATGGACTGTAGCCCATCAGGCTCCTCTGTCTATGGAGTTCTCCGGCCAAGAATACTGGACTGGGTTGCCATGCCCACCTCCAGGGGATCTTCTCGATCCCAGGATCGAACCCGAGACTCTTACGTCCCCTGCACTGGCAGATGGGTTCTTTACCAGTAGCACCACCTGGGAAGCCCCGTTACAACCATGTATGGTGACAAATGTTAACTAGACTTCTGTGGTGACCGACCCACAAATATTGAACCATTATTGTGTATACTGAAACTAGTAATAATATTAGCTTTATCTCAGTTAAAAGAAAATGCATATGATCTTTACAGTAATAACAAAACTTGCTTAGAGAAGAGAGTGTCAGCCCCACACGATGCGGCAAAAAGGGAAGAAACTCTTTCTCCCTCTTCTAGTTCCCAAACCAGAGATGAAGCGCAGGCCCTCTGCAGTACAAGCACACAGTGCCAAGCACTGGGCCACCAGAGACTACCGTCAATAAATACTTGGTGCATTTTTTAAAATATAATACTCCAATGTTCCAGTATTATTTTCATGTCAACCCGCTGAAAATATACTGAGGTCAAATAACCACCACTATAGGAAGTTTCTTTTCTCTAGGAGAAACATCCAAATGCTGATACTCTCTATCACCTGATAGAAAGCTACAAAGCATATTAGGAAACAACTGAAAATATACATACAAAAAAAAATCCATAAGAGAAATATTTCAACAATTTTGAGACTGTAACTTAATACACTTGTCTATGTCAAAATCAAAATGATCCCAAGCCTAATCAAAATCAAAGAAAATTTTAATAAGACAAATCAAGCAAGCAAAATAAACCAACTATGCCACAATCAAACAGGCTGAACCAAAGCAGAGACGACTTGAGGATTCAAATCATTTTTTGTAACTGGTGCCAGCTAGCATGTGCCAGGTGAATGAGGTAGTCAGGCATGAAGAGCTAGCTGGTGTGCTCCAAAGGCAGAAACACAGCTAAGGCACAGAGATGCGTGTGTTCTGATCACCCAGGGGGCACAATGCTTCAAAACTGCAGGCTGCGAGTCCACGAGAAGTTTTATTTTTGCCATCTCATTACTGGCTGTAAGACCTGGGCCAGATTACTTTACCTCCCATCTCCCTCCAATTTCCTCATCTCTAAAGAGTTGTTATGAGGATTATATAAGAGAATATGTGCAGAGGAATTAGCACAGTACTAACACATACTAAATGCTAAGTAAATGGCAGTCAACATCAAACTGTGTGTGTGTGTTAGTCGCTCGGTTATGTCTGACTCTGTGTGACCCCATGGACTGCAGCCCACCAGGCTCCTCTGTCCATGGGATTCTCTAGTCAACATTGGTGTGGGTTGCAATTTCCTTCTCCAGGGGATCTTTCCAACCCAGGGATCGAACCCGAGTCTCTGGGCTGCACAGAGACCCTTTACCATCTAAGCCACCAGGGAAGCCCAACATCAAATTATACATGCGCATGCTTTTGTCCTTTTATCCCTACAAGTGATACACATGTGCAAATAACATTAAAGAGGGCACCTATAAAACAGAAAAGGTGGAAAATAATTTTCACGAGGCAATATTAAAACACTTACAAGTTTTAGTCTTCCATGCGCAGATGTGCTCAGTCATGTCTGACTTTTCAACCCCACAGACTGCAATCCACCAGACTCCTCTGTCCATGGAATCTTCCAGGCAAGAATACTGGAGTGGGTTGCCATTTCCTACTCCAGGGGATCTTCCCAACGCATAGACCAAACCCACATCTCTTGCATTGGCAGGGGGGTTCTTTACCACTGGTGCTGTCTGGGAAGCCCTTAGTTTTCCACAGCGCCTACTATATATGCAAGGTACTAATGCCCTGGGGATTCAATTACAAATTTTCAAATCAACCACCAACAAAAACTGGCAGATACAGACATCTATGAAATTCTCTGAAAAGTCCTGTTTCATTAGGAAAGGATTTTTCCTGCATCTACAAATGTTTCTTCAATTACAGTAGCATTTCTTAAAGTCTGCCCAGCTAGGCCAACCTTCATTTCAGACACTCAAAAGGGCCAAACCGCACACAGTGCCTATCCACATATTCCCTTTAAGCCTGCTCACTAGTGGGAAGTGAAGTAGCACTTAACTCATAATTCATGGCCAATGAAGACAAACCAATGCAAAGAAATTAAACTCTCTGTGTGTATGTATGAACATGTTTATCACTTATAACTGCCTAATGACCCTTAGAAAATTTCACAGGCCAGTAGTTGCTTCAAAGAGTTGAAAGCTCTGAAGATTTGTTTTGTGATGTTTTGTTTTCTCACTTTTCACATCATCATGAAACTTATATCACTCAATCCCTAGTTTACCATTTCCTATTTCTGGAAATTCCATCCTTTTAATAAGTGAAACGTGGTGAGACTAAAACAGATGAGTGAATAAAAAGCAATCAATCTTTCCTTGATGTTCATTTCCCTTCTGAACACAAGTTTTACTGTCATAAAGGTTTTATGGCACATCGAGTCCACTTTTTTCTGATTTAGAGAGAATTACATATTTATCAACTGACTAGCAAAGTAACCAATGAATTTTTTAAAAGATCAAGATTATTACTTCTAGTGCTTCAGTGGGAAACAGTAATTATGAATAAATAAATGAATTACCTTTAGTGGGCCCTTTATGTGGTCATCTTGAACTTCCACTGTTGAAGAATCATGTCTAAATGTTACCTAGAGATTATAAATTTAATTAGCCACCAAAAAAGAAAAAAAAGCAGCGCAAGCTCATTAATGCATGAATTCTTTTTTATAATAAGTAATCTAAACAAATGGCTGCCTAGTTTATACAAAATCTCAATCCCTAAGTATATCAACTGGAAAACTTAGTATTTAACAGACAACTCCCAGATTTACTTGATGATTCACTTATTATAGTTTATTCAGTACTATTAGTTATGAGTTTAATCATATAATTTGTTTTCCTAAAAAATGAGGAAAAAGGAGGTGGTGATCTTAGTTCATTAGGTATTCTACCATTCTGGGAAGCCTCGGTTAACAACGAGCAGCAGCAACAAACATCTGCTGAGTGTCAAGCATCAAGCTCAAGCACTGAACCTATAATCTTCACAAAAACTTTATTAGGTAGGTGTGGTTATTCCCATTTTGTTGGTAAGAAAACAGAAGAACACAAAGTGTAAGCAACTGGTCCAAGATCACAGAACTAGTACATGGTAGAGCTGAGATTCCAACTCAGGTCATCCGGACTCAGAACTTCACTGTACTCTATCAGTACAGGTATCAGAGGATGGGAAACAGGTATTAAAATAAAGTTAAGTGAAAATTAAATATTGAATTAGTTGGTAAAAACAAAATAGCTTCCAGTACTCAGTATAGAAAAGGTGGTTTTCCCTATATAAAGCAAGAGCTTCCAAGGACTGAACCATTAACGTGATCTTATCTGACGTGTGTGGTAATCAATTATGAAACAGGCTCACAAGCCAGCCACGAAAGGAGCTGTCCTGTACTCACAGCATCCCATGCATTTCTGTCTCACACAACAGCACTGCTACACTTTATTTAAATTATGTGTTTACACATCTGTGTCGTTCACTTAGACAGTAAACCACTTAATAATGGAGATAAGGTGTTAATACTAGAGTTTCAATACCTGATACAATGCTTAGCATGAAATAAATGCTCAATAAATAAAAACTGATGGGGAAGAAGTTTATCAACAAATTGCTGAAAATGAATATTAACTCTGAATCATAAACTGATAAAAGAAACACACTACTATATCTGTTGAGAAAATCATTAGCTTTGAATTATAAACAGATTTTAGAGCAGTCTAAAGAACTAAGAACAAATTTTAGACTGCCACTACTTATAAGACACAAGGTACTGGCTGGTGCTCTGTGCTATCAGCACAAGTAGTACAGACTGCTTTCTCCCGTCACTGACAGCGAGAGATGGCAGAACTGCTGTGCGTCATTTTGCAGGTTCATGCATTACACAGAGACACCCAGATGAGATTAGAAATCATGGCTAAGTTCCAGTGAAGCATGGTTCCTGGAGTAACACATGGCTCCTGCCCAAAGGAACGCCTTTTCTAACCAGCACAGGTTAGAAGGTGCTTATCTGGAGGCCAAGTTCTGCTGAGGAGAAGTTCCACCTCTCTCCAAAGGGAGAGATTTCTGTCTAGTTCACACTAAGGTACTACAGGTGCTCTCAGCAGCCCAGTCTGAAAGAGTGAGAAAATTGATAAAAAAAAAAAAAAAACCAACTCTCTCTTCATCTACAAGACAGTAACGGCAAAAAGGAGTTCTCAGAGAACACCAGTGAGTGACGTCAGAGCAAGAAAAGCCACGCAGGAGCTTAGGTACACCACGCCTGTGAAACAGGCTTACAGTGAGTTTGAAGGCCTGTCCCAAGGGTTCTGAACTAGCAGTGTAAGTTAGAGCCACCCCGAAGCTTTTTCCAACATATCCATGCATAAGGAAAGAACCAAGGCATACAAGCATGGAAGAAGCTCCAGAAGAGACTCCGACAGCTCAAGTACAGCACCTCGATGGCTGCTTTACTAGTGATGTTCAAAACAATAGTTTGTGGGGTATCTGCTAACCTGGATTATAAATCTCTTGAAAAGAAACGAGGTGATTCTCATACCCTATCCTCCTTCCCACCTGCAGTTTGCAACTCAATAAATATTCGCAAGATTTTTTTCAAGAAAAGTAAAAGATGAGGAATCCACAACTAGATCCACCATTATCAGTTATAAACCACATCTCAATTTCATGGTTAAAATGGGAAAGGGTCTTAAAACGGATGTACTATTCTAATTTCCATTCTGTCACTAATTTTCCAGAATGGCCCTAGACAAGTCACTGACCCTTTGCTGAGCCTCATTTTCCTTAGGATAAAGTTAAAAAATTAAACTACATGACTTCTAAGGTCCTTTCCAGTTCTAAAAGGCTAACAATACAAACAATACCATGTCTGTAGTGAAATGGCATTCAAAATACCAATTATGATCATCTAATTTCATTCCAATTGCAACACTTAAGAATCACAAATAATGCTTTGTTTTCAGTTACTTTTACAATCTTTACTCTTAGAAACTAAACTCAACTTGCAGAAGAAAATATTCTTAATACATTCACCAAATAAAAGTTCAGATACCAAATACTAAATATATAATTTATAAAATCTACATATACTGTACCTTGACTTTGACAAGCCTTTTTGCTGTCTTGATCTTGGCTTCACAAAAGGCTCCTCTGTATTTAGCACTCACATCAGTGCCCACTGTCAAATAGGGAGGTTCATCAAGCGCCTAAAAATGCAAAAACTTATCATTAGATTTAAACTTTCAAGTTCTTTCCCTCAATCAGACTTCAGAATGGCAGACCTAATCCTGTTACAGCTATAAAAGTGTTACAATACATAAATGTATTGTTAACAAGAACAATCTATAAAATACTCTCACTTAAAAAATAAGTAAAATACATATCATAAGGTCTATTTACATGTACCAAAATGTACATCAAAGAAGATATACAGGCATCTTTTTTCTCTACATAAAACACACATGGTCCATGATACGAATTAGCTCAATCACAAGTATGTATCATTCTATCCACCCTTTTATTCAAGTTTTTTTTACTAAATAACCACTGAAAGAAGAGGAATATCCTTAAAGCTCAAAGAAAATTTCTTTTCATATTTAGGCTATTATCTTGGCAGCCACCCAAATTCAGAACAGCTCCGTAAGATGACTCTAAGGTAGAACAGTATAAAAGGGGGTAGGGAAAAATCACATAGATTCAAATTATTGGTGAAAACTGTATGAAGAAATCCAATTTGAAAAATCTCAAGTAAAAATCAGCCAAAATGTCTCAACTGCTTTGGCATGAATTCACTGTTTACATCCCGTCTACAACAAACATTATTCTAAGCTTTTTCACAGTGATTTAATTTTTAATAGTCTTAATCTAGCTGTTTTTTAATAATCAGGTTATTTCTCTGCACAGGATCTATAGTTCTAAGGGGTTCTACTAACATTAATCAATTCCACAGCCAAAGAAAGATTATACAAATAACTTCTCCCAAAATGTTTTACAAGAAATACTAATATACCAAGATGCGCCACCAGAAAAAAAAAAAAAAAGAGTTGGGAGTCTGAAAAAATCAGTTTATTAAATGAATTCCCATTCTATCTCATCATTTCCCAGTCTATTTGTCCAAAGAATCCTTTTTTAAAATTAACATCTATTAACATCCTGCAGAAATTCCACACAATACAAGGTTGAAAAATACTATTATATAGCAATAACTAATGAGAACATCAATTTCATTTCGATCTTAAAATAAATTTACCCCTACTAGCTGTGGCTAATACACATAGGAGAGATGGATCTCTAAAAAAAATATTCTAGTCCAGTTCAGTTCAGTCGTTCAGTTGTGTCCGACTCTTTGCAACCCCATGAATTGCAGCAAGCCAGGCTTCCCTGTCCATCACCAACTCCCAGAGTTCACCCAAATCCATGTCCATCGAATCGGTGATGCCATCCAGCCATCTCATCCTGTCGTCCCCTTCTCCTCCTGCCCCCAATCCTTCCCAGCATCAGGGTCTTTACCAATGAGTCAACTCTTCGCATGAGGTGGCCAAAGTATTGGAGTTTTAGCTTCCACATCAGTCCTTCCAATGAACACCCAGGATGTTCCTTTAGGATGGACTGGTTGGATTTCCTTGCAGTCCAAGGGACTCTCAAGAAAAATACTTACAAAGGAAAGTTGAAGTTTAAAAAAACTTGCTAAATACATTGTTAGAACAGAGTTAATTTCTCAAAAGAGCATAAGAATAGCAAAGATCTATGCCCTGATTTTGTCTCTCTTTTTTTTTTTTTGGTATCATCATAGGTAAGTTACTTTTTTGTCTCTAATTTTTCTTAATTATTCAGATGAATAATCTGAATTCTGTATACATTTGTTTAGCAAGCCTGCGCGTTAACACAGATTGGAGTTACACAGATGGTCAGAATGGGATACTTAAATACATTAATTGTCTAGAAGTGAAACTATGCTAACCAGAATATGAATTTCTACAGAAAAACAAACGAAACTCACAACGTACATGGTCAGATTTGTGTATGTAATTCTGTTGTTGTTTAGTCACGAAGTTGTGCCTGACTCTTTGTGAACCCACGGACTGTAGCCCACCAGGCTTTTCTCTCTCCATGGGATTTCCCAGGCAAGAATACAGAGTGGGTTGCCATTTCCTTCTCCAAGAGATCTTTCCAACCCAGGAATTGAACTTGCATCTCCTGCGGTGGTAGACAGATTCCTTACCACTACGCTACCAGGGAAGTCCGTATGTAATTTTGGCAGGTCATAAATTATCACTCTATTATTAGTGTACTGTGCAACTAATAGCACAGGTTCTCAAAGCAAAAGACAGGGTCCTAATCCCAGCTCTATCCATGATGCTAACTAGGTGCACCTTTATAGGCTTCTGAACCTCCCTAAACTGCAGTGTCCATCGATTATCAGAAAAACAGGGCTACTATTTAAAGTTCTCAGTTATGATGCCCAAAGTATTTAACTATTCACAATTACTGTTATGAAACACTGCGTGTGTGGGCAAAGCAGTTATTAAACCAATGTAAATTCGAATGTGGCACCCTCTCCTTGTTTTTCTTTTTAAAATGGGAGAGGCAAAACCTCATTTTAAATGACTGCTCATCACAAATAAGTGCAAAGAGAAAGTGAAACCACTTTTCTCATGTTTTCAATCAGTGTCACTACTCCTCAAAATACATTATTTCTTTAGCATTAAATCTAATGAGAACACAGTACAGGGTAACTGGCAATATGTACGTGTCTTTAAGCTATTATACTTTCTATGCTTCTAGAAACACAGGAATAATCAAAGATATATTTGCTACAATATACACACAGAAAAACATGCACATTAAAGCTAAAGACAACTATTAAAGAGGGATTAACCTATGAGAAAGGGACTGGAAGGAGGGGTACAGAAATGAAAATACTTTATTCAAAGTATGCTTTCCTGTTTTGCTCTAAAAAAAAAAAGTTTCTTTTTTGTTTTTTACATTTGGCATGTAGCTCTTTGCTTTTTAAAATATATACTAAGGAACATTTCACACATATGAAAAAAAAAGAATACATAACTGTGTGATAACTCTCCCTTATAATCTGGCTCCCACAATTATCAACTCAATTATAATACTCAAAGTATTATAATCTGTTAGTCACTGGGAAGAGGGGTTATTTTGAACATTCTTATTAATACTTGTCTATATTCTCCAGTGTGTTTGGAATGACTCTGTTAATGAGAATCAGTATAATATAGTAATTAGGAGCACAGGCTCTTGAATTAGATGCTTACATTCAAATCTACCACTGAGCAGCCAGATAACCTTGCCTCTAGACACAATAAACAGTGACTATCTCACAGGGATGAAGCTTGAAATGCTACATTTAAAGTGCTTATTAGAACAGGACCCAGCATACAATACCAAATAAAGGCTGTTATCACTCAATATTCTGGAGGTACAATTGTGAGTTTAAAAAATGTTTAAGTCCTATACAAAAGAGATCCCACATAAGTAAAACAGATTCCAGTATAACTGTGTATATGGAGAAGGTCTTTAAAATAGTATCCCCCTGTTCAATTCAGAAATAAAGTAATCATGTTGAATTCTAGGAAAGGTTAAGTGTTTGTGGGGATGCTAGAAAAAGTCTATCAAAGTCCTTTAGTGTAGCAGGAAGATTACCAAGATTATACACCTCTCTTTTGAGGCTACTGTACTTTGATCCAAAGCAGAGATACACAAAGAAGTATGTCAGCAGATTTACCAAGATACCTTTGACCAACATCAACCCTGTTAGGTGTACAACGTACACCACCAGAAAAAAAAAAAGACTCTTACCTTCTTTTTTTGTTCTGTTCTGCTGCTTCTGGTAAAAAAATACTGACCATCTCAGAGGCTAAAATAAAATGCTTTTCTATACTACCTCCATGCCAAAAAGGAAATTAAATGACTAAATTACCATCCCTTTGTTTAGCAAACAGAACAGTTTTCCAGTTGTCAAGGCAACAGCTACCTCACAGTTATCTCGGCACTGCTTAAACAATTATTTTTCTAGTCAATCTACCAAGTGTCCTAACTGGCACCTAAAAACCATTAAATTCCATGGAAACACTAAAAAGCATAAGCAAATTTTAAATTAGCTGTTGGTGGATCATAATTCTTCCAGCCAAAATGCCATGGAAATATATAAGTACTCAAATGAATCAACAGTAATCTCTTGTGTGCCTTGGGCTACAGTACACGATATATGTAAGTTTCAGAAAGATAACTGTTTAATCAATGCTCCAAATGACTAATGTTGACACTGCCTAAGAAATATTCAGATACTCAAGATATATTTTTCAAAAAGGAAAACATGCTAGATGACATTTTATTGAGGTAGATTTTTTAAAAACAGTAAACATTCAAATTGATTACTAAGGCACTGCGAGTGTAGCCAAGAGAATCAAGATATTAAACTTTATACTAAAATTCTCAGTAAATAAATGTATTTAAAAACACAGTGTGATAATCTATGAAAACCATCTTTTTATATGAGACAATCTCAAAAAGGATTAAAACAATAATGGAGATAATTTGAATAGATGAACCCATCCTACATCAAAAGGTACCAAGGATCCTTGGAGAAACAGCTAATTTCAAAGTTGGGCAGAGAAAGTACAAGAAGAATCTAAAGCATATTAAGGCAGGAAGTAAAGAAATGCTCAATGAATAATGGGAACATTTCAAAGGGACACAGGAGCCATCCTGAAGGGGCTCGTACTGGCCAAACGAGGGAAACCTTCAGCATCAAAATAAGTATCGGCTGTCCCATAATCTTGTTAGGGATATATGTACATGCCAAAATTGAATGACTTAAGATGTGTGTGTAAGCAGATTATATTCAGGTAAAAAAATAAAACCCACTCAGTAAAACTTGCATCTATGATTCCAATACTGACAAGGAAATGAGTGAGTGATGAATAAATTAAAAAATGTAGAAAGAGGAAAGCTCTTCCTTAAGAGTAAAATGTTAATAAATGAAGCAGGAATGATGGAAACAGAGAACTATCTTTAAGCAACCATCATGAAGGTGATTGATTTCATAGTTGTCAATAGATCCTAAACTGGTGAGTGAAGGTGTGATGAAGAATGGGACACTGACATATTCCTGGCATATGATTCAATTATCAGCAGTGGAATGATGTCATGCACTGAGATAAAAGCATATCCTTTCTGTGGTCTGCATGCCAGGAGTGATTTTGATGATGAGAAAAATTAGATGCATAGAACGTAAGGTCAGTATTCCTTAACACTCTAAAGGACATGAAATATAGTGAAAACTGGGAAAGACTTTCAAACTGAAGCACTCTGAAGAGACGTAATAATCAAATGTAACGTGTATTCCTGGACTGAGAATGGGCCAGAAAAGGAAAAAGACTTATTAGGAAAGTTGGTGAAATCTGAAACGGGCTCGAGACTAGGATGGTAGTATTATACCAATGCTGATTTTCCAATTTAGACAATTGGATGCACGATAAGGAGAAGAGTGTCCTTTTCGTTGGGGATTCTTCTCTGCAGTATTTGGGGATGAAAGAACATCATGTCTGCAGCTTGCTCTAAGTCTGAAGACAGCAATAAGATGTTACGGAAAAATCCAGAAGAACTTTTCTGCCAACAAGTATACATATATAGAGATTATATGAATGCTGTATACTATAAAGTTGAATTACATGAAAAAATTACTTTTAAACAGTATATATTTGTTGGGTATTTGTGTATTTTTTCTATGAACTGCTCATATGTGTTCTTTATCTGAGTTACTCAATTTTTAAAAAACTGAACGGTAAAAGTTCTTCCATATTAAAAAAAGAAAAATCAACCCTTCCCTCGAGCACAAGAATCCTCTCTGGATGGTACATATTTATTAATTTTCTTCCTAAAATTCAAGTTACCTTGTGAGATGGAACCACAGATTATTTATGAGTAAATTTTAGACCCATGTCTATTAGCCAGATAGAGACCTACAGATTCACAGAGGGGTGCCCGTATACCCTGGAAACTTAAATGACTCGAAAAGGACACTGTAACTGGAACACTCATCATCTGCAAAGAGGTGAGAGAGAGAGACTGAGAAGGACATTTATTAAGTGCCACCTGTATTTAAGACATTATTCTATGTGCCAAAAAAGCAAAGGCACTTTCTCCATGTAACATAAAGGTAGACAATTTATTTTGCCCTCAGAGAAGTTAAATTTATCTCTTATCTTGCTAGCGAGATCAAAACCTTATTCAAATGAATCTACTTTAGCCTAACATCACTCAGAACATACCATGCTTATTTACATTGTTTAAACTTTAATAATCTCGAAGGTTCAGTTCAGTTCAGTCGCTCACTCGTATCCAACTCTTTGCGACCCCATGGACCGCAGCACGCCAGGCCTCCCTGTCCATTACCAACTCCCAGAGTTTACTCAAATCCATGTCCACTGAGTCGGTGATGCCACCCAACCATCTCATCCTTTGTCGTCCCCTTCTCCTCCTGCCTTCCATCTTTCCCAGCATCAGGGTCTTTTCAAATGAGTCAGCTCTTCGCATGAGGTGGCCAAAGTATTGGAGTTTTAGCTTCAACATCAGTCCTTCCAAAGAACACCCAGGACTGATCTCCTTTAGGATGGACTGGTTGGATTCCTTGCAGTCCAAGGGACTCTCAAGAGTCTTCTCCAACACCACAGTTCAAAAGCGAAGGTTACAGCCAGTTCAAAAATCAGAAGCACAAAGAAAAACCATAAACTGGCACTGTAATGATTTACATCTGGCCATGTAGATTTGGGGTTTGGGTCTTGGTTCACTAGCTCTCTGGATACAAGCCATCACTTATTTGTTATCTGATTTCAGAATGGCTGCTGTCTACTTGAACTGCTCAACGAATAGATTAAGACCCTGGCAAATCTGAACACGCTCTGGTTTTGGAAGGAGAGACTGCAATTCATTTACTGAATAACTTCAGGTATGTCTTTGGGTACATGTCACCCCACTACTTTGATTTTTGGTTTCCTCTCTGTAGACTGATCTTGTAGGGTGCTTTAGAGTTTTAAATTAGGTAGCATGTTCAGAAACTTTTGGAGACGACAGGTCTTGAGTAAAACACTTAGCAAATATTAGATGAAACCATATTAAACTATTTTTCTTAAATCAAAAAAGGTCAAATATTGGCAATTTTATATTAGGTTGAATCTCATACTGATTTTCTCCACTTCCTTTAAGCAGCTGGGAAACCACAGACCAACACCCAAGAAACAAAACAGTCCTGTTCCACAATCTGCTCAGACGCAGTTCCTGCTCTATTGCCCATGCGCAAGACAGAGCTTTGCAGGACGAAATCACTCTGGAGCTCGCAGGACTCCACCTCTGTATATGAACTCCTGCTGCCAGAGAACTGGGCCTCACACAGAGGTCTGGGTCCTGGGCCAACCAATGATGGACTCATTACACCACCAATGAAGCTGCAGCTGTTTTCCCACCTGATGGCTGTTTGGTTCACCAACCAAGTTTTTGTCCGGTTTTATATTCTCAAGAATACGACCTTGGGAATTCCCTGGAAGTCCAATGGTTAAGACTTCGTGCTTTCACAAGCCACACAGCATAGCCAAAAAAAAAAACATATACAGATAGGCAGATACACAGATAGATACGATCTTGAAAGAAACCATCAAAAGCAAACCATAATCTCTGATCGCTTGAAAATCTATCCATTCTTTGTCTAGTGAGCAAAAGAAACTGAACCATGTAATACGTAATAAACAGAAATTCTAGGCCATAGAATGCATTCTAATTTCAGAGCCCCAGGTAACCCCTTTGGTAACCAATGCTACGATACTCACTGCCATACTACATACTAACTTTGCTTGGTCCAAATGATACAAACATTCTGTAAAGATGAACATTTCACACTGTATTATAGTGATTTGTATCTGTCTTCTCTCCTAGACTGAGCAACTTAAAGCAGAAACAGCATCTTATTTATTTATCTTCAGATGTCCCAGTCCTAGAATTGTACTTATATACAAGAGAAATTCAGGAATCATTTATTGAACCACAAAAGTTAGACATTGATTAAGCCCTGCTAAATGGGATTTTCCTTAAGGTAAAAACTATTCACATTTCAAAAACAAAGGTCACACAAATTGGGAGAAATCTTATATACTGAGAGGTCAAAAGCATGAGCTCTGGAATCAAGAGTATTTGGGTTCAAACTCCACATCTAAGTAACCTTTGTTGTTTCTGTTTAGCTGCTAAGTCATGTCCAAATCTTTTGCAGCCCCACGGACAGTAGCCTGCTAGGCTCCTCTGTCTGTGGGATTTCCCAGGCAAGAATACTGGAGTGGGTTGCCATTTCCTTCCCTAAAGGATGTTTCTGGACCAGGTATCAAACCTGGGTCTCCTGCATTAGCAGGTGGATTCCTTACCACTGAGCCATCAGAGAAGCCTGCATTTGACCTTTGGGACATGTTATTTAACTTCTCTGAGCCTAATTTCAAATCTGTAAATTGGAATTGATAACAGTAATAAAGTAAACGTATGACATGTATTTATATATTTTACAAGTAAATTATAAATATAAAAACATAATAGTTACCTATTGCACATAAAACTGGCATATGCTGATAAATCTAAAATGCAGTTTATAACTTATGAGATGATAAAATTTTTGCTGTTAAAGAGAGTCCATATAGTTTTATAAAGAATAAGTAGCTAATGTGATAAGCATCAATTATCAGATTATTTCTCTTAACGAAGAAGTATGTTCTGGCAATACGCTTTGCCATTAAGAATTTGATTATACTGATTGCAAGCAATCTCATCCAAAGTGTGCCAAACAGGTTTTCTCTGCTAAGAATTCAAAACTGAAAAGACTTGTCAATTTTTTTGTGGAGCAAGGTGATAAAAACCTATGTTAGCCATTTTCTGGCACGTGTAGGGAGGGGAGAAAACCAGTCTGCAAAGAAACAGAAAGAGTAATAAAGAAAAAGAACACATAGAAATGTAGAGGAAAAAAGGGACACACATGAGCGTGTGTCCGTCAAGTGACTGAGAGAACGAACCACCAGACTCAGTTTCTGCTAGCTTTCCAAAAGTTAAATCTCTCCTCAAACCTGACTGGACTCTCTACTTGCAGGTACTCAGTATCCATAAAATAAATTCTCTTTTTGGCTTTCAATAATCTGAGATGGTTTCTACTACTGTTACCAAAATAGCCTTAATTAAACACATCAGAAAAAAGACATAAAATGTAGCATCAAGTCTCCATTTACTGAGCATCCATATTGTCCTGGGATATTTGGGACTTAGATTCTATTCATACAAATAGGAAACCAATTCCAGTTTCCAATTTTAAGTGAAATTGTCACAATATATAAAATTCTAGAAAACCAAGAAGGAATAATAAAATATGGACATACAAAGTAAAACACCAGATTTGTTATGGTCATTTTAACTTTATTATTTAATATGAAAATATTTGTCATGAATGTTTAAGATGTGAAAGAAACATCACAATAAAACATCTCAAGATTACCACCAACTGCAAAACTCCCAACACCACTGACGCTGCTTCCTCTACAAGAAACCACTATTCTGTGCATTTTGGCTATCTTTCCCATGGAAAAAACATTTTAAAAAGTATTGAAAATCATCAGTCATTATTACAGCAGCATTTGAAAACGGCACCAAAATACAACTTCTGGTCTTCAATTTTTAAAAATCAACCTAAAGACCTTAATAGGTGTGGCTCTACACTCTAATCAACTTATTAAAAATATAATAAAAAAACAATAGTTTCTACTTCCAACAGACTTTTCTCCTTTTTCCAGTCATATTTTTCAAAACTCAGACTATCTTAGCAAACCAGGAGAAAGAAACAGAGCACTAACCAGGAAGAAATAAGGAGCAGAGAATTAATTCCCCCATGGTCCTGCAGTTAGGACGTGGGCTTTCACTGCTGGGGCCTGGGTTTGATGCTTGGTTGGAAAACTAAGATCCCACAAGCCGTGCAAAAAAAATAAAGTAGGAATAATAACTACTCAATGAAATACTAGTTAAGTGAATGAATGAACCAATCAATCAATCAAACTAGATCAAAACTGAACTACCAGTAGGCAGTTCCTTGTGAGGTGCCCGGAAGATACAAAAAACAAAATATATTTTTCCTGTCTTCAAAAATTCATTACCCCATTGGACATAATGAGCAAAAGAACAAATCAATGTTGAAAGAGAAAAGAATTCCCCCCCTACAAGTTCAAATTAACCTATATTATATACTGACATATTTTTTAAAAAATATTCTAACACTTAAGTGATAATATCTAATATATGTTTGGTTTATCTGACTTAGTATAATGCTCTCCAAGATCAGCAATGTTGTCAAAAAGACTTTTTTTTTAAAAGTAACTCTTCAAGGACTGTGACAGTGAGAAGACTAACTGGACACATTTAATATCATATATTCCAGATAGCATGATTTGGATGGGGGCTGGGGAGTTGCCAAAACCTTCAAATTAAAATCTCAGAAACCTCAAACTAATTTGATTCGCAATTCTGAAAGATTGCAGTGAAAATAAGACCCCAGGTGGATCAGTACGTTCTCAGAATTTCATGATCAAACCTGCCTTGCTGTCTTTTATGACGACCATGCCCATCTTGTCACCAGCTAAACTCTGCCACTTTATGATCCTCGGACACAACTGAAGTCATGAAAAACATTCCAATGGCACTCCTTTCCATAAAGCATTCCCAACTGGAGAGGTAAGCCAATAGCTCTTAAATTCTAGCATTTCCCTTGCTCATCAATTGTCCCCCCAAAAAAATACTGAAGAAAGAATCCACTGGACTGTAATTACCCAGGTGACATGATAAATTCCACGTGATGGGGGGAAGAGTCCTTGAGCACTTAAAAAACCAAGGGCTCTATCACTGATCTTAAAAACAGCCAACAAAGCCGGCTTTTCTGATGCCCATCTCCTACCTGATCCGTGAGCACGCATCCTGTGAGCGTCCTCAGAGACAAGCAGCAGGCGCACAGCACACAAGCTGGCAGCAGCGCGACCAGCGGCTCGCTTGCCCGCAGCACGCTGCGCTGGGTGTGCTCGCACGTGTGAATTCTACAGGTTACATCAGGCTTGTTTACACGAGTTTACATTTATCACACCGACGTCACTGACATCACCCAGAACTTGTCAGAAATGCAGTCTCAGGCCCCACTCTAGGCATCCTGAATCAGAAACTCCGGGGGGCGGAATCAGCAACCTGTGTTTCAACAAATTTCCCAGAGAACTCAGATGTCCCACAGGTCGAAAGCCAATGATCTAGAGGCTGTTTCTCTAGGAACTTGTACTAGAAATATTCTGCAACTAACAGACTCTCTACTTGGTTTCCTGACTACTACAGTATGAGGTAGTATGGTAGGAACACCCAAGGTGAAAGCAATTTGGGAAACTACAGCTACCATGTAAAAACTTGGGGCTTCCCAGGCAGCTCAGTGGTAAAGACTCCATCTGCAATTCAGGAGACCCAGATTCAACCCCTGGATCAGGAAGAATCCCTGGAGAAGAAAATGGCTACCCACTCCACTATCCTTGCCCGCAGAATTCCACGGACAGAGGAGCCTGGCGGCTACAGTCCAAGGGGTCACGAAAAGCCAGACACAACTGAGCGACTAACGCTTTAAAAACTTGAGAGACACCATGATGGTGATAATGAAAAAAACAGGTAACATAGACACAGAATTTAAATAATGCAATGAAAATATGCATTTTAAATAATATAATATTGGGACTTCGCTGGTGGTCTAGTGGTTAAGCCTCCCTCCTTCCACTGCAAGGGGCATGGGATCGATCTCTGGTTGGGAACTAAGATCCCATATACTGTGTGGCATGGCGTGACCAAAAAATAAATAAATAATATAGAATATAGAAAAACGGCTTAAGAAGAATCTAGTGAAGAAATCAGAAACTGAGACAAAGTCATCAATGTAAAAAGAAAAAGCTAAGAAAAGTAAAAGCTAAGACGTCTCTATGAAAAGAGTTAACACAGCAGGCCTGACTGCTATTTTTGGCCTCCTTTCCAGGTTGGCCCTTGGATGGCTTCAGGAGGTTGTGGAAACCTGGATTTTGGGAGGGTTCTCACAATTAATTGATAACAGTGGCTCGCTGCGCCTAAACAGTACGTACAAACAACAGTTCATGCTAAATGTCTGCTTTGACTCCAGTATGTGCCCGGTGTGGGCTTTCTGAGTGACCAGTCCCCAGTACAAGCCCTAGATGCTGTGTTTCTGCCAAGCTCTCCTGTTGGCAACTGTTGCGATGGTGTCACAATTCACTGCTAGAAGAATTACTTGCGTCCTCTGACTACTGAAAGAAGACGGGAAGCTTGCACCTGGCTTCCCCAACACGTCACCCCAGGCATCCTTTCCTTTTGCTGATTACGCTCTGTATCCTTAAGCATAAGTCCAACTATACACCAAGTCCTGTGAGTTCTCTCAACCAATTACCAAACCTGAGAGCGGCCTTGAGGATCTCCAATGCACTCTTACTTCAATTCAGAGTTCTCTGACAGTCATGTAACAGGGTTAAAAACACTGACCAGACCAACAAACCTGCCACGCTTATACTACTCTTACTTGATCCATTAATAAAATATTTTAGTATTATTTTTCATTTTCTTATTCTTTGTAATACAGCCAGTAAGTATAACTTGACTTACACGCTCAGCCCTTGACCCGTGAAGGGCAGGGCACCTTCAATGACTGTCAGCCCAGGAAGGGAAAGTGGGGTGCTGTCACCAAATGAAGGGTGACCGCTGAAATCAGGCTCTCTGGCACACACAAAATTTACTTCAAGGACACTGGGAAAGCACTTCAAGGAGGTCAGTCATGACCTCTCACAGTTCAAATTAAGTTACAGAGAGCCCTAAGTAACTTCTAATTCTTAGTTTATATGTTAAAATATAAAAACAGAAAAAAACAATATGGTTTCAAATGTGAGCCCAGAATAAAAAGTCACGGACTCTACAGATTGAAGGGGTAACTTGCCATCAGACTACTTCTCACCAAGACAACTCTATACAGCATGCCGTAAGGTGAGCAGTTTTTTATATTTATTTCAGTGGTCAGCAACTCTAGGAAAGCTGGGTAATATTTAACAAATCTTTTCTTTATATCATTTAAAGACCAAGGAGAAATGTTTTAAATATTAGAGCTAGACATAAATGAAGAGAAAGTAATATATTACTAATCCTGCTATGTATCAATTATTATCAATAAGGGAATAATTCTCAGGCACAACAATGATCCTTAAAACTTTCCTATTTGGGGGAAGTGGAGGTGGCATGGCACACGGGGACTCGAGTTTGTAAAAATGAAATTTCAAGCAGTAGTAATGGTAGTTGGAGAGAGACTGGGATCACAGACCTGACCTCCAGTATTCCCAAACCTCTGTCTCTAGGTGGCAACAAACCTTTAATTTGGTACCCACTGAACCTGCCTGAGCATGCTGGATTTGAAGAAGTCACTGGCATTACAACCAGGGAAGTCCAAAAGGTTTTATGAGCAGACTTCAAGATGAAAACAAAGCCAGATATTGTGTGTATTCCTGGTAAAGCCGACATGGGAACTGCAGAGTCTCTGTGCCACATGTATCAGAGACTTAAGGGGAAAAGCCATTTATTGAGTTTTACTGTTTACTGAGGATAAATTATCTTATATTTTCCCAATGCACTGCGGTTCACAATGCCTTTTAAAATATATACTTCTGCATCACACACAAAAACACTTTCCTATTTGGGTAAAATAATAGCCTTGGGACATATACAATGATTCAGGGAAGAGGGGATCTAGCATGAAATAAAGACAAACACTGAAACACTAGACTTTGGTGGCACGTTAGGAATTAATGTCATCAAAAACACCATCAGTACATAAAGCGTAATGGTGCTCCACAAGGGGCGGCCCTTGGCACTGTGACATCACGTGAGACTGTTTACAACCCTGACGTCACTTAGTTATGTTCTCAACAGACGAAGTTTGCTTTACAAGGTCTAGTAACCCTAAAACCTTACTTTAGCCCTGCACTGATTTTATCCCTCACTGCTGACTCTAACTCACAGAAGGTAATACTTTGCTCTAGATTACTCCAGAGGATACAACTAGCAAATAGCAGTCTTCTGCTCGTTAGATAACAGTATGTAAATTTAGTCAACAGAAAATTAGTTCAGTGGGTGTGTCAGATTTTGGAAGCACAAGTAGGTAAACAAACATGCTATAAACAATGGATGAAGACTACTTTATATACAGGCATAGTTATCCTGAAAGTCACCAAAGTGTTTCTTTAGGTCTCTGAAGACCTTGCAATTAAAGACAGAATTTTTAGAGATCATATATATATACACACATACACGCAGTAAAGCTTGTGTTTCCAAGAGACCTAAAAAGAGACACGTGTACCCCAATGTTCATCACTGTTTACAATAGCCAGGACATGGAAACGACCTAGATGTCCATCAGCAGATGAATGGATAAGAAAGCTGTGGTACATATACACAATGGAATATTACTCAGCCAGTAAAAAGAACACATTTCAATCAGTTCTAACGAGGTGGATGAAACTGGAGCCTGTTATACAGAGTGAAGTAAGCCAGAAAGAAAAACACCAATATAGCATACTAACGCATATATATGGAATTTAGAAAGACGGTAACGATAACCCTGTATGTGAGACACCAAGAGACGCAGATGTATAGAACAGTCTTTTGGAGTCTGTGGGAGAGAAAGAGGGTGGGATGATTTGGGAGAATGGCATTGAAACATGTATATTATCACATGTGAAACAAATCGCCAGTCCAGGTTCGATGCATGATTCAGGGTGCTCAGGGCTGGTGCACTGGGATGACCCAGAGGGATGGGATGGGGAGGGAGGTGGGAGGGGGTTTCAGAACGGGGAACACATGTACACCCATGGTGGATTCATGTCAATGTATGGCAAAACTACTACAATACTGTAAGGTAATTAGCCTCCAATTAGAACAATTAAAAAAAAAGTCTACGAATTTGTATTGTGGCACAGTTTTTCATAAAGATTACCTAATTAAAATGGGGGAAAGGGAGAGAAGAAGAAAACCTCAAAGTTAATCAGATTTAACCAGATATGGAAATATTTACTAACTAGATACTATTCAATATTATAACAAAATAATACATTTGACAACACATCTTTCAGAAACACTTTCACTGCCATCAAAAAACATAAACAAAACCTCTGTAGGCAAATGTCAGCTTCCCTGATGCCTCAGACAGTAAAGAATCTGCCGGCAATGCAGGAGACCTGGGTGTGATCCTGGGTTGAAAAGATCCCCTAGAGAAGAAAACGGCTACCCACTCCAGTATTCTGGCCTGGAAAATTCCATAGAGACAGGAACCTGGCGGGCTACAGTCCGTGGGGTCACAAAGAGTCAGACATGACTGGGTGACTAATGCTTTCACTTTCTTTATGTAGGCAAATAGGAAAATTACTATTACCCACTGGTATAATAAAACAAACAGAGGCAGAACTTTAAGTGGTTTTTAAGGTCACAGCTAATCAGAAGCAGGAAAAGAGCTTAAATTCAGATTTTTACTCAATGTTATTCTGTGCTGCCTATCAGGTAGTAACAATCTATCAACATTTAAAAATTTATCTAATATGTATAAAATATAATATATAAATTAAAATCATCTACTCATTTAGGAGTCAAAGTTAAAAATGGTTAAAAGAAAAATTATTATTAACAACCATTCTAAATATAGACACACACACACAAGTAAAGACTTAAAAGGATATAATAAAATGTTAATAGCAGTTATCTCTACAATGTCTGAATTATGAGTAATCTTTTTTCTGTCTACTTTTCTAAATCTTCCATATTTTCTATAATGAGTTTTTTTATAATAGCCAGAAACCATGTGAAATGTTTATTTTATTAGAAAGTTATAAATATTAAACTTCAGTATTTAATGTTTACTTTAAGGCTATCAATTATGCATTTTCCTGACAACATTGTACTGTCTAAAAAAATATTAAGTTAGACTCTAAGGAAATGAAATTCATCATTTTAAATTAATCCCCCATTAATTTCATAAGGCCTAACACTCTATCTCCAAGCACAATGTAAAATTATCTTAAGGTACATTGTGACAAACTGATCTGATAGTGAAATTCAATTAGTTATTTCACTGGCTTTCACCTTTTCATACTTATATGACAAGAATATCTTTAAAAATATGTGACTATTGCTCATTATTTTAACTAAATATTAAGTGATTTAACTGTAAATGACCTACATTTTCACCTCAACTTCGTTTTTATTTTAACTTTGTCAAAATTTCCCTATTTACTGCATAACCTATTGTCATTAGCCATATTGTCAACAGGACCTATTATTATTATCCTGGTTATCAAAAGAAAGTAATTACACTTCTTCCACAAAGGTTAAAATGCTATGTTTGGTAAACCAGATAACAGGCAACATATAAATACTACTGTATTTACTCCTACATCTCAGATTTCAGTGGGCACTAAGGTTTATCAATAATACCATCACTATCATCAAGAATAGGGTTAAACTAAGTTTACAAACAATTTTTTAGACAAAACTGAAATACCAAGACATTTTTTAACAGTTCCAGTCAAAAATTTTAAGGCCTGATGTTAGAAAAAGTTACAAAATGTACTGAGTATCTAGAAGTGACTCAGTTTTCCCAAAAGTTCCCCAAAACCTAGGTTTTACAATATCCTCAAATAATACAGTTATTCAGTACAGTACAGTTCAACCCTCAGTCATGTCCAACTTTTTGCGACCCCATGGACTGCAGCACACCAGGATTCCCTGTCCATCACCAACTCCCAGAGCTTGCTCAAACTCATGTCCATTGACTCGGTGATGTCATCCAACCAGCTCATCTTAAGACAGCTATTCAACTTATTACCAAAAAATGCAAACCTTCTATTAATTATAATCAGCATAAAACCCTAAAGTAACATTTATGACACTAACCTAAATGTTTCCAGTCTCAATGAGACAATGTAAAACATGGTACAAGTAAACAGAGGAATAAATAGATAAAGGAGTGAAACTCTTAATGACAATCTGACCTTTTGTCTAAGTCACCAACTTAATATATCAGCCCCAATCCCAGGAACAGAATGCCCTAAACTGATAATTTCTTCAAAAGGCACTCAGCATAAATTTTGATACACCATTTCTGTGGTTTCTGGAATCTTGACTTATAGATTTTTTTTTTAACATATAAGATGCTTTCTTTTAAAGAACTTATTAGCCTCTTTCAGCCAAAATGGAGTAACAAGCAACCCAGATTCACTCTCCAGCCTAAAGCAAAAACCAAACAAAATTGTTTAAACACACTGCTTTCAAGTCACTGAACCAAAAAGGACAGAGATTCTTCAAAAGACAGAAAACAAATACGGTGAATAAAAGCTTCCCTGGTGGTTCAGATGATAAAATCCACCTGCAATGTGGGAGACCTGGGTTCAATCCCTGGGCTGTGAAGATACCCTGGAAATGGGAACAGCTACCCACTCTGGCTCTCACCTAGAGCCAGACATCCTGGAAGGTGAAGTCAAGTGGGCCTTAGGAAGCGTCACTACAAACAAAGCTAGTGGAGGTGATGGAATTCCAGTTGAGCTATTTCAAATCCTAAAGGATGATGCTGTGAAAGTGCTGCACTCAATATGCCAGCAAATCTGGACAACTCAGCAGTGGCCACAGGACTGGAAAAGGTCAGTTTTCATTTCAATCCCAAAGAAAGGCAATGCCAAAGAATACTCAAACTACCACACAATTGCACTCATCTCACACGCTAGTAAAGTAATGCTCAAAATTCTCCAAGCCAGGTTTCAGCAATAAGTGAATAGTGAACTTCCAGATGCTCAAGCCGGTTTTACAAAAGGAAGAGGAGCCAGAGATCAAATTGCCAACACACGCTGGATTATTGAAACAGCAAGAGTTCCAGAAAAACATCTACTTCTGCTTGATTGACTGTGCAAAGCCTTTGACTGTGTGGATCACAATAAACTGTGAAAAATTCTGAAAGAGATGGGAATACCAGACCATCTGACCTGCCTCTCGAGAAACTTACATGCAGGTCAGGAAGCAACAGTTAGAACTGGATATGGAACAACAGACTGGTTCCAAACAGGAAAAGGAGTACGTCAAGCCTGTATATTGTCATCCTGCTTATTTAACTTCTATGCAGAGTACATCATGAGAAACGCTGGGCTGGAAGAAGCACAAGCTGGAATCTAGATTGCCGGGAGAAATGTCAATAACCTCAGATATGCAGATGATACCACCCTTATGGGAGAAACTGAAGAGGAACTAAAAGACCTCTTGATGAGTGAAAAAGTTGGCTTAAAGCTCAACACTCAGAAAACTATGATCATGGCATGTGGTCCCATCACTTCATGTGAAATAGATGGAGAAACAGTAAAAACTGTCAGACTTTTATTTTGGGGGGCTCCAAAATCACTGCAGATGGTGATTGCAGCCCTAAAATTAAAAGAAGCTTACTCCTTGGAAGGAAAGTTATGACCAACCTAGACAGCATATTTAAAAGCAGAGACATTACTTTGCCAGCAAAGGTCCGTCTAGTCAAGGCTATGGTTTTTCAAGTAGTCATGTATGGACGTGAGAGTTGGACGGTGAAGCAAGCTGAGTGCCGAAGAATTGATGCTTTTGAACTGTGGTGTTGGAGAAGACTCTTGAGAGTCCTTTGGACTGCAAGGAGATCCAACCAGTCCATCCTAAAGGAGATCAGTCCTGGGTGTTCACTGGAGGGACTGATGTTGAAGCTGAAACTCCCAACACTTTGGCCACCTGATTCATTGGAAAAGATCCTGATGCTGGGAAAGATTGGGGGCAGGAGGAGAAGGGGATGACAGAGGATAAGGTGGCTGGATGGCATCACCAACTCGATGGACATGGGTTTGGGTAAACTCCGGGAGCTGGTGATGGACAGGGAGGCCTGGCGTGCTGTGATTCATGGGGTCGCAAAGAGTCGGACACGACTGAGTGACTGAAGTGAACTGAACTGACCCTCTCCAGTATTCTGGCCTGGATCACAAGTTGGAGTCTGGACACGACTAAGCGACTTTCACTTTTTACTTTACTGCCCTGAGAGCTAGCAGGCCATGGAACAATGAGAGGGAACTAGGGCATAAGTCGTAAGACTTCTTTGAAGAAGCAGAGATAAGAGTCTAGGTAGGGAGGCCAAAGCAGCCAGAATTCAAACACCAGACTACCAGGAAGGAGAATGGGGCACAGGTAGAGAACCCTGGAGATGGGTGAAGAGCTGCCCTCACCAGTTCAGCAGAGGACTACTGGCACAGGCGTGGGAGGACACCCACCAAGGCCATGGTAAGAACCACCAGAAAGGATTAGATGGAACAGTGCCTTGTGTTTACATGCAGCCAAAAAACGTGTTTGTTCCTGCCAGCCAGACTAGAAAGACTCATAATTTATGGGACACTGGGTAGTGTACCCACGAGGATCTTATCTTAGTAGCAGAGAATAATTAGCCCTTGTCGTAACTCCTGATCTAACTAATTTTACAAGACCAGTGCTCTAACCCCTGAGCTACGGAGCCTGATCTAACTAATTTTAAAAGCAAGACCCCGAAAGATGAAACTGTATCCAAGTAACTTTACTACATCCTAAGAAAAAGTCCAGGAAGATTTATAGAACTGTGGAAATATCTAGTACCCAACATTGCAAAATTCACAATATCTCGCATCTGACCAAAGATTAAAAGGCATAAGAGGTAGGAAGACATGATCCACAGTGAGAATAATCAGTCATTCAAAACTGATCCAGAACTGTCACAAACGTTAGAATTAGCACCTAAGGACATCAATTACTTGTAAGTGTATTCCATATGTTCAAAAAGTCAGAGACAATGGAAACTATTTTTAAAAGACTCAAACTTCTAGATATGAAAACTACAAAGTCTGAGATTAAAAAACACTAGATGAGGAAAAGATCAAGTGAATTTGAAGACACAGTAATAGAAACTATTCAAAATATAAAGAAAAAAGAACCCCCACCTCTCTGCAAAAAATGAGAAGAGCGTGAGGAAGGTGCTGCACAACTTTCAAAAGTCTAACAAACATGCTGCTGGAGTCCCTAGAGAGAGAAAAAAATAAAGAAAGAATTTTTCAAGAAATTATAGCCAAACTGTTTCCAAACTAGATGAAAACTATAAACGTAGGTAAGGATCTAAGAAGTTCAACAAATCCCAAGCAAAAGTAAATAATACTATCAACATAGTCAACCTGATTTACATAAAGCTGTCAACCCAACACAAAGAAAATATACATTGTCTTCAAACGCACACAAAACATTTACCAAGAATATATTCTGAATCACAATTAAGTATCAAATAAGTTTGAAAGCATTTAAATTACACAAAGTATGACCAAAATGGAATTAATTTAGAAACCAGTAACAGAAAGATCTCTGAAAAGTCTACAAACATTTGGAAATTTAGCAAGACATGTCAAAATAACCCATGATAAAAGAAAAAATCAAAAGGAAAATTAAAAAGTATCAGAACAGAATGAAAACAAAAACACAACACATTGCAAAGTGTGGGACATTGCTAAAGCAGCACTGAGGCGTATATTTATAGCACTAAACGTACATAAAAAAGGAACTTTTCAAATCAATGACCTTCAATTTGTACCTTAAGAAACTAGGAAGAAAACAACAAATTAAACCGGAAGTAAGTAGAAGATATAAAAATTAACATGAATATTAATGAAAGTAGAAAAATAGAGAAAATCAAGAAACAAAACCTGACTTATTGAGATCAACAAAATTGCTAATCTAGACAAATGGATCATCAAAAACAGAGGAAAGATGCACGTTACCATTATCTGGAATAAAGGAAGTGATATCACAACAAAGTGTACAAATACTAAAAAGATAATAAAGAAATAAAGAAAATATTATCAATTTCATGCCAATAAATTCAACAATTTTGAGAAAATGGATAAATCCCTTGAAAGACAGAAACTACAACAGCAGCACACTCAACAAGAAATGAAAACTGAAACAGATGATCTATTTTAAAAACTGAATCTGCAGTGTAAAACTTTCCCATAAAGAAAACTATATCCAAAGAGATTCACTGGTGAAGTCTATGAAACATTTAAAACAGAAATGATTATCTACAGAAAAAAACCCATGGAACTAATAATAAGTGGTTTTAGCAAGAACACAGGGTTCATAATCAACATAGCTAAATCAATCGTATTCCTATATACAAAACAATCAGAAATTAAAATTTTAAAATAGTACCACTTACAATTGAATAAAAAATTGGGGGATAATTCTGGCAGAAGATGAAAGTTCTCATTCTGAGAGTACTACCTGATGTATAAAGATTCCCTTACACAAGTGGTTTTCAAACTGTGAGTCAAACCCTCTTAACAGACTGTGAATGGAAGCTGGTGGGTCCTCACTAGCAGTTTTTAAAAATGAAGTAGAAAAGATCAGAAAATACCAGAGTGAAATAAACACAGCATAATGATTACTTTGTGAACTGTGTGTTTCCATTGTTGATGTGTGTATATATGGTGCTGTAACACAAAATCTGTGTTCAAAAAAAGTTTGAAAGACTTTTATACTGTATTATAATACTCCTGGAACCTTTTTTTTTTCCCTAATGAAAACTCCACCAAGATGCATGGTTGAGGGTTAGGCCAAAGTAAAAGATGAGCACTCCAACAGCAAGTACTGGCTCTGAAGCAAGGAACTGGAGAGGTGTGGGTACTGGAAAGTGTAATTCTAGTCAGATATTCGGAAGCAAGAATCAGGCAGGAACAGGCTCTGTGCTCCAGCCATGCCAGGCTTTCACCACCTCCAATTCTCCCAGCGCAGAGGGTCTCTGGCCGCGGTGCTATCTGACCCTGGAACATCCCGCCTTATAGCTTTCCATCTGGAAACTCTTATTCACTGGACAAAGTTTTGCTCAAATATAAAGGCTTTTCTGAGTCTCTAGACAATGTTCTGTACGGGTCTTACCTTTTGTTGGTCAGAGCACACACCCTCCCAGTGTTTTTACTCTACTTACTTCATGACATACCTTTCCTCCATCTCTCCACCCACCTGTGAACTACTCATACGTAAAGAAAACGGCTAAAGACCTGCAGTTTCCTATCTAGCCTGTAAGGAGATCGGCAGTCATCACTCCCATTCCCACCAGCAAAAAAAACAAACTGAATAGCAACAGTCTTCTTAGATCCATTAGAGAACCGAGGTTACAGGACCAACCACTGCCCCCCAAAACTGGAGAGACAAACAGGCAAATGCAGAAAACCACAATTCCTCAGAGGAGCAGGAATGCAGGAAAAGAAACCACTGTTGGAGCCCGTCAGGTGTTGGGGATGAAGGGCTGGAGGCTCACTCTAGACATCATGAGGGTTAAAAACTCCAAGGGGACCCAGTATTTAGGGAGCCCTCACACTTTCAGGCACTCGAAATGAGGACACAGGTTCTCACAGAGAAGATCAGAGAAAAATCTCCCTGATGCTCTGGCAAGGAGATAGAGAACTTTTTTACCCGTTTTGAAACATGCCCAAAGCATTCTATTCTTCTTAACAAAACTTGCCCTCAAGAGAAACTATCAGAGCGTAATCTGTTGGGGTTTTACCAGAGCATAACTGACCTGGGTAAGTAAAATACCCAACTCCAACCCCCTCAAGCCCTCCAGTCTCATCTAAGGAGAAGCACCGAGAAGGTCAAAGCCAGGGACACCAGTTCACCAAAGAATGAGACCTGATCACAGGGCTGTGGTAGGTGTTCCCTCCCCCCACACCTCGGCATCATATCTGTAGAACTCCTGCATAGTAACAGCGGATTACAAATGAAAGGACTGCATACATCAGACTCACTTAAGAAATCTCTAGGAAAACCTGAAGACAAAAGCAAGGACACCAGAGGAAATTTTAGCCTGACATCTACAGCTATGCCAACAGTAAACACAGCTTAGCTTTCATACGATAAACATAAACCCGCCTATTAAAGGCCTCAGTTCCTTTTACCCAGTACATCATGTCCAGCCTTTAATAAAAATTACAACGCATGCTGACCAGGTTTGAAGAAAGGGACCACGTATCAGAACCAGACTCAGCTGTAGCAGATGCTGAAATTATCAGACAGGGAATTTAAAGTAAATGGCAGACCTCAGCACAATTTCTCTTAATACTTCAGCACACATACACTGCCTTTTTAGTTTTCAAACTAAAAATCATATCACTTGCCCAGAAATCTGAAACTGAAATAGCAACTGTCCATCCTATGTTATAATGATAAGAAATTATTTTATCCCTGGAGTGTGAGGGGGGGGGAAAGGATTAGGTATAGAATACCAGAACCCAGCGGCAAACTTGCCTTCTCTTAAGTTTCCTTTTTCCCCTACCCCTTTTATTTCTTCTACTCCCTCGATCCCTAGGTGGAGAAAGAACAAGAGAAGGGTAATAAGAAAATGGTTGAGGGGACACGATAAGATGAACCATTCACTGATTCACGTATCTGACCTAAAGTTGATAATATACAGGAACGGTATAGGAATGGGGTTCACAGTCTGAGAAGACGTCTAGTGGAGGCGTCAGTTAAACAAGTAAGCAATTACAGCACATAGATAACTACTGTGGACACGTTCTGCATAAAGGGAGATAAATCAGTCTTAGGGTATCAGGGAAGCTGGTCAAAGAAAAGGAATCAAGATGTTCAGACAGTCTGAAATGAGAAATACAGTCTGGAGAACTGGAGTGCAAGGGGAAATGTGGCAATACAGAAGCTGTAATTAATAATGATCATATTGAGAAGCATTTTGACCACCAACGGACAAGCAGGACCTGAAAGCAACAGAATAATTACAAAATTTTGTGCATAGATTTGGCATAATCTGATATAGGTCTTAGATCATTGTGACTGCCATGTGCAAAATGGACTAGAAAACACAGAACCAAGAGACCATTCAATTCAGTTCAGTTGCTCAGTCGTGTCCGACTCTTTGCGACCCCATGGACGTGCACCAGGCCTCCCTGTCCATCACCAACTCCCGGAGTTTACTCAAACTCATGTCCAGTGAGTCTGTGATGCCATCCAACCATCTCATCCTCTGTCTTCCCCTTCTCCTCCTGCCCTCAATATTTCCCAGCATCAGGGTCTTTTCAAATGAGTCAGCTCTTTGCATCAGGTGGCCAAAGTGTTGGAGTTTCAGGTTCAATATCAGGCCTTTCAATGAACACCCAGGACTGATCTCCTTTAGGATGGACAGGTTGGATCTCCTTACAGTCCAAGGGACTCTCAAGAGTCTTCTCCAACAACAAAGTTCAAAAGCATCAATTTTCAGCACTCAGCTTTCTTTATAGTCCAACTCTCACATCCATATGTGACCAATGGACAAACCATAGCCCTGACTAGATGGACCTTTGTTGGCAAAGTAATGTCACTGCTTTTTAATATGCTGTCTAGGTTGGTCATAACTTTTCTTCCAAGGAGCAAGTGTTTTTTAATTTCATGGCTGTAGTCACCACCTGCAGTGATTTTGGAACCCCCAAAAATAATGCCTCTCACTGTTTCTACTATTTCCCCAACTATCTGCCATGACGTGATGGGACCACATGCCATGATCTTAGTTTTCTGAATGCTGAGTTTTAAGCCAACTTTTTCACTCTCCTCTTTCACTTTCATCAGGAATTCTTCCGTTCTTCACTTTCTGCCGTAAGTGTACTGTCATCTGCATATCTGAGGTTGCTGATATTTCTCCCGGCAATCTTGATTCCAGCTTGTGCTGCATCCAGCCCAGCATTTCTCATGATGTACTCTGCATATAAGTTATAAGCAGGGTGACAATAAACAGCCTTGACGTACTTCTTTCCCGATTTGGAACCAGTCTGTTGTTCCACATCCAGTTCTCACTGTTGCTTCTTGACCTGCATACAGGTTTCTCAGAAGGCAGATCAGGTGGTCTGGTATGCCCATCTCTTTCAGAATTTTCCACAGTTTATTGTGATCCTCACAGTCAAAGGCTTTGGCATAGTCAATAAAGCAGAAGTAGATGTTTTTCTGGAACTCTCTTGCTTTTTTGATGATCCAACAGATGTTGACAATTTGATCTCTGGTTCCTCTGCCTTTTCGAAAACCAGCTTGAACATCTAGAAGTTCGTGGTTCATGTATTGCTGAAGCCTGGCTTGGAGAATTTTGAGCATTACTTTCCTAGTGTGTAAGATAAGTGCAACTGTGCAGTAGTTTGAACATTCTTTGGCATTGCTTGTCTTTGGGATTGGAATGAAAACTGACCCTTTCCAGTCCTGTGGCCACTGCTGAGTTTTCCAAATTTGCTGGCATATTGAGTGCAGCACTTTCACCGCGTCATCTTTTAGGATTTGAAACAGCTCAACTGGAATTCCATCACCTCCACTAGCTTTGTTTGTAGTGACGCTTCCTAAGGCCCACTTGACTTCACATTCCAGGATGTCTGGCCTTAGGTGAGATATCATAACATCGTGATTATCTGGGTCATAAAGATCTTTTTGTACAGTTCTCCTGTGTATTCTTGCCAAGGCTTCTTAATCTCTTCTGCTTCTGTTAGGTCCATATCATTTCTGTCCTTTATTGTGCCCATCTTTTCATGAAGTGTTCCCTTGGTACCTCTAATTTTCCTAAAGAGATCTCTAGTCTTTCCCATTCTATTGTTTTCCTCTACTTCTTTGCATTGATCACTGAAGAAGGCTTTCTTAACTCTCCTTGCTATTCTTTGGAACTCTGCATTCAAATGGGTACATCTTTCCTTTCCTCCTTTGCCTTTCACTTCTCTTCTTTTCACAGCTATTTGTAAGGCCTCCTCAGACAACCATTTTGCCTTTTTGAACTTCTTTTTCTTGAGGATGGTCTTTATCCCTGCCTCCTGTACAATGTCAAAAAACTCTGTCTATAGTTCTTCAGGCATTCTATCAGGCCTAACCCCTTGAATCTATTTGTCACTTCCACTGTATAATCATAAGGATTTAGATTTAGGTCATACCTGAGGGTCCAGTGGTTTTTCCTACTTTCTTCAATTTAAGTCTGAATTTTGCAACAAAGAGTGCGTGATCTGAGCCACAGTCAGCTCCTGGTCTTGTTTTTGCTGACTGTATAGAGCTTCTCCATCTTTGGCTGCAGAGAATATAATCAATCTGATTTCGGTAATGACCATCTGGTGATGTCCATGTGTTGAGTCTTCTCTTGTGTTGGAAGAGAGTGTTTGCTATGACCACTGCGTTCTCTTGGGAAAATTCTATTAGCCTTTGCCCTGCTTCATTCTGTACTCCAAGGCCAAATTTGCCTGTTACTTCAGGTATTTCTTGCCATAAAACGAAATAAGGTAGACAGAGAAAAAAGGACTGGAAACATCACTGCTAATTCCCATTTTCCGGGCCAGTAAACTAAGAAAACTGAAGTAGAGAGATATTCAGACTACAGGAGAAGTTGTAGAAGAAAAGGGGAGACGAAGAGAAAATTTCAGAGTAGGATATAAGTGAAGAGAACAACTCTATATCTATCATCCTGCATGATATTAGAAACAACTAGTATTCATGATGGTTTATGGGAAAAGGTTTACTTATTCTTGTATTTGCCCTAAAGTGATGAAAACACATCACATTAAGTAAATAAATCAGCAAACTAGTAACACATATCTTTATTCCCTACCTAGTGATTCAACTCGCAGCTAGTATTTTCATTAAGAACTATTAAATGAGCCTGACAAAATGAAATCATATTCTCATATGAATTCTTGGTCTGAGAATTCAGTCCTCTTTCCATCACAGATATTAATACATGAATTCATTTGCTTTATGAAAATATAGAAATGTAGAAGTACACACAGTTTTTCTGCATTTCTCTTCTCACATCCCTCATCAACACGACTAATGTCTTCTATTCATAATATGCCTCCAGCCCCCTTACTCTGCATTTACAAGGACATATGTGCAATACAACATACTTTTATTGCCAAAGTATGTGTAAAATTAGCTTTTAGTTACACAATCTATGAATATCTTATCCTTGTATAAATAATAAAACTTTAAACAGAGTTCTAAATTACCATACACAATCCCAAACCACTTTCCACTGGTATTCACTTTTATCAATCGGGGATATGTCTTTCCAGATTTTTTCCAGAATCTTCCATGTATATACATGTCTGTGTGTCCATATATAGGATTTCTCTGAATATATTTTTCATGATTGGTACTATATTTAACACACTGCCTTTCAAATTTGTTTCTTTCACAGAAAAAAAAAACATATTGGAGCTCTTTTCAATCAGTAAATACTATCAAATTATTTTTGTGATATAATCATTGTAGGAATTTACCATGGTTCAACTTTTCTAGGAATGATATAAGTGGTGTCCAGTTTTTCACTATCATAAACAGGCAGCAATAAACATAATTAGAACATGCTTCCTGGCGCACCTGTACAAGTGGTGCTCTTGGGCAAATGTCAAGGACGATGAAGAACTGGTACTTAAGAGTTAACGGAAAATTTTCAAGAATTTCTAAAATTTAATTCTGTTGCCTTGAACAACAATACATAATGAAAAAAGATTATTATTTACAGCCAAGTATTCTATCCTGGGGGGCTTCCCAGGTGGCACTAGTGGTAAAGAACCTGCCTGCCAATGCAGGTGATACAAAAGACAGGGGTTTGATCCCTAGTCCAACAAGATCCCCTGGAAGAGGGCATAGCAACCCACTCCAGTATTCTGGCCTGGAGAATCCAATACACAGAGGAGCCTGGTGGGTACAGTCCATCCATAAGATGGCAAAGAGTCAGACATGACTGAGCAACTAACACTTTCACACTGCCACATTCTATTTTTGACCAAAGCTTTTCCAGTAGTGCTGCAGGAGTTCCACAATCTGGCACCCTGAACACAAATCACCATTAATTTCCTCACCAATTATTAGCAATGATGTATCTTAATGGTCTTTGAAAAAACATGTATTCAGTGTGATGGTAACTGTCAAAATTTTAAAAACATGCATATCTACAGTCCCAAGAATGTACACCAAAATTTATCCAAAAGATATACTTGAATACGTGTCAGATAACATGTTCAAAGGTACTTGTCACAGATGCAAGTCAGTAGATCTGGCTAAATCTCTAACTTAATTCAAACTGGTGATGAGTTAATGACCTTGGAAGGATATTCAATATAGGCCTTACTTTAAATAATTAATAAACTCAAAGCTCAGAAGCTATAAAAGGAAATATTGATAAATCTAGCAATAAAAAACTACATGACAAACAAAAACTACACAAAGCAAGCAAATCGAAACACAAATGACAAACTCTAAAAGGATTATAATTCGTATCTCTACAAAGAGTTAATCTCTGATTGTAAAGAACACCTACAAATGAGTCATTTTTAAAAGGACTCAACAGAAAAATGAACATATAAGAAGAGACAGTTGACATAAAAATAAATACAAGTAAATGGCCCTTAAACATATAAAAAGAAGATCAAAGTCATTCATAAGAGAAATGCAAATAAAATGACTCCAAGATACCATTTTCAACTAGCAGACTGGCAGAGGCTCAGAAATCTGGTAACATACTTGGCTGCTAATGTTTGGGAAAACAAACAAGTATGCTGCAGGGGAGAATTTAAGTCTGTATAACCTATATGGGGAAACACCTGCAATAATTATCAAACTAAATAATGTATATACACCCTTTAAATCAGTAACCCTACTCCTGGAAACTTATCCTATAGATACTCTTGCACAGGTGTGAAATAATGTATGTACAAAGTCACCTCATCTCAGAACTGTTTGTAAAAGCAAAAGGTCAACAGCAACCCAAACATCCAAAAATAGGGGAGTGGTTTTAAAAAACTGCATCACATCCATAAAACTGACTAGCACAGAGCTGGCAAAAACAAGTGTGGAGCTCCAGGGTTACCTGAGGCTAAAGATGGGAGTAAGCACTGACTGCAAATGGGCAGAAAGTGTCTTTTTAGGGGTGATAAAAATGTTCTAAAACTGGACTGTGGTGAGGAACGCATAACCCTATGCATTTATTTTAAAATCATTGGCTTTTACAGTTATAATGGTTTAATTTTTTTGGTGTAAAAATTATATCTCAAAAAAGTGATAAAAGAACACATGAATGAGGGCACTCTCTATGGAACATTTCCCAGATGCGTTAAGTGACAAAACTGAAAAGTGCAGAATAGTATGTATGATTTAAAAACTGAAGGTTAAAAAAAAGAGAGAGAGGAATAAGAAGGCAAATCTGTGTTTGTTTTTCTTTGCATAGGAAATACTGAAATGATGATGATGCATAATAAACATTAGCAGAAAGAAGGAAATTCAAAAAATGGAGGGAAAAGATGGGATGCAAGTTTTTTTTTTTTTACTATATTACTTTGAGTATTTTTAAAAACTTATCGGCCATGTATGTGTTTTGACCATTAGGAAAATTAAATGAAAAAAACAGATATTTGGACTTCAACAATATGAATATATCCCCAAATAAGTTATATGCTTCTGTACGTCATTACATATTATATGTGATATAGTTTTGCAGTCATCCTGATTGTCCCCAAGAGTCTGCCTTTGCGAAGTATTTGTAGACATAGGTGTACAAAAACCTCATATCCTTAATATTCTGGGAATAGTTCCAAACATTCATTTCCAAAGCTGTTGATTTATGTATTGACAAAGGCTCTTGAAAATTCCAAACTTCCCAGGTTATATCTACAGTGACACCTGGAAGAAACAAACCAAAAAATCCTTTTTTAAAATCACATGACCCAGTTTGATATGGAGGAGGTCAATTCATCAAGGATACCTATAAAAGCTGAAGTCTGACTTCTTACATTTTACTGAGCAAGATAAATGAATATACTTATTTGTAGGTAACAGTAACATAACAGGTACAAAGTGGACCCAAAGTCTCTGCTGGGCAGAAAAAACTGGAAAGGAGTCCTCTGGGAGTACACATACAGGAAAGAAAAGTTGAAGTGCCAAGAGAAGGCTGTACGCTCAAATGAAGACAAAGCTCTTGTACGATTCCACAATATAGTCCTCATATGTACACAGCTATACCCCTCCTAAGACCTACAGAGCATCTATGAAGACTCCTCTGCCCACTCATCATGCGCCAGGCATTATGCTTTAGTAATATTGCCCCATTTAACCTCATGACAACACTGTGATATAAGTAGTGTTAGCCTCGGTATCCAAGTACAGTAACGAAGGGCCAACATTACACAATTCAATGTCAGAGTCAAGGCCAAATAAATAAATATATATATATGCAATAACAGAGAATTTCTACTTTTCCTCAGATCTTTATATATTTGAATTACTGATCTTTAACAAATTTTGGGGAAGTGGAAAATTTTTACAGATAATGAAGCAGTACACGTTTGATTTAAAAAAACAATCAAATATTTTAACAATACAAAGTAGACACTAAACATTTTCTATACTCCCACCACCATTAACAACTTGATACAGGTCCTTCCAGACCTTTTCCAAGAAGCATTAACACCTAATGTGCCTACTTCAATAAAATTGCTTAAAAAAAAAAAACCAACACCATCAATATACCAGTCTATATCCCTTAACTATAGTAAATCAGTAAGAATTTACTTTAAAAAACAAAACAAGCCAATCCAATAACCTATGAGATAAAATATCTTACTTATCTAAATAGTACCAATGTAAGCAAAAGCAAACAGCTGATGGAACTTATGTAAGCCAGCATACAGAATATTCTAAAGGATACTGAAAAAACAAACAAAACAAAGAGGAAAGAGAGAGGAAGATGGGGCCAAATAAAGTCTAGCAACCCAGTACAGCAGGACAGCCAGTTTTGTCACCACCTACCTACTCAAGAGCTTATTTTAACATCTATTTCCATGGTAGCTAGGCATTCAGCAAAATTATACATACAAAAAACTTTTGGGTAAGATTCCTTCTTTCTCCTCTGATAGAAAAATGCCCCATCAGGCAAATTTAAGCCACATAATCTAAAAGTTTGACTCTGTGTTGTAATTCCAATATACCAGCCTATAAGACATCTTTAAATAGTTGTTAATTGACTAGGGAGGGGAGTGGAATTATTTACTGATTATCTGCAAACATCACAATCACAACTTTTGAGCAATTATATATCCATCTGCCTTCTAATGACAAAATCCAGTAAAACACTGGAAATTCTGAGAAGCAATATATAAACAAGAACTATTTACTGCCATCTAGCAGCCATCTGATGGAAAATTTACACTGGACTTTTAAATTTGAACCTTAAAAACTCACACAAGCAGATATTAAATTGCAAAACATATGGTAAAATAACACATTGCTTGAGTTAGTGATAGAATATGGGGAGAATTATGATGTGTCAAACAGCAGCATCTTTTAAAAAACTACCCCTAGCATTTTGAAACAATGTAAATAGTTTATATCAAAAAATTAATGAGGAAAAATTATAGAGTATTCCTGAAAAATCAAAAGCAAAGTGAAGTAAATGACCTGTTTCTCAAGTTGGCAGCATAAGCACATAGGAACAATTATGTCAAGCCAATTTAAAATAAGTATTCTGTTCTTATATCCCTAGTGGAATGTAGCCTAAGGACAAAAATAACATAAAGGAATCTTAAGTTGCATTAATTAGCCTTCTTATGACTAGTAAGACTGGGATTTTTCAAAATGTATATATGTTATATGCAATATATGCTTAAGTTGTTAGGAATATTTTTAGCATAAAGGATTTTCAGCATAAAATAAAAAAGGTACAAATATAAAGTAAGTCAAAATCAAAACTCTGGGGTTTCCCTGGTGGCTCAGTGGTAAAGAATCCACCTGCCAATGCAGAGATGTGGGTTCAATTCCTGGCCCAGGAAAATGCCACATGCCCTGGAGCAACAAAGCCCGCACGCAGCAACTATGGAGCCAGTGCTCTCTGCCCAGGAGCCGCAACTACCGATCCCGCACAGCCGACAGCCCACGCTCCACAGCAGAAGCCACCGCGATGAGAAGCCCACACACCCTGCTTGGCCCCAACAGGGTAGCCCCTGCTGGCCGCAACTAGAGAAAAAAGCCTGTACAGCAACAAAGACCCAACACAGCCAAAAATAACTAAATAAAATATATTGAACAAAAAACTCTCTAATTTTTATGAAAATAGGAAATATCAGTAAAAGTCATCTGTTTCTCCTCTTTAAAATCAAACAAAAAACAATCTTTTCCTGAGTCTAAGCACTAAAAATATCTAGAAGCAATAATGAAACCAGCAGCAAGTAATACCCCTAATATCCTGACTGTGATTTCTAAAAACCATTTCTCGCTTGAAGAAACCAGGGCTTCCTGAAGAAATATCTGATTCCAAGTCTGAGACAAGAAATGTACAAGATGAACCTGAGATTCCTTGTGACAGAAAGTAATGAAGTTATCAAAAGAACATAGGAATCCATTTGAAGAGACTCCAAATGCCCAAAGATGAGACAATTAAAGTATCACCAACAGGAACCACAATGGATGAAGACACAAATAACACATAAAAATCCATGACGCTAAAACAAAAACAAACAAAAAATTTCATTGGTCATTTTAAGAGGTTCCTGTAAAACCTATTATTCTAAACACCAGCAAAGTCAGTGGGGAAATAACCATTTATTCTGCATTTCTGTACTGCAGAGTCACTATAAAGAATTTCAACTAATAAACGTAGCAGGAGTGATATAATTAAAAAACTATTTTGTAATCCTTCTACAATAGAGCAGGCAACAATCACTAGTAGGGGCTAAAATCACTGAGTGAAGGTTGACAGGATGTTTATAACAGCCAGATAAGACTGACAACACCTAAACTCACTGACCAATCACAGCACTAGTGACAGTGAAGTATTACCTGACTCCTGACGATATACAGTAGAAAGAATGCAGCACCTACGATGAAGAATGCTCACTACAACAGCCTCCAGAACTAATGACCAGCTTACAGGAAAGTTAGGGGTTAAGTAAAATCAAAAGGATGCAATGAGCCACACAAAGAATGAGGGAAAGATTAAATGACATGGATCCTTCATCAAATATAAGGCATGAAAAGGGAGGAGAATAAACGACTCGGCTTAAGAGAAGTAACTTTCAATTGCAACATGAGGACTTTATCTGGAACCTAATGCAAACAATCCAACTGTGAAAAACATTTTGGAGACAGAAATCTGAACATTTCTAACTATAGGATAGCATTAGGAAATTTTTATTATTATTAGCTGTGACAATGGCATTGTACCTGTGTTTTGGATAAAGATACTTGTGAAATAATACTTGGAATTTGCTTTAATATCCCACATGGTGATGGGGAGGGGAGAGAAGGAGCAGCAGAGTAAAAAGGATAAAACAAGAAAGGCAAAATGTTAACAATGGCTGAAGCTAAGGATGGGAAAATTAACTGAACTTCATGTCAGTACGTTTTAAATTTCCGTAATAAAGTTTTAAAGCTGTGTATCACCTGTGTGCTTGCTACCCTCAAGTGTATTCATGTCTAACAATCTGTTTTTATGAGAGTCCTCAGATCTGAATATCATTCACTTTTCCAAAAATTAAAAATACTGAGTTTCAAATCACATATTTCTATTAATCCAGATGCCAATCACTACGTCGTATTAAACGTGCGTGTAAAGTACTGTCTGCACTACAGTCAGCGCGCCTCCACTGGGTGGTTAGACATCTGTTTAGCAGGTCTGTGCTTCGGTAATGCACTGCTTCACTAATGGAAGACCTTCATTGTGCTTAATTAGGACCCTGTATCTGTTTCATCATCACTTAGTTCAGCTAATATGCAATCAAGGCAATTTAAGTTGTAACTGGATGGGCATGGAGATGGGGAACTAAACCACATTGTTCGTATTTACCATGAAAGCTGGCTTTGATTCATACACAGAGGCATTTCATTCATTAAAAACTGCAGTCTTGTAAGTCTCTCACTGTACATCTTAAAGTCTGAACTTAATCCAAGTTTGCACACATAAGAAGCTTTTAGTGTTTTTCTAGGGTATAAACTGTGTTTTTAAAATGTCCAAAAGTTTAGTATCCTAATAACGATAACAAATCCTGAGAGTTCAGTCTCATCAAAAATTAACATCAGACACTAATACATCAAGGAGTTATTTTCTCATTAAAAAAAAAAACACACACTTCTTGCCTATCACCATTTAACTTTCATTTGAGGCGATCCAAACCCTGGCACTGGCTTACAAGTAGAGCAGGCCTCTATGATGGAAAGGAACACTGGATTATGAGTCAGGAGATCCAAGGGAGGAAGCAGGTCTACACCAGTTTGAGTTCATAATTCTTATCCACAAGTGGAAGCTGCCTAAAGCCTTAGCTTGCAGAGGCGTCTAAGGTTTCTCTTAGGACCAGCAGGAGTCTTTAGAGTCCCTCACAGTTCTTACATGTATGATGTGTCTAGAACAAATATTCTCCCCATTTTCCATAACTGCCAAAGGTCTTGCAAAGAGTTAAGGGGCAGCGCCGAGTTTAAACCTGACAACTCCATTCCACCACTACTCCACCACAAGGGTGGTGAGGCGTGCGGCAGCACATCCTGAAACACGTGCTGGTTTGCTTCTAATACACCTGTCATGACGTCTGAGAATGAAGGGTGGTACTTGAATTTATCACCTTCATTAAAATGAGGTGCTGATATTTAATTTTTAAAAAGCTAGATAATTTGAAGACAGCATCATATGTGCTAACAAACTCAAATCATTCATTTATCTATATTCTAAAAAACACTATTTGATATATATAAAACAGAAATAGTTGATATATGTAAAATAGAAACTTTGAGAGAATAAATTTACAACTCAGGGCAGACTGATGCATGTATGGAAATAAATAATTGTCCAGGATTTACTGCCTGTCATTAGAGCGTGATGAGGGCACTGCTAGAACTATGTAGAGAATAACAAGAGGACAAAGGACAGAAGAGTTAGAATCAGGGGATCCTCTAATGCTAGAAGAACTAAATGACTGGTTACAACTCAATCTTTAGACACTGCTGCTGCTGCTGCTAAGTCACTTCAGTCGTGTCTGACTCTGTGAGACCCCACAGACGGCAGTCCACAGGGCTCCCCCGTCCCTGGGACTCTCCAGGCAAGAACACTGGAGTGGGGTGCCATTTCCTTCTCCAATGCAGGAAAGTGAAAAGAGAAAGTGAAGTCACTCAGTCGTATCCGACTCCTAGCGACCCCAAGGACTGCAGCCTACCAGACTCCTCCATCCGTGGGATTTTCCAGGCAAGAGTACTGGAGTGGGGTGCCATTGCCTTCTCCGTCTTTAGACATATTCTAACTTAAATCATACTCAATCGGCAGCTATGTGTGCAAAGATAACATGCAGAGAAAAACCAACTTATTCCTACCACAGAACTGAGAAAATTTCAATTTCTTACTTGAAACATATTTGCAATAAGACAATTAGTGGATTTCTCTTTCCATCTGTATCTACAAGATAATCTAGCGAATTAGGACCACACAGGAATGTTTTGTTATGTTTATTCTAGAGCTCTGCTGTGTGCTTAGTTGCTCAGCCGTGTCCAACTCTTTGCAACCCCATGGACACCCCACTAGGCATCTGTGTCCATGGGGATTCTCCAGGCAAGAATACCAGAGTGGGTTGCCATGCTCTCCTCCAGGGGATCTTCCAAACCCAGGGATCAAACCCACCAAGGTCTACTGCATTGCAGGCGGATTCTTTACCAGCTGAGCCTCCAGGGAGGCCCAAGAATACTGAAGTGGGTAGCCTATCCCTTCTTCAAGGGGTCTTCCCAATCCAGGAATCACACCCAGGTCTCCTGCACTGCAGGAGGATTCTTTACCAGCCGAGCTACCAGGGGAGCCCCTAGAGAAATCTAACTCAAATTTTAACCTGGAGACAGAAATAGAGATGACGTACCTACCCTTAAAATTTCCTTTGACTTTAGAAAATGGTTTTCTAACAGCCATTTCCACTATCTACTACTCCACTCTGTGAATCCTGCCTCACAGCACCACAGTTTTGAGAGCTGAAAGACTCTTAAGAAAATTTAGGAAATGACAACACTAAACACAGCAATTCTCCAAGTTTAACATCAAAAGAGAATATCAAGTTGGCACATCCACAACAATCAGTCATCAGGAATTGAGATTTAAAACTACAATTACTCAAGGCCTCTCCATTAATTATTGTCATAACTTTCTTTGAAAAATCCTAGCCAGTAGAAAACCATACTGCTTAAAAAAACATGTTGAATCTTTGAGACTAAAACAGATTCAAACCATAAAACAAATTACAGTGAAGCATTCATCTATTTTTTTTTCAATTCTATACTATAAGTTAACACTATCCTCAACAAGCAAAGGTCTGGAAAAGCTGAATTCTAAGACAAAAGCCTGCCTTTACCAGAGTCAAATGAAAAGTAAACAAGAGTAGGGAAGGCTCATTCTCTGGAAAGCCTGTGAGTTACTGACATCCTGTTCTGCTTCCAGAGGCCAAGTGTAACTCCAGGCATTCAGATTGGAGTTTACCAAGCCCACTCACTGCTTACCCTGGAGACAACCTATCCACAAGTGAAGCATCTATCTAATACGTAAGACCAACCAGAAAGCATCAGTTAATATTTCTGAGTGTATTCTATCCATGGTCTGTCTGCAATGGCATATAATTTCCATTTCCATAAAATTCCCTTGAAGCAAACAGTAAATATTAATCTCATTTTATGGAAAATGCCTAAAAGGTTAAATAGAGCCTGCTGAACTAAGGAGTCTGTAGTAGGCAGAATAATGGCCTCCCCAAAAATGTCTGTATCCTAATTCCCTGAATCTGTGAAACTGCTGTTAAATAGCAAGAGGGAATTAAGGTTGCAGACAGAATTAAGGTTACTAACCAACTGACGTTAAATTGGGAAGATTATCCTGGATTATCTGAATGGGCCCAATGAGATCACAAGGGCCCTAATATAAGTGAAAGAGGGAGAAAGAAGTAATGTCAAAGCCAGAGAGATTTGAAGATACTAAGCTGCTGGCTTTGAAGACAGAGGTGAGAACACACCCAGCTGTACGTGTCCAGCCTCCAGATGCTGGAAAAAGCAAGCAACATTCTCCTGAGACCAGAGAACGAAGTCACTTCAGTGAGACCCAGTTCAGATTTCTGACATACAGAACTATAAAATAATAACTCTATGTCATTTCTAGCCACTAAATATTTGGCAGCTTGTTACAGCAGCAATATGAAACTAATATAGCCTCAAATTTGTGAACAACTCAGGCAGTAGCAGTAAAACCTAGCAGTCATCTGTTTCCTCTGTCCTGTTCAATGCTTCAAAATTCAACTTGTAAACTCTTACATAATAGTTTCTTGACTTCTTAAAAAAAAAAAAAAGTACATAGGAATTAATGCTGAATTTTAAAATATTTTTTAAAAATACACCAGCAATTTATGGAACAATGGAATCAAGTCCTAACAAGTAAACAGAGGATATTTCAGACAAGTAAACTGAAAACTTAAGGAATGTTACCAAAATTATAGATACTTCTTTTGGGTGGGCATGAGTAAGGAAAGGGTAGGACAGTTTTTTAGCCTAGATAACCTTCCATGCTGTTACATGGCAGGAGAGTTGGGGTCTAAATCCACAGGTCCAAGTGATCTTTAAAAATCTCTTCTGACTCTATGAGCCATGGTGTTTCAACTCAAATTACTCATGAAAATATAACCTGACAATTCATTTTTCTCCTATTTTAAAATAAAATATCTTTAAAATATCTACTATTTTCCTCTTACTCACAATTTAAAGCTAGAATAGGTTCTGCCAGAAAAACTAAGTCCACTGTAGTTCATTTTAATATATGTTCATATAATTTCTTCCACATTTAAGAGAATAGGATAAATTTCCCTAAAATATTCAATATCGTAATGCAAATAAAGTTTTCGTTTTAAAACTGTTCTTTTCAATGAAAGTAGGTAAATGGTTTCTAAGCTATACTTGCTATTCCATAAACCCATCAGAAGGTCACAAAATGATAACACCTTTAAAACTCACGCATAACTAGCAGAAAGCAGCATGGTTCAGTTTACTAACAGAAGAACAGATTCTGCCATCAGTTTAATGTGTGCCCGTGGGCAAATCACTCAACATCTTTGCATCTGCTTCTTCAACCATAAAAAAGGAAAAATGCTGCTGACCTGCCTCAAAGGGATGTTATAAGAAATAACTAATGATTATGAAATTTTATAAAAGTAATGTGCCATTTAAAAACCTAACTATAGTGCTTAAAAAAAATTACTTTACAAACCACATGTTCTGACTAAGCATCTGCTGGGGTCATTACCTAGAGTGGTCTGTCCCAAAGTAACCTTTCTAATAAACGCAACTAGAGATCCCAAGAACAACATTAGCTTCTTCAGAAACAGCTACATAGCACGGGATGTTCCCTCACTACCTCCCACGGCTTACCTTTTAAAAGCAATCTCAGGCAATGAGATTTCACTAACAGTAGCTGTAACAATAATCTGTAGGGTTATGCTGCTGCTAAATTGCTTCGGTCATGTCCGACTGCGCGATCCCACAGGCGGCAGCCCACCAGGCTCCCCAGTCCCTGGGATTCTCCAGGCAAGAACACCGGAGTGAGTTGCCATTTCCTTCTCCAGTGCATGAAAGTGTAAAGTGCAAAGTGAAAATGAAGTCGCTCAGTCGTGTCCGACTCTTAGCAACCCCATAAGACTGCAGCCCACCAGGCTCCTCCGTCCATGGGATTTTCCAGGCAAGAGAACTGGAGTGGGGTGCCACTGCTTTCTCCATAGAGTTATGAGACCATCATAAATGCTACAGATGACTGGGTCTATTCACCACCTAACAGTACCAGATATTCAAATAAACTAATAATACCTACTGAATACCTGGGCTTCCCAGGTGGCTCAATATTAAGGAATCCATTTGCCAATGCAAGAGATGCAGGTTCAATCCCTGAATCAGGAAGATCCTCTGGAGGAAGAAATGGCAAGCCACTCCACTAATCCTGCCTGGAAGGTCCCCCGGGCAGAGGAGACTGGCAGGCTGCGGTCCATGGGGTCGCAAAGAGTTGGATACAACTGAGCAACTGAGCACGCAGGCACTGAATGTCTACCGAGTGCTAAACACCACTAAGTAAGGCCTGTACCTATCTGCCATCAACGTGAAGCTAAAGAAACATGACATTGCCCCAAGTAAATCATTTGGTAGCAGAGAAAACAGCATACTGAATGCAAGCAAAATCTTTCTGAGGGCATCAAAAAAGAATGACACAGATCTGTTATAAACTGATACACAAATTTCCTTTTCATTGGAAAAGACCCTGATGCTGGGAAGGATTGGGGGCAGGAGGAGAAGGGGATGACAGAGGATGAGATGCCTGACTCGATGGACATGAGTTTGGGTAAACTCTGGGAGTTGGTGATGGACAGGGAGGCCTGGCGTGCTGCGATTTCAAGGGGTCACAAAGAGTCAGACACGACTGAGCGACTGAACTGAGCTGATATACAAAGATGTAAAAACAGCCACAGAACAATATGCAAAGTATAAGCTCATTTTTGTAAAACCAAACATTTCAAAAAATACTCATATATAAGTTTATATGGGCAAGGAAAAAGTTACGGAAGAATATACCCCAAACTTTTAAATCAAATCAAAGGGAAGAAGGTAATGACTTTTACTATTCACTGTATATATTTATCTTTCTGTAATTTTTTAACATTTACAGCAAACTGCAATTGCTTTTATACTTTAAAAAAAATTCTTTAATTTTGCTAAGAACAGGACAGATTAGTTTAGAAAAGTATTTCTCCAAATTGAGGCAAAGCAAAATTAGGTGACTTACTAAGTGTGAAGCCCTCTGACACTGAACAACTTTTTTCAAAAATCACTCAACATGGGGTTGCCCTGGCAGCCCAGTGGTTAGGACTCTGAGGTTTCACTGCAGGAGGCCTGGGTTCAATCCCAGGACTGGGAACTAAGATGCTGCAAGCCAAGGAGCCCAGACAAGAAAAAATGAAATCACTGAACAACTTTCAACAAGGATATTCAGATAAAAAAAATGCAATGGGACCCTGGATGAGGTAACACTTAACAAGATAAAACTAAAAATATAAAAAGCTAAATTTTTTAAAACTCCCAAATAGGTATAAGCCAAGCTGCCTTATTTAAACTCTGACAGCAATAGTAGCTCTTTGTTGTTGAGCCTGTTCAGTTTTCCCTTTACTCTTTCAGGCAGAGACAGACTCCGGCCTGGCAGGGCCCCAGGCCTCGCACACCCCGCCCCCACAGCTCGCCAAGCCAGAGCAGCTTCAGGTGACCACATCCGAACAGTGATCAGATCGTGAGAAGAAAAACGACTTCTCCCTATGTAAGCAAGGGTGGATGTGGATGCTTGCTTAGAAAATGAACATCTCCAGTGGCTCACCTAATCCAACAGAAAACCTCTAGGCTTGGAAGTAAAATTTACTTTTCCCTTGAAAGAATGCCATCTAGGCAAGCCAGCAGCAAATGAGAAGAGAGGGCAAGTATTTACTAAGAGAAGATTCTGCATCAGGAAGGGCTAGAATAAACAAAGGTCTGAAATGGAGGCAGAGTTCTGGGAATAAAGAAATCTGGTTTTCACCTTCCCTTGAACAGTCTTTTAAAGGATTTCACAAAGACAGTGATAACAGGCTTCAATCTTAATCACAAAACTGTAACTTCTTCCCCCAACTTCCAAATCAATCTTTAAGTTTAAAGAGGCTAGAGTCACTATATCACCCCCAAAGCATTTAAACTCATAAGCATTTACACATTCTTTCCATGAACTAACAGTAATAGCTCCAATTTAGTGAGAACTTACTATGGAGCAGATCCTGTTATTACATTTAGTCACCCCCAACAGTCCCATGAGGTAAGCCCTACCACCATCCCTCAGCTAAGACAAGGACACCAGCCTTCCTAGAAAGTGAAGGAAAACTGCCCACAACTTGGCAAGCGTGAGAGTCCCAATTTAATCCCAAGCAGTCTTGATGAAAGAATCCTCACTCTACGCATTTACCAAAGAAGTGACAGCTTTTACCAGAATAATGCAGCTACCATGTCCTGACTACTCAGAACATGTACAGTTTAAGTTAAATGTTATTTCATTTAGTACTTACACAACCTTGTAAGGTAACTATCAGTATTACTACCCCACTTTGCAAGAAAATGAATCTGATGTTTACTTTCACTTCAAAAATAAATAACTTTCCCCAAACTTCAACAGCCAGAACACAGAAAAGACAGGCCTGGGAACAAGACCTCTCTCTTTCCAAGCCATATGCTCTTAATCACTAAGCTACACTATTTACTGGGCACTTTAACTAAATAAGATGGTTTTTATAGTCATTTTCAAGTATAACTTCTACTTTCAGTAAAAGGTGAGTCTTTTCTTTAAATGCCATTTGGTCAAAGATTTGACGATTTATAATCTTCATTTCTGCTATTAAATAAAATGATAAGAAATTAGTGTGACTTTAAGTGATACTTACTAAAAAGTAACCAATGACACTCTTCTAAGCAAGTATGCCCTGCAAGATTATCAAATTAGGAGACAGCGGTCCATTGTTTGTCAAAACCTTGACACAGGACTTTAGATATCCTAGAGTTAAGTCACACTGCCAAAAATCCATCTATAAACTAGAAAAAAAAAATGGCTTAAATAAGAAAAGTCTACATAAAGTATCTATCTCACTGTCCCATATAGACTGTTTTTTGACACATTTCAATAGTAAAAGACTATGTACAAATTATTATTCTCTCAAGTGATGATGGTTAAATTTATAACTTAAAAGTGATCCATTACTTTCTAAAAAGATTTTCTTCCTTCAAATGATAATAATCGCCCCAAAGAATCAACCTCTCTACCACCAGACTGCCAGCACCAATGTTAAGCTGAAAAGATACACCAGGCAAAGTAATGCAGAATTGTATCTTCAACTGTCCTAACGCTCAGTACATCTAGTTATTCACAGTTAGATATTATCCTCAAAGTAAGCCAAGTGTTGTTTTAAAACTTTCTGTTCTGCCTCTTTCATTTTGTCACTTAGTCCTATCAACCAACCTAAAACATGACTGTTAGTATGCGAGGTGAACAGGAAGTTTGGTTTCTCTGTCTCCGTGAACTGACCCTAGTAGATTTGTCTTTTATTTTCTGCTAAACTGTTTACATACTTTTTTTAAACTCATTTTTCCTCCCCAAACTTGAATGCTGTCTCCAATTTTAGTATGAAAATTATCAGATTTCTAGAAACACATTATCCTCCACAGGAAATGAGAACATCCAGATTTTCTGCACTCCCCAATTTTTTTTTAACAAAAGCTCTCTCTTAAACATACTAATTAGCAGTTTAAGAGGTAACAGATATACTGACTTATTTTCATGTAAAGTAATTAAATGAAAACATTTCAGTCACCTTGGGAACAAAAGCTTGTTATTTACAGCTTATGTTTCATTTAATGTCCACTAGGTGTAAAGAAGTCCCAGAAGTTTCTTTCTTTTTTCTTTCTTTTTCTGAAAGAAACAGACTTTTTTTTTTAGTATTTTGTCTTCTGTTTTCAAAATAAGTTACAAGCTAAAAAGTAATGCTCTGCACTTAGGTATCAATAAAAAAATTTTAAGTAATTCTACTTGCAATATATGCCTTACCAAAAGCTACATCTTCTAGAATCTGCAATATTTAAATATCGAAAAGGTTTTGGTCCTTTCTGACCCACAGACGACTGTGGGTGTCATCTTACATAGAACACTAGTGCATGCTTCACATGAATGCAGCAACATCCTTGTCCTGTGAAGCCCACATGAAGGCACCAGCAGTCTTGTTTTTAAACAACTCATCAAAAATGAAAGTCTGCAACGTTTTTAAATATTTTAAACTAAAAACCTAATAGGGCTGACTCTCAAGCAACACTAGCGGGGGTCTGGAGGGACAGCTGAAAATCCTGATGTAACTTTACAGGCTGCCTTCTGTATCTGCAGATTCTTGGATTCAGCCACCCATGCACTGTGTAGTATGACCGTACTATCTGCTGAAAACCTGCTTGTGTAAGTGGCCCAAGCAGTTCAAACCCGTGTGATTCCAGGGCCCACTATGCAGCATATCCATATTCTGAGTTCAGTCATACCTCACCAAGCAATATACCAGTCAGCAATTTTGACAAATGTGAAATGTATTTTATAAATGTATTCAATATAAAAGTTTATTTCCAAAAAGGATGCAGCCCTAATTTCCTCATAAACTCTCAGTTTTCCAGTTATTCATTTACAACATCTTGGTACCCTCCTTGACTTTCCTCTACATTCAACCTGACAAGAACTCCTTTTGGCTCGATCTTCAAACCACACCTAGCAGCTGACCATTCCACATCTCCCTCATTGGGGTGGCCACCATCCTTTACGACTACCGCTTTTTAACTGGTCAGTTTCCATCCTGTAGACTTGCCCACAGCCTGTTTTTAACACAGCAGTTAGTGATCCTTTAAAAATATAAGGAAAATCGGCCACTCTGTAATGAGACTACATCACTCTCCTGTTCAAAACCCACAACCGCTCCCTATTTCTATCAGAGTGAAAGTTAAAATCCTTACAAAGGCCTTCAAGGCCCCAGGTGACTGGTTCTGATGCGCTCCATCCCCATCGTGCAGCCCCCTTTACCTGTCTGACCCCCTCCACTTCTGACCTCCTTCCTTCCTTCATCTAGTCTAGCTACCCTGGCCTCTGGGCAGGTCAGTGAACACGTCCAACTGCCTCTGAGGCCACATGACTAACCCCCTTACATCCTTCTGTCAAGTATTTGCACACACGTCTTCTCGATAAACCCTACTTGACCATCTTAGTTCATGCTACAACCTATCCACCTCAGATTCCCTGTCCTCCTTACCAAGCTCCCTTCTTATTTCTCTACTACTGACCACCTAACAAACTAGATAATTGATTTATTATGTTTATTCGTGTTTGCCCCTCACCTCATCTTAAAAGGTAAGACCGGCAGGGCCGGGACTTTCTGCCTGTTTTGTTCACTGGAGATATCCTAACTGGCTAGACTGGAGACCAGCACACAAGGGGTCAGTAAGTGCTGAGTGAGTTCTTAAACGGCCAACTCCTTAGCGGCCACTTTCTGCAACACAAAACACTCAGCTCTCAACAGCGTTACCAGAGGTAGTAACCACTACTCTGAAAACTGAACGGTCCACTCCTAAGAACCCCCAAAACGGAAAATGTATGTTCACACAAAAACCTGAAACAAATGTTAACAGCAACATTATTCATAATAGGCGAAAGTAGAAATAAATGAACCAACAAAATGTGGTATATCCAGGGAAATGAAATATTATTCAGCAATTAAAAGGAATGAAATACTGACATATGCCTCAAAATGAATGAGCCCTGAGAATATTATGATAGGTGAAAGAAGTCAGACACAGAAGTTCACATATTGTATGATTCCATTGCTAGAAAAAGTCAAGAACAGGCAAATTCTTAGAGACAGAAAGTAGATTACTGATTGCCAGAGGAAGGATAGAAGGAAAGAAGAATAAAGAGTGACTACTAATGGATAACAGGCTCTGGGGAACATGAAAATGTTCTGGAGTTAGACTGTAGTGATGGAAACAGTCTATGAAAAGTACTGAATTGTATACTTTAAAGGGATGAATTTTGGGACTTCCCTGGTGGTCCAGTGGTTAAGACTCTGCATTAGCAGTGCAGGCGGCCTGAGTTCAATCCCTGGTCAGGGACTAGATACCGCACACTACAACAAAAGACCCTGCGATGCTGCAACTGAGACCTGGCATAACAAAATTTATAAAGAAATACTGTTTTAAAGGGTGAATTTTACTTCATTTCCTAAAATTCAAAGCAAAACAAAATAACAGAGAGGACTGCTCAGTTTAATGTTCACTACCCACTAGCAATGGAAGACTAAGAGTTGGGAGCGTCAATACTTTGGCCACCTGACGCAGAGAGCCAAATCACTGGAAAAGAGCTGATGCTGAGAAAGACTGAGGGCAGGAAGAGAACAGGTGACAGAGGATGAGTCGGTTAGATGGCATCACCGATCTAGGGACATGAGTAAAACTCTGGGAGACAGTGAAGGACAGGGAAGCCTGGCGTGCTCCAGTCACGGGGTCCCCAAGAGTAGGACACAACTGAGTGACTGAACAACAACAAAGAGTTGGGAGTGGCTTCTTGGCTGTACTCAGTTCCAAGAATCGATCCACAACAAATCACAGCAAAAAGATTTTTTTAAAGGAACTGGAGATGGGAGGCTTAGTCATCTATAAACAGCAGCAAGCAGAAACCTCATACCCAATCCATCACACTCCTATATCCCTACCTTCAATACAACCATTTCCCACACCTGGTCTACCTCCACCTCTCATCAAACTGACTTGCAACGCATCTCCCTACTTCCACTCCCTGCAGCTGACTCCCTACTCAGTCACTCCACTCTCTGGCTTGAGACTCTTCAGTGACTCCCTAGCACACGCAGCCGAAGCCCTTCCCATGGCCTACACGGCCCTACACTGTTCTGGCCCTTGTGAGCGCTCAAGCCTCATCTCCTCCCACTTCAGCCCGAGAGGACACCTTCCTGTTCCTTAAACATTTCAAGATCAAACAATCTAACCTAAGTCACACTCTCAGTTACTCTACCCTTTTATCCTGATTCTGCTTCATCTCCTTTCATAGAACTTAGCACTTTTTTCTTGTGGTTTGGTGTCTATCCACCCTAATACAGTTGTCCCTTGAACAACACCAAGATTAGGGGCCCCACTCTCCCCATGCAGTGGAAAACCCATGTATAACTTCAGATTCCCCCCACATTTAAACCATTAATAGTTTGAAGTTAACCAAAAGCCCTACCAATAACATACAAAGTTGATAAACACATATTTTGTATATATATTTTACACTGTATTCTTACAATAAAGTAAGCCAGAGAAAAGAAAATATTATTAAGATCATAAAAAAGAGGAAATACATTTACACTACATATACATTTATCAAAACCCCACATATAAATGCAGGTCAAGCATCAACTGTAGACAGTAAAGTCCACAAGGGTTAAGAATTCCTGTTTTGTTTACTGCTGTATCCTCAATACCTACAGTCACGTCTAGCACAACCAAGGCACATGGTATCTCTTCAGTGACTGAATTTACAAGGTAAGTTAGCAAAAACACATAATTCCGTGAACTATGTACCACATTTTTAAAAATTACAAGAAGCAAAGGATTAGAAATTTGGACAGAAAACAAGTCAGTGTTTTACAAAATTACCTATTCATCAAAAAGATCACAAGTTAATAGCATAAAACACATTTGCCATATTATGGGTCCAAGTACCCTGAAATACCATAAATATTAACTATGAGGTTAACATTCACACTGGATTAACCAAGCCTCCGATTTCTCTTCATTCTACCTGCTCCCTTACTGTTATATCTTAATTAGTTAAGTCCACTTGGACGTGCACCTCAAGGGATGCGGTCCCTTGAATACTCAAAACCTTATTCATGTTTACTCCAGTCACAGCATAATTCAAAATAAAATACCATCTATCTCATGCTGCAAGACAGAAGCCTCCATCCTCCTTCTACCCCAGGGTGAGTTACTAGTCCTCAATTTTACTTCCTGGATATTTCAGATTTATCCCCTCTGTCCTACTCCCATGGAATTAGCTCTTTACTCACTTCTTACTTTGATTTATCACCTGGAACTAAGTCTCCCATGAATTAGTTGGAACTAAGTCTCCCATGAGTCAGCTCCTTATTTACTTCTCACTTTGACTTATCACCTGGAATTTCCAGACTTTTCATTCAGATTTCCCTTTAGATATTTCACTACAATACTACCAAAGGGATCTCTCTACAGTATAAACCCAGTATCCTTACCTTCAGTGGTTCCATGTAGCTTTCCAGAAATTTTTCAGCTCCCTGACTTACTTTAATTTCCCATCACTGCCCTCCTATTCCCACCCCAAACACATCACACTTTAGGTTAACCTCAGCCACAGTGAACTCCTTACAATTTTCAGATACATCATCTTGTTTTTCTCCTTTATTTTACAGTACGTTGTTCCCTCTCTAAAACACTCTTTCCTACTCTTCCTACCTAGCGAAAGCTTCAGCTTCCAGCTTAGACGCCAAGTCCACCAGAAGACGCTCCACGGCTCTCTGCTTTAGATGTCCTCTTCTGTCCTCCCGCTGCACTTATCACAAATACTGTACAGCAAAAACTATTTGCATGATTCAATATGGACCATTTGCTTTATTTTTCTGTGTCTTCAACTAAATTATGAGCTCCTTGAGAACAGGACTGAGAATGTTATTTACCTTCATGTCACACTCCCTGTCACATGTACGGGGTTGTTGTTAAGTGAATGATTTATAAAACGGGGAGAGAGAAAAGAAGGGTAGATGGGGAGAGGGAGGAAGGAAAAAAACAGAGAGGAAGAAAAGGTAGAAGGGAAAGAGGGGGGGAAAGAAGGAGCCAGAGAGAGGAAAGGAGAAGGGGGGGTGGGGAGAGAAGGACTGAGAACACTCACACAAACAAAGGATATTTCAAAAGGCACGTGCAATCAATCCATTATTTTTATGCGGTCTCAGACAGTGATTACTGAGGAGAGAATGGTACATCTGAAAAAGCCCATCTCCCCAGATTCTGAGCACAACCATCTGAATCACTTATTCCCTAAAGATCCTGAAATGTCTACTCTATTCCACTTCCACTTGAATACTGCAGTGTAATGAGAAATGTTAATAACATGCACAATATAAAAGCAAAAAAACAAAGTTAGAAAATGTATCTGACTTAATTAAGTCTTAGAATTCTTCACAGACTTCAATCATCTATCATTTCCTCACAATGTGCTACCAATGAAATTGAAAGGTTTATCACAAGTATGAAAAGTAAACCCAACATAACACCAACATCATGATCTATGTTAAAGCACAAAACCGCCTTTATGTTATAGTCATATTTCTCAAAAACACACCAGGCAGAACCATGAGATATGGTAAAGGGACTGTATTTATTTAAATAAATTCTTGAAGGTACTACTACAGGAAAATTGCTTCTAACTCACATAAGCATTTAAAATGACATGTATATTTTTCCTTGCCTTGGGACTTTAAAGCAACAACCAAAAAAGTGTATTCCTACATACTTTTTCAGTTACCTCAACACACTGTGACTTAATAAAATATAAATCAGTGACTAATTGGTGACTAATCGGTGACTAGGAAGACAAATAATAACAAACTTAAAAGCTTGCTACAAAGTACAAATTTCTTTGGTAGATCTGATAATTGACCTAAGTCCTTCCATGGCTTAGTTGTCATTACAATATAGAGACTGGGAACACACTAAAGAGAAAATCTAAAGTCTAATATACACTCCATACTTCTTGAATTACAATTTTGTTAAAGCAAATGCCAATCATGGACAGCCTCTCAACTTTTTAAGTTGAAAGAAATAAGCTAAGTTTTTAGAACTTATGATTACTAGTAGATTCCCAAAGAGAGGACTTACTGTACTTATAAAAACAGAAGTTCTTCTTGTATAAAATTAAAAGATTATTTTAACAATTCTTTCCTTTTAACATTACCAGTAACTTTTTTTTAAAGGCAGTAATAATGAAAATGCTGAATCTTTAAAATGAGTAGCTCTAAAATAACACCAAAAAATTGCATTTGCCTAATACTATGAAACTTCCAAGCTGAAGTTTCCAACATACTTTCATTTTTTAAACAGGTTTAAAAAAAAAAAAGAAAATGAAAGGAAGAGAGAAAAAGGAAATCTATAAGACCTTCAACTTCCTACATTTCCTTTAACCAAAAATTAATATAGTACCCTAGATGTGCCAGGCACTCATTGGAAACTTTGACAGATTACAACATTTATTCCAAACTAACTCCTGTATTATTCACCCTATAAACTTAAATCATTCAACCCAACACTTTTCTACAGAAATTGCTGTGCAATGCCAAAGAAGATATAATTTTTTCTAAAAAATTTACTTGTCACTGTTTCACACAGGTCAGACAGAAGGTGGACCAAGCTAGCATCTGTGATTAACAAAAGGGATTCATTTCTGAAACATCACTGATTGTTTTTTTATTTACATGAAGGTGAAATAGTAACTCAGCAGATTTAAACTGTTTCATGTAGGAGTCTATAGCACCTCAAATTCAAAAAGAAAAAAGCGTAAAAAAAAAAAAAATTGGACTGAATTTAACTACTTTGTATAGCCAAATAAATATTTAAGTAGTCACAGCTTTCACTTTCTACCATGAACAAGTACTGCCAATCTTAATATGGATGCAGTACTATAAAACTGGTCCTGATTCTGAAGAGAATTAAAATTTTAAAAATTTAATTCAAAGTATTGTAGAAAGTAGATGGCATTTACATTTTAATATACTAACTGTTGCATTTCTATCCCTGTGAAAACCCTCTACTCTTTTCAAGCTCTTCTGAATTTTTAACGGATGAAAAATACCTGCTAAGTCTCTAAGTTCCACCAGTTGAATCTAAACATTTCAGATATCTAAGGCTTTCCATCCTAAAGTGCGTTAAAAAATATGACAGCATTCAATCACATATTCTCTAAAAGTGAAAAAACAACCTGTACTAAGTTTACGACTATAATTTCTTCAACCATTTAAGCAAACTGTACTCTTTTAGACAATATCCTCCATTCAGTTAACAGGTTTACATTTAAAAGGATCCTGGCCGTGGCTTTTATCACAATGCAATACAGCATCTGATAATTTATAAACCTAATGATCAGTAGAGGAAACCACATCATATAATCCTAAATCCCCGGAAATACAAGGAACAACTGCTATCTCTGAATTATGTCAAGATCACCAACATTCCCTTCAAAAAAATCTTTCAATTAAGATTACATTTAATTCCCCTAAGCAAGGAGGTCTTCTGTTAAAAATTCACAATACTGTTCACACAATAAATGAGATGTTCTTTCATCAGTGTAACCGATAGAACCACAATACAGTTCAGTTCCTAGAGTCAGATTACTTGACCTGCTTTTAAAACACTTAAATCCACGCAGCTATTTCTCTCATTCCCCGCAGAAAGAGAGGTTCTATAAGGGAAAAATCCTCCTCACGAGATATCCTATAACCGGCTCCAACGCCACAGCAGAGCCCACCTATATCCCCAGCGGCTGACCCCCGTAGTCTCCGGGAACGAGCTGGGGCGCCAAGCCACCACACACACCTTCCTCAGCAAAACCCGGAGGGGCCCCCGACCCGAACTCGATCAAAGCCCCCGCTTCCTAGATTCTCTGGACCCCGAGGTTCGTCTTCGGGAGGTGATCTTACCTTCATGATGATCCTGGGGCCGCGATCTCCCCGAAAACACCAGATTCACCTGCACCTGGAGAAGAAACAAAAGACACCCCGTCAACATCACGGGCACCCCCGTGCACTGGCGGAGGCGGCGGGACTCCGGCGAAGCCTGCTCGCCCAAAGGAGCTCGAGGAGGCGTCGGCCCCCAGACCACCGGACGCCGATCCAGGGGGCCCTCCGGCCCCACCATCCCCGCTAGCCCGGCCGCCTGCACAGCTCGACAGCCTCCCGTCCCCATTGTCGGGACCCGACGGAGTTTCCCGTCTCCGACAATGACGCCATTTCTGTCAGAGGAGAAACTCACAGCGAGCCGGGCGCCGGCCGCCCTCCTGCCCGAGAGCCTGCGCGCCGCCCCGGCAGCGCCCCCTCCGAAGGGCCGCGCGCCCCGAGTCCGGGCGGGCGCGAGCCGGGCCTGGGGGAGCACGGCAGGGGCGGCGGACCGGCCGCGCGGGCCGCGGGCTGCAGCGACCCGCCGCAGAGCCTCGGCCCACGTCCCGCTCCGCGACGGACACCCGACCAGCGGGCGCGGGATCCGCGGGCTCGGCAGGGCGCCCCCGCCGACCCGGGCCCCCCGCCGCGGCCGGGGGAGCCGCGGCGCCGAGCGTGCGGCCGCCAGGCTGGGGGCGCCTCGGACTCGGCGGGGCGGGGGGCGGGGAGCTCCGCGGAGGCCGAGGCCCCGAACCGCGGGGCCCGGGGAGACCGCCGGAGCGACCTTCCACGGCTCCTCGCCGGGCCCGGTGGTCCCTTCGAGACCCCTTCACGAGACCGCGGAAGCCTCCGGAAACGTCCCTACCTTCCTCGGAGGCGAGCTCCGACCCTGGCACGGCCGGAGTCCCCTCGTCTGCTCCCCCCTAAAACCAGCAGGCCCGGGGGAGCGATGGGGGAAGAAGGGCGGCGGGTCCAGCGGCGGCCGAGGCTGAAGCTCCGGCTCCTCCTCCTCCCGCGGCGGCGACTGGTACCTTTGTTTGGCGGCCGCTCGGGCTCCCTCGCTGGGGGGAGGGGGACGGCGAAAAATCTCTCCGGGACCGGAGGTCCGGGCCCCCAGTCGCGCTGCCCTCCAGAGGACGGCGGCGACAGACCCTCTGCGGCTCCCTCCGAGCCAAAGTCCAGGCGGTGGCCGTGGCAGCGGCGAGCTTGAGCTGAAGAGTCTCCCTCCGCTCCGGCGCCCGAGCTCCTCACTCCGGACTCGACTGACGGGCAAACATCGCTTCCCCCCCTACCCCAAGTCCCCCCCTTCCCTCCTTTCTCCCCTCCCCTAGACTTTTTTCCCCCTCCCCTACCTCTTTCCCGGATGGCTTCTTAGACGACCCCGGATTGGTTAGGCTTCTCTAGAACCCGCCTGGACCCTGTTCCTATTGGTCCCTGCGATACAAACAACGACGCCATTTTCCCACCAGTTCTATGGAAACAGAAAGTTACGCCTCAAAGCTCCCCGGGAAATGTAGTCCAGCCTTTCGGGCCAATGCGCGAGGCCTCGCCCCGGAGAACTGCAAGACCCGCGATGCCCCGCGCCTCCGTGAGACGGGCGGGGGGAGCGAAAGGGGGCGGAGCAACAAAGCAGAGGGGAGGTGGCAACGACGCCTGCGCAGTGTGACCGGGATGGCGCATTTTATTGCACCGAGTAATGCGGTGTCGCCGGCGGCCGAAGAGGGCGGAGAGTCCTGTGGTGAAATAGGGGGAGGTACTCATGTAGGCATCCGAGGAATCCTTACTCTGACTATAAAGTGGGAAGCTGACACTGGGTACAGTTTACTCCCGGACCCGCGGCGTGAAAGTTGTGATATCATCCTCGAACCGTGAGTGGCTGTGGTGGCGGCTTGGGGGGAACCCGGATGGGGAGGTTGGGAGGCGGAGCTGAGAGGAAAGAAAGAAAGGAGGGTGAGGACCCGGATGCTGAACCGGATTGTGTATTAATTTTCCATCCTCTGGCTGGAGGAGGAGGAGCCGCTGGGGACCCTGCGGGGCGGAAGGGGCCCTCTGGGCGGAGAGGAAGCAGGCACCTCGCCGACCCTGTGCTAGGGGAGTCGACGTCTGAGCTCTTCTGCCAAGCCTGTGTTAAAAATCTGACTCGAAGTTACTTAAATTCCCTCCCTGAGATCTCTCTGGCAGCTTTCTTCAGACCCATCATCTCCCGGAGTTGGGACGGATGCGCTCCGCAGCCGCCCTTATGTTTGTATGTCCATTTGGCTATACTGAAATCAGATCCTTCCCTTTAAAGAAAAAAAAAAAAACACTTTGCATGATATTTTCACTTTTCCATGCCGGAGTGTTCCTTGAGTTTATCCTCTAACGCATTAGAAGACACTTGAGTTGGTCCCGTCGTTCATTTCACATTTTTGAGCGCCTACCATGTGAAAAAACTGGTATGGCCCCAGCGTTCCTGAATCGGAGCATGAGACGGACAGCATGGACACACACGTCAGGGTGAAATTCCAACAGGTGTGATTGCTACTAGAGATAGTGTCACGGTGGCATGAGGATTGGAAATAGGGAGTTTGCTTTAGGGAGATGAGGGAAGGCTTTCCCGAGCAAGTGAAGATCGAGCCGAGAGCAGAAGGCTTAGCAGGAGTTAACTAAGGAAAGAACATTCCAGACAGAAACGGTATCATGTTGGAAAGACTGATGCCCGCGGGGAGCTTTTTAAAATATGAAGAACTGAGGCTGGAGGACTAGGGGTTTGACTGTCCGAACCTGACCCGCTTTGTTAGGGAGTTTTGTTCTGTTTAAGAGCCATGGGATAACGTCTAAGGTTTCCCAGTCAGAGGGGAGGTAGGGCCAGATTTGAATTTAGAAAAGGTCACAGGATGAAGAGTAGAGGAGGACTAGATGAGAGGGGCAGCTACCAGGGAGTCCAACCTGGGTATTATTGTCTCCATGGAAGAAGAGAATTTGATTTTGTGTTAATTAATATTCATCATATATTGTTTGAACAAATTTAAGGCAATTTCCCAGTTCTGAAAAAGAGTCGTTTTGAACTCTGAACAGAGGCATTCTGTGGTGGTGGTTCACTCTAAAAGTAAGTTAGGCACAACATTGTAATGAACTATATATACATCAATAAAATATTTTTAAAATTAGTAGAGTTCATGTGACACAGTAATGCCTCTTTATATTCAGGTCTCCTATGTGACAGCTAAAATTTCTAGGTGTGATAAATTGCAGTCTTTTGGGTAAAGAAAAAGAAAAAGATCAGTCAGAGATTGCCACTGTAATAAGTATTGCCACAGGGTTGTAATGTAGCAACAGTTAAACTACACAAGATAAGAAACAGATTGGTTTTCAGTACCTAGAAAAATTGAGTCTTCTACGTTTTCCCACTGTTGAGAATACTTTCATATAAACGTTTTTGGGGAAAGAAACATTAATCGACCTATTTGTTAGGCGAGTATTCTTAAACTTTCTTGAATGACCAAAGGGAAGGATGATTTTTTTAAAAATTCGTAACTCATATCTTCACTTGAAAAAAACATCAACCAAAACCCACAGAATTGAAACAGATTAGCTCTGATATCTATCCAGCTAGTCGCTAGTAATCTAGACAGAGACAAAACAGAATTATTCAAAGTTGGTCTTAGAAGATTTTTTTTCTTTTGGCCACACCGCCAAAAAGTAAGAACTTTTGTGAGATTTTATTTCCCCAACCAGAAATCCAAACCTTACCCCTGCATTGGAAGTATGGTTTCTTAACCACTGGACCACCAGGGAAGTCCATATTGATTTTTAAATTATGTGTTCTGGAGGCTGTGAAAAAGATAAACAGAATTTTTGTTCTCAACCTAGTTGAGAAGAGATGGCTACTAATTGGTTTAAATAAAATAGTGTATATATGTATATATGTGGTACATTTTTAAAATTCTACTTTTAATTCTGTTCAGTAATCTTTTACCTAAGTGATTATTCTTCCTGCATATCATCTTCTTTTTTAATCTCCTAAGAATAAGTTAATCTTTGTCAGACTTAAAACAGTATAGGTGTTATTAGGTTACTTCCAGGTGACACAGGGGTAAAGAATCAGCCTGCCAATGCAGGAGACGCAGGAGACAGGGTCAGTTCCTGGGTAGGCAAGGTCCCCTGAAGAAAGAAATGGCAACCCACTCCAGTATTCCTGCCTGGAAAATTCCGTGGACAAAGGAGCTTGGCGGGCTGCAGTCTGTGGGGTCACAAAAAATCAGACATGACTGAACACACATCAGGTTGCCAAACTGGTATTTGGATTATTTCAAAGTGTTTTCTGAACTTTTTTTACCTTGGAACATACTTAATTGTTGTTCAAGGTAGATGTAGCAGTTTTCTCTCTGGATTCATATTGCTAAAAGGATTTCCTTTGGGAAGTGCAGATTTTTATGATCATTTCATCTAGATATTCAAGAGGAGACTACAGAAAACACACCTTTCAATCCTTTAGCATGATCCTTGGGACCAAATCATTGTCCCAAGAAATGAAAGGAGACAAAGGTTAGAAACCTAAAATGTCCAGATTAGAAATGAAGACTTCCTCCCAACCACCCCCTCCAAAGATAAGAAACAGAAAAAAACAAAAACAGAAATGAAAATTCCTAATAAGAGGACAAAAGTAGCAGTAGATATTTACAAAGAGATAGTGGAGATTCAACAGTAGAGGGGGATCCTAGTAAAATTGTGAGTGCAATTTTAGAAAATATTGAAGCAGATATAAAATTCGTAATAATAAGTCACCTCGGGAATATTTTTAATAATATAATTGCACTTAGGGGACTTCCCTAGTGGTACTTGGGAAAGAATCTGCCCACCAGTGCAGGGGACACTGATTCGATCCCTGGCCCAAGAAGATCACACATGCCAGAGGGCAGCTAAGCCCATGCGCCACAACTAAACCCACATGCCCTGGAGCCTGTGCTCCACGACCAGAGAAGCCACCACAGTGAGAAGCCCATGTACCACAAGGAAGAGTATCCGCCGCTTGCCACAACTAGAGAAAGCCCACGCACAACGAAGACCCAAAGCAGCCAAAAATTAATAAATTAACTAATTTAAAAAAAACTTCTTTTATAATTGCACTCAAGTTAGTGCATGTCTTAATCAGAGTGTCTAAAATGGATTGTGAAGAAAATGCATAAAAGAATTTTCTCCTTATATTCTCCTTACGTTTCAACTGTACATTTGACCCTTGAACAATGTGAGTTTGAACTGCTCCAGTTCCACCTATACTCATTTCTTTTTATAATATATACTACAGTATTACAAGATTTGTGGTTAGACTTGAATCTGCATGCAGAACCAGGGATATTGAGGTTCAACTGTAAAGTATTGATAGTACTCAAGATTTTCAACTGCAGAGAGGAGGGTATTGGTGCCCGAACCCCAGTGTTGTTTAAGGTCACGTGTATAAAAATACTCATTTTAGTGCTCTTAGAAAAAAAAGTATGTTTTCTAATTTATATGATCAATCAAATATAGAAGTATCTAATTCTGTGGATTTGTTTTAAAAGGTTTCATAGGTGTAGAATTTTCACTTAAAATCAAACTGAAAGTCTACTTTTACTAAAACATCTTGAAATACAAACTTTTTTCCACTTTGATACTTAATTATGTCGTCTTTGTTTCTCCTTTTTTACAGATCAGCTTTGAAATCTAAAAACAATGGAGAAGACTCAAGAAACCGTCCAAAGAATTCTACTAGAACCTTACAAGTACTTACTTCAGTTACCAGGTAACAGTTTAGTCATGATTCATATAGGGTCATTTATATAGTGTAGTGGTCATTTAAATATCAGCATACAGAAAAGGTTAGAATTGCCAGCTCTTGAGACTTTCTATTTAAGAAGATATATATAAGGAAAATAATTACGAACTGTTACAATTTTTTTTTCTTAAAAGGGACATTTTTAAGGCACCTCTTTAAAAATACCCTATTTTATAACATAACTTAAAAATCCTTAAAACATTTGAGTATCTCATTAGAAACTGTATCTTTTATGGATGCCACACATTTTTATTCCCTATTGTTTTGATATTAGGGGATGTTATGCCAATTTGTATGCCAACAAAAAGCTACACTTAACCTTTTATTTCTTGGCTGTGGTGGGTCCTCATTGCAGTGCGTGGGCTTTCTCTAGTTGTGGCAAGCAGGGGCTACTCTTCAACGAGATGCAGGCCTCTCACTGCAGTGGTTTCTCTTGTGGAGCACGGACTCTAGGCGCATAAGCTAAGTAGTTGTGGCCCACGGGTTTAGTTGCTCCACGGCATGTGGAATGTTTCCCGACCAAGGATCGAACCAGTATTCCCTGCATTGCAAGATGGAACTTTGGCCGCAGACCAGCAGGGAAAGCTCAGACAGCATTTCTTACGCTACTAGTTCCTGTAAGAGACAAATAGCAATACGTTCAAAGCACATTACTTGGAAGCATAACCTAAATTATTCCTCTACAAAGATGATTCACTTGGACATGGCTTAATTATATGTATGTGCTTGTTTTATTTTGCTAATTTTTTTCCCTTGGCTTTTCTGAGAAGTGATAGTAGCAAGTAAAAACTCATGCATTTGATAAATGTGGCTTCTCATAATAAAAATTCAAACCAGTTAGAGGTGAAAAGTTGGGAATTGCCTGGCAATCCAGTCGTTAGGACTCTGCACTTTCACTGCCAAGGACCTGGGTTTAATCTCTGACATCCCACAAGGCATGCAGTGTGGCCCCCAAAAAAGAAGGTGATGAGTTGACAACCATAGGAAGATCTATTTAGCTCACAGTGTGTCTCAGCTATAGTGTAGTGATGATCTCAACTCAGTCACAATTAAAACTTTTTATTTCTGTTCCAAAGTGCACACCTGGGCTTGCCAGTGCAGGAGACGTGAGTTCGATCCCTGATCTGGGAAGATAACTGAGTGCCACAGAGCAACTAAGCCCATGTGCCAGAACTATTGAGCCTGTGCTCCAGAGCTCTGTAACTGCAGCCCCTGCGGCCCTTGTGCCCTAGAGCCCATGCTGAGCAGCAGAGGGGTCAGCACAGTGAGAAGCCTGCACACCGCAACTGGAGAAAAGCTCACGCAGCAACAAAGACCCAGCACAGCCAAAAATAAATGAAACATTTTAAAATGAATAAAGTGCACTTTTCTTGATGAGCATACCTCGGTGGGAATTAGGGCATTTCTCTTCTTTATGAGCTGGGGGAGGGCAAGTGTGATTGTCCAAAGCCAGAAGAGTGGTAGCTCTGCCTCCACCTTGGAAACCATCATGATTAGCGATATTTCTACTCGAGCAGACTGTAATGGAGACACACTTGCTAACGTCAGTGCTTCAGAAGCATGGGGGAGAGACAAGTGGAGAATGCAAGCGAACATTGCCAACTGTTCAAGAAAAAGCCAAGAGACTGCTTTTGGGTGACATTTATTCAGCTGCCAGTAGCTTCACTTATTTTAGGGTCTCGAATTGAGAAAGGTCACACTGTTTTCTCCTGAACTCTCCCCGCCTATTGCTGGGCTCATTTTGTTACAAGCTGGCAAACACTGGTTGGAACTGGGCTACCGTAAAATATCCCAGTTATCAGTGATGATAACTACCATCACCCCGTGTCTCCTACTCCACTACTGTACAAAGCAAGAACTGCTGTAATTATATTTTAATAATAATGCTTACCTACCTAATGAACTACTTCAGTAGCTTTGTTTTAATCCTCATTATTCGGAAGTAATGTTTTAGGCTTTTAGATAACATATTTAAGACTCATTAGGTATCCTGTCTTTTTTTTTAATCAAATATACTCTTGCATTCATGAAACTAAAGAAACAGGAAACTGTGTTATGCATGAAATATTTTTCACAGAGAGCTTCAGGGTTACTAAAGTGACTTAAAAGTGGGCAAGACCACTTATTGTAAAGTTACTCTTATTAATAAAAGGTTATAATAATAATTTTTGACATTAGGGTGTTCTGAAATTAGTGAAGTATTAATAGAATGACTTGTATGTATGTTTGTTTATTTACCTATGCAGAAGTGTAGGTCCCCAGGCCTTTGCGGTTGGAAGCCGAGGAAGAAGTAAGCGTGCAGAAAGGGAGTTAGTAATGTTAAGGTCTTAAAGAGGAAGCAGTCATTATTGTAATATTAGAACCTGAAAACAAAACCTGAGTGTGTGTAAATTAAGCCATTCATTTGACTGTTTTCCAAATACATTCTGAGATGAAAGCGGAAATGTGATGGTACATTGCTTCCCTGTTCTTCATTTTCTAAAGAAAATGAAGCTTGGTTTTTTAAAGCGATGAAATTACTTTGCACAAGTGTGTGTTCTCGTAGCCCAGATTGACCTTTGTCAAACTGGAAAATACATCAGAAGCCAAGGGTATAATTGCTGCTCAAACCATGTTCGCCTGAAGAGCTAATAGAGGACACTACTTGCAGAACGCTAAGAGAGCCTTCCCTTTTAGACTTCTCACAGAAAGGGAAACTGTTTTCCATTTGGGTATGTGATGCTGCTGCTGCTGCTGCTGCTGCTGCTGCTGCTGCTGCGTCACTTCAGTCGTGTCCGACTCTGTGCGACCCCACCAGGCTCCGCCGTCCCTGGGACTCTCCAGGCAAGAACACTGGAGTGGGCTGCCATTTCCTTCTCTGATGTGTGAAAGTGAAAAGTGAAAGTGAAGTCGCTCAGTCGTGTCCGACTCTTAGCAACCCCATGGACTGCAGCCCACCAGGGTCCCCCGTCCATGGGATTTTCCAGGCAAGAGTCCTGGAGTGGGGTGCCATTGCCTTCTCCAGGATATGTGATGAGGGTGTATGTATTCACTTGTTTGGATGATTGGTACAGAGAAAAACAGATAGGACTCAGAAAATACTGTTTTTGTTTACTGAAACTTTTTATGTAACTGTTTCCCTGAAGCCTAATCTGAAATTAGGATGTTACTGTGCATTCACTTTAGCAGGAAGCTCATAAAACATTTTTGTTAAATGAACTGATTGTGGTTTTTAGCTACCGTTTCTTTATATCTGGGCTAAAACAGCTTCTGGAGGTGACTATTAACCAAAGACCTCTCTTGAGCTTTCTGTGTAAGGAAAAAGTAATATTGAAAAACTAATGGCCCCAGTCAAAATAAAGAAGTTAACTTTTGACTAAACTCAGGATGTTAAAAAGGAATACTTCATGGGATGGTAATCTTACTTTTTGCTTGAAAAGATACAGAGCTATCCAGTCTCTAAAATCTTAAAGGAAAAGTGGATAATTTTAAGAGGTCATTTTATAAGGTAATTCAGCAGCAAAGTACCTTTACTTAGAAATACCTATAGTTATGTATGGGGTGGATAAACAACAGGGTCCTGCTCTGTAGCTCAGGGAACTACATTCAGTATCCTATGATAAACCATAATGGAAAAGAACATTAAGAAAGAATGTATATATATGTGTAACTGAATCACTTTGCAGTACAGTAGAAAGGTAACACATTATAAATCCACTATATTTCAATTGAAAAACTACAATAAATGCCTGTAGTCTCTGAAATAGGCTAATTAACTACCACTGACTAGACTGTCTCCCTTTTCAAAAGAAGGAATGAATTAGATCTGAATTCCTTGAAAGCCATTCCATTCCAAAATTGTTGCTATAAGTTAAGATGAAAGGAGTGGGCTCACTGATGGGCCACTGGAATACTATAAATCTCTTTCACCTGCCTTAATTTTAAAAGGTTATGTGTCTTTAGGATAGGAGTTTTAGCAGTAGGGACCCAGCAGTAGGCGATAAGCTCTATAGTAGGTAATGGATTGGTGGGGCTGGATTTATCAAGTCTTACTAGTTTTAGAAGAAGGTTATGAATGTGTTTCTTATAATTAAAATATTAATTTATTGCCAAATTGTATTCTTTAAATGCAGGTAAACAAGTGAGAACCAAACTTTCACAGGCGTTTAATCATTGGCTAAAAGTTCCAGAAGACAAGCTACAGGTATTTAGGCAATTCTGACTTCATTCTCTTTTTTTAGTATATATTTATTTATTTCTGGCTGCATCGGGTCTTAGTTGCGGCTCACAGCATCTTTGTTGCAGTGGTCTCCAGTTGTGGCACAGGCTTAGTTGCCCCGCATCATGTGGGGTCCTGGTTCCCTGACTAAGGACTTATTACACAAATCCTGAACTGAAGCATTCTTAGCCACTGGACCGCCAGGGACGCCTCTCTAACCTCATTCTTAATCCCAAGAAATTAATAGATACCATGTAAAAATACTCCTAGCTCTTAACTCAGTTTAATGATCATGCACTATTTCTATCGAGGTCTCTAGATAGTAATTAATTGTAAAAACTAAGACACCTGACACTGATAATCTGTTACATAATAAGTATTGATAAGCTCTTTTGAATAATTCAAATAAAATGAAATTTTTCAATTGTATTTCTTACTAGATTATCATTGAAGTGACAGAAATGTTGCATAATGCCAGTTTACTCATCGACGATATTGAAGACAACTCCAAACTCCGACGTGGCTTTCCAGTGGCACACAGTATCTATGGAATTCCATCTGTCATCAATTCTGCCAATTATGTATATTTTCTTGGCCTAGAGAAAGTCTTAACCCTCGATCACCCGGATGCAGTAAAGCTCTTTACCCGCCAGCTTTTAGAACTCCATCAGGGACAAGGCCTAGATATCTACTGGAGGGATAATTACACTTGTCCCACCGAAGAAGAATATAAAGCAATGGTGCTGCAGAAGACAGGGGGACTATTTGGATTAGCAGTAGGTCTCATGCAGTTGTTCTCTGATTACAAAGAAGATTTAAAACCACTGCTTGATACACTTGGGCTCTTTTTCCAAATTAGGGATGATTACGCTAATCTACACTCCAAAGAATACAGTGAAAACAAAAGCTTTTGTGAAGATCTAACAGAGGGAAAGTTCTCATTCCCTACTATTCATGCTATCTGGTCGAGGCCGGAAAGCACCCAGGTGCAGAATATCTTGCGCCAGAGAACCGAAAACACAGATATTAAAAAATACTGTGTACATTACCTTGAGAATGTAGGTTCCTTCGAATACACTCGGAATACTCTTAAAGAGCTTGAATCTAAAGCCTATAAACAAATTGATGCTCGTGGTGGGAACCCTGAGCTAGTAGCTCTAATAAAACACTTAAGTAAAATGTTCAAAGAAGAGAATGAATAATGTTAAGCCATTCTCGACTAGGCCTGATCCTTAGCTGACTTTTTTTTTTGTCCTTTATCCTATTACCTTTTAAAAAAATTGGACCAAGCTGTTAGTCTCCAAAAATTGAGTGATGATGATGTAAGGTGGTTTTAATTTAGAATCCCTGTGTAAAGATAATCATCATAGTACAGAGTTGTAGGAATCAAAAGGAGCCACATTTAAACAAGTCTGATTTGAATGTCAGAATGTGCTATGTTGGGACCTTGTGGCCAGTGCTGCCTCACATGTTCTGTAGATTCTGTCAATAAAAGACTTCAGCTTCCAGGAACTTTTATCCACATACTTCCTAACTCTACTGCATGGGCAGTTCACAATTCATCTACCCCATTTCTGAGCCATCAACTACTTGGGACCAGTTTCTATAGCTCACTGGCCCCAGAGATAACAGGAACTCTTCTTTCTTCCCAAATGTTGTTCCTTAGAATAACTCATTCTCCTCCCTGGAAATTTCCTTACTTCCATGAAGAAGCTGACCCTGAAGGTAAGCTTTCTGGCCCTTTGTTTCAACTCGTTTTTTCCTTCCTCCCTATCCAGCAAATTCTGCTGTTTTAACCAAGGAGTCTTCACTGAATGAAGTTTACACACTAGCCCAGATACCTTTTTCCTTCTAATGTAACTTGCTACACACGTGCTCAGTGCTCTGTCGTGTCTTGACTCTTTGCAACTCTATGGGTTGTAGCCTTCCAGGCTTCTCTGCCCATGAAATTTTCCAGGCAAGAATACTGGAGTGGCTTGCCATTTCCTTTTCAAGGGATCTTCCTGACCCAGGGATCAAACCTGAGTCTCCTGCACTTCCTGTGTTGCAAGCAGATTCTTTCCCACTGAGCCAGCAGGGAAGGCCTAATGTAACTTCCGCCTCAAAACTAGTGTCTGGTTATAGCGGTATCTTTCCATTTGGGAAAAAAGAAGAGGTACATGCAACAAGTATTTTAGGAAGGAGTCTTTAAACCTTTCTTAGTAGTAAAAACCATAAAAGAGTTGTTGGCTCACCTCAAGTCAAAAGCTGGGGGAACTGACCTTTTCCTTCCCACACACATCACTAACCACCCCCACCAAAGGCAATCAGTTGCTTGAATGGAAAAAGGAAGTAGGCCTCTTTAATCTCTATGATTAAAGCAAAGAAAAGAGTTAACCTGAGAGCCAAAGTATCCAAAGGCTAGACTCAGGCACAATTAGCTTTATAGTGCCTTAACCGTGACTATCCCTTTGTTTCCTTTTAAATCCTAAGCTCCTGGAACAATCTTGTGGCCCAAGAGCTATGAAGAAAAAGAGACTCTAGTTTCTGTAGTAAGAGATGTCACTGACATCCAAAAGTTTGTATTTCTCAGTAACATTACATTTGGCTTGATGTACAATGTGTTAGGTCAAATTACCATTTCCTTGTGTGAGAAATTCTCACCAAAGCACTCAGCCTAAGTCTTTTTTGAAAAAGTTAGGTATTGCTTTTACTAACTTAAAATTTGAATCTTCCGTTTTAATTAATCCAAGGAAGCCTCTTCTGAAAATCAGATATTTGTGCTGCCCTACAGATGTTTGAACTTTATTTTTATGAACCTATAACTTAAACTGGATTACTCAGAAAGATCTTATGCTAACTATATCGACAAATTACCTGTAAGTATAAAGATTGCTTAAGTAGGTTATTCCTTACCTAATCAAATTAATTTGGGCCTGGTACAACTCATGATTCTTTTGTCATTTTTATCTTGCTTTTCATTGACAGAAATGCTTGGCAAAGAGTTGTGTATTAAATAATCAAAAATTTTTTCACTTGAACTGTAGTCATGGTGGTTGTTAACACAGATGAAAACGAAATTGATTTTTATTTGTTGGCAAAATCAAAAGAATGAAGGCTAGTTATGTTGACAGAAATGACTCTGACCTCAGCAAGATTTTAAATAAATCAGTTTGCCGCACTGTCAGCTTCCTGAGTTGTCTTCTTCTCTTCCTAACCTATGCTTTGTAGTCATTCACTTCAGGGACCCTTTCAAGAGCTTTCTCCAGTCACCTCCCTCCTCTCTTTAGGCCCTACCTGTCCTGCCAGTTCCCAGGATGAATCCAAGGTTCTCATGCTTTGCCCTTCCCATGTGGCCTAGTGCTACTAGGGGGATGTTTTCAAAACCTGTATTGCAGCCATTGCAAGTTAGTGTATTAAAGCCTCAAAAGCCCCCTTTTATTTTCCATCTAATCCTGATGAAGATTGAAAATCTCAATCTAGCACCCCAGCTTCTACATTCTTCTCCCATTTAAATGTAAACTCTTCTTGGCTTTCCTCTGCTGTACTACTTTAGGTCTGTCTTCAAATAGTCTGCCTTCATCTCAAGTTGTTTGTCCTCCTACCCTCAGCCAAACAAGCTCTCCTGTTGTTCATTCCCTCCTTTCCTGTCTCTTGAGGGCCTGTTTCATTCCCTACCTTATATCCTCAAGATTTATCCATTGGCTCTTTTTTAAACATTATACCGAGAGGAAAGAAAGAGGGAAGAAAATGTCCATTTGTGAAGTTTCTACTAGGCACCCCCTGTTTTATGTTTTTCCCTTCGAGCACTTACTGAACAGAGCCAGGGCCTTGAATACAGATCAAAGCACTTTGCTCTTCTGTTGGCTTCCCATTCTGTATGCACATGTAAATATGTTTTAAGTTTAGAAAGCACTGATGCATTATACTAAACAGTTCCCTTCCTATAACCTCTACCCACTCGAGTCTGTCCAATACACTCCAAAGCTGTCTTTCCAAAACGCAAATCTGATTGTATCATTCCCATGTATTAAATTCTCTGAATCCCCAATACTGCCATCTATAAATTCCTTGGCATATAAGGCTTGCCAAACTCATCTCTCCAACCAACTTTACCATATTTTCTAATATTTTACTCTCCCCACACACCTTATTCTCTGCAGAAAATAGTGCTCATCATTGTTGAGATATTCCTGTTTTTCATTGAGTTCATTTAGAATATTTCTTGAGTGCCTAATGACAAATACTATCACTTAGCCTCATGTGATTTTCCTGTAATGGAGACTGGACAGTAAATAGCCAATTACTAAACTGTATTGTTAATGCTGGAATCAGAACCCCTAATTACATGTCTGCTTCTCCCATTGGATTAGAGACTCATTAAGGGCAAGGACTGTGACTTATTCACCCTCCTATTCTCAGTAGCACTTAATAAATATTTATGAATGAATAAATCGACTTGAAACCAATCTCCCACCTCTCAGGGGTTCCATTAAATATAATGTATGTAAAAAGGTACCACAAACTTCAAATGTTAGCTTTTATGTTAATGTGGTTCTTCTACCTCTATTTATTCTTATTGAATGTTTTTCCTTCTGAAAGCATTTCTAGACTGTTTACTTTCAGTTCTGTCCATAATTACCATTGTGTCAGAACCCTGACCTTATATTCAAGTCCTTTATTTTTAAACTACGTATTCATCTGAGTTTTCTGTTAGCTTGAAATCAACACATTTAAAATCAACTTAGACCTCCCTTCTTATCCCTTTACCAACCAAAATGATGGAATGAAACTGCTTCTACCTCTGCCTTTTCTGTCACCATTGTCTTTTCTTTATACCCTCACCCCCAATCCTACCCTCGATTTTTTGGCCTTAGTTCTCCAACCAAGAATCGAACTCAGGCCACCTGCAGTGTAAGTGCAGAACCCTAACCACTGGATCGCCAGGCAAGCCCACCATTGTCATTCTTAGAGTGATCCAGTAGTATCTTTGATTTATTACTTGGCCTTGCCTCCTCTCTGGTCCCCCCAAGACTTGTCCTTTGAGGTGTCTCTTTTCTACCTCTCTACATTTTCACTTCCTTTTCATTTTCACTATGGTACTTACAACAACGTTTATGGCCATTCATGCAGGGCTGATATTTGTTGGTGGGAAAACAGAAGAGAACTCATGATAATGAGCCCCACAATAATACAAACTCAGACATGATACAGTTGGCATTTGGCTCCCTAACCTCCCACCATCTCCAGTTGAATATGTCTTAGAATAATACAACCTCAGGTTTTATGTGATTGAATATATTGGACCTTACAGTTGTATGGCAGAATTTTACAATACTCTTGGTAAAGATTGTGATAGTGCAATAAGCAAAGATTTACACCATTAGAATTTTCAGTAGAAATAGAAATTTCAGTATTAGCCTGTTAGTTAAAGTTAATTGTGTAGAATGAATGCTTAATGGGCATCTTGTCATAGAAATATCTGGGAGGCATTTGCAGCACTGCCTGCCATGGCATGCGCATATAGAGCACTGTGCTTCAGGAGAATGACCAGTTTATTACCTTTGAACTATATTTGTTACTGTCCACAAAATATATCTGAAGATTGGAAAATTGGTATAATGAGTAATGGAAGCTATTTAGACCTCAATGGGCAAAGCAGTACTAATGGTAAGCTGCCAAAGTAATTTATAAATCTCCACAAAACTTGTGAAGTCACACAGTATGAAGTGTAAAATCGGAATAGTTAAATACTTGAAAAGTAAAAAAATGTCAAGAGATTTAGTTTTAGTAAATTCTAACAGCTGTCCATATTTCATAAGAAATAAATGATTTATTGAAGTCGACAGATTAATTAACCATAAAGAATTAGACAAACCAAAAAAACCTGAAAATGAAGCAGATTATTCAAACAAGGCAAACTAGCTATTCCAAGAGACAAACCAATGGATTTTCTAATACATTTTGTGAACATGCATTTGTGATTTGATAAGAGACATAGAAGTGTAATTTTTTTCTTTTCTTTTTTGGCTGCACTATGCAACATGTGAGATCCTAGTTCCCCTACCAGGGATAGAACCCGTGCTCCCCTGAAGTGGAAGCATGGAGTCTCAACCACTGAACCAACAAGGAAGTCCTGAAAGTGTAATTTTTTTAAAGTTTGTTCAATTTATTACATCTTGAAACTTGGCCATTTAAGTTTACAAAGCTCTGAATTGGAGATGAAGAAAAATAGCATTCACTACATGACTTAGCACTAAAGATATAAAGCGTACTATTTTAGATATGATTATAAGGCTTAGAAAAAATTTGAGTATAATTGCTGATAGTTGAGAAGAAACTAAGGATTTAGCACCGTAAAGACTGTTATTTAGGAGAAGTCTTCAATTTATTGAGGCCACAAGTCACCTATGATTATCAATTTAATGAGGAAGTTGTTGGGAGAATTTAGTGCAGTTTACTGTGTTACATAACTGGGACAGGATATCATTTAGCTAGTGAATGCTACAACAAACAAAAGATCAAACCAATAATTTCCTCTTGCCTTGGATATCATCATAGCATATATGGATAATTAATGTTACCAGCTTGTTTTACTGGAATCCCCTCTTCTTTCAGTCCATGTTGCACACAACGCCAAAGTAACCTTAATTTGCTTTCATTTTGTGCCTCTGTTCATAAATCATTTCCTTATATGATAAACACTAGTTTCACAGCCAAAGCTCCCTATAATCTGTTTCTCATTTTATCTCCCACCATCCCTTCACTTGGGTTAAGCCCGACTGTCCACTCTTGCCCATTAACATTAAACACAGTCCCACCTCCTTCATGCTTGTACTCATATCCTTGTTTCTGAAACGTCCTCCTGCCACCCATCAAATCTGCTCTACCTCTAAAGCCTAACTGAAGATTCTTGTTTCAAATCAAAATGTCTTTATACTAATAAACAATGTAAATAGATGAAACAAAACACTCCCACCATTCAGATAAAAAATGAGTCAGAGGATGGCCTTAGCGAAGTACCTAGTAGAGATCCTCCAATGCAAAGCTTAAACATGGTCATTAAGTTAATAAGTAGCCACTAAATGGCGTATGATTGACTCAATAAAGAGTCTTTTTGTTACTCTCAGCAGACCCATTGCTCTCCTATAGTAAGTGAGGTGCTGACTCCTTTGTGGAACAGCAGGAAAACATTTCTTTAAAAGGGATATGTAACAGTGTTTCTCCAACTTGAATACTGTACCATCTGCTTTAAAGGAAAATTATCCTGGGCCTCTACTTTCAACCTAGGTTTTTTTTTTGTTAACATGACTGTGGGCTCAGTCATGTCTGACTCTTTGTGACCCCATGGACTGTAGTCTGCCAGGCTTCTCTCTTCTTGGGATTGTCCTGGCCAGAATACTGGAGTGGGTTGCCATTTCCTCCTCCAGGTAATCTTCCCAACCCAGGGACTAGACCCATATCCTGCATTGTGGGCAGAATTAGACTTAGGACCACTGTGTCACCAGGGAAGCGTGTTACACTGTTAACATGTGTAATATCATAAGCTCCTACCAGGGACACCTTTGTTGTTAATTAGCCATTCTCCTATCCTAATTCTACCTGATCATATTCCTGTTTCCTTTTGGTGAATTATGTCTTGCCAGCTGTTTACAGCCAAGGTACCCTGCCTTTGAATATGGAAGCCAAAGGATCCTAGGAGGTTGCTGTCTCCTTCCGCTCACTGCCCAGCTATAGTTGAAAGGTGATACATGACCTTTCAATCACCTTACATCACCTTTCAATCATGTATCATGATTGAGATCAAACCAGTCAATTGTAAAGGAAATCAGTCCTCAGTATTCATTGGATGGACTGATGCTGAAGCCAAAACTCCAATACTTTGGCCACCTGATGCGAAGAACTGACTCGTTTGAAAAGACCCTGATGCTGGGAAAGATTAAAGGCAGGAGGAGAAGGGGATGACAGAGGATGAGATGGTTGGATGGCATCACCGACTTGATGGACATGAGTTTGAGCAAGCTCCAGGGGTTGGTGATGGACAGGGAAGCCTGCCATGCTGCCATCCATGGGGCTGCAAAGAGTCAGAGATGACTGAGCGACTGAACTGAAATGAACATGACCTAATCCTAACCAGCTGGATTCTGTCTCCATTCTTGAGTGGAGAAAACTGTTGGAGTTCATTCACCTGCTAGGAATCTGACCAAGTAACTAAATAGTACCTGCTGTTTTGGTTCTTTTCCAGTTCTTGCTCTGTCTTGTTCCAGTTCTATCTTGGTTCTTTGTTCTCAACCTGAACCCGGTGCTCCAACCCTCCTGTTACACTGTGAGCTATTTAGTGTCCTCCCAGTATATCCCCTTTGTTCTTAAATTAGTCAGATCTCCAGCTTATGGCTTCCCAATTGTCCTTAAAGCCCCAAATCCTAACTCAAGCACTTTCCTACCTTAAGATCTTTGGATTCCTTTTGCTTCGATTGCTCTTCACCAGGATTGTGGTATAGCATTTTTTTTTTTAAATCACTTAGAGCTTAACTTATATCTGCTTCCTCAGAGAGGTCATTCTTGAACACCGAATGTTAAGTAGCCACCCCTGAAAAATTATCTGCTTAGGACTTTATGATATTTCTTGCGTATTGCTTTTATGACTTTAAAAATGTTCAATATTTGAATATATAATACAGCCCCAAGCTTCAAAAGTCGGTGTACAGTGAAAAGTCACTCTTGCTACTCTGATTTTCAGTCTCTGTCCCTCAGTTCCTACCCTAGAGATAATCTACACAAATACTTTTCTTTTATTCCGTTCTTTTTCACACAATTGGTAACTTACTATAGTTTCTTAAACAACCTTGTGTTTTCTCTTCCTGTATCTTGTAAAGTTTAGTTGCTCAGTCAAATCCAATTCTTTGCGACGCTATGGACTGTAGCTCACCAGGCTCCTCTGCCCATGGGATTCTCCAGGCAAGAATACTAGAGTGGGTTGCATGCCCTCCAGGTGGTCTTCCCAGCCTAGGGATTGAACCCAGGTCTCCCACATTGCAGGCAGATTCTTTACTGTCTTAGCCACTAGGGAAGCCCCAATGTCCATGCTAGGCAGCCACTCATCTACTTTCTGTGTCTATAAAGTTGCCTCTTCTGAATGTTTCATATAAATGGAATCAGACTATATGGCCTTTTGTGACTGGCTTCTTTCACTTAGCATAATGTTTTCAAGATTCATCCATACTATATCATAACTTCAATCATTTTTAAGTCTGAATTAGTTTATCGTATGAAAATACCATATTTTGTTTTATCCATCAGTTGGTGGACCTTTGAGTTATTTTTACTTTTTGGTTTTTATAAATAATGCTGCTATGAACATTTGTATATGAGTTTTTCTGTGGATATATGTTTTCATTTCTCTTGGGTAATATTATGGACTGAAAGTTTGTGTTCCCCCCAAATTTATATGTTTAAGCCTCAACCTTCAGTATTTCTGTATTGGAGATATGATCTTCATGTAAGTAATTAAGGCTAAATGAGGTCATAAGGGTGGGGACTTGATCCAATAGAATTAATTTTCTTACAAGAAGAGACTCAAGAGAGCCCTGTTCTATCTTTACACCATGTGAAGACACAGAAAGAAGGCAGCCACCACAAACCAGGAAGAGAGCCCTCACCAGGAACCAGCTCACCTGGTATTCCCAACTCTTTAAGAGTTATCCACAGTTTGTTATGATCCACACAGTCAAAGGCTTTAGCATAGTCAATGAAACAGAAATATATGTTTTTCTGGAGTTTCAGATTCCAGAGGGAAAAAAGATAAGCTGTGAGAGAAAAACAATTCTGTTGTAAAAGCCACTCAATCTGCATATTTTATTATAGCAACCCAAGCCAACTAAGAAAGTTAAATACTCAGCTGAGTCACGTAGTACATTTGTTCCACAGGACTGGAAGGAGTCAGTCCTCATTCCAGTTCCCAAGAAGGGCAGTACGAAAGAATGTTCAAACCTCTGGACAGTTGCACTCATCTCCCATGCTAGTAAGGTTATATTCAAAATCCTCCAAGTTATGCTTCAGCATTATATGAACCGACAACTTCCAGATGTTCAAGCTGAGTTTAGAAAACATAGAGGAACCAGAGATCAAATGGCTAACATTTTCTGGATCATAGAGAAAGCAAGGGAATTCCAGAAAAACATCTACTTCTGTTTCATTGATTGCACTAAAGCCTTTGACTTTGTGGATCATAACAAACTGTGGATAACTCTTATAGAGATGGGAGTACCAGACCACCTGAACTATCTCCTAAGAAATCTGTATCCGGGTCAAGAAGCAAGAGTTAGAGCCCTGTATGAAACAACTGACTGGTTCAGGATTGAGAAAGAAGTATAACAAGGCTGTTTATTGTTTCCCTGTTTATTTATACACAGAGCACATCATGTGAAAGGCCGGGCTGGATGAGTTACAAGTTTGAATCAAGACTGCTGGGAGAAATATCAACATCCTCATATGCGGATGATACCACTCTAATGGCAGAAAGCAAAGAGAAACTAAAGAGCCTCTTGATGAGGGTGAAGGAGGAGAGTGAAAAAACTGGTTTAAAGCTCAATATTAAAAAAGCTAACATCATGTCATCCAGTCCCATCACTTCATGGCAAATAGAAGGAGAAAAGGTGGAAGCAGTGACAGATTTCCTCTTCTTGGGCTGCCAATGGTGATTGCAGCCATGAGATTAGAAGATGACTGCTTTTTGGCAGGAAAGCTATAACAAACCTAGACGTGTGCTAAAAAGCAAAGACATCACTTTGCCGACAAAGGTCCATATAGTCAGGGCTATGGTCTTCCCAGTAGTCATATGTGGATGTGAGAGCTGGACAAGAAACAAGCCAGAGTGCTGAACTGTGGTTCTGGAGCAGATTTTTGAGAGTCCCTTGGAAAACAAGGAGACCAAACCTGAAGGAAGGAAAGAAATCAACCTTGCATACACTTTGGAAGGACTGATGATGAAGCTGAAACTCCAGTACTTTGGCCACCTGATGTGAACAACTGATTCATTGGAAAAGACCCTGATGCTAGGAAAGATTGAAGGCAGAAGAAGAGGGCAACAGAGGATGAGATGGTTTGGATGGCATCACCGATTCAATGGACATGAACTTGGGCAAACTCAAGGAGGTGGTAAGGGACAGGGAAGCCTAGCGTGCTGCAGCTCATGCAATGGTGAAGAATCAGACATGACCTAGCGACTGAATAACAACAACAATGAATTTATTAAATCACAGTTCAGTGATTTAATGTGGCAAAGCCAACTGTATACCTTAAGTATATAGTAGCAAACTAATTTTTAAGATTTTTTTTCTCCCTCTATTTTTTTTGTTTTCTTTTTTAGCCATGTTGTGTGGTATGTGGAATCTTAGTTCCCTAACCAGGGATCAAACCTGTGCCCCCTGCAATGGAAGAATCATGGAGCCTTAACTACTGGACCGCTATTTTCCTCTATTTTTTCATTTAGTTGTAAAAAGGTACTCAAGCCGTTTTGTGCTTTCTTGCCTCAGGAAAATATTATGGTGATAAAGCTAAAAGAAGTCTCTTGTAAGACACTAACCTTTCTGAATTAATTTTTCTACAACCTGAGCCTGTTAAAGAGATCAGGTTAGGTGTACTGGAGGGAGAGGCAAAGAAAAGGAGCAGAGACTTTAAGGGCAAACAGAACAGAGGAGAGAGGAGAGGTTCCTGGGAAGGGAACAAAAAGCCAGAAGTTCCCATGGTTGTTGATGGTACTCAAGTAGTTGAGCAATACTTCACAGAAGATGAACTAGATAATAACATTCCCCCTCTCTTCCTGTGACAGGGCAGCAGAAAGGTGTCAAGCTTTGAGGGATCATTATGGGCTTCAACAATAAACCTGCCAATGGTGTCTATGATGCCTGGAGTCGCGATGCCCTCAGGCACCTCTTAAATCTCCTAGAAGCTGCTCTAACTATGAGAGGTAAGGAGGTGCCAACACTGACCAAGATTAAATTTTTCTTCTAGCCCTGCAAGAAGGAAGTGCCAAAAGAGCATTCATCCTTTTCAAGATGCTGGACTGAGTATGTGGTTATCTTTTCTCCCTCTTGGGAGAATACTGAAAGGAAAGGAAGAGAATATAAAGACTAAAATATCAAAATAACACTGAGAATGGAAGGATTTTTTTTTAATGGATGAGAAATTAAAAAAAAAAAATCTGGAATACAGAAAGCAGAAAGACTCCTGGCTAATGAAAGCCGTGGAACTATGGTCTGAGCTAAGGCTCTGTAGAGAAGCGATTGTGGACCCAGCAGGCTCAGGAGAACTAGAAGTGCTTGGCAGAATAAGGGTCCTGCCCCCCAATGATGTTCACATCCTCACCCCCAGAACTGATGAATATATTAGGTTATATGGCAAAGGAGAAATAAGTTTGGAGAGAAATTATTGTTGCTAAGTGGTGATCTCAAAATAGGGAGATTATCCTGAATTATTCAGGTGGACCCATTGGTAACTACAAGTTTCTTCAAAGTGGAAGAAGGAGGAAGAAGAGGAGAGTCAGAGAATGAGATGTGAAGTTGGAACCAAAGACAGCGTGGTATGATAAGAAGGACTGAACCCATCATTTCTGACTTTGGATATGGAAGAAGGGGACCACAAGCCACAGAAAGCAGGCAGTTCCTAGAAACTAAAGGCAAGGAAGCAGACTCTCCCTGGAGTCTCCAGAAGGGAACATAGCCCTGCTGAGACCTTGAGAAGTGATGGGCTTCTACAGAACTCTATATAATAAACAGATGTTGTTTTAAGCTACTAAGATTGTGGTAGTAGGAAACTAACTGCAACAACTCTGTACTTGCTGGAGAGATGAATGTGGACGAAAACAGAAATTAATTGATAGTCTGTAAATTGAAGGGGATATCTCCTTATGCTACCTCTTTGTTATACTCCAGTGGGCAAACTACATCATCATTGCCAGGTATTTATCTTTTTAGAGAACTAAAGGTTAAGTTTGTAGGAAGAATTTGAGTAAATATGGAAGGTATTGGTGCCAAAGAGCTACATTCTTCAGTCCCGGCATTTGGTAGCCTTCCTGGAGCATGATGGCTGCTCCCTTCCCACTCACGTGACATTGAAACTTAGTCAGCCAGCCAGCCCTGCCTGATAAGCTGAGCTCCCATTAGTTCATGTTTAGTATTTCTCCTGCCTCATTCTGTCTAAAACATAAACAGACAACCAGAAGGGCCTACATATTTATAGAATACCTGCGGTATGACAGAGAAAGACCAAGGTAAAAAAAAGAAAGGGACTTTTCTAGTGGTTCAGTAGTTAAGAATCTGCCTTGCAATGCAGGGAATGCAGGTTCAATATCTGGGTGGGGATCTAAGATCCCATATGCTGCAGTCTGCAGCCCCAAAAACAAGCAAAAACAAAACAAGAAAAATACAGAAAAACTTAATTTAGAGGAAACAGGAACAATTAAGGGAACAGAAAACATCTTAAAACAAAATAAAACAAACCATAATCTATAAGTAGTGTCATTGGAGAGATCTGAGAAGATACTGAATTGAATCTATGGCAGATGTTGTTTATCTACTGAACAGTCATTACTCAGTTCTTCCTTATGAAAAGAACCCTGATATTTTCCCCATGTTACATGGCCATGTTTCAGGGGAAACAGAATTCTCTCATCTTTGAGGGAGCTTCCCAGGTAGCACTAGTGCTAAAGAACCCACCTGCCAATGCAGAAGACATAAGAGACATGGATTCGATCCCTGGGTCGGGAAGATCCCCTGGAAGAGGACATGGCAAACCACTCCAGTATTCTTGCTTGGAGAATGCCATAGTAGAGGAGCCTGGTGGGCTACCTCTATGGTGTTGCAAAGAGTCGGACATGACTGAGGCAGCTTAGCATGCACGCATGAAGGAGCTTAGTCTTCACCACACAAGTTCTTCAACTGATTGGGCGAGGCTCACCCACATTATGGAGGGCAATCTGCTTGACTCAGAGTGTACTGATTTAACAGTTGATCTCATCTAAAACATACCTTCACAGCAACATGGAGACTGGTGTTAGAAGAAATATCTGGGTACAATGGTCTAGCCAAGAGGACATATAAAATTAACCTTTACAACTACTTGCTAGGATGAGAAGCCGCACGTTGAAAGGTACCAAAGGAAGGAAGGAAGGGAGAAGGCTGGAGGGAACCTGGCATGGTAAACATCTGCCACTATGACTTCCTTGTGATAGAGCTGTGAGGAAGACAGATATGGAAGAAGACTGTAAATGTTACAGCAAAAGTACTAGCCTTTTTTTTTTTTTTTATAAAAATCTTTTTCAGGATGTCCTTATGAGCAATTACTTACAGCCTCAACTCCTATTGTGTCCAGTTAGATACTGTGAAGTCAAATAAATCTATGGCTATTGAGTGGGTTTAACTGATCTTGATTTTCTCTTAAGTTACCCCACAACTCATGCAAATAGATAGCCAGCAGGTACATGAAACATCACTAATTATTAGGGAAATCCAAATCAAAACTACAGTGAGGTACTTCACTCTGGGCAGAATGGCCATCATTAAAATCTACAAATAATAGATGCTAGAGAAGGGAGAAAGGGGAACTTGTCTACTCTTGGTGGGATTGTAAATTGGTGTAGCCAATATGCAAAACAGTACAGAGGTTCCTCAAAAACTAAATGTTGGGAATTTCCTGGCATGCAGTGATTAGGACTTGGCGCTTTCACTGCCGTAGCAGGGTTCAACCCCTGGTTAGGGAACTAAGATCCCACAAGGCTTGTGACATGGCCAAAAAAAGAAAGAAAAAAAGCTATATTCACCCAGTGTTCATAGCAGCACTGTTTTCAATGGCCAAGACATGGAAACAATCTAAGTATGAATCAACAGGTGAATGGGTATAGAAAATGTGGTATACACACACACACACACACACACACACACACACTGGAATACTACTCAGTCATAAAAAAGAATGGACCATGTATTTATAGCAACATGGATGGGTCTATAGATTATCATATTAAGAGAAGGAAGTCAGAAAGAGAAAGGTGAATTCTGTACAATATCACATATGTGGAATCTAAAATGACACAGATGAATTTGACTACAGCATAGAAACAGATTCACAGACTGAGCAGACTTGTGGTTGGCAAGGAGAAGGGAAGCTGGTAGAGGGCTGGATCAGGAGTTTGGGATTAGCAGATGCAAACTATTATATGTAAAACTGATAAACAACAAAGTCCTACTGTATAGCACAGGGAACTATGTTCAATATCCTGTGATAAACCATAATGGGAAAGAATATGAAAAAGAATATATATGTGTGTGTAGGACTGAATCACTTTGCTGTACACAGAAATTAACATTGTAAATCAACTTTAGTTCAGTAATTTTTTTTTTAAAGTAAAATAGGTGTCATGGTCCCAATAACAAAAATCAAGAAAGTAGATGTAGTCACTGAGAGAGTATGTAGCATAAGGACAGTTATCAAGGAGGGAGCAGTTAATGGAATAAGGAAACCATGAAGGAAGAAGAGAACAACTAGTTGAAGAGAGGACATGCTTAGTCTGCACTCCATGGTCGTCTCTGGGGCCCATTAACAATCTTCAAAGGATTAATTAACTCCCTGAAATTATATACAAAATTTGCACCTATGTGGATAGCTGTCTGTCATCAGGTTTCCAAAGTGACTTTTCACTCCCTGTCAACAACAGTAACAACATCAACAAAGAAAAAGAAAAAAAATAACCACTAGAAAGAAACTATGGTTTCAAGAAGTGAACCAGTAAAGCATCGATATAATGCAGTAAAGATACCCAATAGGATATTAACTGAAAAATGTTCAGTCAGTAGGCAATTAGAAGGTCTCTTCTTTGAATAAAAGATACCCAATAGGATATTAACTGAAAAATGTTCAGTCAGTAGGCAATTAGAAGGTCTCTTCTTTGAATAAGTCATTGAACTGTGCTCCTTCAACCTCCTTTCCAGTGCAGTCTGGCTTCTGAGGCCACTACTCTACCAAAACTGCTCTTGTCAATGACACTGACATTTATTTTGTGAAATCTAGTGAATAGTTCTGTCTTCTCATCTTATATGACTTCTCAGTAGCTGTGACTCCACAGTCTTCCAGTCTGCTTCAACTTTTCTGGCTTAAGCCACCATTTCCTTTTGTGCCCTAGATGAAATGACTACAATAGCTCATAAGTGACCCCCCACCTTTTTTTGTTGGTCACGCAGCTTGCAAGATCTAAGTTCTCCATCAAGAGATGTAGCCAAGGCCATGGCAGTGAAAGCACCGAGTGACCACAAAAGGAAACTGCCCATGAGTGACCCTCTTAACCCTCCTTCAACCCTGCCTCTCACTCCTGTTATCCTATAGAGCTAGAAAGATCTTCTTCCAGTTTTTTTTTTTACCTTGCTCAATCCTTCTTATCTTCCAGTTGTCAGTTCAAATGTCACCTTGAAAGTTATCCTCTCCTTACTTTCCTACTTTCAGTTGCTGACATGATCACCGAACCATCTATATTTTTTAATTGCACCTCACACATCTGAAATTGTCTTATTCTTTTTATTTGTGTGTCATCTGCCTCATACCATTAAGACTTACGTTTTTCTTCCAGGACTGGAACACTGCATCTCTTTTTCTCTGCTAGACCTTTAGTGTCTAAAAATAGTGTTTGGTGCAGAACTGGCACTTACTGACTTGATGCATGAATGATGACACTCAAAATGAATTGCATTACAAAGATTTTATATTTTAAGTTTGCGCTTTTTGGATACAGTGCTTTAAATGTGATTTTTACAGCAAAGGTGGGTAAGTAACCCTATTAATCTATTCTATTGAGAAATCAAGGGATATGAGGACTAAAAAGTCACCTTGATGACCTGAAGTCAGTGATGATATTTGAAAGAGGAATGGTGGAAGAACTGGAGGGAAAAGAGAAGCCAGAAGGCCAGGCTAAAAAGGATTAAAGTGAGAGGAGGGTGAGGAATGACAGACAGAGTGTAGAGATCTCTTTCAGGAGGAAAATTTAGCAGAGAAAACATTTCAAAAATGTTTTTGAACATGGTTGAGGGAGCCGTGTACAGGATCACTGTCTAGAGAAAGGGACTGAAGGCAGAGAAGTGTCATTCCTTCCTTCCAGGCAAAACCAGGCAAGTACTGTCACAACTCAGTGGAGACAGGAAATATTTTACAAAGAAAAGAAATATGCATGCTTCTATATCCAAGGGGCTGGTTTGAATTTCGTGGATGCCAATAATCTTCAAAGGCTGTCCTCATCCTCTACCAAAAGATAACTTAAAACTCTCAAGTTAAAAAAGGGCACAGCTCTTCTCAGGACACAGATGAATGTCAGTAAATAACTTATCTTTATTCTGCTTCAGTTTTGTCTAAATTGGGGTCAATGGTGTCCTCCAGCCTTCATGAGTGCAGGAGGCTTAATCAAAATACAGTGATAAAGCCTATCTGATAAAGCCATCTGTGTCAGATCTGTAGTCTAACAAAATTTATTAAGTTGCTGAAATAAGGAAAACCACACACCAGAGGAATTGGAGTTTAACTAAAAAAAAAAGTAGGGTGTGTGTGTGTGTGTGGGGGAAACAGGAAGAAGCAGACATAGCATAGAATTTGGTGGAGTGTAGATAAGAATTAAGCAGGCTCAAACCTGAGCTATGAAGTTGACTCCAAGGTCATTTGTTCTCTAAAACTATTAATATAAAGTTAAATGTGGAATGTTACATTTGAAAATAACCTTATTTGAAGCAGTGTGCCTGGGTTGGCAAAGTGTCACAATGATCCCCAGGGCTCAGCTCTACCGGGCAGACATATGATATTCCATGATAACTGATATGATTTCAAACAACAAAGCTTCTGAAAGTTTGTTTTTGTAACAAGGTTTCTTAGCCTATGTCCTTTCATTAATCAACAAAAGCAGTTTTTACAGCTTCATAAGGGGCATCTCTATGTATTGAAATTCTGTTTAATTTTGACATTCAGTTTGAAGGCTACCTCCCTTAAGTGTTATTCGGTTTCACTTTGGTTGGAATAAAGGCCTTTTAAAAGCAATAATTATCCTATGGACATGATATGCTTTAATCATGTACCAGACTCGGCGACGGTGAAACGTTTATTTACCCGTCATCTCATTTGATCGTCACACCTCTGGAGATATGAGAAAACTGTTAGAAATTAACATGTCTATGGAATTTGCTTTTTCTATTACTGCATTTACTTTCATTCTGCCTTACGATTCAGCACGTTAAATTTTTTTCCCCTAGCGTTTGAAGCATCAACACTAGTTTCTTTTCTGTGACCACAGGCTTCCTACGTGGTAGATGCTCCACGAACATGGAACTGAATCTCATACAGGCCTTGTAGCTCGCTTCCGTGATAACTAGTAAACTGGAACGAGCGCGTTCCTTCATTCTGTCCTCGCAAGTTTCGGGGTCCTCGCGGGGTCAGCCCAGGGGCCCAGTGTCTGGCTGGGTTTGGGCGGGCTGACCACACCTCCGGCCACCCAGACTCTCGAGCCGATTTTCCTCGCTGAGATTCAGCGGCCGCAGCTCCCGCCCTCGGGGGCGGGACTTCCTGTCTTCCTAAAGGAGCACTTCCGGCCAGAGCCGGAAGCTGCCTTGGGGCAACGCGCGTGCCCGGGGCTGTCGCTCAGACCACCCTGGCTGGCTGCAGGCAGGTGAGCTCGGGGTGAGTCCGGGTAGCGGAGCGACCATGCATTCCTGGCTGCTTCGTGACCATTGCAACCCTGCTGGGCTCTCGGTCTTTTTTCCCTTTCTTAGAAATTTCCCAGATGCTGGGCGTGGTCTGCTCCCTGAGGTTTTGACCGGATCCATCTGCACTTAGTCTGCGGGGAGCATCCGCGGGGGCGGGCGGGGTCTCGGGCCTGGGCCGGCTGCGGGCGAGTGGGGCACACTGCATGCACTTCACCGAAAAGCCTGTTGACTTGTCACTTGGGAGTAGGTGAAATTGGTACAGGCGACCCACGACTTGATGTCAGGTTAGAGAACCAACTCTGACCTTTTAAATCCCTTAACATTTATAATGAAGGAGAAATAATGTTAAGTGGGTGGAGAACGTATTCACTACAAGTTTTACCTAGTTTTCACTGCTGACAAGAGGACTGTCCTAGGTTGTGGGTGGATCCAAATGAGGATGTGGTATCCCTGTCCCTAAAGAAACTACAGTCCCATTGGGAAGACAGGACTCAACTAATGCCAAACTGTTACAGAAAGAGTAGACAGATTAAGAATATAGACTTCTCTTTTGTCTCACGTTAATACAGCCATGAGGAAATGTTGTTTGTTGTTTGTCTCAGCTTTTTCATCTTTTTTAGTTTTAACCTTTTTGTATACTTTTATAAATAGCATATTGCTGGGTATTTTTTTTTTTTTAATCTAAGTGGACAGCCTGTGCCTTTTGACTGGAAGTCTTATTGTACTTACATTCAGTAATTTCACAGGCATTTGTTCAAGCCACAAACTTTCAAGTCATCCTTGACTCATCTCTTTCTCACACACATGTAATCTATCAGCAGCAAATCCAAGAACTCAGCCGTCAGAATCTATCCAGAGGCCCAAGCCCTTCTCACCACCTCCCCTTATCGAAATTACAGCTATCTTTCACCTGGATTTCTGCAGTAGGCACCTAACTAGTCTGCTTTTTCTTATTTGAGCTTTTCCATCACATCTAGAGTGATTCTTTTTTTAAAAAAAAAATCAGATTATCTCCCTCCTCTCAAAAAACTCCACGGACTACCCATTTCACTCAGATTGAAAGCCAGATTCTTTAGAATGACCCTCAAGATGCTTTCTGATCCTGCCCTTGCTATATCTCTGATCTAATCTCCAGCTCCTCTCCCCCTTTACTCTGGTTCCTCAGGCACATCCTAACCTCAAGATATTCACATTTGCAGTTCCTTAGTCTGAATATCCACACGGTTTAATCCCTTACCTACTTCATATATATTTTTTTAGCTTTACCTTTCCAGTGAGGACTTCCCTGGCATAGGTTCCCCTTACATTTCTATTGTACTCATCCTCCTTTTGTGTATCACCATATGACCTGCTGTGGGATTGGTTTATTTTTCTGACACAGCAGTGTTTACCCCACTACCATAGAAGCTTATTTATGAGAGATGGTATTCTTCTGTATTTTGTTTACAGCTGTATCTCTAGTGCTTAAAACAATACCTGGCTTTTAGTGGGCTCTCTATAATAAAATGGTGGAAAAACCTTTTTTTTTTTTTTTTGCCATTTTATAGTTTGTACCTTTTGCCCTTTCTCTTTCCTTGCCTATTTTTGAATTGAGGTTTTGTTTTATCTTTTTCCTTCTCCTAGTTTGAAGATACGTTATTCTATATACTTTATTTCTGTTCTTATAGTGGTTAATTTTAATTTTATTGTGGTTTTAAATTAGTTAATTTTAATTTTACTGTGCATAATTGAAACTAATCAGAAAACTTTGCAAAACAGTATTGTTTTTACCTGTAAGTTACTGGTTTTTTAACAGGCTTCCTGGATCATCTCAGTATTTATTTTTGTAAGATGTAAATGTTCAATAAAACTAGTAGTTGTTGCTATTTTCTGGTGGTCTTCATTTTTTTCCTTTTTGGTTTATTACAGAGTAAATTTGTCATATACATTAATAAAATATTTACTGTGTACTTAGCATTCAAAGTTTTGTTTTTAAACATATCGTACTTTTCCTCCTTTACCTTTTTGCTCTGAAATGTGCAAAAGAGTCCACTAGAAAATATGGTAGATATTACTATGAAATTAATATTGCCCAGAAAGTAGGTAGAGACTCTCAGAAAGGGAATTTTAACAGTTTGCTGGTTATTAGGAGCAGGTGGAATGAATTTGTGGAAGTTATATGGGAAGATTTGGTGGTATTTGAAAGTATGTGGAGAAAAGGCACGACCTGGTTCATTCATTGTATTAGTTCTGTTTCATATAGTTGTATAGCTGTGTCATAAAAATTGTAAGTTTGGTGTGGATTTAAGTCATTGGTGTTTGAGAGAGAAGACATGTCTACATCCTCTTCAGAAAACCTAAAGATTTTTGGAGGCACTACTTAAAGTGATGTGAGACAATTCAGTGTGTGAGGGCCAAGGAGTACTGTGAGGATGTAGTAGAACTTTGACAAGGCCTTTGACATCAGGTGTAATGCGCACAGAGGACAGCAGGACATCATGCTACGTGAAATAAGCTGGTCACCAGAAGACAACTGGATGCTTTGACTTCTGTGACATATTTAGAGTAGGCAAGTTAATAGAAATGGAAGGTGGGAGCTGGGGAGAGGAGGTTGTGGGAGTTGTTTAATGGATATAGATTTTCAGTTTTGCAAGACAAATTTCGTTGATTGGTTGCACAGCGGTGGGTGAAGAACGTAATGCCACTGAACTGTGCACTTAAAAATGGTTAAGGTAATAAATTTTATGGTATGTGTATTTTACAATAATTAAATTTCTTTTTCAAAAGGACCACAGGTGGGTTTCTTTACAATTGGACTATTCAAACTCAGAAGTTGTTACATTTTAGGTGGTGATTTTTGCCCCTAGTATTCAAAGGTATTGTATTCCCGCTGTCTGTAGTTTCCCAGCCTGAATCTCCAATCAGTAAAACCCTGTTAGGTTTCAGGACCTGGAAAGCTTGTTCTCTTACTTTCTGCATATTTCCATCAGCTTAATCAGAGTGGTTTTCACGTGGAATCTGCCTCACTGTTAACACTCCTGCTGCTTCTCAGTTACTGAGTTTGATCCTTACACTAATTCTAGGTCTTAATTGTTTGCTGTTAGTTATCTCGCCTAACTAAACTCCTTAGAAGGGACTGTCTTCTGCTTGCTTATAATCTTGGTGACAGAAAGGTTAATGAGTGTCAGAATTCATAGCTTGTAAGTGCCTCGGCCAGGATTACTACCTAGAGCTCCTGAATCTCAGTGAAGCATGTTTCCTGTTGATGTTTTCTACTTGATAAATGTCAGTGTGTGAATGATACTTCAGACCTCATGCTAAATTATTTTAGTACAGTTTTGAACAAATAGCAGGAAAGATAGAGCAAAATACGTTTAGAAAGATATTAAAATACATATTGAAAAGCTTTTTTCTAAAATTAATTTGCAGAGTGCTCACTTTTTCTGTTGGGCATTGAACATCTTTTTGGATCCCTTGGTGGCTAAACAAGGTAGGAGATGTGGTAACTAAATCAGTACCTTCTGGTGGACTAGGCTCGCTGGGATTAGACTTCCCATCAACTACTGTTATTCTTTTTTTCAATTAAATTTTTGTTTTATATAAGAGTTTGGTTGATTTACAGTGTTGTGTTAGTTTCAGGTGTATAACCTGATTCAGTTATACATAAATCCTTTTTCAGATTCTTCTTTATCTCTCCCCCTTCCTTTCCCTCTGGTAATCATAAGTTTATTTTCAGAGTCTGGAGTTCTGTTTCTGTTTTGTAAATAAGTTCATTTGTATCATTTTATTTTTTAGATTCCACATAGGATATAGGATATAATATTTCTCTGACTTAGTTCACTTAGTATGATGATATATGGGTTCATCCATGTTGCTGCAGATGGCATTGTTTCGTTTTTTAATGGCTTAATAATATTCCATTGCCTATATGTATCACATCTTATTTATCCATTCCTCTGTTAGTTGTCATTTAGGTTGCTTTCATGTCTTGACTGTAGTGGTTGGATGGCATCACCGACTTAATGGCCATGAGTTTGAGCAAGCTCTGGGAGTTGGTGATGAACAGGGAAGCCTGGCATGCTGCAGTCCATGGGGTCACAAAGAGGTGGACATGACTGAGCAACTGAACTAACTGAATTAGTGCTGCTATGAACATCGTGTGCATGTATCTTTTCAAATTATAGTTTTCTCCAGATACATGGGCTTCCCAGGAGGCTCGGTAAAGAATCTGCCTGCCAGTGCAGGAGACGCAGGAGACAAAGGTTCAATCCCTGGATCAGGAAGGCCCCCTGGAGGACGAAATGACAACCCATTCCAGTATTCTTGCTTGGGAAATCCCATGGACAGAGGAGCCTGATGGGCTACAGTCCATAGGGTCACAAAGAGTCAGACACGACTGAGGACAGCCAGATATATTCCAGCAGTGGGATTGCTGGATCCTATGGTAGGCCTATTTTTAGTTTTTTAAAGGAAACTCTGTACTGTTCTCTATAATTGTTGTACCAGTTTACATTCCCAACAACAGTGTAAGGAGATTCCCTTTTCTCCACACCCTCTCTAGCATTTATTGTCTATAGACTTAAAAAAAACATTTTATTTATTTGTTTTTGGATGTGCTGAGTCTTTGTTGCTGCCTGTGGGCTTTGTCTGGTTGCAGTGCGTGGACCTCATCACAGTGGCTTTTCTTGTTGCGGAGCGTGGCCTCTAGGGTGTGTGGGCTTCCTTAGTTGCAGCACATGGGCTTAGGAGTTGTGGCACATGGACTTAATTGCTCTGCTTCATGTGGGATCTTCCCAGACCAGGGCAAACCCATGTCACCCACACTGACAGGCCCGATCCCTGTTTGTAGACTTTTTTATGGCCAGGCTGATAGCTGTGAAGTGATACCTCATAATTTTGATTTGCATTTCTCTAATAATTAAAGACCTTGAGCCTCTTTTCATGTGCTTTTAGGCCATATGTGTGTCTTTGGAGAAGTGACTGTTTAGATCTTCTGCCAATTTTTTGATTGGACTTTCTTTTAATATATAGAGCTACATGAACTGTTTGTATATTTTGGAGATTAATCCTTTGTCAGTTGTCTCATTTGCAAATATTTTCTCCTGTTTTGTGAGTTGTCTTTTCATTTTGTTTATGGTTTCTTTTGCTCTGCAAAAGCTTATAAGTTTTTTTTTTTTTAATATAATTTATTTTTGGCTCTGCTGAATCTTTGTTGCTGAATGGGCTTTTCTCTAGAAGCGGTGACAGGGGCTCCTCTCTAGCTGTGGGCACAGGCTCCTCATTGCAGTGGTCTCTTGTGGAGCGCAGGCTCTAGATGCGCTGGCTCAGTTGCTGTGACACATGGACTCAGTTGCACTGCGGCATGTGGGGTCTTCCTGGACCAAGGGTCAAACCCTGCATTGGCAGGCGGGTTCTTCACCACTGAGCCATCAGGGAAACCTCTGTTACTGAGCTTTCTGTCCTGGTCTGTTCTGTATTGCTGTTTTTATGCCAGGGCCATCCATACTCTTTAAATTGCTACAGCATTTTCTAAAGCCAGGGAGCCTGATTCTTCCACCTTTGTTTTTCTTTCTCAGGATCATTTTAGCTATTACTGGTCTTTTGTGTTTCCATACAAATTTCAAAAATTTTTGTTCTAGTTCTGTGAAAGATGCCATTGGTAATTTGATGGGGATTGCATTGAGTGTGAAGATTGCCTTGGGTAGTATAGTCATTTTAACAGAATTGATTCTTTAATCCAAGAACATGGTCTATTTTTCTGTCCGTGTCATCTTCAATTTTTTCTTTTTCTACCACCCCCCCCCACCATCTTCAGTTCCTTTCATCATCATCATCATATAGTTTGCAGAGTACAGGTCTTTTGCCTCCTTTAGTAGTTTTATTCCTAGGTATTTTATTCTTTCACTAGTGTATAGAATGCAACAGACTTTTATGTATTAATTTAGACTTTTTGTATGTTTGTTTGTGTTTTTTGGATGTGCTGCACGGCATATGTGATCATAGCTTCCTCAACTGGGGAGTAAACCCAAGCCCCCAGCAGTGGAAGCATAGAGTCTTAAGCACTGGACTGCCAGAGAAGCCCTTCTGTGTATTAATTTTGTATCCTGCAACTTTACCAAATTCATTAATTAGCTCAGTAGTTTTCAGGTAGCATCTGTATGATTTCATATGTATAGTAAGAGTTGGACACGACTGAGCAACTGAACTGAACTGATGTATAGTATCATGTCATCTACAAACAGTGACAGTTTTACTTCTTTTCCAATTTAGGTTCCTTTTACTTATGTATTTTTTCTTCTCTGATTGCTGTGGCTAAGACTTCAAAAGTATGTTGAATAAAAGTGGAAAGAATGGATATCCTTGTCTTGTTCTTGATGTTAGAGGAAAGCCATTAAGTATGATATTAGCCATGGGCTTGTCACATATGATTTTTATTATGTTGAGGTAAGTTCTCTCTCTGTCCACTTTCTGGAGAGTTTTTACCATGAATAATACATGTTGAATTTTATCACAAGCATTTTCTGTGTCTGTTGAGATGATCATATGGTTTTTGTTCTTCAATTTGTTAATGTGGTGTATCACCCTGATTGATTCGCAGATACTGAAAAATCCTTCTTTCCAGGAATAAATCTCACTTAATAATCTAGTATATGATCTATTTAATGCATTGTTGAGTTCAGCTTGCTGGTATTTTGTTGAGGATTTTTGCATCTGTGTTCATTAATGATATTAGCTTGTCATTTTTTTGTGTGATGTCTTTGTCTAATTTTTGCATCAGTGGTGGTGGCCTAATATAATGAATTGGGGAGTATTCCTTCCGTTGCAAGCTTTTGGAAGAGTTTCAAAAGGATAGGTATAAACTCTTTTCTAAATGTGTGATAGAATTCTTCTGTGAAGCCATCTGGTCCTGGACTTTTGTTTGTCAAGAGTTTTTTTTCCACTATGGAAAACAGTGTGGAGGTTCCTTAAAAAGCTGCAAACAGTCCTGCCATATGACCCAGCAATCCCACTGCTGGGCATATACACCGAGGAAACCAGAATTGAAAGAGCCACGTGTACCCCAATGTTCATCGCTGCATTGTTTACAATAGCCAGGACATGGAAGCAACCTAGATGCCCATCAACTGACGAATGGATAAGAAAGCTGTGGTACATATACACAATGGAATATTACTCAGCATTAAAAAAAAAATTCATTTGAATCAATTCTACTCAGATGGACCGAACTGGAGCCCATTATCCAGAGTGAAGTAAGCCAGAAGCAAAAACAACAATACAGTATCTTAACACATATATATGGAATTTAGAAAGACAGTAAC